>OZ036008.1:11667691-11670191 GCA_964035015.1 Corallium rubrum
GACATCGGCTATGAATGTGGAGCAGAGTGCAAGATTAGAGAGAACATGGATGAGGATGATACGATGGATGTGTGGTGTATCTTTGTAGCCGATAGAGTGCTGAGTGTGGAGTTGAGAGAAAGAATGAGGATTGAGTTGGTGACATGTTGTGAGGTGGAACTGGTTGAGATGGCTGGGGCATGTTTTACAGAAAGATGATGGTGAGTGGGTGGAAGAAAAGCATGTCGTGAGGTGGAAGGTGTGAGAGGAAGAGGAAGGCCAAGGACAACATGGAGCCAGGTTGTGGAGCTGAGAGGGACATGAGACATGAGAGAGAGGATAAAAAGGGAGGATGAGAGAGAGGGAGGGGGAGGGAGGGGGGGAGGGGGAGAGGGAGGGAGGGAGGGTGGGAGAGAGAGAGAGAGAGAGAGGGAGGGAGGGAGGGAGGGAGGAAGGAAGAAATTGCTGTGGGGAGCCGCCGGCCAACCCCTGCGTAAGCGGGGAAAACGGCCCGTAAAACGATTGTTGTTCTATTTCTATCCCCTATTTCAAGGTTGGTGTTTTGGATCGAAAAAGAGTTTTGGAAATTTTGGGCAATTACTACGATTCATCCACAGACCATGTAAAAGAGACTTTACGAAATCCGAGAAACTGTAAGTATATGTTGCCATAAAAACTACGTTTGTCTGCGATGTTAACTTTACATGTAAAACATCGATTCTCCAATTACTTGCTATGTGAAATAAGCTATTTTAAAGTGCCTATGAAATGAAAATTAAGTTTGTCTTATTTGAAAGAACAATTAAAATGATAGATTAATTCTTTGAACGTTTTCATGGCGATAAAGTAATATAAATAAGTTTTGTGGAAACACCACGTAAAATATTTCTTTGCTATTCTTAGCATTCTTGCTCTTAATATTTCTTAGCAAAGAAATATTTTACGTGGTGTTTCCACAAAACTTATTTATATTAAAATGATAGAGTAACATCTTTTGCAGTTTTTCGTTTCCTTGCTTCGTTTTTGAGATATTTCAGTTTGTTTGATATGTAAATTTAACTTGTTTAAGATAACTTTACGTCACAGTATGCATAATGACTTATCGCAAAGTGTTCAATATCTTTGTTATTATTGAACAAAAGCACTTGGCGAATTAGAAACCATGTGTGAGTGTTTCTCCTACAACAGAGTCCGTAAATTTTAAGTGTTTTTGTTTGGCAATAACAGAGATATATAATTTTTTGCGATAAGTCATAATGCAAAGAGTGACGTAAAGTTATCTTATATGTTAAATTTGCATATCAAACAAAATGAAATATCTCAAGAACGAAGCAAGGAAACCAAAAACTGCAAAATATGGTACTCCACCATTTTAAGTGTTCTTTTAAGTGTTCTTTTATATAAGGATTTAATAGGAAGGTATAAAAGTTGGGTCTGATCAGGTTGGATCGCCAGCAACTAAAACGCTTTTTCTTTGACTTTTAATAACCACAAAGTGGGATTATCTTGATGACCTAACCCCAACTCTAACCTGCATTCGCTGATCATTCCAATTCTCAGAATTAAGCCAAAGACAAGTTATTCCAAGCAAACGCTGCCGTTTGAAAAGAACGATGACAAGTATTGACAAAGAAAAGTTACACTCCCTATTCGTTATTAACTTGATCTGTCGAAACAGACTTTTCAAAACATTTGCAAACTTTGCATTGTTTATCTTTTGTTTCTTGTTCCTAGGGCCTATTGTTGATGTGGAAGAATGCCAAGAAGATGATGAGTCGACGGAAGAGATACGCGAGGAGATGAAAGAGGCGGAGGTGGATAATGAAATGAAACGTGAACTAGAACAAGATGAGGAAGGAAAGGATGTGAATGAAGTGGTAAATACGGAAGAAACTGACAGGAAAAATTCGAAAGATGAAGTGAAAATAGAACAAGACGAGGCTGTAGAAAAAATTGAAAGTCATCACAGCGAAACAAGAGGGGAAGGTGAATTGTCTCCAGGTGAGAATAACGTGCCCGAACCAGCACAAAAAACTTCTGAAGGTAATGATGGTGGTGGATCTGGTGACTGGTGATGGATGGAGTGTTTGTAGTGAATGGTGATTGAAGGTGATTGATGGTTATTGAAGGTCAGTGATGGATGGTGATGGTGATGGATGGTGATGGCGATGGATGGTGGTGGTGATAGATGGTGGTGATGGTGATGGATGGTGGTGGTGATAGATGATGATGGAAGGTGATTGATGGTTATGGTGGTAGTGATTGATGGTTGTGGTGGCGGTGATGGATGGTGATAGATGGTGATGGTAATGGTAATGGATGGTGATGGATGTGATGATAGAAGGTGATAGATGTGGTGATGAAAGGTGATAGATAGTGATGGATGTGGTGATGTGTGGTGAAGATGATGGATGGTGGTGGTGATGGATTGTGATTGATATTGATGGTGTCATATAAAAGTGTACAATATATAGTTTTAAATTGAACAGTATTTTAATATAAAACTAATATCCAACGACTA
>OZ036008.1:11675191-11800191 GCA_964035015.1 Corallium rubrum
GCACGGAGCCCAGCCAATCAGAGCGTGCGTAGGGGCACCTTATTTTATAAACATTTATAACTCCATCATCATCCTAGGGTGTTGCCAAGACTCTTAGTCAAGCGATGCAGTTTGTCGACATACGGTGCAAGACTGTTAAAATTGCAGACTCAGCATTATCGTGGATTCGTCGACGAAGCCAGAATGTTCGAAGTAGCCATTTCTATCTTGTTGAACCAGGGCTCCATGTAAGTTTTGTTTATGTTTATGTTTATGTTTATGTTTATGTTTATGTTTATGTTTATGTTTATGTTTATGTTTATGTTTTGGGTTTCATTTCGCTTTGAAGTACACTATATATATACGATGCACTATGCGGTATGCATTATATGCACTATACATTAGGTACTAATATCAGACCTGCAAATAGTGATGGGTCCTGGGATCCTCGTTCCGAGAAAGGATTTTGGTTGTCAGAACGTTTTGGGCTGGTAAGTAACAACAAACTTGGCCCGAGTTGTGTGTAAGGCCTGTTCACACCGCACTTGAGATTGATCCGAGACCGGTCTGAGGCAAAGTGCGCCCAGTGTGAACAGTCGTTTAAAAACGATCTCGGATCGATCCATTCTTGTACCCAGACCCACGCGCGAATGCGTGATAGATTTAGGGGGAGCGCGAGGGTCTGGGTACGAGAATGGGATCGTCAATCTATCATCACCCACAGTAATTTGGCCTGCAGTATATATATATATATATATATATATATATATATATATATATATATATATATATATATATATATATATCGCTTTTGCTTGAATTGCACAAAGTAGGGAAGCTTGACAATGTTCAGTCAGTGACTACGTTTCGCATGTATATATTCACCTTGAAAGTGATGAAATATCAAAATATCAATTCAATGGATTTTGCTAGGCACAGCTTTATTAATGATTGTTTTAGTCCTGTTAAATGCAGTGCGACCACCGAGTTTTCGAATAAATTATTTGGTCCTTAGCAGGTCTACTATACATATCCCTTTTCATCGGAAAATGAAAAGAAAAACTAATTTCTGTCATTTTTTTAGCCGGCTGATGGACTGGTTTTAAGGATGATGTTTGCAATCGATAGTAATCGAAAACGAGAACAATTTATTAATCCTCCTAGAATGAATCGTAAAGACAATCTATTCAGGTACGAGTGTATGTTCTGTTCAGGATTTGGGAGGATGCAAGGGTGTGTGGAGAGAGGAAGGTCAAGAGCATCTATGCATGCTACTCCCCAGCCCTTAACATTCCTGTCATGTTGGCACGTTTTTGTAAGCTAAACTAAACTAAACTAAAGTAACTTTATTTATACTGGGTAATCCTAGTAGCAGTCATATCTAAAGGCCTGGCCAAACGCTTTCAACATCGCATTCAACATTGTTGAACGATGTTGAATAATGTTGAAAGCACGAGTAGCCAAATGAATTCAACATCATTCAACATTCATGAACGACAATTAATTGAACGCGGGCTACCACAAAAGCTGGAATCGAGGATATCCTGCATGGCGCATGTCTCTGTTCAACAAAGTTGAATGAAATGTGGCCAAATGCGTTCAACACTTTTCAACATTTTGAGAACAATAGAAATGTTGAACGCGTGTTGAACGAAAATTTGAACATGTTCAAATTTCGTTCAACATCATTCAACAACGTTCAACATCATTCAACAGGGGTGGCCAAACGCTTTCAACATGTTGAATTCAACAATGTTTGAACGATGTTGAATGAAATGTTGAAAGCGTTTAAACTGTTCTCCTTAGAGGTCCAGTAAGGACCATTCTTCATTGGTCCAGTGTTACTACAGGAAGAAACCAGAGTAAACTAAACTAACTTTATTTATACTGGATAACTCTATCAGTCATATCTAAACTGTTCTCTCTAGAGGTCCAGTATGGACCATCCTTTATTGGTCCAGTGTTACTACAGGAGGAAACTAGAGTATCTGGAGAAAACCTGGTAGAGTCAAGCACTCTTTTCGCATACAGCTGATATGAAATTTTTATCTGATAACTGCATCGAGGGGCAATTGAACCTGGCTTGCAGAGGTAACGACACATGTGCTAACCACTGTGCCACCAACACTTTTTCTTTCACCTTCAGGGACTACCTCTTTAAGTGTGTTGAGAGCTCGGAGACCATCACGGCTGATGCTTATGGTGAGCGTCATGTGGCATTTCCTATCCGTGATACCAACGGGATCACTATCGCTATTGTTGATATAAGTATTGGTGATGTCAAAGTCTTGCCTTCCCACGAAATGAAAGAGATACAAAAGATGCTACGACTTCTAGCGATGGCTCATCGCGAAGTAGCTAGCGAAATAACGGCCGGAGTCCAAAAAAACATTGTTTTGGGTAAGCGTAGGAAGAATATAAATGCTCAGCAAACTAGAGGGCAGTCAAGGCCTAAATATACCTCTGCCAGTGGGTTATTAGCCAGACAGACAGACAGACAGACAGACAGACAGACAGACAGACAGACAGACAGACAGACAGACAGACAGACAGACAGACAGACAGACAGACAGACAGACAGACGGAAGGAAGGACGGACGGACGGACGGACGGACGGACGGACGGACGGACGGACAGAAGGAAGGACGGACGGACAGAAGGAAGGACGGACGGACGGACGGACAGAAGGAAGGACGGACGGACGGACGGACGGACGGACGGACGGACAGACAGATATGACGGACGGACGGATGGACAAACAGACAAACAAACAAACAAACAAACAAACAAACAAACAAACAAACAAACAAACAAACAAACAAACAAACAAACAAACAAACAAACAAACAAACAAACAAACAAACAGACAGACAGATAGACAGATAGATAGATAGACAGACAGACAGACAGACAGACAGACAGACAGACAGACAGACGGACGGACGGACGGACGGACGGACGGACGGACGGACGGACGGACGGACGGACGGACGGACGGACGGACGGACGGATGGACGGACGGACAGACAGATATGACGGACGAACGGACGGACGGACGGACGGACAGGCAGGCAGGCAGGCAGGCAGGAAAGAACGAAGAAAGAAAGAAAGAAAGAAAGAAAGAAAGAAAGAAAGAAAGAAAGAAAGAAAGAAAGAAAGAAAGAAAGAAAGAAAGAAAGAAAGAAAGAAAGAAAGAAAGAAAGAAAGAAAGAAAGTAGTAAGGGTACAGGTATAGAACACTTAGTCAGCACTTTTTTGCAAATTGAGCCAGCGGTCTGGCCCCGTGTATTTGAGTAAAGCGGTAATCCCTATAAGCCGTGTGCGCGCGCATGTTGACCGGAAATCATGTAATTTTTCGTGAAAACCGGTTTGACAAGCGAGATTGTGGTCAGATACAAAACTAGCTTATTTTTTATATCACTAAAGAAGTTCTAGTTACATGTTTAATAGACCTTTTCACCAATAGCGGCGCCATCTTGAATTCGCAATGCATTGTGGTCTATCCAGGGTAACAAGCTCAATTAAAATGCGGTAATTTTTTCTTGACAAACACTTTCATGGCAACAATGTCTTAGATATGATCGTTGTCATATTGGTAAAAGCAATAATTCTCGTACGTATAAGGATACATTTGTCATTAATCTATCCTTACACGTCCGAGAATTGTTGCTTTTACCAATATGAAGTACCCGGCCGCGCGTATTGGCAAGTCTTATGTTAGTCTGATCACTGATCTATATCTTCAAAATAGTAGCAACTGATGATCCAGGCGGGTATCTTAATCTTAATATAAATATCAATGCCCAGCATAATACACGAAGCAAAGCCATAAGTTTAAAAGTAATTTAATGAATCTAACGTTTCGTTGCTTCTCGCAACATCTTCAGAGAATGAATGAGGGAATAAATAATTACAAATATATAAATAGGTTACTAATAATAACTAGCTATTAAGGATATGAGAGGTGAGAGGTCGGGAGGTGAGATGTGAGAAGAGAGAAAGTGGGAAGGAGCTGATGTTTGCATCTCACCTCCCGACCTCTCACCTGTCATATATCTGTAATAGTTATTATTAGTAACCTATTTATATATTTGTAATTATTTATTCCCTCATTCATTCTCTGAAGATGTTGCGAGAAGCAACGAAACGTTAGATTCATTAAATTACTTTTAAACTTATGATCTATATCTGATGGGCAAGTCTTCAAAGGGCCTGGATACTACCTTTTCCCCTCTAATGACGCTCTATTTTCCTCGCACATTTGACTGGTCTCAGCGTAGAATGCCCCCTCTAGTATTATATTATGATCTCTATGGGTGGAGTGCTGTCTGCCTCGTACCCAGACGTCTTGCTGCAGGCGAATGTCTCGCGAAGGCGCTGATACGAAGAGGGGCACGAAAAATGCGAGACCAATCCTATCGCTCCCTGCGCGTTCCCCCTTCCAGTTGCGCCTGGGTGCGAGGCATGAGGTTTACTACTACAACTTCTCACGATCGTTCTTTTCTTTTCCAGAGGTTGAAAAAGAACATGAAGATTTCCGTATTGAGATCATGTTTGATAGACTCATGTTGACTGATCTCAGAGAAAATGTCGCCAGACTAGATGCCAGGTAAGATCAAGAGAATATAAGTCTGAAACCATTGACATACGCACGCAAAGAATTGTGGACCCTCACGACAGAAAGAGTTCACTGTTGTTAATATATATATATATATAAGTAAAATTTGGCATTAAACTACAAATGCCAAATATTACTTATAACATACCCAATTCTTCAACGGTATTACCACCACCACCATATATATCTACATCTACATCTACATTTTATTAAGTCGGTAAAAATCGAACGATTATCACACCAACTATATGACAATACAAAATAAAAATTCTAAACCTAACTATAACTATAAAAGAAAAATTTACTTAATGTAATTCTCAAGTTTACTCTTAAAAACATCCAAAGTCTCTGATAAAACTATTTCCTTAGGAAGACTGTTCCACTCAGTTAATGTTCTAGGATAAAAAGAATATTTAAAAATGTCCTTCGTAACTCGAGGTACTCTATACTTAAATATATGACTGCTTCGACTTCTTGTTTCTTGACTCGGAATCAGCAAGTTCTCCGTGTTCAGGTTAAGTAAACCACGACTTAACTTATACATCATACTTAGGCGTATACATTTCCTTCTTGTTTCCAATGTATCCCAGGCCAACTCTTTTGTCATGGCTGATACACTAGCTGTTCGATCGTCGTTTCCTAAACAGAAACGTGCCGCTGATCGCTGGACTCTTTCGACAGCAGCAACATCTTTCTTGTAGTGAAGGTCCCATGCTGTAGAAGCATATTCAAGCTTTGGTCTTACAAGACTTTTATAGGCAACTTCCTTGACATCTCTTGGGCAATTCCATAGGTTCCGCTTGATAACATGTAATACGACATTTGCCTTTCGAGTAATGTTAGATATATGAGATGACCATTTCATTTTATTATCAAACATCACCCCGAGATATGGGTGGTTTTTAACTTCTTCCAGCACTTGACCACAGAACATATACTGTTTCTTTATGGCATTCTTCTTAGTTGTAATGCACATCACTTTACACTTGGTCGGATTAAACTCCATTTGCCAACGAGCTTGCCATTCCTCGAGTTTACACAAATCACCCTGAAGAGAATCTGATTCTACATCACTTTCAATAAAACAGTACAGTAGAGCATCGTCGGCGAACAATCTTACAGTAGATTTCAATTCATCAGCTAGGTCATTTACATACAGTAAAAACAAGACAGGACCAAGGACTGTGCCTTGGGGCACGCCAGATGTAACTGTAACAGGGGTTGATGTCGCACCATCACATACCACAACTTGACTTCGATCTGTAAGAAATGACTTAAACCATTCTTGAAGTGATATATATATATATATATATATATATATATATATATATATATATATAAACCAGATAAATCAGATTTTGTTGCGTATAGCTCGAAGAGTGCTCAATACTTTTTGGTAGAGCAGATATTTATTTATTTGTTAAAACTGAATATACATTGCTACTTCAAGTTTCATGCCCGTAGGCAATCTTCAGGCAAAAGATTGCCTACGGGCATGAAACTTGAAGTAGCAACGTATATTCAGTTTTAACAAATAAATATATATATATATATATATATATATATATAATCGAAATATAGTAAGGTTAGATAACTGCCGAAACAGAGAGCGTAGGAGTCTAACGTTTCGAGCGAAGACCCTTCGTCAGAGAGAAACGTAAAGTGTGTAAACAAACAATGAGCTTATATACGAAAGGTAATCATGTGACCAAAAATAAGCCAATCAGATGAAAATGACAATAACAAATTGATAATGAGATGAGAAAAATTAGCCAATCAAATCAAAATAACAATAACAAATCGATAATGAGATGCGAAAGACATTTGCTATTCATACCGTCGATGAGCAAAAAGGAGGGGGTGTGAAAAGGAGGGGTGTAAAAAGGAGGGGGTGTAAAAAGGATGAGCGAGAGTAAAAATAGATAAAAATATAAAGTGAAAACGCTGTTTATGTCCACCCTGGCTGAACAGAAACAGTGTCTTCAGAGGTGTTAAATAAAAGAAAAACGTTCGTTGAGTCCGTGAGGATGAATGGTTCCAATTTTGAAAATGAGACGCTTTTCTAGTCTTTTGCGGCTGACATTACCGCCAGAAATGGGTGAGATGGCACAAACTTGCATGTCCGAAATACAATGGTTGGCACTATTAAAATGTCGGGCAACAGGCTTGTCAACATCTCAACATCATTGTTCCTCACGGAACGAAGATGTTCAGCAAACCTGTCAGATAAACGTCTGCCAGTTTCACCGATGTAAAGCATGCAACATTTATTGCAAGAATATATATATATATATATATATATATATATATATATATATATATATACATACATACTAGAAATTGATTTCTAAAACTCATTAACAATTCATGAGGAAAACACAAAGGAAATCAGTACCATGTCCATAGTTTTATAAATCTGATAAAAAAAAATCCTGATTTACGTAAACTTGTAAATTTTAGCTTTGATTTTCTCGGCTTAGACGTTGTTTTTCAAGAATACTACGCCAATGAACTTACCAAATGGGTCGTTTTTGAAACTATCTAACAAAACACTGCTGCTCCTGTTTTAAAGGTTACTTAAAAATTGTAAATTATGAGGAAAAGACTATTTAATGTTGATTAATGTATGCATTTTTCAGGGCTTTTGCGGAGATTAAAAGTTATAAAGATCCGCCCAAACTCATACATGATATTCTTAAAACTGTGCTGGGAATCTTTCATGCTAAAGAAGAGGAGAAATTCGAGAGTTGGATGACGTGCAAGGCGTTTATCAACGCTGATTTGGTCAAGATGATCACTCAATACGACCCCACAGCAGCATCGTCTATTATGATGGTGGATGGAAAGAAACTCTCGGACACTCTTGAGGGTAAATAGTTATTTGGGATATCAGAATTTTATAGACCCTTTTAATAAGTATAGGATACGTAATTTTCACCCTTTGACGTCAAGTTGTTTACAATTTTGATGTTGAATTATTCTCAATTTCGTATGCTGTAGAATGTGGTGCATACCAGTCCCAGATAAAGCATTTTTCTTCCTGGCAGCAAAATCCAAAAATAAATATTTCCTGCTGAACTAAATTAACGATTTCCTGCCCCATTTTATAAGTTGTGATACCACCAGACTTGCAAGTTTGTATCTCAAAACCATAATTTATCTGAATGTGGTATCTATACATACTTTGAAATAGCGAACTTTTTCAATTGAATACTACGTAATACAAGTACTGGCGTCAAAAATCGAAATGCTGAAATAATTGAATAAGATAAAAAGCAGCTTGCATTCTTGCAAATGCACAATGACAGCTGCAACAGCAACACTATACTGAAATGACAAATATTTCATTGTTTTCTAGAACAAATCGTTGCGTCATTTGCGCAAGGATATACGAAACTTAGCCAGGTTAACTCATTCTGGTCCGGCCCTATTGTCATCCGCTACTGGTGACGGATCACTTCGGTTCGCTGTGAACCGGCGAGGTTTTGACCAAAATTACCCCCCTCGGGCTTAAAATGATCCTGAAAGATCCCTTTTTAAAATGAGACCTTTATAATGATATGCCATGAAGTACTGCGCGAGCTCTGAGCGATGAAACACGAAACCGCAAATGTGGTCGCAGCCGTGGCGAGACGACAAGAAGAAAATGGCTTTTTTTGGTCAATATATAAGCGAAACCAACCAAATTTTTTGCTGTAACAACTCCTAAAGTGAGTATAAGCTTTTGTTTGATGTAATTATTTCGTAGATTAGCAGTAATTTGGTAAAATTTGACGAAACGATCTCAGCCGGTCGGCCATTTTTCGAACAAAATTTGCCTCGACTTGTCGGCGTTGTAGTGGCAAACAGGAGTAAATATCATGCAAAATGACAACAAATCTGAATAGCTGACTTAAAAACGATCTTAATGATGTATTATGGTTGTATGTTCTTGTATAATTCTGTTTTAATTTGTGAATTTCCAAAATAAGTGATGATCCCGCTCGAGCGGCACCACGGGGGGTCGCCAATGGAAAATACTAAAAAATCAATATAATATTCGCGTTTTATTATATTGCTTTAATTTTTTCAATTTGAATTTGTGAAATGGTGCTTTTCATTTTACTTCACCAAAGTTTGGTGCTAAAGTCATTTATTGTTTAAATATTTAACATTTTGTTATAGATTATAATAATATTTTTAATAATAATTAGCATAAATTAGCATAATTTGCAAAATGGGTTGTCTGACAAGACCCGACAACCCAAAATTTGAATAGTAGAGGTAAAAACGATTCAAATGATATATTGTGGTATTATGTTTGTGTTATTATGGCATGCTAATTCACAAATTTGCTGAGACCACCTGCTGTGAGTGATTTCGAGCTGGACAAGAATGAGTTTTAAAGTGTATATGAAATGAAAATTAAGTTTGTCTAATTTGAAAGAACTCTTGATATTGTAAAGTAACATCTTCTACAGTTTTTCCATATCTTACTTCATTCTTGAGATATTACTATTTGTTTGATATGTAAATGAGCACACTGCATACGTCACATTGTGTAATGAGTTGTTGGAAAATTAGGAATATTGTCGAAGTTACCGAACAAAGTCACACGAAACTGGGCATGTAGGTGTATTTGTTTCATGGCTTTAAACAAACACAGGTTCAAGCGATTTAACAGATTAATATCAATGATATGCACGATTTCTCAGTAACTCATTATACAATGTGACGAACGCAGTGTGATCATTTACATATCAAACAAATGGTAAGATCTCAAGAACGAAGGAAGACATGGAAAAAGTGTAGAAGATGTTGCTTTACAATATCAAGAGTTCTTCCAAATTAAACAAACTTAATTTTCATTTCATATACACTTTAAGGTCATGTAATAAACCCTCAAAACGCTTTCGAATTGTTTACAAATCGCCGCTGGGTTTGGTAAGAATATAGAAAGATGAGTCATCGAATATGAAACTTGATATTCGATCAAAAGTGATGCCCATCAAAATTGTGTGATTGTGTGACCGTGATGCTTTTCGATTTTTTGAAGAATAGGAAATTTATCTTTAAACTTTGACTTGGATTAAAAAAACTGACAAATATTTCCTGCAAGATACAAAAAATTTCCTGCGAACAACTTTTACAAAAAAATTCCTGGCAGCTGCCGGCGCTGCCAGACATTTTCCAGCACTGGTGCATACTGCACAGAAGTCAGAGCATATTTACGATCAAGAGTTGTCAGACAGATCACTGTTAAATAAACTACAAAGTCAGTCAGTCAGTTTCAAAATCTAGCAAGAACACCTTGATCAAAAGGTAAAGCTGTTCAACTTTTTGTCCAACTCCAAAAGTGAGAGGAGCAAAGAACTTGCATGCCTCATAGCCTGGCTCCATCAAACCACTAAGAACTCACGTAGCCTGCGAGCCGGCTAGAACTCACGGGAAGTGTAAAATGTACACAAATGCAAAATTGTGACACCCAAAACCAAAAAAAAAACAAGTCGAAACCTAGACTCAGCCTACCATAGGGTAATAAAAGTAGTGTGCTGCGTAGGCAGTGTTGAAACAACAATCGAAATATGGTATAGTAGGTTAATACTGCCGAAACAGAGAACATAAGTGGTCTAACGTTTCGAGCGAAGGCCCTTCGTCAGAGAGAAAAGACCACTTACGTTCTCTGTTTCGGCAGTATTAACCTACTACTACCATAGGGTAGCCTGAGTAATAAGTTACCGACCTATTCTTTATAAAACAATATATTAAATAACGCACTGATCATTCATTTCAACTATTGTTTTTAATCTTATTTCAAGATTTTTCTCACTCTTTGTAATTGTTCCTGTATTTTCCAGGTATTTCTCATGGCACAGTGGCCAAACAAGGTTCATTGCCTGCACAATATTTATTCAATTGGGCATTTGTTTGCCTCTCGCTCATTGAACACACAGCCAAGATGAACCAGTCACTGCCTGTTAAACCAATCAGCACAGTGGAGTCGACGAGTGAAGAATCAGGTAGTCCTACCAGTCAGAGTACATAATTATTTAGATGAAAACAAAATCTAAGTTCACAGCAAAAGGTCACAGCAGAAACATGACCAGATGATTCACCCATATTTTCTATAATGTACCAGTTTTATAAGAATAAAAACGTATTTTTAGTACAATGCAGTGATTGGTTTATCTTATTACATGAGCTGAAAACTTCATCTGATTAATATATGTACTGTAATTAATAAATAATAATATATAATAATTTATGATAATTTATAATTTAATGATAATTTATAATAATTTAATGATAATTTATAATAATTTATGATAATTTATAATAATTTATGATAATTTATAATAATTTATGATAATTTATGATAATTTATAACAATTTATAACAATTTAATGATGAAGTTTTTTTGTTTAATATTTACCAACTTCAAGCTAAAAACACTAGAAATTAGTAATCAGTAATTAACGATCGATAATTATGTTTATTATATATTCAAACTTTATTCTCGTTCGTGATTGGCCAAAACACCCCCGCTAATTCTCCGTATCTGGAAGCTGATGCGTTATTTCAGCTGCTGACGTGATCAGCGTGCAATAATACCTCGATCGAACTTCAATCCAAAACAAGGTATTATTGCACGCTGTTGAACCCAAGCCCCCAGCACGGTTGGCAGCTTGCTAAAAATCCCGCCAAAACTAAATATTTTTGAAGAGTAAACAAAATGGCTTTTAACTGGTTTCCATCGTTAAATGAAGAAGAAATTTTGACGTTGCTCTCAGAGAAAGATAGTAAAAGCACGAAGAGTATAGTTTTTGAATATATAATAAAACAATTATTGGATTCGGTTTTCACATGATATCAAGAATTATCAAGGCCTCGGTTTGTGTTATCCACCTCAGCCTTTGGCTTTGGTGGATAACACAAACCTCGTCCTTGATAATTCTCGATATCATGCTCAACCTCATTCAATAATTGTTTAATATTTCATCTTCACCTTGTGTCCTTCTTATTACATTAGTTTCTCTTTAATTTGTTCATGGATGTTGTCATAGTATTTCATCTTTGATAATATTTCTTTTACTGTTATAAGATTGTCTGTAAATGAAAAAGATGCATAATGATGAAAACTAGAAATTAAAATATGATTTTAGAAAATCATTTATTTACTCACTTTCCTTGAATGCATCTGAAGCCTTCTGTATACACCATTCTAAGTTATCTAAAATATTTTTTAAAAGAATAAAACATCTTACGCTATAAATTAGTGAATTAATTTGTTAATTTATTACTAATTATTTATTCATTCACTCATTCACTATGCATATATTCAAATAATTAAGTTTTTTTAATTTCTACCTTGAATCTGATTTTTTAGCTTGTGTAATGTCTTTTCAGATCCACTTTCCAGTGTCTCATTCATTTCCATAATATCACTCAGAAATTCAACATCATTAGCTATATTTCCCTCTTCTATAGGCAATCCATGAATTTCTAACTATATAACATAATTCCAACATTAAAATAATTTACATTTAATATCAATATAATCAACATTAAAATACATACATTTACATTATTGTTATAAACCATGCAGTCATTAGTAACAATTAGGAAAAAAATACCTGGGTTTCCTATTTCTCTTCACAAAAACGTAGGTGTAGGGTAGGTCGATTTAGGTTCAGTTTTTCATTTAATTTAGCGGAATAACAATAATATAATATTCTTTCCAACACTGAATGTCAATTACGCTAGCACATCTATTAAAGCTAATTTTGAGTACATTACTAGGTTCTGACCCACGCTCGCTATCCCAAGATGCAAATCATGCTGCAAATCATACTGCAACTCGGCTCCATAAAATGCAACCCATGCTCCTTAACCCCTTATAGCCCAGGAGGTTTCCAGTTGACAAGTAAAATCGTCTGGCGTTAGCCAGAGTAAAATACTAAAGGTGGCCAATGGGCTATAAAGGGTTAAAAATTCAATAAAAATATTAGGGTCGGCATTTTGCTAGCAAAAGTAGGGTTGGGAAACCGGAAACCCAGGTATTTTTTTTTTGGCCTTACCAGATACAGTCCTCTGGATAATGGCTTTAGCAGAGTATCATAAGCTTTGTTGACAATAGATGATTGTGAACTTGAGTATGTTTGTTCTGTCTTGAAAAACAGAAAACACAAATCAGTCGCAGTACATGTCTTTACCCCAGTGCTACCCAGGTTGGTTTTGATTTTTAATTTTTTTTAACTATATAGCAACTGGTGGTCAAACAGGGTGATATGCAGTGGTGGCTCCAGGGAGGGGCCTGGGTGGGTCGAGGCCCACCCAAAAATACAGTGTGCCCACCCACAAAATTTTGGTATTTCCTCTTTTTCATGTTTAATTATTTATATTTAAACAAACATCCCATAAAAAGCTGTCTAGTGGCTATATAGTATATACATAGTATATAAGGAGTGCATTTATACTGATGTGCCATCCAGATGACAGATCTGTATATCGACCCCATCTTTGTGCCCACACAGGATCTTTTGTGGCAATATGTCCCAATTGAACATGACTACCATGATGTAGGTGTTGATTTTACGGAGGGAGAAAAACCAGAGAACCCAGCAAAAAGCCCTTGAAGCACAGGAGAGATCAGCTGCAACTCTACTCACATGAGTAACTTCCAAGCTCGATAAAAGGGTTATTTCCAAGCAGTCGCCCATCCAAGTAGTAGCCCTGTCTAACCAGGCTTAACTTTTGGTGAGAGGCAGCGCACTAACAGCACGCACCACCCGTGCTTCCCCTAGGCCTGGGTCAGCAAAGTTTACTTTGATTTGTCAGCAGTCCAACTAAGCTAATGATTTTAAGATGATCATTGGTAACTTACCTGTACATATAATACAACTTACTTCAGATTTAAGTGAAAATTTATCAGGATGCAACTGGCTCTGCAATTTACGGTAAGTATTTGTTAAATGCTTTGTGTCCAAGTCAAATGTCTGCTCACTGAAAAAATATACAGGTAAGAAAAAAGCCATATTAATGATCTACTTGCTAATCTGCTACTTTTGGGGTTATTTTGTAACACAAGTGACTTCAGAGATACAGTACCGCTCAGAAATAGCCTAACAGTGTGGTTGAGGTTAAGTTAGACAGTGATAGAAATGGTAATAAACTTTAGTATAAAAGCACAATAAAATTATCTAGTAATACAGAAAACAGTCCATATATTGATTCATAGTGATTTAGAGACAGTTTAACTAACATGAACAGAGTTACATTACGATTAAGCTGAGGTTAAACCTAGGTTTGACCTCAGTTTTTGTTAGGTTATTTCTGAGTGGTACTGTAGCTGTGAAGTTTGATTCTAGATCTGCAGAGTGTAGACCTTCCCACATTTATCCAGCCTCCCATGCAGATGATTTAGGGAAGTATAAAAGGGTGGTCCCTCAAAATGTCTGGGGTACTGTAGGCCAAGCTCACACAGAGCCCAAGGTGGGTTTGGGGCTCCATCCAAAAATTTCACATTGGGGGGGGGGGGAAGACAGTCACAACTCACAATTTCATTCCAATTTGAACTACTGTATATTTTGGTTCACATTTACTTATTTGTTCTGAAATCTTTGTCATTTTTTCAATGTAATTCAAAAGAATGAAGTTGTGGCTACATGTATGCGTAATTATCCATTAAAGTCGCGCAGTGCTTACCAACCAATGACATCAAAATATGTTCTGTCTTCTTGTGGTTGTTGAACAACCTTACAAGCAGGACAAAAAAACTGTATTTCTCCCTGAATACTAGCAGGATAACTATGATGACACTTCCAACAAGATAACACAGGAACACTGCTTGTACATAAGCTCTTATTCTCTGGTGAAAATGTCCTATATCTCGCAGAGAGGCCAGAGAAATAGTCTGACTTTGCAAAAGGACAATGTCCACAAAGGAATGTTCTCAGCAACACATTTTGCCCTCGGTTTTTCAGGATTTTCACAAATATGCTTGGAAGAACCCTTGTTATTCGTAGCATCGCTAAGTACTCTTAAATCCCACTGTTTATTGGGGAAATTTCTAGTTTTCTTTGGTTAAACAACTCTTGCATCCTTTGTATTGATATCCATTGACGGTGTAAAGGAAGCCACTACTTGATGTAGTGTATACATAAAGACTTTTTGTCAGTGCACACGGAAACGTCATCAACTTATTTATTTATTTATTTATTTATGTATTTATTTACTTTCTTACTTGTATAAAAAAGCTGGGCGTTTTATTAATGTTTTGCAGATTGTCGTTCTAAATTTTTGCCGAATATTTTGGATCGATATGAGTGTCCCTTTTGGAGTAACAAAGATTTAAATTTTGTTAATTCTGCAACGTCAGCATAATTTCACAGGTTGTGGAAAACTATTTCTTTGACACAATTCGATATCTGAGGTTTAAAAGCGATGTCTAAGCTGTTTTGAATGTAAAATCTAACCTAAAATTCGGCTTCATTTAACTTTGTTTGGACCTCCTTCGCGGCTTGGCCGCCATCTTGGTGTACCAAAATGGCACCCACGTGTTTATTCAAGTGAATACTTAACATTTTCGTTTTAGTTTAAAAGCCCAGCTACCAATTGACCAAACGTCCTATTGCTCCCAAATTTTGATTCCGGATATATTTTTGCCTACTCTAACGAGCACCCTTAAAAATATTAAACTATTAAAAGTAGCCTATCTGTGCCCAGAAGTCCCCCAAGACGTCACACTAAAACACGAATTTCAAATCAAGCTAATTTATTATTTGTAACAGAAACCATTATTGAAATAGATAGGGCTTTGCCGGAAATGCCCAAATTAAAATCTTTTTGGGAGTGGTTAAGTTTATTTACGTATTTCGACCCGCCGCCATGAAAAAAGCCTCTTGTATTTAATTACATATACGAACAAACACTCGGTACTTGATCGGAAGAACAGCAGGGTTTCTCTAGTACCGTTCATCAGCAGACGAATAAATATTCACGAGTCTTTGAGACGGATATGCGATGTGGAACCATTTGTGAAATAAAAAATGAATGCCCTGAACTATGACCTGTCAGATCTCACAAATGCTGCAAGAATATGCTTGTGAACAAGCCCGACGAATGGGTGCGAATTGCTTTGCACCGCTTTCAAGTACAGGTAAAAATATTTTATACTAGTTCATTTATTATAGAAATTAGGTTCTATGGTGAAAGTGTGAAATTACTATTTTCATTTTGACGACACTGATAGCTTCAGTATTATACAAGAACTTATTTAGTTCATGTATTGCTCATCTGATTCATTTCCTAGCCCAACAGCGGCGCGTGACCATTTGCTGTGTTCGGTAGAAACACATCACTGCCCTGTGATTATTCATAAATTGTCGCTTAGGAGATGGTTCTTTTCCCTAAAATTGTTTATAATCGTTTATAATCAGAATCAAAATGTCTCCAATTACATATCAGACATTGCGACTTTATTTCCGCTCTTGAAGTATTGACAGTTTTGCCACTTCGCTATAAAATTTCTCCGTGTTGAAAAGCTTTAGTTGATAAGCCTAATAGCCATGCTTGGGCAACATCCGCTTTTCTTGCTTTGTATAAAGCTTTAGAGAACGTGTTAATTTGTGGCTAATATGAAATAACGAACTTGTTGATTACACGAATTTAGCAGCTGTTTATTATATATATACATTTAGATATATACAAATTTAACAGTGGAGCATAATGCTTTGCCGTCATGTTCATATATATGTAATATGAAATCGTAAACTTGCTTGATAAAAACACAGTCAATGTACAAAGTTAGTTAAGGTGTGTGTTTTTTTTATCAGACACCTCATTGATTGAGGCTGCTTTGTAATGGAAACCAGCTGTGACTCACTCAAATAGATAAATTTATGTAATTGAGTTATAAAGAAGCCATTAATTATTAACCAAAGATGCACCACATAATTCTCTACTTACAAATTGACTTACATAATTTGTTTATAATTATATGTCATAGAAATTTTGCTTTATCAGTGTAAAGGAATATTTTTTCCTGAACTATGTGAATCTAAAAGAATTTAGGAGGTAACAAACATTAACATTTTACCACTACCACTCATACAACATATTTCATATAATTATGTTAAATACTTAAATTATATACATATGTATTTGTATTATTATACATGTATACATATATAATATTAATGTATGTGGTTATAGTAAGGGAAATATCTCACACATTTGAAGCATTTATTTTGAGATATTGTTCTTGCCAAATAAGAATGGAAAATCCATATTAAGATTTGAGCCACTATATATATTTACATTATCTACAGTATATCTGTATATGTATACTGTTTATTATCTATAGGCATTTGTATAATATACACTATCATATAGATCATTTGGTGTTTAATCTAAATATCAAATGCATTTAGCTTATAGAGCTTAATTTGGCTAAAGAAGAAATGAAACTTATAGCCATTCAGTTTTGTATAGCCTGAATTAACAATGAGAGAGAATGTGGGAGAATTTGAATTAAAGTTTAGGTAAACCCAAGCAGTTGGAATTCTACCAGACTTGCACTTAAGTGGTATAAGTGCATAAGGTTATAAACATAGGGAATCCATTTTCTTGTTTTTTATGCACTGTTAGAGAAAGGAAATACATCATGACCTCATCAACTATATTTTGCATTTATATTGCCTAATGTAAATATAGTGCTGATAACTTTGTGGGTTGGTACTCCCGTATATTGGCTGTTCTGGGATGTGCACACTTATCAGGGTGTGGCTGTAATGACCATTCTTGGAGAGATGAGCAGACAGGCTCAGTTAACCCTTCAACTACCAAAGGTTCTTCTTGCTTGATGAGTAAAATTGTCTGACAGGTGTTATAGACAGAGTAAAATAACAAACTAGCTGGTTTTGGCCAGTCTGGGAGTTAAATTGTTAATTGGTGCAGGCACAGGGTGTTTTTACCTTTTAGAGAGGTTTATAAAGTAAGGTGCCCTCTACGCACGCTCTGATTGGCTGGGCTCCGTGCATTTATAAGAGAACATAGATCATGAATGACGTAGAATGGCGCAGAATGGCGTCAGCTGGTTGTAAAAGTCCACCAAATTCCAAAACTACCTCACTTTTAGCTTGGTTTTGCTTCTTCTTATTTTATAAAACAAATAAAACATACCACTCCTGTGCATATGTACTCTTATAAAGGTACGTTTGACGTGATTTGAACATGAAAGAAGTGTAAAGGCACTCGGCTATCGCCTCGTGCCTCTACTCAACTTCTTTCGTGTTCAAATGACGTCAAACGTGCCTTTATAAGAGTACATATGCACGGAGCTTTAAGTTTTATTTGTTAAATAAAGAGGCTCGGCAATACACCCCTATCCATGGAGTACTCCCCTCTTGCACAACTGACCAATCACTGTGTGCACAAGAAGTCCTTTCCAATTTACAAGGTCAGATCTGTCAGAATGGACTTGTTTTTTATTAGAACCAAATTTTCTGGTGTGACAGCCCCAATTAAGTCTCTAACATGTTGTGTTCCAATTTTACCAGACTGACCAGTCAGATCTAAGTTAGTGTAATTATATCTCTATTATATATAAAGTATTGACCTATTAATATGACATGATTCATAAAATAGAAAAGACTACGTGTAATATTAAGGACATGCATATAAATGTGTGTACTGTATTACCTTTGGTAAAAAAGTAAAGAAAAACAGTTTTTTTACTCATGATAATTTGTTTTGACAGCTTCCTCATGAAAGAACACCTGAACACAATGAGTCGAAGGAGAGCATTGAAAAGATCCAGGAGACCCTCATTACTCTTAGTGAACACAGATTTCCTTTGGTTATGCAAGGATTGTCAAAATTAATAAAGGAACCTGCTTATATTGTAAGTATAATGTATACAATATTGGCAGCTGAGCTGTATGGGTATTAAGAATGCATTTAGCCAAAGGCGAGTTGTCACATAAAATTTTATACAGTTTGGATGCAAATGTTGTATTATGACTAATATCCCATTCACACATATGTAGTTGTTCAGGTTTACAACAATCTGAGATACAAATTATATTGTAAACTGTTAATGATAATAATATATGCAATTTTTTTTTGTAAAATTTTGGGTGATGGAAAGTTCAGTGCTGAGGGTAAGGGCCCTCAGAAATGGGAGGACAAGGTCAGAGTGAGAGTGAGGGTAAGGACCCTAGCTGGCACTCCTTTTGGATTAGGACCTTAATGTTTGATTGAATTTTGCAAGAAATTATTTAAAAAAGTATGCAGAGAACATATAATATTTATTTTTGTTAGAATGTTATACAGTACTGATGTCTGTTTAAATAAAAAATTTATGTAAATTATTTATATTTCCTAGAACTCTTTTCCATCAAACAAAAAAGATCAAATTGGAGAATCCAACATTATCATACTTAGCACAATAGAAAAATGTTTATATAAGGTAAGTTAAATGCATGCATGTACAGAATTTACAGAATTGTTTTTTGTAAATTAAATAAAATATTAATTGTTCAATTAAAAATCAACATAAAATTATTTCTTATAATAGTAACATACATTTTTACATTTTTAATATACATTTTAAAAACATCTCAACTATTTTTATTTTTAGTATCCAGATCAATGCTCACGTCTAGAAGATGATGTGTTGTCAAATCTTTTACCAAGTATTATCCAGGTTAATTCCTTATTATTTTTACAGCAGTTTATTAATTTATTTCTAATTAACTTAGCTCATGCAGTACAAAGGGAATGGATGATGCTACCATATTAACTAAATTAATTTCCTCTGTTGGGCCTTATATACACATCTTGCAGTAATTTGGATGCACTTTTGGGCAGTTTAAAAATCAAACATGTTTGATTAATTATTAAAATACTCATTAATTATTCATGATAAAAACACAAAAGAAATCAATACTGTAGCAGCTAGTGTTTGTAAATCAGATATCTACAGCATCGATGTCCTGATTTACATAAATTTTAGGTTTGATTTTCTCATCTAAAACAGACCGTATCCCCAAAATAGTTGGTGAACTTGATTACTTAGATGCATTTGTATTTTAAGAAAATCATACACTACATTCACAGCCGAGCAGTGTATCTGATTTAGTCAGGCTCTGACTTGCAGCTCACCTTGTAAATCAGATACAGCTCGGCTGCTCATACTGTATATTCTATTACCTACAATATTGTTTGAAAACTTTTTTAGTATGTGCTCCACACATTTGACTTTCCTCATGCAACAGAAGTTCAGAAGCTTGCTGCCAAAATTGTTTCTCATATCAGCTCATTTCATTTTTCTGCAATATTTAACAAAGTTTCCTTCAGGTAATGTTACAAATAAATATTAAAATATTTGTGCCTTGTAAGATTTAATCTACATCAGTAGCTAGCAAAATGCTGCTGCATAAAATTTTAGTTAAATTATTTAAATATATATATATTTTAGTTAGTTTCAGAAATCGCAGCTTGATATTAGTAATAATTGTCAGTTGTTTGCTGTACAAGCTGTGTTAGTTAGTAATACTCAGAAAAACTCTGAGCTTTAAGTGGGACTCAAACCTGCAACCTTCTGAATGCTAGCCAAATGCTCTAACCATTGAGCCACTAGAACTCAGATAGCGGTTAGGTTATTTAAGGTAAATTATACCTTAGACTGTGCCCAGTCCTTCAGGAATGAGTCTTAACCGCTTGGTTACAAGTACCTGTTGGTCCACAAGTTGCGTTGTAACAGCTTCCAGTTAAACATTGTTAGTTAGTTTCAGAAATTGCAGCTTGATGTCAGTAATAATTGTCAGTTGTTTGCTGTACAAAGCGGCCCATTTTGGTTAGAGCAATCTGGCTAGCATTCAGAAGGTTGCGGGTTCAAGTCCCACTTAGAGCTCAGAGTTTTTCTGAGTTTAACACAGCTTGTACAGCAAACAACTGACAATAATATTTTTTGCTATAGATTACATCAGTTATCCAGTGTAGACGATGGTGGTAATGATGTATGTTATCTCAGTTTAATAAGATATTTAAAGCTTACATCATCGTCATTATTGTGTTTGTTAGAAGGTACTGTAAATTAACCTTTCATAATTTTTTTCATATTCGATAATTGTTGCCCAAAACATTGTGATACATTACTTCATATGTTTTGAATTTTTGTTAGTTTTTTTTTATTTGGTTGACATCTTATGTAAATTTTTACATTTGAAAACTCTTTAACTTTTTTTTATTTATTATTTTTTAATTACATTTAGAAACCCTAGATACCTTTAAGAATTTAAAAAAATCCACCAAATTAGCATTAGTATCTTCTTTGGAAAAAGTAAGTTCCCTTCAGTTGGTATAAAAGTACTTGATGTATTTTTTGTCTCAAGATGTCCTTCCCTTCCTTCCTTCCTTCCTTCCTTCCTTCCTTCCTTCCTTCCTTCCTTCCTTCCTTCCTTCCTTCCTAATCTTTCCTTTCTTCCTAATCTTTCCTTCCTCCCTTCCTCCCTTCCTAATCTTTCCTTTCTTCCTAATCTTTCCTTCCTTCCTTCCTTCCTTCCTTCCTTCCTTCCTTCCTTCCTTCCTTCCTTCCTTCCTTCCTTCCTTTCCTTCCTTCCTTCCTTCCTTCCTTCCTTCCTTCCTTCCTTCCTTCCTTCCTCCCTTCCTTCCTTCCTTCCTTCCTCCCTTCCTTTTCCTCCCTTCCTCCCTTCCTCCCTTCCTTCCATCCATCCTTCCTTCCTTCCTTGGTTTAACTCCTTCCTTCCTCTTTCTACCTACCTGTGAACGTAATCTTTAGGCATTATGGAACTGGATTAAGTACAATGCTGAAGAGTTTGCCAAGGTTCAAAGAACACCTTCAAGAAAACTATCAGGTAAAATACTTCAAAATACTTCAGACGCACTGAATAATTCCATTCTATTAATATTTATACTGTCTTTTCTCTCTTTTCTAGAGTTATGTGATAGCTTATTTGAAATTCTGGACTCCTTTGCTGAGAGTTCTAAACGAAAAGCTGCCGTGTGGCCTCTTCAGATCATGTTGTTAATGCTTAGTTCTGTAAGTAATTGGCATAAAAAATCAGCAAACGTCGAATCCAGCTTGGCTGGCGTATGGGTTGGGGGGGGCAAGGACGTCCATCTCCTAGGGGAGTCCGGGGGCAGACCCCTGGAAATTTTTGGATTTCTAGGGTCTTTGAAACACTATTTCATGAAAGCCATAAGTTACATAATTTTGTTGTCATAAAACCAAAACATAGAATGATACACGTCAGAATATCTTTAGATTTATTTATAAGCAAGTTGTAAATTAATGTTTTAACATGTTGGAGGCATCTTGTATAGACCCTTAGTATTGGAATTTATAGCATATGCATGCCTGCAATATATATAACACATTACTAGTCTCCCTACAAGTTTCTCCACTGATTTAAACGGTCTTGGAGACGTGCGACCCCCACCCCAGGCTACGCCACTGGCGGAAAGACGAGAGTAGCACCCTTAAAATGCAGGAAATGTCCTTTCAGAGACTTAAGATGTCAGGGGCATGTTTCCGGACCCTTTTCTAGTAAGAAACATTAAGAAACGCGTCTTTGCCGACCAATTTTGCACAACGGTCGTTAGTCGGGACTCGGGATTACTCAAAAGGACCCTTAGCTTCCCAGTCTTTCCACAGTTTTTCCAAAATATCCCGTTAAATTTGTTTTTCCAGATTTGTCGTCAAGCTTCAGTAGTGAGTCTCAAGATTTTAGAAATCTTCTGAAACCCTAACGCTAGTCAGAAATCCGGTTTACCGTCTAGCTTTTTGAAAACTGAACAGATTTAACGACATTTTTTGGAAAAGCCGCGAAAAGATAGCGTCCTTTTGAGTGATCCATTTTAGTGACGGTCGTTTCTCGGCATTCTCAGTGGTCTGTTTGTTGTATCAGCGTTCTGATTGGCTAAGAGTTTTCCCGCCACAGCATCTTTCAACAAACTCGCTTTTCAGTCGCAAGTTTTAAGGTTTTGTTAGCTGTATAAACTCTCAAATGAACTAGAGGAGAGAAATATCATAAACAAGAGCTTAATTCTAATTAATTATGGCAAGAATTTAATGGTAAGAAACACGTTTATAGTTTGTGGACAATGTAAAACGTTTTTAGACAAAGAAAGGCGTGTTGTGAAGCGTTGTAACGTCAACGGCAATGTTGTTATTCTGTTATCGCTACTTGCAGATTCTCTATAATCTCGACAATTCACCACATTTAAGGATTTTCTCTACGTTGTTACAAACAGCCTACTTTTTAATTTTATATTGACTAAAGTTTTGTGTGGTGTGGTATGGTGTGTGGTGGTGTGGTGTGGTGTGGTGTGGTGTTGTGTTGTGTTGTGTTGTGTTGTGTTGTGTTGTGTTGTGTTGTGTTGTGTTGTGTTGTGTTGTGTTGTGTTGTGTTGTGTTGTGTTGTGTTGTGTTGTGTTGTGTTGTGGTGTTGTGTTGTGTTGTGTTGTGTTGTGTTGTGTTGTGTTGTGTTGTGTTGTGTTGTGTTGTGTTGTGTTGTGTTGTGTTGTGTTGTGTTGTGTTGTGTTGTGTTGTGTTGTGTTGTGTTGTGTTGTGTTGTGTTGTGTTGTGTTGTGTTGTGTTGTGTTGTGTTGTGTTGTGTTGTGTTGTGTTGTGTTGTGTTGTGTTGTGGTGTGGTGTGGTGTGGTGTGGTGTGGTGTGGTGTGGTGTGGTGTGGTGTGGTGTGGTGTGGTGTGGTGTGGTGCTGTGCTGTGCTGTGCTGTGCTGTGCTGTGCTGTGCTGTGCGGTGCGGTGCGGTGCGGTGTTGTGCTGTGCTGTGCTGTGTTGTGCTGTGCTGTGTTGTGTTGTGTGGTGTGGTGTGGTGTGGTGTGGTGTGGTGTGGTGTGGTGCGGTGTGTTGTGTTGCTGGTCTGCTTTATATATTGTTAAGTAAATGAGCATTTGTCGGTAACGTAGTATTGGTTTTGTTTCTGTGAGTATCTATTAAAATCTTACGGCCTTGCTTTAATTTAAATATTTGTTTATTTAGGATACTTTGAAGGCAGTAGCCTCCGGTGAGAAACAACAGGATGCACATTTAGAAACCAAGGTTAGATGTACATTACTGTTATGTGTTAGTTATACCTCCGTCTCGGAACGACGAAGGCAATCTAAAGTTTAGTATCTAGCAGAAACCACGAATAATTTACGTAGTGCTGAATACTTAAAGTATGTTTTTCGACACATTATATTTAGACTTCTAAAAAAAATTTGTCGCATAGTTTGAAGTCAAACTCAACTAACAGGTTTAATACGCCGTTTCACGAGTTAACGTCGTCCAGAAGACGTGAAAATCAGTGATCTGAATAACGTTGTTTGTAGAACTGTAGCGACGTTGCGATTACTTTTGGGAGTATAAAATATTTATTTTCTTGGTTGTGTGAAAAAAATTCTATTGTTTTAATGACGTTGTCCTTGACGTTGGCGTTGTATTTGCTTAAGCTGCATTATTAGTTACCAAGAGCCGGGAGGTAACTAAGCTAATTAGTTACCGGGCCCGAAAGGAATATACAAGCTATTTTGTTGACAATAGTTTTTAACGTTTTTTAATTTTCTTTCAGCGAGATTTTCTGAATCATTTGAAGAGTGCTTTAACAAGTGCGAAGACGTTATCTGAAAGTGCCGCCATTGCGTGTGTGAAGTTGTGTAAATGTGCAACTTATGTTCGACCAGAAGATAACTCCGTGTTGTGTTTTCTCGTGTTGACTGTCATGAACGAACTCAAGGTAAGTCTGAATAAGCTCTCTTATTGGCTAAGATCTTGATGACGTACGCAGTTGCAAGAACCATTCAGAACAGGCGAGTTTTTATTATTGGTTGATGATATGAATGAACTGGAACGATGGGGAGAACGATGACGGAGAAGAGGAAAAAGGAGGGAGGATGATCATGCTGATGATGGTGGTGATGGTTAAGGTGGTGATGGTCATGGTGATGATTATAGGGATTGTGATATATAGTGATGTGTTGGTGATGACGAAGATGGTGATGATGATGGTGGTGATGGTGATGGTGATGATCGTGGTAGTGGTGATGGTGATGGTGATGGTGATGGTGATGGTGATGGTGATGGTGGTTGTGGGTGGTGGTAATGATGGTGGTGGTGGGTGTGGTGGTGATGCGTTGGTGATGTGTTGGTGACGGTGATCATGATGATGAAGATGGTGGTGATTATTAGTGATGGTGGTGGTGATGGTAGTGGTGGTGGTGATGGTGGTGGTGATAGTGATACTGGTGATACTGATTGTGATGGCAATGGTATAATGATTGATTTGTATGTTTTAGGCTCTTCTTTTCAACACAAACAAACCATTTACATTAGTATCTCAAAGCACTGTCTCTGTCGAAACACTCATGGTCGACTGCTTTGTCTCCAGTTTTCGTATCAATTATCGCAATAGTCAACACTTTGATGTTTGTTTGGCTCCGTCAGCTCCAGTCATTTTTAGCGTTGTTTATGTTAAAGGATTGTACACCATTGTTAGACAGGCAAGTATACTCTATGTCTACCTAAGTCTAAGTAATTGATGGTCCAACTTCTATACTGTCAACGCGCTTAGGCCGAACCTTTCCAGGTTGGGTTTTCGTTTTTTGTTTCGTATTCTTATTATGATACTTTCTTATTCCCAGACTCCTTTAAGTTGGTGGCCGACGCTTAAAGTAATTTACTCTAAAGCTGAATGTCTGCGGTGTTTGTTTGAGGTACTTTATTTTCTCGTTATTACAACACCAGACGTTTGTTGGACGTTCGTCAAGCTCAATTACTCAAAAATGATTTCTGAGCCCCAGACAGGGTTCGAACCTGCAGCCTCCTAATGACCGGTTAGACGCTCTAACCATTAAGCCACTGTATGAGGCTCAGATGGAGAGCTGTAAGCTAACCCTGTCTGGGGTTCAGAAATCTCTTCTGAGTAATTGAGCTTGATGAACTTTCACCAAACGTCTGTTACATTACACCAAGCTCGCAAACGTACCACATGCACTACGTGTATAAGTACAACTTGTCATATCACATTACAGCACTAATCAACACAGCCTTAACTTGTTTTCAGCGTTTTGAAAGAGTAGGTTTGTGTTTCCTGCAATCTTTCGTACTTTACTTGCAAAGCTAGAGTATTTTTAACTAAATATTGAACTTGGAGAATAATGAGAAAACGGTTATGTTTTAAAAAGACTCTAAGAAGGTTGAAATGCTACCGTTTACATTTTTTGATTGTTTTTAGAGAACTCTGGAGAAATTTCGAATCTTGGATAGCAACCATGGAGGAATGCGAATGAGTGTGGTTTGTAAAACTTATTGTTATGATTATTCAATATCTAGTTAAACGTAGAAGAAAGTAGAGTGAATTTTGGTGGACAGGGGAAAGTGGGGCCAAAATGAGAATGGAGGAGTGGGAAAGGGAGTATAAGGAAGAAAACGAAAAAAAGAGAGAAAGGAAACGAAACGAAACAGGACGAAAGGGGACGGAAGAGAAGGAAAGAGAATGAAAAGCAAGGCAAGGAAACGGAAGGAGAGAAAATGAAAAGCAAGGAAAGGAAACGGAAGGAGAGAAAGAAAGAAAGAAAGAAAGAAAGAAAGAAAGAAAGAAAGAAAGAAAGAAAGAAAGAAACAACACTTTTCCCTAAAGACGGTGAATGGAGCTCCGCAAATCATAGACCTATAACGTGCCTAAACACCACATACAAACTTACGACATCAATAACTCTCCCCATTGTTGATAACCACCTAAAGCGTCATGAATTTCTCCAACAGGACCAAAGAGGGGCGAAGGAAGAGGTCTCGGGCTGCCTTGATAATCTTCTAATAGATAAGATTGTTCTTGAGGATGTTAAAGAGAAGAAACGCAACATGGCATGCGCTTGGGTGGATGTACGAAAAGCCTACGACAGCGTAGATCATACCATCCTTGGAAAAGTTCTAGAAATCCATAGCTTCCCCAAATATTTGATATCCATCATTATGAAATTGGTAACCAAGTGCTCTATAACGCTGGTAGCTAAAACAAAAGCAGGTATGCAAGAATCAAGCAAAGTAACCATTAGAAAAGGCTTACTGCAAGGTGACTCTCTGTGCCCGAAACTCTTTACCATTTATATCAATCCAGCTGCCTGGAAGATAAGAGCTACCGATGGCTATATCTTAAGTAAACCAATAAGGCTTAAAATCACTCAGTTGATGTTCATTGACGATTTGAAAGTCTTTGCTGCAAATGAGAAAAAACTTCACCTGGTTTTAAAGTTAACACAAAACTGTATGAAAGATTTGAACATGGAATGGGGAGCAAAGAAATGTGCCATTATGAATGTGAAGAGAGGGAAACTGGAAGAGCAGCCAGATTTACACCTGAATGAAACTACAAAAATTAGAGCAGTAAGTAAGGACAGACCATATAAATTTCTGGGCATTTATGAGCATACTTGTCATGATTCGAAATTAATTCGTAATGAAGTCAGTAAAGAGTTCCTGCAAAGAATGTGGTTAATATGGTCCTCTCCTATGTCCGAGCCATTAAAGATCCATGCCACTAATACGTTTGCCATCCCAGCACTTACGTACTACATGTGCACTACTGAATGGACTGTGCATGACCTACAAGAGTTAGATAGAGAAGTCAGAAAAATTCTCACTGATGCTGGCGCAAGACACCCTGGGGCGTCTGTACCACTTCTCTACATGCCAAGATCCATGGGAGGCCGTGGTATGAAATCTGTAGAGGATGAATATATAGAGACGAAAATAAAAACTGCTGTACACCTGTATTCGTCAGATGATTTAAGGATGCAAGCTGTGGCCCAAATCGACCAACAAAGAGGAGAGAAAGGCAGAAGATCAATGATGAAAGATGCGGAGAAATTTGCAGCAAAACTGGGTGTCGAAGTCAATAATAATAGAGAGAACCATGGGTGGAAAATAAAATACACAACGCAGGATAGAACGCAACTATTGGCGACTAAAGAAGAAAGTGTAAAAGAAGTATTGAAGAAAGCAAGCCGGGACAAGAGGAGACGAGAAATAGAAGGACAGAAATGGTTAGGAAATTTTACGACGACTCGATGGACTGATAACACCGTGAATAATGAATGCTGTTTTACTTGGCTGAACTACTGGACAGAGTGTCAGGCTGACGTCGTGGCTGACGTCGAGGAACTTTATCAACAGCTGCTGCCTACGCGTATATACTACCAACAGAAACTTGGACAAGAAGTACCAAATACCCGATGTCGCCTATGTAACACAAAACCAGAAACAGTGGCTCACATACTGACTGGATGTCCAAGACTGACACAGTCAGAGTATCTGTATCGCCATAACAACGCGATTAAATGCCTCTACTATTCCTTGCTAAAGCATTACAAACTTGTCAGGAAAGTCCCTTCATGGAACAACATTACAAACCCAAAGCCGATTGTAGAGAACAACAAAGTAAGCATCTACTGGGACGTCCCTATACTATCAACAGGAAGCCAAGTTCTCTACGCCCAGGAACAAGGAAACAGGCCTGACGTTGTTGTTAACGATCATGAAAATAAAGAAATAGTGGTTGTGGAGTTTAGCTGCCCGTGGATTTCGAATAGACAGAAGAAAGTCTTAGAAAAACAAGATAAATACCAAGAGGTCCGCACTGAACTAAAGAGAAGATATGTCGACTATAAAGTAAATCAAATTAATGTGATTGTTGATGCCCTCGGTGGGTACTCAAAGGAACTACAAGATAACCTCGTGTGCCTCCTCGGAAAACAAGAAGCAATTAGAGTTTTAAAGATGATGCAAAGGTCTGTCTTGTTCGGATCGATAAGGATTAAGAACTTGTTCAAAACAACTGTCGCCGCATCTGTTTCTTAAACTTTTTTCTATTTTATCTTATTTTATGACAATAACAAAAAAAAAAAAAATTATTATAATTTTTAATTATGTAAATATTTTATGATTTGTAAATAGTTTTCTTCGGTTTGTGTGGATAACAGATATAGGCTACCCATTAGGGCCCTATATAGCTGTTTTTTTATATATTGTTAATTAAGCTGAACTGTTTAATTAAATGGATTATAAAAAGAAAGAAAGAAAGAAAGAAAGAAAGAAAGAAAGAAAGAAAGAAAGAAAGAAAGAAAGAAAGAAAGAAAGAAAGAAAGAAAGAAAGAAAGAAAGAAAGAAAGAAAGAAAGAAAGAAAGAAAGAAAGAAAGAGAAGGAAAAGCAAGAAAAGGAAACGGAAGGAAAGAGAATGAAAGGAAAGGTGAAGGAAAATGAGTAATGAGTTATTTAACGTCGTAAACACAGGATGTGGTCACCCAATCATCCGAGCCAGAGGCTCATGTTAAAAGTGCACGACATAAACTAAGACCTAAGTGTTGATTTTACGGAGGGAGGAAAACCGCAGAACCCTGCGAAAAACCCTCGAAGCACAGGAGAGACCAACTAAACTCTACCCACATGAAATTCAAGTTCGAGAACGGAGCTAGTCCCAGACGGTCACCCATCCAAGTACTAACCCCGTCCAACTGGGCTTAACTACAGCGGTGAGAGGCAGCGCCCTAACAGCACACGCCACCCGTGCTTCCCTAAAGAAAGGGAAAAGAGTGGAATGGAACGAGAAGTTAAATGAAGAAAATAAATAATCGAAACAAGATGCAGTGTGGGAAGAAACAAGGGAATAATATAAATCTGTATGGCAGTGTTTTTATATTAGGCTATCGTTATTTAATGCTGTTCTTTTAACCTATCAGTTGTATAAAGGGAAAGAAAAACGTCTAAAAGAAGAAGAAACTGGAACTATGAAGGGAGAAAAAGAACTTTTACTTTGGCTTGTTCGTCTTTTTCGAATGGATCCTGCGTTTGCTTTTTATGTAAGTACCAAAATAGTACTGACAACAACAATAATCAACCACCTTACATTTTGACTAATGCTCAAAAAATTGATGATTAAATTCTACGATGTTTTAGACAACGATCGATCTGCTCAGAATTATTTATGGTTTTGGTTTCTTTTTCTGTGTTTAGAACGCTCAAAAGTCCGGTTTGGAAGTGCATCAGAATTCTCAGAAATTACTGCTAGGACTTGTACAATTGATATTATCACCTCATTTTGGTAAAGAAGTGTCCAACGAAGCATCACAGGTAATTGAATGTAATGAACTACATGTAGAATATTGCTTAAACTTTTGGCGCATGCAGTTTTGTATAATCGAGATTTAATTCACATCATGCAATTTATTTGTTTCTGTTTGTTGTGCAGACGTTGTTAACACTTCATTCACCGGACAATGTTCAACTGTGGAACCCCGCTGATCCAGTGTACTCGTTTTGGGAAATCAGGTATGCATGGTCCAGCGTTCTGTTCCCTTAGTTTTTGTCAAAAGCCTTTACATTACCAATATGAACATTGTAAAAATTAAGTTATAAACGACATGACGAATACAGTGGGAATTTGGAGTTTAACCCCTTAACTACCAAGGGTCTTCCCTTGACGAATAAAATCGTCTGGAGCAGGGTACAGTATTTTTACACAAAGCAAAATCACTTACATAGTTAGTTTAATAGTTTAATAGTTTAAAAATCAAAGTTACATTGCAGCAATTAAATGCTGAATTGCGTATCTTTTACAATGTTAGTGATATGAATATTACAACGGTTTTATATCATATACATCTAATACATCTAAAGTCTATATAGGTATATACTAAATAAGCTACCAAACCTGGTCACTCATTGTTATGTGTATTGCAACTTTGCATAATAAAAGAGTTAAAAAATCGATTCGTTTTTACAAGGGGAACATCAAAGGTTCTCTTTTTCCTTAAGTCATATATGTTATTTGTGTTTTTCTTTGGAAGTAGGTCGTTCAGCTTATTATTTGAGTTCTCACAAACTGACTTAAACAGTTTCTTGGTTAGAATTTCGTGATGATCATGAATGGAATCAATACCTGCCAAAGCTAGCGCGTCTTGATGGGGAGTCCCTGGAAAAATGCAAGATAATGCTCTTTTTTGAACTCTTTCTAGATCTGCTTGTAGATATTTGGGAAGTGCATAATGAAAGACTGGAGAAGCATAATCAATACTTGATCTAATGCATGTACAATAGAAGGTTACAAGATCTTTATGTGGAACACGAGTGCGCTTAAGCTGTACAAGGAAGTAAAGCTTCCAATATGCTCTTTTAATAAGGTCTTCGATGTGGTCATTCCATGTTAGACTAGAGTTAATAGTAACTCCTAGTAGTTTGACGCTAGTCACAGTACGAATGGGTTTCCCTTCTATGTAAACAGTTGGAAATGATTGATCTTGCAAAGAACGGTTGAAACTGATGACGAGATCCTTTGTTTTGTCGCAGGATTGCTCAACATAAAATGTTCACAGGGTTCCAAGGCGTATTTATGTGCACAGTTTCAAGTGATGAACAAACTTTTAGAGATATAATTGATTTTGCTACCTGTGAAAGTACTATACCCTGCTCCTGACGTTAGAGCCCGTATAATTTACATATTAAACAAATTGAAATATCTTCAAAACGAAGAAAGATACGAAAAAGTTATAAAAGATCTTCTATTACAATTTTATGAGTTCTTTCAAATTATATAAACTTAATTTTTGTTGCCATTGTCCTTTAACGTTTAATATTGAAGTGTTTTTCCTTTTCTTCTAGTTCTGAGTGTGTTCATATGGTTGCTGATGCTTTGGTCAACCATGGTTCTAAAGATTTATGGCTGCTGAAGTACATGAAAAAACTGATGGCTTGTAGAGATGAATACATTCGCAAACATCGGGTAATTTTCACAACACATTCACACCAGATACCTTAGTTATTTGTTTCTTTGTTTGTCGGTTTGTTTGTTTATTTTAAATGTATTCATCATTCTCGATGTTCTCTAAAAAGTAAATTGAATTTTGATTTGTTAGAACGATCCCAACTTTGCTTGTCACTCTCTTATTTCTTCGTCAGCTCGAGTAAAAATGGAGGTGAGATGTTTAAGAATATGTATATCCAATTATTTGTTGGGTGGGATGGAGGTGAGAGGTGAGGTGAGGTGACGTAACGTAACGTAACGTAACGCACGTGACAGGTCAGGTCAGGTCAGGTCAGGTCAGGTCAGGTCAGGTCAGGTCAGGTCAGGTCAGGTCAGGTCAGGTCAGGTCAGGTCAGGTCAGGTCAGGTCAGGTCAGGTCAGGTCAGGTCAGGTCAGGTCAGGTCAGGTCAAGTCAAGTCAAGTCAGGTCAGGTCAGGTCAGGTGGAGAGGAGTGCAGTAGAGTGAGTTTTGTTAAGTGGGGTGAGGTGGATTGGAGTTGAGTTGGGTGAAGTGAGTGAAGTGAAGTGAAGTGAAGTGAAGTGAAGTGAAGTGAAGTGAATTATTGTTCACATACGTTCCTTGCTGTTTTAAAGGAAGTATTTTTACAATATTTGTGGAATCCCGATGCAGAAGCCATTCTCACTGCGTTATCATGTTTAAAGTTTCTCTGCACTGAGATCAATATTGTAGCGAATCAAAGCATGGATAATATAGCACAGTTACATTTGGTGACTTCTATCTTTTCCGTCTACGAAGAACTCGCCGACTTAGCTAATACCGTTACAACAGGTATCTACATATAGCTGCAACATGAATTACCTAAACCTTAAAGTGACTCGATAGTTTTACTTTCCAGTATATAGTCGAGGAGGAGAAGCGAGAAAACGTCGACCACGTAGCACCCCCACTACACAATAGTTTTGACTCCAGATTATAATAGGCTGATACCCGTAGAACATTGCTAGGTCAGTCGTACTCACAAATTGTGTCAAGAGTCATGCACTCATGTGGTCCATGTGGGGTCAGTGGCCTGCTACATAGAGGGGGTGGGTGGTCCTTTAGTTAGACAGACTTAAAGTGCACATGAAACGAAAATTAAGTTTGTCTTATTTGAAAGAACACTTAAAATGATAGAGTAACATCTTTTGCAGTTTTTCGTTTCCTTGCTTCGTTGTTGAGATATTTCAGTTTGTTTGATATGTAAATTAAACAACTTGACGTCACATGCGCGCAATGAGTTATCGGAGAAGGTTATATAGACCTTATTCAAACATGGCCGCCGAATTAGAATTCTTTATGTTTATATAAATTAGCCCTTATGACCTCGTTTTAAAGTAAAAAATATTTTGAATTTCACACATGAAAACGAGTTCATAAGGGCTAATTTATATATATATATATATATATAAAAGAATTTTAATTCGGCGGCCATTTTGGAATGAGGTCTATATCTTATTATAAATGTAAGTGCCCAGCACAAAACACGAATAAAAGCCATGAACAAAAGGACATAAAAAACATAATCTAAATATTATGTTTTTTATGTCCTTTTGTTCATGGCTTTTATTCGTGTTTTGTGCTGGGCACTTATATTTATAATAAAATTACGTTTTCCGCCTGGTGAATCTCTTGCCGAAGGTCTATATCTTTGCTATTATCAAACCAAACTTAATTCGAAGGAAGTATGTGCGTGTGTTTCTCTCACAACGCCAAACATGTAGAATCTTATGTTTGATAATAGCAATGAGCAATGCTCTATGGGTATCAGCCTATTATAATCTGGAGTCAAAACTATTGTGTAGTGGGGGTGCTACGTGGTCGACTTTTTCTCGCTTCTCCTTGACGATTTAAAATCCTTTTATGTGCATATAATTTAGCCCCTCTGACCTCGTTCTAGAGTAAAGATTCTTTTAAATTTCGCACATGAAAACGAGTTCAGAGGGGCTAATTTATATGCACATAAAAGAATATTAATTCCACGGTCATTTATGAATATGGTCTATGTGTTGACGTAAAATGTTTTTATTTTAAGGTCGCCTTGCTCTTCAGAAGCGGATCATGGCAATTCTTAGAAAAGTTAAATTGCAGACATCTGGAAATAAACAGGTAACAAGAACTGTGGTTTGCAAAAAAAACAAAAAAACAATGTGGTATTACCTATTCAAAGGAAGCTTTGGGAAATGATGACCTCACGCTAAATTATGACGTCATGCTAAATTATGACGTCATGCTAAACGATGACATCACGCTAAGTGATGACGTCCCGTCAAATTATGACGTCATGTTAAATGGCTACCGTGTATATAACTGGAGTGATATATTTGTGGCGGACAATGTGCGGGCAGGTAGGTCTGAAGTACGTATAGTTCCAGTCTTCTACGCGGTCTGGTCAAGTCTGATCTTGGTCAAAAGACCGCGCAAGAGACTGGAACTATACGTACTTCAGGCCTACATGTCCGCCATGTTTGGTTTCAGTCTTTGCCCAGTCAATGACCAGCAGATAAATCACTCTTTATATATAGAGTTCACTGTGACTACTGATGCTAAATGATGACGTCATACCAAGTGACGACGTCATACCAAGTGATGGCGTTATGCTAAATAATGACGTCATTCTAAATAATGATGGCACCCGAAATGATGGCGTCACGCTAGATAACGACGTCATGCCAAATGGTGATGTCATGCTAAATGAGACGTCATGCTAATGATACGTCACTCTAAATAATGTGATGACGTCGTATGAAGTAGGGTTTTTTTGCCTTTCCTTTCTTATTATATTTATTGTATTTATTTGATATTGTATTTATTTGATTGTATTTATTTTCTCTTTTTTAGGCATGGGATGGTACATATGTACGCTGGCAAAAGCTTACTCTCGCTCTTACTCACTTTCCTAAGCAGGAAATTCCTGGTGAACCTGTGCAGTCTTCCAAAAGTCTTCGACGAAGGACCACAAGATTTAGTGCATCAGGAAAAATTTCAGTTGACAGCATTGAAGTACAGTTGCTCATTCTTCTTTGGGTAGACCTTGAAAACGTATCTGTTGTTGGTGTTGATGCTTTTGTTGGTGTTGGTATTTTTGTTGGTGTTGGTGTTTTTGTTGATGTTGGTGTTTTTGTTTTTGTTTTTGTTTTTGTTTTTGTTGGTGTTGTTGGTGTTGGTGTTGGTGTTGGTGTTGGTGTTGGTGTTGGTGTTGGTGTTGGTGTTGGTGTTGGTGTTGGTGTTGGTGCTTTTGTTGGTGTTGGTGTTGGTGTTGGTGTTGGTGTTGGTGTTGGTGTTGGTGTTGGTGTTGGTGTTGGTGTTGGTGTTTTTGTTGGTGTTGGTGTTGGTGCTTTTGTTGGTGTTGGTGTTGGTGTTGGTGTTGGTGTTGGTGTTGGTGTTGGTGTTGGTGTTGGTGTTGGTGCTTTTGTTGGTGCTTTTGTTGGTGTTGGTGCTTTCGTTGGTGTTTTTGTTGGTGTTGGTGTTGGTGTTGGTGTTGGTGTTGGGTGTTGGTGCTTTTGTTGGTGTTGGTGCTTTTTTTGGTGTTTTTGTTGGTGTTGGTGTTGGTGTTGGTGTTGGTGTTGGTGTTGGTGTTGGTGTTGGTGTTTTTGTTGGTGTTGGTGTTGGTGTTGGTGTTGGTGTTTTTGTTGGTGTTGGTGCTTTTGTTGGTGTTGGTGTTGGTGTTGGTGTTGGTGTTGGTGCTTTTGTTGGTGTTGGTGTTGGTGTTGGTGTTGGTGTTGGTGTTGGTGTTGGTGCTTTTGTTGATGTTGGTGTTGGTGTTGGTGTTGGTGTTGGTGTTGGTGTTGGTGTTGGTGTTGGGTGCTTTTGTTGGTGTTTTTGTTGGTGTTGAATTGGTGCTTTTGTTGATGTTGATGTTGATGTTGGTGTTTTTGTTGGTGTTGGTGTTGGTGTTGGTGTTGGTGTTGGTGTTGGTGTTGGTGTTGGTGTTGGTGTTGGTGTTGGTGCTTTTGTTGATGTTGGTGTTGGTGTTGGTGTTGGTGTTGGTGTTGGTGTTGGTGTTGGTGTTGGTGTTGGTGTTGGTGCTTTTGTTGGTGTTTTTATTGATGTTGGTGTTTTTGTTGATGTTGATGTTGATGTTGGTTTTGGTTTTGGTTTTGGTTTTCGCGTTCGCATTCATTTTCGTGTTGTTTCATTAGGAAATATTTCAATGTTCGTTTTGCTCTTATGCACTATTATTTGTGCTGATTACTTTTTATATTGTGTTTTCTCTTCCCTCAGGGTCATCTCAATGAATGGAATTATATGACTGGCTTTCTTTGTTCGCTTGGCGCTGTGTGTTTTAAAGAACATCCAGAGTTGAGGTGAGTTAATGCTTATACTCAAGTCGGCTTTACTTATTTTGTTTTAAATTGTGTAGATCCAGAAAATATCCATAACCCCGCTCCCCTATAGAAGGCACTTGAAAATTAGCGGAGGGGGCGAGGTGTTTGATAAGAGTCTTGGGTAAATAGAGAAATAAAAGTAGTGTGCTGCGTAGGCAGTGTTGAAATACAAATCGAAATATAGTAAGGTTAGAGTATACTGCCGAAATTATTGAGCGTAGTTTCATGGGTCAATAGTTGATTGTCATAATGAAAATCCGGAGGTAATTTTTTTTTTTTTTGGGGGGGGGGAGGGGGGGGGGGGGGTACTAGACAAATTTCTTTCTTCGGGCGGGGGTATAGATATTTTCCCACATTGTATCTGGATCAATAATAAGTTTTTTTCTTACATAATATATGAAGTTATATAGGCAAAATATTGAGAATGTTAATGTAATTTTTGTAACATTACGGATTTTCTTAAGAGTAAAGAAATACCAAATGGTTTTCCGTGTTTGGATACTCTGATCCAAACACGCGGGAAATTGCGAGACTGGGAGAAAAGCGTAACAAAACACAAGCCGTAGGCGAGTGTTTTTAGCTTTTCGAAAGTCGAGCATTTCCCAAGTGTTTGGATAAGAGTCTCCAAACACGGAAAAAACCCATTTGGTATTGCTTTTATAACATAATCACAAGTGAATATGATATACTGTCCGACATTTTCAAAAAATCGTTTTGGCGGGAATTTTCCGTGTTTGGATACTCTGATCCAAACACGGCAATTGACCAATCAGGGCTCGCGTGGTATACATGTTATTTTATAATAATTTGTCTTGTTCTTTTCTGGAATACTTCATGCAGTCGACGTATCAGTAGGTCAAGAATGATTGTCGGAAAACTTTCTCGACAGCAGTCTGTTGTTCCACCAGAGGAAAATGAAATGGTGAAGGGGTAAGTGAGATCTAGTTTAGTAAACTTAATTTTAATCCCAATTCAACTGCTTGGGCAATTAAGACGCCATTTACACGGTACCGGACGAATTCGGAACCGATCTCGAATTAGTACGGTTCCGCCTGTTTGCACGGAAGACAAATTCGGAACCGGCCTCGAATGTTACGGTTCCGCCTGTTTACACGGAAGACAATTTCAGAACCGTTCTCGAATTATTAAGGCTCATTTCCACTCAGGAAAATTTTCCTTGGACAGAAAATTTTTCTTTGTTTTAAGTTCATTAGTTTCACCCAAGAGCTCACAAGACAAAGAAAAATTTTCTGTCCAAGGAACATTTTCCTGAGTGGAAAATGGGCCTAAATGCTCAAGAAATGGGCCTTTAGACCCCAGCGTTTTCATATTGTTTCAGGTAGTGAGACCATTGTTTTCTGCTCCCCTGAGGACTGAGAACAATATAAAAACGCCAGTACGGTTCCGTCTGTTTACACGGCGAAATAGGACGAATTCGAGACCAGCCTAAATCTATTTAACGTAGCCTAAATCTATTTAAAGTACCCCTAACCTCGAAATTTTTGATTGTCTTATTTGGAAGAACTTTTAAAATGATAAAGTAACTTCTTTAGAAGATTTTCGCCTTTTCGCTTTGTTTTTGAGATATTTCATTTTGTTTAATATGCAAATGTCCGGAATCTACGTCACACATGCATAATGACTTATCGAAGAAGTTGGTGTATCTCTTTCATTCTCGAACGAAATCTTTTAAAATCGAGAAGTTTGGTGTTGTCGGAGAAACACGCACAAATGTTATTCATACTTTAGTGTTTTTATTTGATGAACGCAAAGATATATAACATTCTCTGATAAGTCGTTATGCATGTGTGACGTAATTCCATACATTTACATATCAAACAATATGAAATATTTTTTAAAATGAAATGGGTTTTACACAAAAGTGTTTTATTTTGCTTTTTAAGGTTTGTAAACGAGTTGTTAAGGCTTAGCGTGTGTACGAATGAATACGTTGGCACCAAGGTTTGTGAAAGTTTTGAAATTAATAATATATATATATATATATATATATATATATATATATATATATATATATATATATATATATATATATATAAGTAATATGTAAAGGCCGACAATGAGGACTAGACCGGGTTTTCAAGTACGGGGAATTCGTATGGAACGAATTCCTCGTACTTGAACACCCGGTCTAGTCCGAATTGGAGGTCTTTACATGACTTCTCAAAATCACTTAGTGTATTCCCAAAATGAATTAGTGCATTAGTAATTAGTGTATGGATGAATAACCGATTGTGTGAAGTAATATTTCAAGTCCTCTGCCCAGTACTTCCCTGGTATTTCAAGTCCCTTCACGTGGTGCAATTCAGCGCTTCTAATTGATTGATTATCTCATGAATTATTAATGAGTTTGAGAAATATATATATAATCTGGCGTTAGGCCGGAGTAAAATACTGAAGGTAAGGGGTCAATATGCAAGTTAAGCATTTTGATGTCACATGTGCATAATGACTTATCGGAGAAAGTTATATATCAAACCAAATTAATTCAAAAGAAGCATGTGGGTGTGTTTCGCCCACAACACCAAACATCTAGAATTTTAAGTGATTATGTTTGAAACTAGCAAAGATATATATAACTTTCTCAAATAACTCATTATGCATGTGTGACCTCAAGATGTTTATAAAACATTGGTTTTATATTCTTATTTAATTGACTTAGATACGGTTGATTATCAAAGATCTCATTGGTCAGGAACTGAGTTCAGCGTTGTATAGTACTTTGTTTAAAGAAATCCGTTGTGATCTTGACACTTTCTTCTCATCGACTGGACAGGTATGTTGTCAAGTTCTTTACAGAAAAACTATAGGCTACCTAGAAGCTTGTAAATTTTAAGTTCTTAATTGTAATGTTAATAAATTCTTTACCTAGTATTTTAAGCCAAATAATGTAAAATTATCTAGACTAGCAAACTCTTTAAAGTGCCTATCACCTCTACAGGGATTTAATATATTTATGCTATTTGGAACATTCTAAGAAGAAATGTAATATATCTTCTCAGACAAAAACTTCATCTTCACGGACTTTTTCACTGTCAAATTTACCGGATGTGACGTCTACCAGGACTACTTGTGGTGTTTCCACAAAACTTATTTATATTATAAAAGAAAACCGGTTTGCAAGTTCTGGTTGACGTCATATCTGGTAACTTTGACAGTGAAAAAGTCCATGAAGATGATGTTTTTGTCTGAGAAGATATATTACATTTCTTCTCAGAATGTTCCAAATATCATAAATCTAATTGTCAATTGTTTGCTGTACAAGCTGTGTTAGTTAGTAATACTTAGACAAACTCTGAGCTCTAAGCGGGACTCGAACCCACAACCTTCTGAAGACCAACAAGTACTAGACCAACAAGTACTTGTAACAAGTACAACAAGTACAACAAGTACTTGTAACCGAGCGGTTAAGACTCGTTCCGGGCACAGTCTAAGGTATAAGTACCTTAATTAACCTTGCTCCGCTATCTGAGTTCTAGTGGCTCAATGGTTAGAGCGTCTGGCTAGCATTCAGAAGGTTGTGGGTTCGAGTCCCGCTTAGAGCTCAGAGTTTTTCTGAGTATTACTAACTAACACAGCTTGTACAGCAAACAACTGACAATTATTACTAACATCAAGCTGCAATTTCTGAAATCATAAATATATTAAATCCCTGTAGAGGTGATAGGCACTTTTAATGATTTTAAAGTGCCTATGAAACGGAAATTAAGTTTGTCTTATTTGAAAGAACACTTAAAATGATAGAGTAACATCTTTTGCAGTTTTTCGTTTCCTTGCTTCGTTCTTGAGATATTTCAGTTTGTTTGATATGCAAATTAAACATTTTGACGTCACACGTGCATAATGAGCTATCGAAAAAGTTATATATCTTTGCTATTATCAAATATAATCACTTGAAGATCTACATGTTTAGTGTTGTGGGCGAATCACATCCACATGCTTCATTCGAATTATTTTGGTTTGATAATAGAAAAGATATATCCGATAGCTCATTATGCACATGTGACGTCAAAATGTTTAATTTAAATTTTCATATCAAACAAACTGAAATATCTCAAGAACAAAGCAAGGAAACGAAAAACTGCAAAAGATGTTACTCCATCATTTTAAGTGTTCTTTCAAGACAAACTTAATTTTCGTTTAATAAGCTAGGCACTTTAAAGGTAGAGTGTACTGCTGTAGCGCAATAGCACGGAAGCTCGAGAACTCTACTTCTAGACAATGATTGTTCATTGTTGAATTAGGTGTTTCTTCCAGTTTCCTGTCGTAATGTAGATGTTGAGTTCATCACGGTTAAAAGGATTTGTTTTGAAATTGCCTTTAGACTGTTGTACACGAAATAAACACTTGTTTTGTCGATCAGGTAATTGAAAAAACTAATTTTTATAGATATTACTTATCACGTAGCGCAAACTAGGCATACGGCGCGCTACACACTACGCACACTACGCCGACGAAGTTGGTTTTCTTTGATCTCCCGCGGGATATATATCCCGAATATCCCTAAAATCAGTGCTATAAGCTATATACAGTACTCAAATTAATATCCCAAGAGAAAACCTCATTTGTTGGCTAATATACGCCCTCGGTTTATAAAACAATTGACCTCGGTCGGTTCAATAACCCTTACTTATATTATACCGTACCATACCATGCTATACCATACTATACCATACTATGCCATACCATACCATATACTATACTATTACTGTACTGTACCGCACCGCACCGCACCGCACCGCACCGCACCGCACCGTACTGTACTGTACTGTACTGTACTGTACTGTACTGTACTGTACTGTACTGTACTGTACTGTACTGTACTGTACTGTACTGTACTGTACTGTACTGTACTGTACTGTACTGTACTGTACTGTACTGTACTGTACTATATCATACCATACCATACCAGACTGTACCATGTTTTGTCATACCACACCATACCATACTGTACCATACCATACTGAACTATACCACACTACCATACCATGCTACACCACACCATACCAAACTTACTGTACCTTACCATACCATACCATACCATACCATACCATACCATACCATACCATAGCACACCATACCATACCATACCATACCATACCATACCATACCATACTGTACCATTAAAATTGTTTATATTTTCCCATTTTAGGTCATTGCGATCATGAATTTCATTCTTGAGAATAAAAACGATGTTCCGGTGGAATGTTTTAAAATGGAAATCATTGAACCCATGATTATTGCAATAATTAGGTCAGTATATCCAGTATGTTAACACAAGCAAGATTGCGCCATAATACACTGTACCATACCTCACCGTACTGTACCATACCTTACCATATTGCATCATACTTTACCATACTGTACTATACACCGTACCAGGGCAATGTAGTGCAGTACACATTGCAAACCTGGCATATATATATATATATATATATATATATATATATATATATATATATATATATATATATATTTCCCTTGACTATTAAATCTTATGCTTATTTGTTTCAAATAGACGAAAAGTAAACAGATAGATCAATTTCTTTAATTTTGTTTTAAAGATATACCAGAAATTTGCCATTGAGCACCAACTCTTTGCTTATCAAGGCACAAATCTGCAAATTAGTCGTTACTGTAAGTATGCCATTATTTTACATTCAAGATGAAAATACCTTCCCACTTCCACTTCTGTAGTTGGTTGTGTATGACTGTGTTTCTGTAGCCGCTACTGAAGCGTGAGGAAAGTCTAGCGATGTAAGTCGCCAATTCTTAAAGTGTCTATGAAATGAAAAATTCGTTGGCATTTTTGTTGTTGTATTGTACAGAGGAGCATGGCAGGAGCACTCACTGAAAATTTCAAGAGAATCTGATGCGTAGTTTTCGCGCTATTAACTCTCAAAGTTTGCCATGGCTAGTTCGTTCTTGGAGAAAAAATTGGGCTTTCGGTAACAATGCTTATGACGTACGCAAATGGACAACTGTGCATAACAACGATAGATTTCACTATTAATGATACATCTGCGTACGTCATAAGGCATTGTTACCAAGAAGCCCAAATTTCCCCAAAACAAACTATCCACGGCAAATTTTGAGAGTTGATAGCGCGAAAACTACGCATCAGATTCTCTTGAAATTTTCAGTGAGTGTTCCTGCCATGCTCCTCTGTACAATAAAACAACAAAAATGCCAACGTATTTTTCATTTCATAGACACTTTAATGTATATTCGACTGTTGGTATCGATTTGGGATAAACATCCATTGTATTGTAAATAAATGACATTTAAAGCTAAATTATATTATTTATGTACAGCTTTCAACAAAAAAATTTCTCAGACTTTGGTAGCGACTACAGATCTAGAAATACAGTAATACGCAACGAACTACAGAAGAAGTGGGAAGGTATTTCCATTTTGACTATAATAGTTGTGAAAAGGTGACAAAATGTAGTGAGACTTGAAGAGGCAAAATATAGCCGAAAAATCAAGACTTACCTTCGAAAGTAAATCATGAAAAATATTCAAGTGAAGTACGAAATTGGCCGCACCAAAAAGATGGTCTCAAACATTTCGTTTTGTGTTATTTTTTCATTTTCTTTGTTTTAGCTGATGAGCCATAGAGATGAAGTTTTGTTTTATCAAGAGATTAAATTTCGTAATAAATTAGTAGAGTATTTATCTGATTGGGTCGCTCACGCATCAAATGAAGAAACCGAATTACCTTACGAAATCACCGTTAATTCACGGTATGTCCGTTTGAACCTTTTTACAGTACATGCACTTTATATCGTCATTTGTTAATCCATCCATCCAATAATTTATTCCATCGCAATTCAGCCTGACTGTCCAGTGTTTTTATTCCATTCACCCGTCCGTCCGTCCGTCGCGCATAGTTTGTTCGTTCCTTCGTTTCTTCCTTCCTTCATGCGCTCCTCTCCTTCTTCCCTTCCTTCCTTCCTTCCTTCCATCCCTCCCTTCCTTCCTCTCTTAGTCACTCCCTCACTTCCTCTATCCCTCCCTCCTTCTATCTCTCTCTCTTTTCCCCTCTCCCTCTCTCCTTCTCTCTCTTTCCCTCCCTCCTTTCCTTTTTCGCTCGCTCGCTCGCTCGCTCGCTCACTCACTCACTCACTCACTCACTCACTCACTCACTCACTCACTCACTCACTCACTCACTCACTCACTCACTCACTCACTCACTCACTCACTCACTCACTCACTCACTCACTCACTCACTCACTCACTCACTCACTCACTCACTCACTCACTCACTCACTCACTCACTCATTCACTCACTCACTCACTCATTCATTCCATTCATTCATTCATTCATTCATTCATTCATTCATTCATTCATTCATTCATTCATTCATTCATTCATTCATTCATTCATTCATTCATTCATTATGCACTTATCTATCCATCAATTAGTTTATAACGCCAAGTAAAATATTTCTTTGCTGAGCTTCCGGCCTGTTGACTCAGGCCTTCACTCTTAGCCAGCGATAAGCAATACTTCACGCGAAGAACAAGAGAATCCATTGAGATTGCAAAACATCACACTATTTCTCAGGAGGGACAGCCATTGAATAGCACGTGGCGTGCCCTATTCGGAGAACATTCTTGATTTTGTTTTCTAATTAATAAAGTTAACGTGATACGCCATTGTATTCTTACGTGATTTAATTGATCAGTTCCTTAGTTTGTAAATGACGTGAGCCAACAACTTGTTGTCATTGCTCTGATGAAGGCCTGAGTCAACAGGCCGAAAGCTTAGCAAAGAAATATTTTACGTGGTGTTTCCACAAAACTTATATATATTACTTTATCGCCGTGAAAACGTTCAAAGAATTAATTAGTTTATAACGCTTCATGTGTTTATATATTCAGTCATTTATTTATTTGTGCATCTTTTCATCGTTTGTTTAGTAATTTAGATGAATGTGCAATGAAAGCAATTGCATTACTTCTATCTGGCCTTCCCTTACAACCTGAGGCAACAGACATTGATATCATGGAAGCAAAATCAGAATTATTTTTAAAGTACGTATTAACATCAATTTAATGATACTTCATATGCATGCTACCGCTACCACATAGAAAGCACACATGACTATGAATTTACAACCTTAGTTTTCCACCCAAGTTTCAGTAGCTCAATGGTTATCTAGAGCAGATCTAACTAGCCATTATGAAGTTGCAGGTTCTACTCCTATCTGTAGCCTGCGCAAGAACGTAGCCAGGATTTTGAAAGGGGGAGCCGAAATCAAAATAAATTTGTACGGGGGCATGCTCCCCCAGGAAATTATGAAATCGAGAGTCGCTGAAATGCCATTTCCTGGCTTTTGAGGAAGATTTTACAGACTCTAAAGGTTAAAAAACATCATATAAAATACTCAAAACACGCAAACGTCACATAGATACTTAAGATACGTACACTCAGTAGATTGAATACACTGTTTACAGTTTATTTCCTGACACAATGGCATATTGCATCAGTTTTGTAGTTACATGTCTGTTGTTTTATATCAAAAGGGGGAGCCGCGGTTCCCCCCCTGGCTACGTCTTTGTCCCCACTACTTTGGAGGACACATGACTATGAATTTTCATCTTTAGCACTTAATTTGAATCTTACTAGCTCAATGGTTAGAGCGTCTAACTGGCCATTGAAATTATAACGATTATTGCCGTCAAGACCTCCGAAGTATTAAAATATATTTTATTTATCTTAGGTATTTTACTCTCTTTCTTAATCTGCTGAGTAAGTGTGCCAATAATAGCGACGATCAAGATCGTTTCTGCAGGGAGAAGAAACGACAGAAAAGTACATTAAGTTACCACGATAATTTACATCAATGGACAGTAGCAGCCATGTCGAACTTACTAAGTGCAAACATTGATGCTGGTCTCACTCATGCCATTGGTAAGCAGGTTTACATGCAATAAAAAAAAATGAGATTCCCCCTCCCTTCAAAAGGCTATGTTTTTACTTGCGTCTGTCAGTCAGTCAGTGTCTGTCTGTCTGTTTGTTTGTTTGTTTGTTTGTTTGTTTGTTTGTTTGTTTGTTTGTTTGTTTGTTTGTTTGTTTGTTTGTTTGTTTGTTTGTTTGTTTGTTTGTTTGTTTGTTTGTTTGTTTGTTTGTTTGTTTGTTTGTTTGTTTGTTTGTTTGTTTGTTTGTTTGTTTGTTTGTTTGTTTGTCTGTCTGTCTGTTTGTCCATCTGTTTGTCCAATGTCCATCTGTTTGTCTGTCTGTCTCTGTCTGTCTGTCTGTCTGTCTGTCTGTCTGTCTGTCTGTCTGTCTGTCTGTCTGTCTGTCTGTCTGTCTGTCTGTCTGTTTGTTTGTCTGCACGTGCATCTGTCCGTTTGTCCGTTCTTTTTGTTCATCTGTTTGTTTGTTTGTTTGTTTGTTTGTTTGTTTGTTTGTTTGTTTGTTTGTTTGTTTGTTTGTTTGTTTGTTTGTTTGTTTGTTTGTTTGTTTGTTTGTTTGTTTGTTTGTTTGTTTGTTTGTTTGTTTGTTTGTTTGTTTGTTTGTTTGTTTGTTTGTTTGTCTGTCTGTCTGTCTGTTTGTCTGCACGTGCGTCTGTTTGTCTGTCCCGTTCTTTTTGTCCATCTGTCTGTCTGTCTGTCTGTCTGTCTGTCTGTCTGTCTGTCTGTCTGTCTGTCTGTCTGTCTGTCTGTCTGTCTGTCTGTCTGTCTGTCTGTCTGTCTGTCTGTCTGTCTGTCTGTCTGTCTGTCTGTCTGTCTGTCTGTCTGCACGTGCGTTTGTCTGTTTGTCTGTCCGTTCTTTTTGTCCATCTGGCTGTTTGTTTGTTTGTTTGTTTGTTTGTTTGTTTGTTTGTTTGTTTGTTTGTTTGTTTGTTTGTTTGTTTGTTTGTTTGTTTGTTTGTTTGTTTGTTTGTTTGTTTGTTTGTTTGTTTGTTTGTTTGTTTGTTTGTTTGTTTGTTTGTTTGTTTGTTTGTTTGTTTGTTTGTTTGTTTGTTTGTTTGTTTGTTTGTTTGTTTGTTTGTTTGTCTGTCTGTCTGTCTGTCTGTCTGTCTGTCTGTCTGTCTGTCTGTCTGTCTGTCTGTCTGTCTGTCTGTCTGTCTGTCTGTCTGTCTGTCTGTCTGTCTGTCTGTCTGTCTGTCTGTCTGTCTGTCTGTCTGTCTGTCTGTCTGTCTGTCTGTCTGTCTGTCTGTCTGTCTATTTGGGTGGTTGGTTGGTTGGTTGTTTGTTCATCTATTCGTCAGTTTGTCTGTTAGTCCATCTTTATTTCAGTAGGATATCTCAAACATTATTGGATGGATTTTCATCTATCTATCTATCATTGCTAAAATTTTCGGCAGTTTACCACCTTTTGTTTTTATTGCTGTTCTTTTAAAGGACTGGGATATCACGTTGACTTGACAACAAGGGCAATATTTATGGAAGTTTTAATGAAAATTCTGAATCAGGTATATTTAAATTTATAAAAAGAAATAAATTAAAATTTACGGACATTGGTCAGCGGCTAGCGAAAAGATATGGAGTGCAGTGGAGTGGAGTGGAGTGGGGTGGAGTGGCGTGGAGTGGGCCTTCAAAAAGCTTGGCAAGAACCATGCACTGAACTAGGATATTTTTGAGGGCTTCTCTAATTGAGTAGAGAATTAAGGACAGGGTTAGGCAAGACTTTAGTACCCCTGACCAATTTTGAAATGACTAATCAGGGTCTAGCGTAGTTTAACAAATGGGAAAATGGTTGGGAAGTAGTACGACAGTAGCTGGTTGTACAGGAAGGTTGCTTATTTCGGCTTCAAGTTTCGAAGTAAATTTCGTAATTGATGAAGAACGTGTTCTTCTATTTTTAGGGAACAGAATTTGATACGTTGGCAGAAACTGCGACCAGAGATCGCTATGACCGTCTTGCAAACCTGATGGCAACTATGAGTGATAAAGGAGAACTACCTCTCGCCATTGCACTTGCAAATGTTGTGCCATCAAACCAACAGGTTCGTATGTTGTTCCTATGTTTGCTTGGTATGGCTATGTTTTGGATTTTGTTATTATCGACGTTGTTGTTGTTGTTGTTGTTGTTGTTGATTGGTGATGGTGGTGATGGTGGTGATGGTGGTGTTGTTGTTGTTGGTGGTGGTGGTGGTGTTGGTGGTGGTCGTCGTGTTGTTGTTGTTGATTGGTGATGGTGGTGGTGATGGTGGTGGTGTTGTTGTTGTTGTTGTTGGTGGTGGTGGTGGTGGTCGTCGTCGTGTTGTTGTTGTTGTTGTTGTTGTTGTTGTTGTTGTTGTTGTTGTTGTTGTTGTTGTTGTTGTTGTTGTTGTTGTTGTTGTTGTTGTTGTTGTTGTTGTTGTTGATTGGTGGTGGTGGTGGTGGTGGTGGTGTTGTTGTTGTTGTTGTTGTTGTTGTTGATTTGTGATGATGGTGGTGATGGTGGTGGGGATGGTGTTGGTGTTGGTGTTGTTGTTGTTGTTGGTGGTGGTGGTGGTGTTGTTGGTGGTGGTCGTCGTGTTGTTGTTGTTGTTGATTGTTGATGATGGTGGTGATGGTGGTGGTGATTGGTGGTGGTGGTGGTGGTACTGCTGGTGGTGATGTGTAGTTATTATAAATGTTATATTACCTCGCTTGTTTTCTAACGTTCTATTTAGGATGATTTAGCACAAGTGTTTGTGACTTTGTTTGACGCTATGAATCTTCTGTACCAGTTCTTGTGGAATATTCTCTCGCAAGAGGTACACGCTTGCATGCATTTTGTCTTGTTACGTGGGCCCTTGCCAGTTAAGTTTGGTCGATACAGTATTGATATGAAGCTTGCCTTTGCCTGAGATTAAATGGGAGATAGAAGTGGGTTATACAGCAACTAGTATTTTCAAGAAGAGTTCGTATATTCACCTTGTATATTAAAGATTATTTTATTCGTTGTAGGTTCGAAATTGCGAAGGTCTACATGTTCTATTTCGTGGTAATAGTCTAGCCACCAAAGTGATGACATTCTGTTTTAAAATCTTCGGCGGTAACTACATAAACGCTCTTCTTGAACCATTGATTAAACCTTTGCTAAAAGCGGAAAATGTTGATACCTCTTATGAAATTGACCCTAGCAGGTTAGTGCGCTGTTAGTAAAATGTATAAGTATTGTTTTCGATTTTTTCATTTGTTTTTTTTGTGTTTGTATTCTGTGATTGTTTGTTTGTTTGTTTGTTTGTTTGTTTGTTTGTTTGTTTGTTTGTTTGTTTGTTTGTTTGTTTGTTTGTTTGTTTGTTTGTTTGTTTGTTTGTTTGTTTGTTTGTTTGTTTGTTTGTTTGTTTGTTTGTCTGTCTGTCTGTCTGTCTGTCTGTCTGTCTGCCTGCCTGCGTGCGTGCGTGCGTGCGTGCGTGCGTGCGTGCGTGCGTGCGTGCGTGCGTGCGTGCGTGCGTGCGTGCGTGCGTGCGTGCGTGCGTGCGTGCGTGCGTGCGTGCGTGCGTGCGTTTGTTTGTTTGTTTGTGCGTTTGTTTGTTTGTTTGTTTGTTTGTTTGTTTGTTTGTTTGTTTGTTTGTTTGTTTGTTTGTTTGTTTGTTTGTTTGTTTGTTTGTTTGTTTGTTTGTTTGACGAATCTATTTTATTCAGATTAAAAGATGGCGAAGACCTGAAAGACAATACAAAAAATGTGATAAACTTAGCGGAGAAGTTTCTGAATCGGTTTATCGCGTCATTTACCAAGTAAGTATTCGTCTTCTGTAATTATACTAGACCTTTTCATTATTGGCTAGAATTTTTTTAAACATATCTTATCAAATTCATTAAAAATTCATGAAGTAAATTCAAAAGAAATGAATATTTAATCAATATCTGTAAATCGCATACAGATTCGTCCTGATTTACATAAACGTTTCCCTCAATTTACTTAGCTAAAATCACTCTCCAACTTGAAAAATAGTTTGAAAACATGGCTATTTAGATGCGTCCATTTGATAAGTACGATAAAGCTTTCGTAGCCGATCTGTATCTGATTTACTACGGCTCGCTTGCAGCTCACCTTGTAAATCAGATACAGATCGCTGCTCATGCTTTATATATTACTTATAAGGGCTTGCTTCAAACTTCGTAAATGTACATTAATAAATAAATAAACAAACAAACAAACAAACAAACAAACAAACAAACAAACAAACAAACAAACAAACAAACAAACAAACAAACAAACAAACAAACAAACAAACAAACAAACAAACAAACAAACAAACAAACAAACAAACAAACAAACAAACAAACAAACAAACAAACAAACAAACAAACAAACAAACAAACAAACAAACAAACAAACAAACAAACAAACAAACAAACAAACAAACAAACAAACAAACAAACAAACAAACAAACAAACAAACAAACAAACAAACAAACAAACAAACAAACAAACAAACAAACAAACAAACAAACAAACAAACAAACAAACAAACAAACAAACAAACAAACAAACAAACAAACAAACAAACAAACAAACAAACAAACAAACAAACAAACAAACAAACAAACAAACAAACAAACAAACAAACAAACAAACAAACAAACAAACAAACAAACAAACAAACAAACAAACAAACAAACAAACAAACAAACAAACAAACAAACAAACAAACAAACAAACAAACAAACAAACAAACAAACAAACAAACAAACAAACAAACAAACAAACAAACAAACAAACAAACAAACAAACAAACAAACAAACAAACAAACAAACAAACAAACAAACAAACAAACAAACAAACAAACAAACAAACAAACAAACAAACAAACAAACAAACAAACAAACAAACAAACAAACAAACAAACAAACAAACAAACAAACAAACAAACAAACAAACAAACAAACAAACAAACAAACAAACAAACAAACAAACAAACAAACAAACAAACAAACAAACAAACAAACAAACAAACAAACAAACAAACAAACAAACAAACAAACAAACAAACAAACAAACAAACAAACAAACAAACAAACAAACAAACAAACAAACAAACAAACAAACAAACAAACAAACAAACAAACAAACAAACAAACAAACAAACAAACAAACAAACAAACAAACAAACAAACAAACAAACAAACAAACAAACAAACAAACAAACAAACAAACAAACAAACAAACAAACAAACAAACAAACAAACAAACAAACAAACAAACAAACAAACAAACAAACAAACAAACAAACAAACAAACAAACAAACAAACAAACAAACAAACAAACAAACAAACAAACAAACAAACAAACAAACAAACAAACAAACAAACAAACAAACAAACAAACAAACAAACAAACAAACAAACAAACAAACAAACAAACAAACAAACAAACAAACAAACAAACAAACAAACAAACAAACAAACAAACAAACAAACAAACAAACAAACAAACAAACAAACAAACAAACAAACAAACAAACAAACAAACAAACAAACAAACAAACAAACAAACAAACAAACAAACAAACAAACAAACAAACAAACAAACAAACAAACAAACAAACAAACAAACAAACAAACAAACAAACAAACAAACAAACAAACAAACAAACAAACAAACAAACAAACAAACAAACAAACAAACAAACAAACAAACAAACAAACAAACAAACAAACAAACAAACAAACAAACAAACAAACAAACAAACAAACAAACAAACAAACAAACAAACAAACAAACAAACAAACAAACAAACAAACAAACAAACAAACAAACAAACAAACAAACAAACAAACAAACAAACAAACAAACAAACAAACAAACAAACAAACAAACAAACAAACAAACAAACAAACAAACAAACAAACAAACAAACAAACAAACAAACAAACAAACAAACAAACAAACAAACAAACAAACAAACAAACAAACAAACAAACAAACAAACAAACAAACAAACAAACAAACAAACAAACAAACAAACAAACAAACAAACAAACAAACAAACAAACAAACAAACAAACAAACAAACAAACAAACAAACAAACAAACAAACAAACAAACAAACAAACAAATAAATAAATAAATAAATAAATAAATAAATAAATAAATAAATAAATAAATAAATAGAGTTCACTATATCTACGTGATACCTATTTTGTTCTATTTTTTAGTTTTCCAAATTCGCTGAGATGTCTTTGTTACTGTTTGCGAAAGGTATGCAATATACTACTTTCAATAATCTACTAAACGTAAAATTAAATTTTGGGCTTTATGAATTTGTTTTAATTTAAAATTATTGTCTTATTTGCAGGTTGTCAGTCAGAGGTTTCGTCAGCACAAGACAGAATCCGTTGCTAGTGCAATTTTCTTGCGTTTCATAAATCCTGCTATAAGTAAGTCGACAAATAATGCAGTACGGAATATAACAATGTCATGCAACCCGACGTGACGTTATTATGTGTTTTCGCCAACATTTTCTGATCTTTATAAGTCGGTTTTCCACTTGCGATTCGACCCCTTATTGTTATTATAGACTTATACTTTCAGTCCGGAGAGAAGAAAAAGTCTCTTTGCGCGAAAAAATTTGTCTTTATTCTTTTGGATTCCTCCCTTTCTTTAAATTCTTAAAATTTTATAAATAAAATATTTTAGACTCACCTCAAATGCTTGGAATTGTTGACCAACCTCCTCCAGACAACATACGAAGAGGTCTTATGTTTCTCTCCAAGGTAAAATATTTTTACATATTTTTGATTCATAAAAAATAAAATTTTGTTACTATGTGACATAGTCGATCGAGAAATGGTCCAGAAACTCGGTGAAAGTCTTTGTTCTTTTTGTTTTTGTTTACGTTTATACAAACGTGTGCACGGTGAGGACAAATAACCAATGTATTTTTAGAATAATAAAGCAATCATCCAATAGCAGCGGTTAGGTTCAATCGCTCAACCATGTTATTGAAATATTAATAAACGAAAATAAAAGGTTTGTGCACGGCGAGGACCGTCCCAACATAAAATTACAGCTCATTATACGCCCTTTGACGTTTGCCGTGTTTCCAGGCCATTTCTCGATTGACTCTAGTCGTAGTTGTCAAACTAACGTCTACATTCTATAATTATCCTAACAAAATCAGCCAAAGACAATTTCATGATTTGTTTTCGCGCAGATTGCAAAAAAACAATAACCTTTGTACTTTTACTGTAGATTTTACAGGGTCTGGCTAACAATGTCCTGTTTACAAAAGAGAAACACATGGAACCACTCAACGACTTTTTAAAAGATAATCTTTCAAAAACCCAACAGTATGTTAGCTTATGTTTTGCTATTTAATAAGAGCAAATTTTACAATTACCATAGTTGCTAATAGTTTTAATTATTTTTATATTCTTTTATCGTTTTTATATTATTTAGATCAAAATCTCTGTTAGTTTGTATATGTTTTAGATTAGGTTAGTTTCGTGGCAATACCTGCAAATTAGCTGAATATAGCTAAGTGTATTTGTCCACGTTAAATAAAGTTTATTGTATTGTATTGTATTGTATTGTATTGTATTGTATTGTATTGTATTGTATTGTATTGTATTGTATTGTATTGTATTGTATTGTATTGTATTGTATTGTATTGTATTGTAAGTACGTTCGTTATTCGGGAATAGTTTTTCCTTTATTTAAATTTCAAATGTATTTTGTCTTTACAGATTTTTTGAACAGATTTCGTTGACGCGTCCATCTTTGGCGAGGATAGACAAGGATATTTACTCGTTTGTTAGTGATGCGAATATTCTTTCTCTTCATCGTATGTTATGGCATAACCAAGAAAAGATTGGCTTATATATGGCTGCTAGAGGGTACGTATGACTAGTCTGCCTGTCTGTCTGTCTGTCTGTCTGTCTGTCTGTCTGTCCGTCCGTCCGTCCGTCCGTCCGTCCGTCCGTCCGTCCGTCCGTCCGTCCGTCCGTCCGTCCGTCCGTCCGTCCGTCTGTCTGTCCATCCGTCTGTCAATCAGTTTGTTTGTTTGTTTGTTTGTTTGTTTGTTTGTTTGTTTGTTTGTTTGTTTGTTTGTTTGTTTGTTTGTTTGTTTGTTTGTTTGTTTGTTTGTTTGTTTTTTTGTTTGTTTGTTTGTCTGTCTGTCTGTCTGTCTGTCTGTCTGTCTGTCTGTCTGTCTGTCTGTCTGTCTGTCTGTCTGTCTGTCTGTCTGTCTGTCTGTCTGTCTGTCTGTCTGTCTGTCTGTCTGTCTGTCTGTCTGTCTGTCTGTCTGTCTGTCTGTCTGTCTGTCTGTCTGTCTGTCTGTCTGTCTTTGATTACTAACTGTGTGAAAACGTTAAATTTTTATAGTGAATTTAAGATTTACGGTCGAGGTGCATTTGAGAAATTGACAACTTTATTGGCTCGTCTTGGTCCACCAGATCCTCAGAGACTTCAGCTGCAGAAGAAGTAAGTGACTTGAAATTGTTTTTTTTTTAAAAACTTGTCATGTTCCTTCACTCCACTCCACTCCACTCCACTCCACTCCACTCCACTCCCTCCACTCCACTCCACTCCACTCCACTCCACTCCACTCCACTCCACTCCACTCCACTCCACTCCACTCCACTCCCTCCACTCCACTCCACTCCACTCCACTCCACGTCACTTCACTTCACTTCACTTCACTTCACTTCACTTCACTTCACTTCACTTCACTTCACTTCACTTCACTTCACTTCACTTCACTTCACTTCACTTCACTTCACTTCACCTCACTTCACTTCACTTCAGATGGTCTAGCCAAGGTGGTCCTACTGAATTTGAAGACTACATGGCACGCCGTGCTAACTTTGATGAAGTTGGTTTTCAAGAACTTAAAAATCTCAAAGTATTTTATCAGGTAATGTATTACTTCTTCTCCTTTTCCTTATCTTACTCCTTTTCATCCACTTCATTATTATCCTCTTTCTTTTTTACCTGTTCTTTATCTATCTATTTTTTAGGCAGGAAAATCTAAAAATGGGAATCCTGTGTATTATTTCATCCCTCGCAGATTTAGGTAAGTTGTGTTACTTATTCCATACCCTAAATCAAGCAAATTTATTTCTTACAAATTTAACCTACTTTTTTCTTTGCACATGTTACGTTATAGCAATTCTTAATAATGTAAGTTATATAACTTTTTCCTCTCGTTATTTTTCTGCCGATAGAACTGACGAAGTTAGTGTGGAACTTTTAGTTTATCATGCTGTGTTGACGCTTAAGGAGTCATTATTTGGTCAGCCATGGGAACTAGTTTGTGATCTAACGCAAACAACTGCCGCCAATCAGATTAAAGTAAGCAATAATACGATATTTTATTTGTTGTATTTAAAATAACTGCTCATATAATATGGTGCCATATTCTTGTGTGTTTGTATGCTTAGAGAGATAGTTTATAACTCATTCCTGTCCGAGGGCTTCCCCAGAGGTGAATAAAATCGTCTGGCGTTAGCCAGAATAAAATACTAAAGACTGATTCGGACAGGAATAAGTTAATAATAAGCATGCATACACTTAACTGGGTTTATAATAATGATTATATTTGTAAAGATGGTTATTCGAAATCTGTTTTTTTCTTTTTTCGTCCTTTAGAGCATGCCTTTGTCGTACTGGATGGATTCTTTGTCAGGCCGAAATAGGGCTATGAACCATCCACGGGCTATCTACCTTTATAACATGAATACCTCATTAAAAGAGTACGTCAAGATAAACGAAAGATGCTTTTCGTTTTTCAAGGTAATTTTTCTCAAGGGTATAAACGTAGGTGAGGGTGAAAGTGGTTGTTTGTGAGGGTGGGGGTTAGTGTGAGGGTGATGTTTGTGATGGTAGTGGTGGTGATGGTGGTGGTGGTTGTGGTGGTAGCGGTGATGATCATGGGGGTGGTGGTGATTCTGATGGTGGTGGTAGTGGTTGTGATAGTTGTTGTGGTGGTGGTGGTGGTGATGGCGGTGGTGGTGAGTGTTGTGGTAGTGGTTGTGATGGTGGTTGTGGTAATGGTAGTAGTGGTGATGGTGGTAGTAGTGGTGGTGGTTGTGGTGGTGGTTGTGATGGTGGTTGTGGTGGTTGTGATAGTGGTTGTGATAGTGGTTGTGATGGTTGTGATGGTGGTTGTGGTGGTTGTGGTGGTTTTGGTGGTTGTGGTGGTGGTGGTGATGGTGGTTGTGGTAGTGGTGGTGGTGGTTGTGATGGTGGTTGTGATGTTGGCTGTGGTGATGGTGATGGTGATGGTGATGGTGGTTGTGGTAGTGGTGGTGGTTGTGGTAGTGGTGGTGATGGTAGTGGTTGTGATAGTGGTTGTGATGGTGGTTGTAATGGTGGTTGTGGTGGTTGTGGTGGTTGTGGTGGTTGTGGTTGTTGTGGTGGTTGTGGTGGTTGTGGTGGTTGTGGTGGTTGTGGTGGTTGTGGTGGTGGTGGTGGTGGTGGTGGTTATGGTGGTTATGGTGGTTGTGGTGGTGGTGGTGGTGGTGGTGGTGATGATGATGGTGGTGATGGTGGTTGTGGTAGTGGTGGTGGTGGTTGTGGTTGTGATGGTGGTTGTGATGTTGGCTGTGGTGATGGTGATGGTGGTTGTGGTAGTGGTGGTGGTTGTGGTAGTGGTGGTGATGGTAGTGGTTGTGATAGTGGTTGTGATGGTGGTTGTGGTGGTGGTGGTGGTGGTTGTGGTGGTGGTGGTGGTGGTGGTGGTTGTGGTGGTGGTTTTGGTGACGACGATGATATCTCATTCAGTTTAGTTTTTAAAATATACTCGATATTTTTGTATTAATATATAGCACCATAGCAACGTCATTGTCATTGACAGCCTAAGCAAATTTAACGACTACATTGCCACAGAAGAACTAAAATTACCAAGCTCGACTACTTCGTTGGAAAAAGACTTGAATGTAAGTAAAGGAAAACGTGAGTTGTCATGATTATTAGTCATGGTTACTAGGTAAAATAAGATAGTTTTGATATCATCGTAAATTGTTTTATCTTGCAGGTTTTTAGTGCCATCAAAGTTCATTATAAGGTTTCAGTTATGATTAAGGTAATGTTTTTAAATTGCCGAATCTATCCTTCTTTTCTTTCTTCTTTTCCCACCTTCTTTCTTTCCCATCTTGTTTTCTTTCCATCATTTTCCCCGTCTTTTAGTCTCACCATTCTAAGGTAATGTTTTTAAATTGCCGAATCTATCCTTCTTTTCTTTCTTCTTTTCCCACCTTCTTTCTTTCCCATCTTGTTTTCTTTCCATCATTTTCCCCGTCTTTTAGTCTCACCATTCTGTCTTCTACTTTTCTGATCTTCTTTTCTTTTTATTGTGTTCTTTCTTCTAATTCTTTTTCTTTTTCTTTTTTTCATATTTCTTCTTCCCTTTTTTTCTCTTTCTCTTCTCTCCCTCACTTTTCTCTCTCTCTTTCTATTTTTCTCTCTTTCCTGTTTTCTTTCTCCTTTATTAACATCTTTTTAATAACATTTGTTCCAGGTTGGCCCTGGTTCTATTCAGATACAAACTTCGGAAAAGCATAAAGTCCTTGGTTACAGCTCCTACATTAATGACATCTTACTTCCCAATGAAATAGAAGACGTACGTTAATAAACATTACTGTCTTTTCCATTATTAACCTTGCATGATTTCTAAGTTGTTGCCCAGGTCTTAGGGGAGCACGGGTAGCGTGTGCTGTTAGGGCGCTGCCTCTCACCAATAGTTAAGCCCGGTCGGACGGGGTTAGTACTTGGATGGGTGACCGTTTGGGAATAACCCCGTACTCCACCAGCTTGGGACTTATGTGAGTAGAGTTTAGTTGGTCTCTCCTGTGCTCCGAGGGTTTTTCGCCGGGTTCTCCGGTTTTCTTTTCTCCGTAAAATCAACACCTAGGTCTTAGTTGTCCACACATAGGAGCTTGGTGTCAATTGGGACGAAAGTTCTGTTCCTCTCTCCTGCCACACGTTAAGTGGCAAATTTAATAAATTCAAATTCAAATAAATAGGTGCTATATAGGACGACGACGGTGGTTAAAAAGCAACATGAATTTTAGAATTTAAAGAAGTCACGGTTAACCCTTTATCGCCCACTAGCCACTCCATTGACGAGTAAAATCGTCTGGCGTTAGCCAGAGTGAAATACTAAAGACATCGTTGGGTGATAAAGGGTTAACTGACTATTATATTTTATCATAGTCATTCAAAATATGGTCTGGAAACTCAGCTAGAGTCTTTGGTCTAACTTTTTGTTCACCTTTATGCATTTTTGTGCACGGTGCACGGTCACTCAACACATTGTATTTTAGTATAACGAACGAATTGTCCAATAGTAACGTTTTAGTTCAATCACTCAGTTTATTAAATATTAATACTGTAAACCTAAAACAAAGGATGTGCACGATGTAAGGTACGGTTCAACATAAACTCACAGCTCATTATAGGCGCTTTGAAGTTTGCCTAGTTTCCAGACCATATCTCGATTGACTATGATTTTATATTTGAAGCTAATTTAATGACTTCTTGAACGCCCAGTATTGCTAAATTGATTCTAGTGTCTGTGTTGAAATCAATCTTAAGCAACAGTTTTCATCTTTTGGTGAGTTGACGTCATCCTGAAGACGTGAAAATGCTCTAAGTGGCGTTGTATAAAGAACGAGGACGGTGTTGAGATTACTCTAGGGACTAAAAATTATTCATTCTTGTTGTTTTGCAAAAAGAATTCTTTTTTTTAAAGGTCGTCGTCGTTGAGGTTGACGTCGTAGATCTTAAAGTGCCTATGAAGTGAAAAATTCTTTGGCATTTTTGTTGTTTTATTGTACAGAGGATGGCAGGAGCACTCACTGAAAATTTCAAGAGAATCTGATGCGTAGTTTTCGTGCTATTAACTCTCAAAATGTGCCGTGGATAGTTTGTTTTGGGGAAATTTCGGCTTCTTGGCAACAATGCTTATGACGTACGCAGATGGATCATTAATAGTGAAATCTATTGTTCTTATGCATAAAAGCTTCTAGGACAGCCACGGTTGAAATCCAAATATTACCAGTAGTTGTCCATCTGCGTTACGTCATAAGCATTGTTTCCGAAAGCCTAATTTTTCTCCAAGAACGAACTAGCCATGGCAAACTTTGAGAGTTAATAGCGCGAAAACTGCGCATCAGATTCTCTTGAAATTTTCAGTGAGTGCTCCTGCCATGCTCCTCTGTACAATAAAACAACAAAAATGCCAACGAATTTTTCATTTCATAGACAATTTAATGTTCTTATTAGAAAAGAGCGAGAAGAATGTGGCTGGTCTAGTACACCAACTTTGTACGAGTTACGTCTCTGGTCTGACATGTTTTATTTTGGTTCTTAACGAATTTGTTTTCTATCTTCAAGGTGTTTGTCCAGCCTCCTGATGATAATTTATTTGGCATCAAATTTAAAACGAGTGCAGCAGTATTGTACATGAGTAACGAAGCCGAGCAAATTGTCCAGGCTGTAAATCATTTACGGAAAAGATGGCAAATGTCTCAACCAGTAAGATTTGATTTTAATTAAAGTTTTACTATCTTGTACTGGGAATTAAACAGACGCTACTGTGGACGAATAAGAAAGTCGACACAGATAGGCAAACTCAAACACGAGCACGAAAATGGACAGAACTCACACAGACACTTGCACAAACAGGATACACACAGAGGGAGACAGGCAGGTAGGCAGGCGGACAGACAGACAGACAGACAGACAGACAGACAGACAGACAGACAGACAGACAGACAGACAGACAGACAGACAGACAGACAGACAGACAGACAGACAGACAGACAGACAGACAGACAGACAGACAGACAGACAGACAGATAGATACATGAAATTCGAACACGAGCGCCGACGTGGACACAGACATTCGCACAGACAGACACAAACTGCCAATAAAGACACTTACACATTCACTGACACTCGCGTAGACACTTGCCCAAACAAACATTACCAGTATATGCATATACATTGTATAGTTAGAATGCTCTAAACAATATGGATATCTAACGTCTGATATTTGATTATAGAATTCCAAAATAACAACCAAGAAAATTCTTCCGAAAGATGTTCCTGGTACCCTTTTAAACATGGTTGGTAAATTACTATCTGTAAAGAGTATTACAAAATTACATAATACACTTTCTGTGTTTATGACAATGTTTGATTTGATATTAAGTCTTTCTCCTCGGCTAAATGCGATTCCCAGGGTTTTAGTTTAATCAGATGCTTTTGCTCATCAAAGGGGCGAGTTTTCAAAAAAAAAAACATGAAAAATGTGTAGCATCAAGTTTGACTTTTTTGAAGTAATATTTAAAGTGCTTATAAACCCAGTGTTACTGCATATGGATTCTATTTAATGTGTATAGTTGAATGCCAAAATATTTTCTGTCTTGAACTTTTATTTGTTGTTATATTGAGGTTTGTATTTCCAAAATGTTAATTGACGTCATCCTCATTACCATTTTGGAAATACAAACCTCAATATAACAACAAATAAAAGTTCAAGACAGAAAATATTTTGGCATTCAACTATACACATTAAATAGAATCCATATGCAGTAACACTGGGTTTATAAGCACTTTAAAAGCCGACAACAAGGACTTGCTCGGATTTTCAATTTAGAGGAATTTGTTCTAGTGCGAGGCAAATTAAGTCTCCTCAGCTTGGGCAATTCATTACTTCTGATTGAACGATAAACTCATGAATTACTAATGAATTTCAGAAGATATAGTAAATACAAACGTGGGCAGTAATTGGCTGACATAATTTCTTCTCAATTTTTTGCTTTAGGCTTTACTAAATATGGGAACGAGAGATCCAAGCCTCCGACTTGCTGCCTACAACCTACTTTGTGCTCTTACGACCGTGTTTCATTTAAAGATTGAGGAAAGACTGTTTGAAGGAACAGGTATGCCATATTAAACTAGCACGAGTGTCACAAGCAGTTAGCGGTTAGACCCGGTTTAATGAGGGTAGTACTCGGATGCGTGACCCTTAGCTTCTTGTGAGTAGAGTTTTTTTACTAGGTTCTCCGCTGTTTCCCCCCTGTAAAATCAACACCAGTTAATTCTACAAACTAGTTCTATCAAGGGGTGAGGATCATTCGGTAATTTCTGACGGTACATGAAATAGATTTTTCTGTTTTTTTAGGGTTGTGTATTCCTGCAAATAACACAATATTTATCGTTGGAATAAGCAGTAATCTCGCTAACAGAGAACCACATCTCACCTTAGAGGTGAGTCATATTGTGGCATGTCTTTCTCTTTTACTCCACTCTACTCTACTCTACTTTACTTCACTCCACTTTACTCCACTCCATTTTACGTTGTTTCACTCTATTCCACTCCACTCCACCCCACCCTACTCTACTCCAGCCCACTCTACTCCACTCCACTCCACTCCACTCCACTCCACTCTACTTTACTCTACTCCACTTTACTTTACTCCACTTTACTTTACTTTACTCCATTCCATTTTACTCTATTCCACTCCACTCCACTATATTCCACTCCATTCTACTCTATTTCGCTCCGCTCTACTTCTCTCCACTCCACTCCACTCCGCTCCACTCCACTCCACTCCACTCCACTCCATTCCACTTCATTTCACTCCACGCCACTCCACTCTACTCCATTCCACTTCACTCCACTTCACGCCACGCCAATCCACTCCATTCCACTTCACTCCACTTCACTTCACTTCACTCCACTCCACTCCACTCTACTTTACTCTACTCCACTTTACTTTACTTTACTCCATTCCATTTTACTATATTCCACTCCACTCTACTATATTCCACTCCACTCTACTCTATTTCGCTCCGCTCTACTTCGCTCCACTCCACTCCACTTCACTCCGCTTCACTCCACTTTACTCTACTCTACTCCACTCCACTCCACTCCACTCCACTCCACTCCACTCCACTCCATCCACTTCACTTCATCTCACTTCACTTCACTTCACTTCACTTCACTTCACTTCACTTCACTTCACTTCACTTCACTTCACTTCACTTCACTTCACTTCACTTCACTTCACTTCACTCCACGCCACTCCATTCCACTTCACTCCACTCCATTCCATTCCACTTCACGCCACACCACTCCACTCCATTCCACTTCACGCCACACCACTCCACTCCATTCCACTTCACGCCACACCACTCCACTCCATTCCACTTCACGCCACACCACTCCACTCCATTCCACTTCACGCCACACCACTCCACTCCATTCCACTTCACGCCACACCACTCCATTCCACTTCACTCCACGCCACTTCACTCCACGCCACTCCACTCCACTCCACTTCACTCCACGCCACTCCACGCCACTCCACGCCACTCCACGCCACTCCACGCCACTCCACGCCACTCCACGCCACTCCACGCCACTCCACGCCACTCCACGCCACTCCACGCCACTCCACGCCACTCCACGCCACTCCACGCCACTCCACGCCACTCCACGCCACTCCACGCCACTCCACGCTACTCCACTTTACTGTACTTCATTTTACCACCACTTCACTCCACCCCCCTCCACTCTACGCCACTCCACTCTACTCGATACTCTGTTTAACTCACTTGTGTTTTCTTTCATTAGTTTTTACACGAATGTATAACTGGTTTTAAGAAATCTAACCATGAACTAAAACATTTATGCCTGGAGTACATGGCTCCTTGGTTTCCAAATTTATCTCGGTAACATTTTTATTATTATTTTTCTATAATCAGACTTAGAAAAACGTTTCCAACATTAAAAATTATTCTTTAGCCACCTGACGTGTGTTGTCTTTATTTTTTCAAGATATTGTAAAGAACCAAGCAGAGGTGTTAAGCAATCTCAGGTCAATTCAATTCTTGAAGATCTTATTGAATTAACCATCGCTGAGAAAGGCGTAAGTTAAAAAGGCAGAATTATTGTCCCCGTGGTAAAATGTATTAAAAAGATTTGTCACTATCAGAATATTTATTGTCAATATTTCAAAAATTCATTAATAATTCATGAGGAAAACACAAAGGAAATCAGTACCATGTCCATGGTTTTATATCTGATAAAGAAACCTCCTGATTTACATTTTCCGGCGGGGGCCGTTCAGAAAAAGCTCTTCTAGCATGCCCCCGAAAAGTTTTGAAATTTAGAGTCTCGGAAATGCCATTTCCTGCATTCTGAGGGGTGATTTTTAAGAACACTGAAGGTCATAAAATGTCATAAAAACTAGTTAAAATACAACACATTTCTTACTGTTTCACTTTGTGTCAGAACTCATCAGCATATTCACTTTCAAATATAATATGGAAAATTTTGGGAGGAACTATAAAAAGATTTTTCGGTACCACATACATCTTATGAAAATAAAAACTATTTAACTAATATAAAGGTTTATCTATACCTTTGTAACAACTGAAACTATTCAACAGACTTGCTTATCCATACACATTTTATCCTGGGGCAAAAAGGGACTTTTCCGGGGGGGGGGGGGGGCAAAATCAATTCGTGTGGGGGCTTAAGGGGGGACTGGGGGGGCCTTGCCCCCCCCCAGTTATATAGTTAAAAGAGGCCCTGATTTACAGAAAGTTTAGCTTTGATTTTCTCGGTTTAGACAACGAACGTTATTTTTTTATTCTGTTTTTTTAAGGCCATGTATCCTTCCATCCAAGCCAAGATCTGGGGCAATATCGGAAAAGTCACAGAATTACTCGACACTGTTTTAGATAGTTTTATTAAAGTAAGTTGCCTACAAGAAAGTTGCTTTACTAAATTTTATATACATGTGTATATATATATATATATATATATATATATATATATATATATATATATACATACATGATGTGTAGTATCATTCTGAATCATTTTATCTTTTTTTGAAGGCCAGTACAACTGGTGGTCTCGGGTCAGTGAAGGCCGAAGTCATGGCAGACACATCTGTTGCCTTGGCAACAGCTAACGTTCAACTTGTTTCGAGCAAGCTCATCACCAGGCTACTGATGGTATAACCCCTCCTACGTTTTCTTTTTATTTAAAATATCTATGTGTGGCATATGCGTTGACTAAAAATTTCCAGTGATGGATTTACAGGGGGTGCAGGGGGGTGCACCCCCCCTGGTCTTGGCCAAGGGGTGCAGGGGGGTGCCAATTGCCTTGTCAAATCCAAGTACATTAAAGGACGCATTCATTCAATGTCCGTGTAAACTTCATGCTATCATGATTCATAGATATATGATTCATATATGAGCTATCATATGATTCATAGGTATTAATAGGTATGAAAAATGTTCTCCCTCAGCAGCGCTCTACCCTGCCTCGGTCGCGCCCCACGTCGCAGGCCTGATCTCACTTCACTCGCTCAGCACCCCCTTACCAGATCAAGCTGGATCCATCACTGAAAATTTCAAGTAACTCTTCAGCGTCAAGTAGCCAACTTTAACCGCTTAATACCTACGAAAAGTACTGTGCTACGTATATGTTTTTTTGGAATTGGATATGTAGATTTACAAAGTGCGAATAATGTGGTTGATTTACGGTTTACATGTATTAAATAAACGAATTTGTACACATACTGACTAGATAAACTGTGAACTCTCTCTCTATCGCGGACACTCTCGGAACCAAATTTGGTGTCCGCCTTAGAAAGGTGTCCGCCGTAGAAAGAGTTTTATTATAGTAAATACTGTATGATTGGCCAAGATTAGCTGTCCGCCTTAGAGAGGTGTCTGCCTTAGAGAAGTGTTCGTCTTAGAGAGGTGTCTGCCTTAGAGAAGTGTTCGTCTTAGAGAGGTGTCTGCCTTTGAGAGAGTTTTATTATAGTACGTTAGAGAGGTGTCCTCCTTAGAAAGAGTTTTATTATAGTAAATAATATATGAGTGGCCAAGATTAGCTGTCCGTCTTAGAGAGGTGTCCTCCTTAGAGAGGTGTCCTCCTTAGAGAGGTGTCCGCCTTAGAAAGGTGTCCGCCTTAGAGAGCTGTCCGCCTTAGAGAGGTGTCCGCCTTAGAGAGGTGTCCGCCTTAGAGAGGTGTCCGCCTTAGAGAGGTGTCCGCCTTAGAGAGGTGTCTGCCTTAGAGAGGTGTCCGCCTTAGAGAGGTGTCCGCCTTAGAGAGGTGTCTGCCTTAGAGAGGTGTCCGCCTTAGAGAGGTGTCCGCCTTAGAGAGGTGTCCGCCTTAGAGAGGTGTCTGCCTTAGAGAGGTGTCCGCCTTAGAGAGCTGTCTGCCTTAGAGAGCTGTCCGCTTAGAGGGGTGTCCGCCTTAGAGAGGTGTCCGCCTTAGAGAGGTGTCCATCTTAAAGAGGTGTCCACCTTAGAGAGGTGTCCGCCTTAGAGAGGTGTCCGCCTTAGAGAGGTGTCTGCCTTAGAGAACTGTCCGCCTTAGAGAGGTGTCTGCCTTAGAGAGGCGTCTGCCTTAGAGAACTGTCCGCCTTAAAGAGGTGTCTGCCTTAGAGAGGTGTCCGCCTTAGAGAGGTGTCCGCCTTAGAGAGGTGTCCGCCTTAGAGAGGTGTCCGTCTTAGAGAGGGGTCCGCCTTAGAGAGGTGTCTGCCTTAGAGAGGTGTCCGCCTTAGAGAGGTGTCCACCTTAGAGAGGTGGTGCCTTAGAGAGGTGTCCGCCTTAGAGAGGTGTCCATCTTAAAGAGGTGTCCACCTTAGAGAGGTGTCCACCTTAGGGAGGTGTCCGCCTTAGAGAGGTGTCAGCCTTAGAGAGGTGTCCGCCTTAGAGAGGTGTCTGCCTTAGAGAGGCGGTGCCTTAGAGAGCTGTCCGCTTTAAAGAGGTGTCCGTCTTAGGGAGGTGTCCGCCTTAGAGAGGTGTCCGTCTTAGAGAGGTGTCCGCCTTAGAGAGGTGTCCGTCTTAGAGAGGGGTCCGCCTTAGAGAGGTGTCTGCCTTAGAGAGGTGTCCGCCTTAGAGAGGTGTCCACCTTAGAGGGGTGGTGCCTTAGAGAGGTGTCCGCCTTAGAGAGGTGTCCACCTTTGAGATGTGTCCGCCTTAGAGTGGTGTCCGTCTTAAAGAGGTGTCCACCTTTGAGATGTGTCCGCCTTAGAGAGGTGTCCGTTTTAAAGAGGTGTCCACCTTAGAGAGGTGCCCGCCTTAGAGAGAGTTCACTGTATAGACTTAGTTAATTTAGATTGTGTTTGGGTTCTTTTTTTGTTTCTTTAGCTTATAAGAAAGACTGCCATCTCGCCAACACCTCAACTTGAAGAACATTTGATGTGGGAAAACATTGCAATTTTGAGCAGATATCTGTTGATGTTATCATTCAACGATTCCTTAGACGGTATGATGATGAAATTACGTTTTTTTAAGTCATTTTCCCTAATGGCATGAGTTGTTTTCCTATAATAGTTTTATCTTTTTCCTTTTAGTTGCCAATAATCTTCCTCATTTGTTTCACATCATCATTTCCTTGGTCTGTATGGGTCCTCTGTTTTTAAGAGCCACAATTCACGGCATTTTAATTAACGTTATCCAGTCGTTATCTACGTGCACCTCTCTGGAACTACTGGGTGAGTGAGAAAATACCGACATCATGGCAACCGTATAATCTTATTGCGTGATTCCATGACGACATGAAACGACATAGTGAAACGTTTCTTTTTTAATATTTAAGAAATAAACATTTTTCGTGTGTGTATACTGTAATAGATCACAGAAGACGTCACAACTTGTAAAAAACATTACCAGAATTTGGAACAAGATGGTGGCACGCATGCGTATTAAGGACCATAATAATGGAGATTCTCAACAGTAAATAATAAGGAGAGCACATAATAATTCGAATTTTGCTTAAACGGTGACATATTTCTCCTTTGCCCGATTCCATTTGACTTCAGCATGGACTAAGGAACAGTTATAACTAAAAAACATTTGCTTACTTCGACGACAAAGTACGTCCCTAGCTCGTCTTATTTTTGCACTGAAAGCGCCACTATCCATAGTGTTAGCCATAGTAATCTTTGCAAACAGGTTCTAGAAATTGGCTAAATTGCCCACAACGTTACGGGCGATGCGAAGTGCCCGACTCGCATTGCATTCCTGACCTGAATAATGAGAAACACTAGAACACAGTATAATCACACGCATTAGAAATTATAGAATATATAATTATATTATTAGGTGAATATAGCCGCTGACCGAGAGCAGCGGCACAAATGACCCAAATTTCTGGTAATGGACACGAGACGAAGTCGAGTGGTGTGCATGCATGGTTGTTGTTCTTTACACGCTGTGACGTCTTCTCTGGTCTACAGTATGCGGAAAATATGTAAGGTATTTCTTTCATAAAATAAAAATTCAAATGGCTTATTGAAGGATTTTTTGAACATGAAAAAAGAAAAACAATCGGCTGACGTGATCTGACGTGATTTGATGCCATATATTTGTGTGTGTGTGTGTGTGTGTGTCATGGTCAACAATGAGAATGCACACAAGTAATAAATCACAGATGACGTCACAGCGTGTAAAGAACAAAAAAGTACGACACGAGAACACCGCTGCCAAACGTTTTGCGCATGCGCGACGTCCGCGATCGCACCTCAAAAAAAGAGAGGGAAAACACTGAAATATTTGGACTGGTCCGAGAGTGTGACACAAAAGTTAAAATTATAAGCATACTACCAAAACGTTAAGGCAGGTAATTTGTGCACGGCTTCTTTGTGAATATTGTAACATATTCTGAATTTACCCCTTCGTAATTTTCTTTACCCTTTTCGCTGTCTGGTTGTTGTCGCCACGGCTTCTCTTGATGTCCGCCATATTTGGCTTCAATCATTGCCCGGGGAATGAACAGCAGATATCACTCCAGTTTGTGTTTTTTTGAGCTCACTGGTCTGTCACGGTCAACAACCAATGAAAATACACACAGTAGTCCCGTTATTGTATAATACACCTTATTTTTCACATGCCTCGGTTTCCTTTGTTCTTTTAGGGGAATATATTCAATAGCCCCTGGCAAAACAATAGATTAATATTCCCTTCTAATATTCCCCTCTAAGGCTCTAATATTCCCCTCTAAGGCTCTAATATTAATTCCCCTCTACCATTCCTCGCTATAATATTCTCCTCTAATCTTCCCGTCTAATATCCCCCGCACCACTCCTTAGCTTATGAAATCCTGTCAACCTCGCCCCCTCGGGGATATGTGTTTATTAAATCACATATCCCCATCGTGGACTGAAAATAACCTATACATAGCCATTCGTGCAACAGTAAGAGAATAATCTTAGCAATAACTGACAGAAAAATTGTTAAGAATTGTGTATCATTTCTTGATATATAAATAAGTTTTGTGGAAACACCACGTAAAATATTTCTTTGCTAAAAAATTTTTTTTTTCTTTTTACGTGGTGTTTCCACAAAACTTATTTATATTACTTTATCGCCATGAAAACTTTCAAAGAATTAATTTTTTGATATGTTTTATTTAGACGAGACAAAAAGACTGCTGAGGTTAAGAATGTCAGAATTTTCATTGCCAAAATTCTACCTACTTTTCGGTATGTTTTTGGTGTATTTTTAAATATTTTTGGAGAAGTTTTGTGTGTAATCAAACCAAACTTAATTCGAAGGAAGTAAGTATGTGTGCGTGTTTCTCTCACAACGCCAAACATGTAGAATTTTCAAGTGATTACGTTTGATAATAGCAAAGATACATAACCTTCTCTGATAACTCATTATGCACATGTGACGTCAAGTTGTTTAATTTACATTTCAAATAAACTGAAATATCTCAAGAACGAAGCAAGGAAACGAAAAACTGCAAAAGATGTTACTCTATCATTTTAAGTGTTCTTTCAAATAAGGAAACGAAAAACTCCAAAAGATGTTACTCTATCATTTTAAGTGTTCTTTCAAATAAGACAAGCTTAATTTTCGTTTCATGTGCACTTTAAGTCTGTCAATGTAAAGGACCACCCACCCCCTCTATGTAGCAGGCAACTGACCCCACAATTTGTGAGTACGACTGACCTAGCAATGTTCTATGGGTATCAGCCTATTATAATCTGGAGTCAAAACTATTGTGTAGTAGGGGAGCTACGTGGTCGACTTTTTGTCGCTTCTCCTCCTCGACTAGTGGCACGTTTGCGAGCTTGGTGTAATTTAGCAGACGTACCAAACGTCTGTCTTCATTTTTCATAAGAACTGAGTTTTGTTTTTATTAATTGTTAATTAAAAATGAACTGCTGACTTACTTGTGTTATTCAGCTGTGATATTTTGGTTTGTTTATTATTTGTTTTTAGGTATTTCACAAGTCAAGTCTGCCCCAGTGCGAGCATTTCAATCTTCCTACCGAGGAGGAAGGCATACGATTAACTTACGCGATTCTGAAAAGATAAACATGCCAGCTGTCCAAACCATTGCCAACTCAATGCTTGAACTTGTTGAGGTAAGAAACATTATCTTTTCTAACCAGAAACATGGCTATGTATAGAAATTTTAGAACTGAGATGACCAGTGTAACCAGTGGAGCAATGCGTTAACCCTTTATAGCCCTGGAGGTTTCCAGTTGACAAGTAAAATCGTCTGGCGTTAGCCAGAGTAAAATACTAAAGGTGGCCAATGGGCTATAAAGGGTTAAGCGAGATAGTTTCTTAACCCTTTATAGCCCAGGAGGTTTCCAGCTGACTAGTACGTAAAATCGTCTGGCGTTAACCAGAGTAAAATACTAAAGGTGGCCAATGGGCTATAAAGGGTTAAGGGAGATAGTTTCTTAACCCTTTATAGCCCAGGAGGTTTCCAGCTGACAAGTAAAATCGTCTGACGTTTGCCAGAGTAAAATACTAAAGGTGGCCAATGGGCTATAAAGGGTTAAAGGGTATGCATGGGCAACTAAAACGAAAAATTTCAAAAGCAAACCAATGACATGAAGATATAAAACAACTTAGACCCCGTTTTTACGATGCCGGTACAATTTGAAAACGGAACAAAATCATGCCGCTATGCAAATATATTAAAAATTTGTACTTTTAATTTTTGTTGCTCTTACCCTTTAATAGACCTTTTCACCAATAGCGGCGCCATCTTGAATTCGCAATGCATTATGGTCTATCCAGGGTAATAAGCTCAATTAAAAGGGTGATTGCGTAGTGTTGAGACACAATGCGGTAATTTTTTCTTGATAAACACTTTCATGGCAACAATGTCTTGGTATGATCGTTGTTATGTTGGTAAAAGCAATAATTCTCGTACGTATAAGGATACATTTGTCATGAATCTATCCTTACACGTCCGAGAATTGTTGCTTTTACCAATATGACAATTATTATATTTAGATATTGTTACCACGAAAGTATTTATAAATACAAAATTACCGCATTGTGTCTCAACACTACGCAGTCGCCCCCCTTTCAATGGAGCTTGTTACCCTGGATAGACCATAATGCATTGCGAATTCAAGATGGCGCCGCTATTGGTGAAAAGGTCTATTAAGTTACTTCTGATATTTTATTTCTTTAGGCCTGCATGAAAGACATTCCCGACTGTTCTTGGCTCACAACATGGATCAAGTTGGCAATGGAGTAAGGATTTTTTGTCTGTCTGTCTGTCTGTCTGTCTGTCTGTCTGTCTGTCTGTCTGTCTGTCTGTCTGTCTGTCTGTCTGTCTGTCTGTCTGTCTGTCTGTCTGTCTGTCTGTCTGTCTGTCTGTCTGGTCTGGTCTGGTCTGGTCTGGTCTGGTCTGGTCTGGTAGAAATAAAATTTATAACTCTAACATTATTCTTTTTTTAGGTTTGCTTTTCAATATAACCCACCACTTCAGGCGAGAGCAGTTGTGGTTTATGGGTGTATTTGTAAAGAAATTGATGAATCTCGAATAAGACAACTTCTTCTTGTTTTTCTCAAGGTGAGGAATGTTAAGTACTTCTTGATTTGTCAATTACAATGTTCATGGTTGCAAATGATACTTTTTTTGTCTTCATTTTAGGCTCTGAATGATTACACTAATGTGAGTCTGATTGAAGGTGTCATAATGTGTTTCACTGGATTACTCACCATCTTAGATAAGGTAAAAATCGTTAAGATGTCATTATTTAGGTTACTGTATTGTATGTAGTGACTAACGTTTCGACGGCTTCAGCGGCCATTATCTTCTTTCCTCACTTAAGTATTTATAGTCGGCCATACTTAAGCTTGGTTCGTTACGTCATATGTTACGTCATATGTTTTGTTTTTAGAATTCCAAATTCCACACGGCTTCATTTTGGATTGCTATAGCAACACTTCAGGTATAGTTTAGCAAAATGGTTATATTATTATTGAGAATAATGGTTGGTTGATTGGTTGGTTGATCGGTTGGTTGATCGGTTGGTTGGTTGGTTGGTTGGTTGGTTGGTTGGTTGGTTGGTTGGTTGGTTGGTTGATCTGTTGGTTGGTTGGTTGGTTGGTTGGTTGGTTGGTTGGTTGGTTGGTTGGTTGGTTGGTTGGTTGGTTGGTTGGTTGGTTGGTTGGTTGGTTGGTTGAGTTTGACCTTTATTTCTTTTATAAAATTATACTAAAAATATACCATGACGTCACAACCATGTTACCTTATATAGCCTGATCTAAACACGGTAGCTGACCAATCGCAGCGTGCGTAAGACGCAATCTATTTTATGACTAATAACAACTCAAAACAAACGATGACATATTAGCTGGCAAACTTCACGTATACTATAGGACTCTTGTTTATTTCTTTAGCTTGCTGAGGGTGCTTTATATCCGTGTGGTCTAACCTTACTCGAACAGTCCTTACTAACGTTAGAATCCCAAGGCGTGTTTGATAACGACAGTGTTGATGCAGCACTACTGAGATTCCGTAAAGATCCGCGAATGGAATGGCATTGTAAGCAAATGGATCATACTGTTGGTGTGAGCTTTGCAAACAACTTTCATTTTGCGTTAGTCGCTTATGTACTTAAAGGTGAGTTTGCTTTCGTGAAATTGTATGACAAAAATAAACATTTTCTGTCGATTGTGCTCTTTCCTTGTTATAATTATAAGTTTGCGCGTTTTTATTTTAAATTGTTTTAACATGTTTAGGTTTGAGACACGGTAGTGCTTCAACGAATACCCGAGCCATCCGAATATTGAATCTTATGTTGAATATAGCAGGAAAACACAAGACAAATCATACGTAAGATTTCTTGAATATTGGAGTCGATGGGAGATTGAGAAACACACAGAGAGGGAGATTAGGGGGCGGAGAGACATACGGAGAGAAGGAGATGGGGGTGGGAGGACGGAGAGGGATACGGAGAGGAGATAAGAGAACGATAGGGATACGGAAGAAGAGTGAGATAAGGGGACGGAGAGGGACACGGAGAGAGGGAGATAAGAGAACGAGAGGGATACAGAGAAGGAGAGTGAGATAAGGGGACAGTGAGAGATACGGAGAGAGGGAGTAAGAGAAAGAGAAGGATACGGAGAGGAGAGGGAGATAAGAGGATGGAGAGGGATATGGAGAGAAGAAGAGGGAGATAAGAGATCGAGAGGGATTCGGAGAGAAGGAGAGGGAGATAAGAATACGGAGAGGGATACGGAGAGAAAGAGAGGGAATTAAGAGGATGGTGAGGGATATGGAGAGGAGATGGAGATAAGAGGGTGGAGAGTGATATGGAGAGAAGGAGAGGGAGATAAGAGGACGACATTGATACGGAGAGGAGAAGGAGATAAGAGGATGGAGAGGGATACGGAAAGAAGGAGATAAGAGGACGGAGAGGGATACGGAGAGAAGGAGAGGGAGATAAGGGGAAGGAAATGAGAGAGATTGAATAAGTAAAAAAGACGGGTGTGTACAAGAAAAGTGAGAGAGAGAGGATTTGGTGACGTCATTTCAAGTATTAACCAATCAAATAAATTATATTTTATTCTGACAGGAGGGAGAAATTTGCTGTTTACAAGGAAACCGTTCCGTATCTCGCCGGTATAGTATTTAATAAATCTGAAAAGATTAAGAACCGGCATTGCCGTTGACTTTGTTTAATTTGTATACGTTTTGAAACTTAGAATTGTTTTCTTGTTTGTTTTTTTAAACCAGCATTACTCATTGTTTCTGACGAGATACGCACCAAGCTTCGTCCCAACAGTACACTCCACGCTCGAAGTAAACGCATTCCTGAAAGTCATTCATCTCGCACTCCTCCGAACTCCAGTCCAGTTAGTCCTGTTACTATCACTATTGAGTCACCAGTGTCTCCTGGGCCGGCGTACGTTTCTGACGTTGAGACAGAAGTCTTTTTTTGGCCAGCTGAAGTTGAAAACAGATTGTTGGATCCTGGTGTGGTCAACGACACACAATCTCAAGCATTACTTTTGACCACATTGGTAAGCTTTCAATGTAACCCAAGTACTCCATGTAAGCCTGACTTCAACACAACGCTAATACTAAGCACTGACCTATATATAACTGGCCTGCGCGTCCCAACCTCGTTCCCAGGGCCTTCTCAGACCAAACAAAGACGGCGGAAATATTCGGAAATACAAGTCAATTCTCTCATGGTAGCACCCGTTGACCGTATTCTGCCTAATATATATCATAGATGTTTATTTGACTGCGGGCTCGGCCACGCCTGCAGGCCGATCAATTCAGTTATAAATTCATTTATGAGAAAAATGTCAACGTTACTACTATGGGAGAAAGGTTCAATGACTGGCAATGGGTGACCAATCCAAGATGACGGTTTATGGAACCTTTCTCCCATAGCAGTAGCCGCTGACGTTTTTCACATAAATGAATTTATAACTACCGATCGGCCTGCGGGCGCGGCTGAGCCCACTGTCAAGTAAACATATTAGACAGCATATGGTCAGCGGTCGCTACCATAAGAGAAAGGACACACATTTTTGCCGTCACTTTTTGGACAGGACCCGCAGTTCAGTTATATATAAGACAGTGGTGCTGACCCTTTGCAGGCACTGACAAAATATGGATCGGGTTTTTCTTAAAAGACCCAATGAACTATGCCTGACTAATGTATTCCCTTTTCTCTTCAGTCTGTCTTAGTTCAACACACTAATGACGATGCTTTAGAGAAGTTTCTGTTTGAAGTCCTTGCTGAAGCAAGTCTCGTTTTTCCAAAAGTCTTCCCCGTTATGTGAGTACAATTTACAAAAAATTTAAATTGTGTCATGTTTGCACGTGATTTTGTATATTAGTTCACGTGTTATTGCACATTTGATCACGCGTCGTGATCACGTGTCTTTGACATAATCAAAAGTAATAATTATAACAATTAGATATATCTACGACGCCAATCTCAACGACGACGACGTCCTTAATAAACGAAATATTCTTTTTGCAAAACAAAGAGAATGAATAATTTTAGACCCAAGGATAGTCTCAACACCGTCCTCGTTCTTTATACACTCGCTACTTTGTTTGAGTCAAATCAAACTTGATCCAACATCGTCCAACATCATGCAACATTATCCAACATCATGCAACATTATCCAACATCATGCAACATTATCCAACATGGTGTACAAACCGCTCCAACATGTTACATCCAACATTGTTGGATGATGTTGGTCCGATATGTTGGACCCGTTTAAACAGGCCTTAATTAGAGCATTTTCACGTCTTCAAGACGACGTCAAGGGCCAAAAGATGAGAACTGTTGCTTGAGACTGACTTCAATACAGACACTACAATCATTTTAGCAATACTGGGGCGTTTTGGAAGTCATCAAACTAGCTTCAAATATCAAATATAATAGTCAGTTAACCATGACTTCTTTAAATTGTAAAACTTATCTTGCGTTTTAACCGCCGTCGTCGTCCTAGCATCTTAAAGTCCCAAATATTAGCCGAGAACGAGGTCTGTACGGGCCGGGGAAATATCAGACCATTGACAGTACGTACAAGAACGACCAGGTAAACGGGTTTAATAAATTGTTTATCATTAATATGGCTATTCCAAGTTTTTTGATACTTAGACCCCGTTTACACGATGCCAGTACAATTTGAAAACGGAACAAAATCATGCCGTTTAGGCCTTGCGTTTATACGATACCGGCACAAAAATGACATGAAAACGGCACAAAATGAAGACGGGTTCCTTGACGGCATGAAATGAAATGAAAACGGAACACTAACCAGTATCGTTTAAACGCCCGTGCCGTAACAGTTTGATCACGATATATACGACCAGAGTATTCGGGTCAGCAGTATTTACAAAGTCTTCTCAATTTTCATTGGAAGAGAATAGTCACATGCTAACCCGTCATTATATTATACCGGTACCGTGTCAACGCAAGACTTTTTGGACTGTCTTTACACTCGGCATGATTTTGTTCCGTTTTCAAATTGTAACGGTATCGTGTAAACAGGGTCTGAATGTATCAAATTATAGTGTGAATATCTTAGAAATTCACGCCAGCAAAATTAAAACCGGATACGGAAAAAGTCGGACCGTGGTCCGGATACGCATTAAAACCGACCGTATGCTGGCCAATCAGAACTTAAAAAAGGATCAGTATTACAAAACTAATTTATATAATAACTGTTATTATATCCACTCGACAAAATCATCAAATTGCAATTGTCTATCAATCTTGCATGTGTGTAATATTCGCCCTTTGTGAATATATCATATACTCCCTCGTTGCATATACTATACTTAATTACTTCTTCCCATAAGGGGCTTTTCAAGAGCAATTTACACATTGAATTTTTTAACATGGTCGAGTAGAAGGCATATTAAAGGCGTTCCAGGCAGCCGCCATACGACACATATCGGACCACATTTTACAACTAAGACATAGGTGTTGATTTTATGGAGGGAGGAAAACCGGAGAACCCGGCGAAAAACCCTTGAAGCACAGTGAGAGACCAACTAACTCTACTCACATGAGTCTCAAGTTCGAGAACGGGGCTGTTCCCAGACGGTCACCCATCCAAGTACTAACCCCCAGTGGCGTAGCCAGGAAGCAGATGTCATGTGGGCACAACATGGGCACAGGTTTCAACATTCTCTGGTGGGTTTTTTGTTATTACAGTGATTTACAGTCACAGGGCCGTAGCCACCAATTTTGAAGTACAGTATGTCCGGTTGGTAGTGGCAGTTCAGAGCGCCAAACATGCGGGAAACCTCTGGGGTGTGAACATGCTCCCCCAGGAAATTTTTGATTTTTTACGCCACGGAAATGCTATTTCCTGCATTTTGGGGGCAATTTTAACAACAAAAAAGATAAAATAAAAACCAGTGAAAATCATGATTTTATAGTCAGTTTGTAAACAGTAAACTTATACATAATTTTCCTAGTGGCTATACTCTATAACTTTGCCTATATAATGAGAGCTAGATCTGTCTGCAATATTTCACCCGGGCACACGCAGGTTTCACCCGGGCACAGGCCCGGGTAGGCCCGGGTGTAGCTACGCCACTGCTAACCCCGCCCAACCGGACTCAAGTTTGGCGGGGGTGGGGCTGCAGCGGGCTGGGGGCCCCCAACTGTAGGGGGCCCTTAGTTCTCGCCCTAACCCTACCTAATGAGCATTACGCCTCTGGTTTTCTCGCTTTCTGGTTAGTTTATAATTATGATGCAACTGCCAAAGTTGGCAAAGTAATAACTATTGGTGAGAGGCAGCGCCCTAACAGCACACGCCAACCGTGCTATCCAAAGGTTTACCCGAGTTTCGTGTCGTTTAGTTATTCCTTGATCAGTAGTAAACTTGCTATGGTCTTGGGCCATAGTCAGGATGTTGGTTGTCTTCAAGCTGTTCAGACCATTATGCAATCAACGATATCATTAAACTTCGCAGAGAAACAACTTGGAACAAATTTTCTTCAAAGTAAGTTTACATTTAATAAAGTAGATTGAATAATAGAAAATATATAAGAACCGTGATCACGTTTAAACATACTTAAATAATACTAGACAAGACATTCTCTGATCAAAAATTTTATTGTAACGAGCTTTTAAGAAGCTGCATGACAATAATTCAAAACCTTTCCAGGACAATATGCTATTTTATTTAAGAAACAATAATATTTTACTTTAACACTTATATATTTTATATATCCCTATAGGCGTTTATTTTGGTTTTAGTCACTTTTATAGAGCGTTTTCACTCACGTGATCGGTGGCCCATTGGGGTGGTGAAACAATACGAAATATTTGAATAAGAAAGAGCTAATTCCCATACCGTACACCAATATGCCGCTATTTCATTGTTTTGGTACACCAATATGCCGCCGTGACGTAAGATGAAAACGCTCCATAGTCCCTTTAATCAGTGTTCAAAACTCATTAATAATTCATGAGAAAAAGTCAAAAGAAATTAAAGTTTAATCAGTGTCTTTATATGTGATAAAGATACGTCCTGATTTACATAAACTTTAGCTTTGATTTTCTCGGCTTAGACAAGGTTATTTTTCAAACTTACTACGCCAATGAACTTACCAAGTGGTTCGTTTTTGAAGCCGTTCAATAAACTCGCAGTTCGTGTTTTATCACATATGAAAACACTCGGCTTCGCCTCGTGTCTTTATATCTAGTGATAAAACACTCCTGCTCGTTTATTAACTGACATTACTTCCGCTTCTTTGTTTTTGACACTGCTTTTAGTTGTCCGCTTGTATATATATATAGAGAGAGATTTGATTGCCCTTTCTCTTCAATCCGTCGAAGGCTGTAGACTGACAGCCGAAAGCTCGTTACAATAAAATTTTTGATCAGAGAGAACGTCTTGTCTAGTATTATTTAAGTAGATTGAATAAATTAGGTAAAAACATTAATTTTTAGATTTTTAGGACAAAATATGATCCTTTTATTGAAATATTTCTGATTTTATTACGATGCAATTATTAAAGATTGCTTATTACTACGCTTAAATTCTTAAAACAGGTTTTGGATTCTCTGGATTTAGTACAGTTGCTGGACCTTTTTATCAACAAGGGGTGAGATACTATCAATTGTTATCAAGACCTTTCTTGTTATTACTAATATTTAACACTTATTGACTGGGACCGAGGGGCCAGAGGTCAGCGGTTGAGGGGCACAAAACATACTGGGGACCTTAAGATCTACGACGGCAACTTCGAGGACGACGTCCTTCAAACAAAAGCATTCTTCTTGCAAAACAAAGAGAATGAATAACTTCTAGTCCCAAGAGTAATCTTGAACACTGTCTTCGCTCTGTATTTAACACCACTCAGACCATTTTCACGTCTTCAGGACGACGTTGACTCGTGGGGTGATGAGAACTGTTGTCTGAGATTGCCTTAACACAGGCACTGCAACCGTTTTAACACTTTGAAAATTATAAAACAAGCTTCAAGTATTGAATACGGTAGTCATTTCACCATGACTTCTTTTTAATGCTAAAATTTGAATTGCTTTTTAACCGCCGTCGCCGTCCTAGCATCTTAAGGTCCCTACTGTTTGCCAAAGGTCCCAGTCAATAAGTACTTTATTATATACCAAGTGTCAAAGAAAACAAAAAAAAAATCTTTACCTTTATTTGTCTTTATCTTTGAGTAAATTATTTATTTCATCGCTGCTTCGGCTAGCGAACCTTTGTTTTTGCTCCATAACTTGAGAATTTTTTTATTCACCGGTCCATCTCAAACTCATTAATAATTCATGAGATAATAATATACATTAAAAAATTTCTCAATTCTGATTGGCTGAGAGGAGTGCAATTTTAGTGTAATTCAGTGCAAAAAAATGAAATACAGTGCAAATTTTGTAATTTTTTAAATTTGCACAAAAATCATTTTTTACTAGAAAAAAAGCTCTTCCTGTTAATTTTTTTTTTCATGTATGTTATTTGAACAAAGCATTTTGATTAAACCACTGTCTGTGGTTTGGATATCGGAGGAAGAAATTACATAAATTAAGCAAACTTTTACTTTGATTTTCTCTTTAAATACTGATTTGTTTGAGATGTTATATCATACACTCGGAGGAGTGTTTCATCAGGATATCTAAACACTTCGAAGTTTGTTCAAAAACCTCGGCTTCGCCTCGGTTTTCAACAAACGTCTCAGTGTTTGGATATCCTGATGAAACACTCCTCCTCGTGTATGATATATTACATAACATATTATTCACCGCCCAAAGCTGTTGCCGGGAGACAGTGGAATTTCATCACTATCACGTGATGCCCTCTCGCCCAATGAGACGCAAGAAAACACGAACTTTGACACTTGGTATATAATAATAATTGTTGTTACTATTGTCACCGTCATGTTAATGGTCATTGTCATGAGAAGTGATTAAAACGGTTAACACTATCGCCGTAATCGTTACCATTATTACCATTATTTGTCATCATCATCATCATGTATAATCATAAACATCACCACTGCCATTGCCACTAATGAAAGAGGACCATTATGTAAACTACTGGTAATAATGTTAACCCTCATTAAATAAAGTCTTCTAAACTAATCTACTACTATCATTACCATCATTACCACCACTACAATTACCACCGCAACCACCATTACCACAACCACTACTATTACTACTACCACCATTGCCAGTCACCATCACCACAACCATCACCACTATCATCGCCAGTACCATCACTACCAACCATCACTATTTCCACCACCACTATTATCACCACCACCACCACCTACACCACGAACGATCGTCGTCACTACCACAATTACTACAACCATCACTATTTCCACCACCATTATTATCACCACCATCATCATCTAGTGACGTAATGGAAACTTTACTATTAAATGTTTTAAATCTTACTTTTAATGAATTCACATATGGTTTTCGATTCTCGAGAAACACACAAATAATTTATTTTTACGGCGTTTTTTTAAAGGAATTACAACATGAAACCCGAGCACAGATCTTCGTGAGATTTGCAGAAGGCGTTCTCGAAGCTTGTGGTGGAATTTTAGATGACTCACTTCGGGCAAGTTGTATATCTCTTGCTAAACCAGTCCCGGACGAAATCAAGCGACCTCAACGACCCAAAGCGTCTCTTTCGTCGTCGTTAACTTCGATACCTGACGAGACATTACGAGAATCTAGAACAGCATCGACATTTAAGAGGAGTTTTTCATCGCGAAGAAAGACTAGCAAAGATCGGAAAGAAAAAGACAGAGGTCGAGGCAAACGTTCCTTTACACAAAAAGTTGCCGAGAAGGAATTCAGGAAAGCTTTGATGCATTCAGATGTTTAGAAAGGATGTCTATTCAAAAATCTACATGAAAGTCGACCTAGTAATTACATATTTTACTGTAAGTTATTATTTGATTCGCTAAACCGCAGTCTGTATCAGGCATTATGTTAGCTCTGTTAAAGAAATATCAGCTATATCATATGTCGTCCTACTGTTGCAACGAAAGACTGTTCAGACCACTGGACTACGGTTCAATCCAAAAAGTTACCAAATAGATATGGTTTTCTTATGGTTGCGACCGTAGAGCGCTGACAAACTGATGAACCCAAAGGATGCCAGCTCTGAAGAGTTTGTCATTGCAGTTGTCGTTGTCAATTGTCGTTATCAATGTTGTTGTTGTTGTTGTTGTTGTTGTTGTTGTTGCTGTTGCTGTTGCTGTTGCTGTTGCTGTTGCTGTTGTTGTTGTCAATTGTCATTGTCTTTGTCAATTGTTATTGTCAATGTCGTTGTCACTGGTGTATGTTACAGGCATGATAAGATAGCTGTATATTTTTTTTTGTGTACTCGATCGCAGAGCTTGGTTGTTTAAATTGCGATTAGCTTTATAATTGGAAAGGAAGGAAGGAAGGAAGGAAGGAAGGAAGGAAGGAAGGAAGGAAGGAAGGAAGGAAGGAAGGAAGGAAGGAAGGAAGGAAGGAAGGAAGGAAGGAAGAAAGAAAGAAAGAAGAAAGGAAAGAAGAAAGGAGAGGAAATGAAGGGAAAAAAGAAGGAAAGAAAGAATGTAGTTCGTTTATCAAATCAAACATGAAATAGTTGAGAGGTTGGAAACTTGAAATAATTGTAGTCTTGCATCATGCTATATTAACATGAACGGCCATTTCCTATTTCCTAAATAACACATTAGTTTTAACCCAGGATTTGATTTAATCGCCTTTTAAACAACCAGTTTTTCGACGGGCAATCTAACAAAATGGTCGGTACAAAAAATGTTGATTATAATTAGGTTTGGAGTAGTGTTTTGGATTAGAGCTACTTTTTCCGTATAGTCTGTTCGAAACACAGACCTTGGGTACAAAATTGAAACTAAAATCCGGACCCGCGAATATCTTTCGGAAACAACAATCGAAATAAAGCAAGATTAGATAAACTGCCGAAACAGAGAACGTAGGAGTCTAACGTTTCGAGCGAAGGCCCTTTCTCTCTGACGAAGGGCCTTCGCTCGAAACGTTAGACTCCTACGTTCTCTGTTTCGGCAGTTTATCTAACCTTACTATATTTCGATTGTTGTTTCTACACTGCCTACGCAGCACGCTACTTTTATTACACTCTTTCGGAAACAGACCGTTATTTGTTAGTTCAAGAAAATAAGGGATATATTCTATAATTTGGATTTAAAAATCTCTGATAAATGGGAATTTATGTGAGAAATATTAGCACTAACGAATGTTTATAGTAATTGATTAATATTCATGCAAAAGTGTGTAATTAAAATGACTAATTTGACTAATCTCATTATTTGTGAAATAAATATATAAATTAAACGTACCCACGCTGACAGAAATCATTTTTTTAATAATTTAACTTGTTTTTAAGCTTTACATGGATTTTTATCACATAATTTATCTTATGTCAATAGTAAATAAATTAACTCTTGTTGTCATGGAGTTTGTTCACTTATTTATTTAAAGATATTTTTAAAACATGCTCAAATAACAGTATATTAGGGAATAGTGTGGTAACAGGGGATTACAGTGGTAACTAGGATCCTTGTGGTAACAGGGGATCACTGTGGTAACTAAGATCACTGTGGTAACAGGGGATAACTGTGGTAACAGGGGATTACTGTGGTAACGGGGTCACTGGTAACAGGGATCACTGTGGTAACAGGGGATAATACTGTGTAAACAGGGATTAATTACGGTAGTAACAATGGATTATTGGGGATTACTGTGGTAACAGGGGATCAATGTGGTAACGGGCATTACTGTGATAACGGGATTAATGTGGTACAGGGGATTACTGTGGTAACAGGGGATTACAGTGGTAATGATGAGTTAATGCGGTATAAACAGGGAATTACTGTGGTATCAGGGATTACTGTGCTAGTATCAGGGGATTACTGTGCTAATAATATAATATACAAGTAAATATGAGAGTGTTGCCCTGAAAGCGGACTTTGCCCTCTATTGTTAACTATCTTAAAATGGTGGCCGTTCATAAATCTATCTTGTAAAATACTTCAATCTCAGTTGGTGTGAAATGATAGTCGCCAGCCAATATGGTTTGTTTGTTGACGACCCCCGACGGAAGGGCGTAGGTATGGCCAAAGTTGGTGTATGAATTCGTGTTGGCATTCGCATAGTTAGCGAGGTGAAGGTCGTGTCCCCCGCCAAATGTTGGTGCAGAAGAGGTACTAACGTAACGGGCATGTTGAGGACTGACTGTAGCCGAACTCTTGAATGGAGCAAGACCTTCCTTATTGCGAAGCGAGAAGAGAAAGGCATTGCCATCAGCTTGATAGCCCGAACCTTGAAGAAGAAAAAAAGCCCAGAATTGTAGCTATTGATATGCCAGGCGGAAAGCGTAGTCTAGTCAAGAAGATAATTGCCCAGCAAATAATTTCCAAAAAAGCCATATCGAAACGTTAGTAAATTAAATTATGTTTTTCCAAACCTTATCGTTATGGCTTTTTTGAAAATTATTTGCTGGGCAATTATCTTCTTGACTAAAAAAAGCCCAGTTTAGTTTTTGAAGGTCTACATAAGACAGCCAAAATTCTTTGCATTTTATACTGTTATGCAATATGAGCGACCCGCCGTTCACGCGCGGTTCGGACGTTCATTCCAGAGTTTCAAGTAAGAAATCAAACACGAGTTTGAGTTTCATCAGGGGTTCCAAACACGAGAAAACAAATGAAAACCGGGCGCGTAGTTCCGAGGTTTTTATTGTTTTCGAGTGTTTGGAGTCCCCTGATGAAACACGATAAACGAGGCCACCGGTGTAACACGCAGCATCTTTAAACGCATGTATACGCTGTGTGTACCTATCTTTTACATAAGGGACCGTTCATTATTTATCGGAGGGGGGGGGATGGGTGAGAAAATGGGGGGACCTGAAATTTTTGCTATTTCTTTTGGGGGGACTTGAAATTTTTGCTACTCCTTTTGGGGGGACCGTGAAGTTTTTGTATTAAACAAGGATAAGAGTCTTTGATGATCAACATTATTATACAAACAAACATTTCTTATTGGGAAAAATCATTCAGAAAATCCTTATTTTGTGTTGTTTTGTAAAATGTAAAATAAAAGTAAAAGTAAACCATAAGGCTCGGGTATTTAGATCCTGGTTGTGTCTTACCATCCTTGGTGTATTGTGTTGGTGAATAGTAGTGGAGAATAGTTAATAATTTGAGGTTTAAGGTGTCAGGGTAATAATTATGATTGAGATTAAGGAGAAGGTTAAGGTGACAATTAGTTTAATGTGTGGGTCGGGTGGGAATTAAGTTTGGGGTTAAGAAGGTTATATTTAGGGTTAAGGTTAGCTTTAGGGTTAATGGGGTTGAATTTGAGGTTTTATAGGTAGGATTTGAAGGGTTGGGGGGGGGGGGGGCACTGAAATTATGGCAAATAAAAAAAAACAGGGGGCTACCAAATTTTTGAACTTTGCGTGGTGGGTACCTGAGAAAAAAAAGGAAGTTTGGCAATTTCTCACCTATCCCCCCCCCCTTCGATAAATAATGAACGGTCCCTAAGCCACTCTGTTACATACCAGACCCCCAGTTTAATGAAGTAAGACCTCCAAATATATAGTTTCCCACTTTAACGAGTGTGAGCGTTTTTTGATCTCGTTCACAACGACTATGAAATGCGCTGACCCCCCAGCCATCCCTTGAAGCACGCCAGCAGTTGATCCAGCCTGTTCGACGTTCCAGGAACTCTATCATTGTCACTCGCATACTTTGTGACTCCTGCGAGAGGATGGAAGAATGATAAAGCAAGTCATCTGTCGCTGAAAAATCAAAGAACTTTAGTTAAAGACGGCCGCCACGCCAGGAGGAAATCTACAATCCGAGAATAATTCATTGGGACACTAAAGCATCAATTAACTTCCTTCTTGCTTATTGCACTATCGTTGGGATAAATAACGTTGCTTTACCCCTCCCCCATCCCCCACCAATCAATGTTGATTTCCAGGTGACACTTCTGAGTCCTAAGGAACAAAAATTCGTTCGCAACCTTGATCGGAGGGGGAAGGGGAGGGCACATTTTAAAGATAAATCGCGTGCGCACAGAAATCTCTTGACATACGCTGTGTCCCAATGTAATTATTCCACGATTGTCTGAAAATATTCAATATCAATGAATTGAAATTACGCACTGCGAAAATAATAAATAACGGATAAAAAGCAAACAGTGGAACTAAAAAAATTAAACGGCAGAATTATAAACGAATATTTCAACATTTCAATGAACGAGCTTTCGCTGTTGCGAAGACCGTAACAATTGATCAAACGATCGCACGTCTACCTAACCGAATTGACTGTGTGATGATAATGGAGTCGAACAAAATACTAAACCCACACTTATAGGTTGTTCTGGTTTACTTTTACTATCCTTGTCTACTTCAGTTGTTCTAAATAAGCACAAAACAGTAGAAACTTGTGTTTTATTTGGCCCGCGTATTAAATGTCAACCTAACAAAATAAAGGTAAAGACTGCATATATAATTAGCTGTGCTATTATAATGGCTCATGCACAGTACTCCATGCCTTTACTGCGTATTTCTCGCATAAACGCTTTCTAAATAATGCACCAGTCAATTGAAACTACGGCCCCCCGACCCCCGGGGAATAGCGGGGCATTTAACATTTCCCTAGTGTTAATCCCCGGCTATTTCCCCCGCCACCGGTGGAACCCCCGGTGTTAAAAGCCCCGGTACCAAGGGGATCATTGAACCAAACTTTAATAAAATGTATCAAGATACAATATAAACAAATAAAGTAATACGTAAATTTAACACGAAACGGGTAAAGATTTAGGTGTTACGTTAGATCACAACCACCTAAATTACGACAATCATATCTCGCTACTTGTCTCGTCATGTATGAACAAATTATGCCAGATAAATCGTGCTAAAAATAGTTTCGATACAAAAACTCTATCGGAAGTCATTTCATCCTTAGTCATTAGCAAGATGCTTTATTGTTCTTCGGTGTGGTCGAATACGTCCGCCTCCAACGTAAAGAAAGTTCAGTCGATCCAGAACTTTGCATGTAAAATCATCACGAAATCCAGGAAATATGACCACGTAACTCCACTTCTACGTGAATTAAATTGGCTACCAGTGGACAAATTACTATATTTTAGAGACGCTATTTTGACCTACAAATGTGTAAACAGCCTCGCACCCGACTACCTTTGTAACAAATTGATAAAAAGGTCATCAATCCACAACCGCAGGACTCGTACACAGGACTCTCTTCAAATACCACTTTTTAAAACTGCAGCTGGTCAACGGTCATTTACATATAGAGCTGTTCACATATGGAACAATTTAGACAAGAACCTAAAAGACAGCCTTTCTCTTAAAACATTTAAAACAGCGCTGAAGAAACATTTGCTTGCAAAAGAAAACATTTAGTATAAAATATCATATATTTATTTTCTTTATAAAACTTATATATGTAACCTCTACTGCATGCATAAAACTGTAAATAATTTCTGAAAAACCCTTTTAGGGAGAAATTTATTAAATATCATATCATATCATAACGGATAACGGGTATAGAAGTAATGCGAGCAACAAAGTCACAGCAACTTACAACAAAATTTGATTTCAACACATGTTAATTCGCAATATTGATAAATGTTGTCTCAGGTCTTGCAAATTGAAATCAGATTTTGTTGCAAGTTGCTGCAATTTTGCTCCTCGTATTTCTTTACCTTAATAAACATGTGAAAGTTCAGTAAAAATTTGACAGTATAAACCGGAGTTTTAAGCAGATATACAATAAATGAATGTATATATACGAAGAAACAACACACATAGTTTGAGTATGAAAATACGGACAAACTCACCAAATTAAAGTGCTCAGCTCCAGCAAAATGTGGCACTATACTGGTATATCGTAAATCAGTAAATCGACGCCGAATTACTCAGATTATAATAAAATATGTCAAGTTGTTGTAGATCAGAGACCAATAAATGTCACAACAAATAAAATGGTAGTTTTTGTCGCAAAACTGGTTCTTGCACACCAATTGCGCTTTTAATATGTGTAGTTTCTCCCCTCTCTGCATATCCTGTTCCGATTATACAACTTGCGCATGGGTGGCCAGTAGGTTCCTGTGGCCAGTAGGCTCCTGTAGCCGAAACATGAAAATAAATGTGGAAGTAGTACTTACCCAATGGCAGCCACATGTTTAAAACACAATTGTCTCGTATAATAACCGATGTTGTTCTAGAAAATCATGTCAAATTTTTACTCAACTAATGTGTTTTTCTCTCGCTAAAATTATTGTTTTACTTAAAATACAAGGCAACGTTAATGTTTATAACAATACAGGTAAAAGGTAATGTTAATGTTTTTCCTGTTTCTACAAAATACACTGAGGACAAATCCAGGACCCTTTTGGTACATCTTTCAGACCAACGCATGCCAAATGATACCTGAATGATACCTGAATGATACCTGAATGATACCTGAATAATAATGATACCTGAATGATACCTGAATCTTGCAGTCGATATTGTCGCAGGCCAACATTAAACCAAATTCAGGTTGGTTGCACAGGCAAAATTGTTCAGGTTCAACTATATGTTTTTTATGGAAAGAACAAAAATTATTAGCCATTTTTCAAATCACAATGAAAGTTTACAATGTATCTCAAAGCGAAAATGTATAGACTGCCACGAGTTTGAGAACATATCACACATTAAATTGCAATTGAAAAATGTGTCCGCCAGCTACAGCTATATGTATGTTACATTCCCCAAATTGTTGGCAGTTCATCACGCTTTCGCGTTGCTATTAAATTGAAACGCTACTTTTAGCAGCGTAAATAGCAGCGTAAATTACAGCGCGATTAAATGTTAACTTTGTTCACATTTACAGTCTGGACAAAACCACGAAAATGCTGGGCTGAAGAGAAGCCCAACACAAGCAAAGTGAAACCATTTAATTTCACATGATTTTCCTTCACACAGAAGCATGTCACCATACTCTTTGTCACGACACCAGCACCAGACATCTGGTTCTGAAAAAGGAATATAAACAAGTGAATGTAGAATTAGAACTTAATATTAAAGTTCCCTGAATTTCTTAATTAAATCACTCTAAAACAATAATACGATCCATTGTAGGTACGCGAGTTTCTCTCAGAGAAAAGGCCCACAGCCTACACTGGACCAGCATCTCCTCCGAGTGATTACTTTTGAACAGTATTTACCTGTGACTTTCTTGACTGATTTTTTGCCTTTCTTGTTTCCTTCATGTTCTTTGCCTTTGTTATCTCCTTCTGCTTTCTTGTTTCCGTCCCCTTTCTTTGCTTTTCTCGTTAAAGCTGCCTTCTTAGCACCCTCTTTTCTCCGTTTGGCTGTAGCTCGCAAATGGTCCACATGCATGTTAAGTTCCTCGAAAGTAAGGAGCGTCTTTTCAGCAACTTCCTGCAACCAACTCTCTGACAACCGTCTTTGTTTTCCTTCAGTGACTTATAGAATTCCTCTTTTATTATTGCACTGGGAGGCTTGTACATGCACATAGAATCTCCATTTTCTTTGACAAAGGCTGCATGCTCTTTGGGCTTCAAATAATGTCCAGCGCACAAGGTTGTGCACTCATTTACCACCCCAAGGCCTGTTCGGGTCAGGAATCGGTATTGGAACGTAAGTCAACTGTGGCCCATTTTCATACCATTCTAAATCCCCGCGTTAAATCCCCGCTACATTTCCCCTCTAAATTATTAACCTTGTTAAATGCCCCGTACCCCCGGGGAAACGTGTTGTTAAATAGGCGTATTCCACGGCTATTTCCCCGTTAAAGCCCCGCTACGCCCCGGGGGTCGGGGGGCCGTAGTTTCAATTGACTGGTGCATAACAACTGTCTCTATCAGGCTTATAATACAGATAAAGTGCTATATGCTGGTAACATTGAGGTAGCAAAATATCTAACTTAAACCGTATTTTTAACAGTACTCCATCTACGGCATAAATAATAGTATAATTAGATTATTTTGTAAATTATTACCACGATTTTGGTGGAGTACTGTTATTTATATGAGTAAAACAGTCTGTACAACAATAATTCTGCGCTTACAGGGAAGATTAAGTTAATATCTATCACTTCAACAAAAAAACTGTCTAAAGAAGACTCAGTTCTTTCGAATATAGACCTATTTTAGTGGAGTACTGTAGTGGAGTACTGTGCCGGTCAACCGATACGAATCGGAAACAATCGGAAAATTATTTCACTGATGCCACTGATCTCAAATAATAGACTCATTATACTGGATAGAGCATCTATTGTTTCGCGCCTGGCAAAAATTGAAGTCGGAAGTGAGGCTAAAAATCTCGCGACCACCATATCCGGTGGGACCCACAATATTGCTGAATCATAGTTTTCGCCTCTGGTATTCGCTTTAAATGATCGGGTTTTTAACGAAAACCAGCTAAATTTTTGTAACATGTATCTGTCGTTATGGGAGAACTTAAAAGTGGCTGTATGAAAACCAAGTGGGTCCCACTTGAAATGACCGAAACTAATTTATTCCGACTTCACAGCGAGCACGGGATGCTCTATCCAGTATAATGAGTCTATTATTTGAGATCAGTGTCCCATGGTCGTTAATAGTAACCCTGACCTTCATTGAGTGTGTAATCAATACAAAAGTGACCCTGGTATTAATATTTATGACTTGCGCATATTTCAGACAATCCGAGAATAATTCATTGGGACACTAAAGCATCAATTAACTTCCTTCTTGCTTATTGCACTATCGTGGGACAGAGGAGGTTGGACAGCTGCCGCAAAGCATCATGGTCCAAACGCTAAAATTGATAAATTATCGATTCATTTGCATCTGACCGCCGACGAGGAATGAACTATGCCCGGTGGACTAGATGCGCAAAAACTTTTGAAAACTCGTCACAGTTGATCCAGAATTGTTAAATCTGATAGTCAGAAATATACGAGAACAATTCGTGGTTATCATAGACAATTAATATGATCAGATTGTGCTTTATTTGGCGTATATTCGTGACAATGGCGGATGGGCATTCAAGACTACTCAAGTTCCTTCGGATTCGACGCATTTTATGTTACAATTAATAATGGAACAAATCAGAAACGAATTAGATGTTTACAACAAAGAAGGATTTGGTTGTGCTGTGCAACGTGTGATTCGTTACAACTGGAGAAAAGCGTGAGGTGAGAAATCAACATTATTTGTTGTTTAGTGGTTAATGATTTCCCTCTCAAATGTTTCCTATTCTATACTACCTTATGATGCATTTTCCGTGGTTTAATGTTTTGCATTCTGCAGTATTACTGTAAACTTCTATAACTGTTGTGTGTAACAATTATCTGGATCAATTAGATACAACTATCATCCTTGGTTTGTTTGGGTTTTCCCCCCCGATTTTTTAACAAACAGTCTTGTTTCCTTTTATACTTTATACTGTACTTGTAGTATCCCAAATTTTATAAAATTGTGAATAAAGCTAGCTTAAAATTTATTATTCAATAACAATCTTGTATTTTTCTTTATAATTAAGGTGAATGAAAAATCGGGATAATTTATTGGATTGCCTCCAGAATCTATTGATAAATTTGGTATATAACTGGACTGGTCAAATATTTCTATTTTATCAAATAAAGGGTATTTCCTGTATCCTCAATATATATGTAAATAAGGAACTTGAATAAAATTAAAATGTCGTCTCAATATTGATCTTGGTCACTTCTATTCAATCAGGGGCATTGTTACCATTTTAACATTGGTCCAACATTTTTGCAGTGAAGCAATCCCCCCCCCCCCCTGCCAAGAAAACATCAACTTTGGCCATTTAGAGATGGCATCAGAAAAGTTACTGTATTAAGGTAGACATATGAATGAACTATAAGACAGACAATGTCCAGCCCAAGGGTGTCTGTCTTAGACATAGTTCATAGCACTCAAAGGCAAAGGGATGAATAATAGCATTTGGATTGTATAATAATATGCAAGATAATAATTCTGTGTTAAAATTTTATTAATTACGTCCACAATTATAATGCATTGCCTTATGTAATTATACAACATGACAACATGCAAAACTTCAAACTACATATTATTTGAATGTTATTTAGTAAAAGAGAATCCATCAATTTATCATTGTAAAAATCCAGTTCAGATTGGTGCTCGTGCCTGGGCACTCAGTCTGAACACCACCAAAGTAAGTTCTTCCAACACTTACATCTGTACTGTATCTCTTATCATTGTGATATGGAGTTATTAACTCTTCCATGTCTTAAGAGTTGACTGTACAGCCAATACCTAACTATTGTATTCACTTCATGGTTACAAACCAAGGGGTGGACACAGGGCACATGCCATTCCCCCCCCCCCCCCCCCCAACCACTTGGAGTCCCCCTTTATAATTTTGCAACAAAAAAGACCTTTATCAGAAGACCTTTATCAGAAGACCTTTATCAGAAGACCTTTATCAGAAAACCTTTATCAGAAGACATGTGCCTCAAGGGTCATTTTAAAACTCTGCCCTGAAACAAGGTACTTTTGAAAGTGTACACTTCCCCCTGACACCCCATCAGCTTGCTTCCCACATCACTGACTCAGTTGAAATGGACAACTAGGGCAAAAGGGATAATAAGTATTTGTATACTGAAAAACAATACGAACAACAAATTATAACAAATTAGCAAAAAATAAAAAAATACTACAACTACAATATATTATTCACAATAACAATGACCAATAATAAACTACAAATAATCCACACATCAATTTTAATAATCATACTGCTGGCATGGAACACGTTATTTAATATATAAAAAATATCTATACATATCAGTTCTGTATACAGATATAGCAGATCTTTAAGAAAGTTAAGTACATTCTGTATGCAGGCCTGATATGTATACAATTTTTCCAGAATATGATGGTGTTTTTATACAGCGACGTCAGCGTTTTGGACCATAAAAACAGACAAATACCAAATTTTACTATGTAATAATTGTCCACCACTCATTCTACACTTACTCTAAAGAATAAAGCTCGAAATATTAGGAAACTTCCAAAATTCTTGAGAGAAAAACAGGCTTTAGTGGCGAGAGGCTCTCTTAAATTATTGAGCGCCATCTTAGCGAAAGCCGAAATACCATGGTCGGTTCAACGGCGAATATCTCGAAAACGGTGAGGGGATCGCTGGGGATAGCATCCAAGATTAGACATTTCTTCAACTTATTTCGCAAAAATTAGAGAATTCGAACCATGGGAATTCGAGATTTTTTGCTTTGAAGATTGTTGAAAAACCGGAAGTGGGGTCTTCGCTTAGCGCGACACGACCTACATAAACCATCAAAATAAAGTAGAAAAATACATTTACCTTGCAAAATCCTGCAGATATGGATAGTCCAACAAAATATGAAACCATATCACTGCTTTTTTAAAGAAAAAAATGAATGACAACAGCGTAATATTCGGTATTCTGAGTCCAATGCAAAATTTTCAGCCGATCAACGATAAGAAAATAGCGCAATTTCATTGGTCGACAATATCACGTGACAGCTGTCCGGTCTCCTCTGATCGTGGGATAAATAACGTTGCTTTACCCCTCCCCCATCCCCCACCAATCAATGTTGATTTCCAGGTGACACTTCTGAGTCCTAAGGAACAAAAATTCGTTCGCAACCTTGATCGGAGGGGGAAGGGGAGGGCACATTTTAAAGATAAATCGCGTGCGCACAGAAATCTCTTGACATACGCTGTGTCCCAATGTAATTATTCCACGATTGTAGTTGTAAGGGGCAGCTTTTATGACATTTTGACAAAAAGGGCCGTTCACACTATAGACCTCTTGCAGATGACGTCAAAACGGTGCATCTGGAGGACAACTTCAAAGTTCCGACGTTCAACAGAGCAAATAATGAATGAAAATTCTATATAATGAAAAGACAAACGTTCTCTGACCAAATATTTAGATTTAATTCGAGCTTTCGGCTGCCAGACTGCAGCCTTCAACGGGATAATAAAAATGAAATATAAAACCATATATACATACAAATATTATGGAACGCCTAGTAATCTGATACAATAGGCGTTCCATAATATTTGTATGTATATATGGTTTTATATTTCATTTTTATTATCCCGTTGAAGGCTGCAGTCTGGCAGCCGAAAGCTCGAATTAAATCTAAATATTTGGTCAGAGAACGTTTGTCTTTTCATTATGTATAATCCTGGCCGCGCTTCGTCAATTTTTTCGAAAATTCTATAGCTTATAAACATTTGTCCTCCACCAAGGGAATAAATGCAAGTGGTCTGTCTATACCGGGCGGATAGTCTGTTCACTGTACCGGTAGGTACAGGGGGCCTAAAAGCCGTCAGGAGTATAAAAGTAGCACGGTTGCGGTCGGGCGGCCGGTCGGTCCGCTGCCACGGTACTGTCCTTCAGAACTGAGTTCTGCTTTAACATTGAGCATAGTCAATCGAGATATGGTCTGGAAACTCGGTAAACTTCAAAGCGCCTATAATGAGCTGGGATTTTATATATGTTGAACCGTTGCTGGCTTCAAAATCAGCTCATACAACACAATAGAAAAGTCGATCCTGTCCTATTTTTTCAGATCAGTGGTTTGGTATAATAGACTCATTATACTGGATAGAGCATTTATTGTTTCGCGCGTGGCAAAAATTGAAGTCGGAAGTGAGGCTAAAAATCTCGCGGCGGCCATATCCGGTGGGACCCACAATATTGCTGAATCATAGTTTTCGCCTCTGGTTTTCGCTTTAAATGATCGGATTTTTAACGAAAACAGGCTAAATTTTTGTGACATGTATCTGTCGCTATGGGAGAACTTAAAAGTGGCTGTATGAAAACCAAGTGCATGGGTCCCACCTGAAATGGCCACCGCTAATTTATTCCGACTTCACAGCGAGCACCAGATGCTCTATCCAGTATAGTGAGTCTATTATTTGAGATCAAAATGTTTATTACTGTCCATAAAGGGTGAGCAATCCAGTTGTATAGAGACCAGCAGCGGGAGACTCAATGCATATCGAGATATAGTCTGGAAACTCAGCTAAAGTCTTTGGTCTATCTTTTTGTTCGCCTTTATGCATTTTTGTGCACGGTGCACGGTCACTGAACACATTGTATTTTAGTATAATGAACGAATTGTCCAATAGCAACGTTTCAGTTCAGTTCAGTTCAATCACTCAACCGTGCTATTTAAATATTAATAAACATAAAACAAAGGATGTGCACGGTGTAAGGATTTTGCATTGACCTGCAAGAGATCATTAGAAACTACGATTGTGCAAATCAAACTGAGACACTTACGAAATGCATGGCCGGTTTAGAGTCTGGCCAATATATTTACTTTGTTAACCATAAATGCACAAAAACCTGAACTTAATTTGACGCTTTACCGTTGGCTTTTCTCACCAGATAATTGGCGAGTTTCAGGGTGTTGCGCGCGCATCATTTTTCAAAAACCTAGCAAGCTCCACTCAAAGTAAACATACTGTTTAAAATCAACAACGTATAGATACAGTTTCTGGATGTTTAACACTGTTATTCTGCTGTTGTTGACTCGCTAGCAAGTCTGTTTGCCATTGCTTACTTTGTGGGGAGCCCGCCAAGAGCCCGCGAATTTCTTTGCAAAACGATGCGCGCGCAATACCCTGAAATTCGCCTATTAGAGCCAACGGCGGCCATATTGGAGTGACCTCATTACACTAATTCAATGGCTAATCTGAGAGGAAAAGCAAAACTGACCTACATCAAATAACTAACTGTCCAACCAATATGTCCCTTCACTAACATTAAGTAGAAAATGTCAGAATGCCCTCCAACATGTCTCATTAACAGAAATTAATGACAAAATAACCACCGGTTGAAAGCCAATTTACATATATTCCTTAGAGGATGGCGTCCCATTTTGAACGTGAATATATTAAAGTGAGGATTCTGCTTATATATTGAGTAGCTTGCCAACTATTTGCCGACCTCTTGGTCTACACAACAACCATTATCCAATGATTCAGTCACCTATTTATTTTCATCCGGTATATCTACGATCTGCCAAATTATGTTGAAAATAGTAAACAAATAAGTAGGTCATGCACTTTCAAAATCGTCTTTGGTTAAATGTTCGAGAATTGATAGAAGAACCTTTATTTTGCATGTAATAGTTTACATATTTGACCAAATTGACTGAAGTTGTATAGACCTCTAATTTAACAACTACACGACTTGTAATGACAACATGACAATGGGCACTTTGAATTCACCATGATTGATGGAGGCTCAAACATGGACAAACGATAGCTCGAAAGATAGTCATTTGGCAGATCGTAGGTATACCTGATTTAAACAAATAAGGAAGTGAATAATTTGAAAATCGCTGTTGCTTAATAGCGAGGTCGGCAAATAGTAGGCGAGATACTCAATTAGCAGCATTTTCATTTTAATATTTCTCCTTTATATATTTACTGTTCAAAATTGGATGCCATTTTATAAGGACTACATTTAAATTAGCCCTTAAGCGGCGGCCATTTTGTCATCATTTCTGGTAATGCTGCAACGCCACAGTAGTTGTCAGGTGGTCACTCCAACATGACCGCCGTTGGCTTCATTTACAGACTTCCTTAATAGAAACTCGATCCAGTCCTATCCTTTAAACAGTGTACCAAACGCCTTATCGGCGCTCCGAAATTTTGGTCCTTGACTCCTTGGTATAATTTTGTCTCCTCTATGCGCCACATAGAAAATATCACACTGAAAACAGGGCGGGGAAAAAATGTCGTGAAGTCAGTAAAAACGTTCTATAATATAGGACCACTTCTAAAATTAGTCAAAACAACCAATTACCTTGATAAAAAACTTCCACCTTTGTTGGTGAAAATACGTGAGTTCCTGCTAGAAGTGTTTGTGCATTTGAAACTCCATTGTGGCTTCGATAGCTTGCAGAGGTGACTCCATAGCTGGACTGTGAATTACCAGTTTGCAAGGTGAAGTCGTGTCCACTACCAAACGTTGGGCCGTAACGGTATGGCCCTACCAGGATAGCAGTGGCTTCACCACCATTACGAATATTTGCTTTAAACGGTGGTATGCCTTCGTTGTTTACGAAAGAGAAGATGAAACTGCTGTGGCTTGCTGCGTATCCTGAAACTACACAGAGAAAACGTAAATTAATATTAGGGTTCGTTCCATTTGATTTAATCCAAAAGTGTCTATAAAGTGAAAAACGCGTTGGCATTTCTTTTCCTTTTGAGCATGGCAGGAGCATTTACCAAAAATTTCAAGAGAATCCAACGTGAAGTCTTCAGGCTATTAACTCTAAAAGCTTGCCATGGCCGACGTTCATTTCTGAACTTGGGCTCTCGTTAACAGTTGTACGTCACAAAGTATTATGCATACGTCAGAAGGCACTGTTAACTAATACGCCTGTATTCTAAAGCCTGGTTTCCATATAATCGCCACGATAGCTCAAGAATGAACTTGGCGATCGCAGTGGTCGTAGCAATCATATGGAAACCACTGACGCAGCGATCGCAGTGATCGTAGCAATCGTATGGAAACCACTGACGCAGCAATCGCAGTGATCGTAGCAATCATATGGAAACCACTGACGCAGCGGTCGCAGTGATCGTAGCAATCATATGGAAACCACTGACGCAGCGATCGCAGTGATCGTAGCAATCGTATGGAAACCACTGACGCAGCGATCGCAGTGATCGTAGCAATCGTATGGAAACCACTGACGCAACGATCGCAGTGATCGTAGCAATCATATGGAAACCAGTGACGCAGCGATCGCAGTGATCGTAGCAATCGTATGGAAACCACTGACGCAGCGATCGTAGCAGTCATATGGAAACCACTGACGCAGTGATCGTAGCAATCATATGGAAACCACTGACGCAGCGATCGCAGTGATCGTAGCAATCATATGGAAACCACTGACGCAACGATCGCAGTGATCGTAGCAATCATATGGAAACCACTGACGCAACGATCGCAGTGATCGTAGCAATCGTATGGAAACCACTGACGCAGCGATCGCAGTGATCGTAGCAATCGTATGGAAACCACTGACGCAGCGATCGCAGTGATCGTAGCAATCGTATGGAAAACACTGACGCAACGATCGCAGTGATCGTAGCAATCATATGGAAACCACTGACGCAACGATCGCAGTGATCGTAGCAATCGTATGGAAACCACTGACGCAGCGATCGCAGTGATCGTAGCAATCGTATGGAAACCACTGACGCAGCGATCGCAGTGATCGTAGCAATCGTATGGAAACCACTGACGCAGCGATCGCAGTGATCGTAGCAATCATATGGAAACCACTGACGCAACGATCGCAGTGATCGTAGCAATCATATGGAAACCACTGACGCAACGATCGCAGTGATCGTAGCAATCGTATGGAAACCACTGACGCAGCGATCGCAGTGATCGTAGCAATCGTATGGAAACCACTGACGCAACGATCGCTGTGATCGTAGCAATCGTATGGAAACCACTGACGCAGCGATCGCAGTGATCGCGCGATCGTTGCGTTTTATATGGAAACGGTGTAATGCTGTGCGGTTCCAGAATTTTTACCTCGGTTCCGGTTCCGGTCTTTTTGGGGTAAAAGATCCTCGGTTCGGTGCCGGTTTCGGTACTTTTATAAAAAGAACAATTCAACAATTCAAAGCATTTGCTCAACAAATTGTAATGATAAAACTTCAAAATGAACAACTTATAACAAGTTAAATGAAACACAACAATTATTTTAAAAAAATGTCTTATAGTTATAACTCTGAATGTCTTTGATGTATCAGGGTCTCCTGTGATACACGTGGAAAACGAGGTTTTACGTGGAAAACGAAACTACCCATTCTTCCGGTTCTTTTGCGCATGTTCGGTTCCGACTTCCGGTGCCAAAAAAAGAACCGAACCGACCGAGTTTTTCGGTTAATCGCACAGCTCTAAAATGGTGATTTTGCAATCTCAGTGATCTTGGCGATCAATATATATGCATCCCTGCGGACATTAAAACTATGGCCGCGATCAACCATGGCCCAGCGATCATATGGAAACAGTGACATAATTGCTGCTTGGCGATCAATATATATGTATCCCTGCGGACACAGTGACATAATTGCTGATCGTTGCGATCGCCGAGTTGATTTTTGAGCGATCGCGGCGATCGTAGCGGGACGTTTCATAGCTAACGCACGTCTTTTTATGCTATTCCTTTGTAATATCATGTTTGCGGGAATTTCTTTTGTCAGTTGCGGGAATTTCTTTTGTTGTCACCTCCGTTGACGTCAAACGGGTATGATTAATTCTAATCAGACCAGGATTTAGTAAAAATAAATATAATGAGGTATGTTAGTCGTTAATGACCTGTGAAAACAAAAGAAATCCCCGCAAACATGATATTATGTATATATAGGTATATGCATAAGTTATCAATTTTACAATTCCCTCCCAAATATTTTAAATCTACAAAAAGTTCTTTGAGAAAATTATAAGCCACGCTTAATTATTATTGTAAGTTTACGGTGTTTCATACCTTCCCCGTCCCAGGATTGGTCAGTGTAACCACCAAAGATATTTTGTCCAACTTTAACGAGAGTAACTGTTGGTCCCTTAAGGTCACAGTTGTCGTGAAATGTCTGATAATCCAATGAACTTGCAGACGCTCGCCAACATAGACGCCATCTTGTTGTCGTATTGAGCCATTGTAGCAAGTTGGTGAGATACGAGGGATGCTCGTTTTTTAGTATTTCTGAATTTTCTTTTAATGTTTCTTCATCTAAAACAAGTATATAGACATACAGTATTAGAAAAGTTGAAGTAATACTGTAATAGTTCAAATACGAGATGGAGGACTTTACTGGGATTTCAAATTAAAGTCCGCCTTTTTAATGCACGAGGGCTCAGGGACGTGGCCAGGATTTTGAAAGGGGGAGTTGGCGAAATCAGAATAAATTTTTAGGGGGGTCCGGGGGCATGCTCCCCCGGGAAATTTTGAAATCGAAAGTCGCTGAAATGCCATTTCCTGGTTTTTGGAGGAAGATTTTCCATACTGGAAAGTTCGTTATTCGTCCGCCGGATATTTACGCCAGTAATTTCTTCTCAAATTTTTGTACGCCAGTCGGGGGCTGGGGAGGTTGGTTCACCTTTGGTGCACCATGGAAATTCATGCCTACAACGTGGTGCGACATAACCCAATGCAAATGCTGCGCAATAAAAGTAATATCAAATGTAATGTCATTTTAATCTGATTTAATTTGGCTTTAGTAAACATAAATTTCACATCAACAATCCGTTTCCTCTATTTTGGCAGTTGAATACAACTCTTCTTACATGAGTAAGCGGCGGAACGATTTTTGTATTGGGGGGCTGTTCACAAAAGGGACTCTTCTAGGAGGGTCCGGGGGCATGCACCCCCGGAAATTTTTGAAATCTAGAGTCTTGGAAATGCCATTTCCTGCATTTTGGGGGAAGAATTTACAGAATTCTGAAGGTCAGAAAACTCTCAAAAGACAACACTTGGTTGGTTTGTTTGTTGCCATTAATAGATTAAGATTTATATATAAAAGCAAACCATAACAAATGCCCAACATAACATATTGTCAACAGTAACAGTACTCATTTCTGGTATGCTCCCTGTGTAGTACTCTGACCGCTGTGTGTGCTAGAGTGATTGAAGAATTTTTCTGTCTATTGCAATAAAATACATTTTGGATGCACAATATTAAATTAATTAATTTGCTTAGAAAAATCATTGGGGGCCCCGCCGGTTCCGCGGTCCCGGGGAAATTTTGAAATCGAGAGACGCTGAAATGCCATTTCCTGGCTTTTGGAGGAAGATTTTACATACCCTAAAGGTTAAGGTATGATCATTTTGTTTATTTCAAAGTTTTCATGCCAGATATAGTACACCAAACTGACAGTACGCCACACTGATACGCTTCACGCCATTTACGCTACGCCAACAGTTTATACCGAAAATTAGATTACTCTTACGCCAAATTTGGCGTAATCCACGAAACTCTACGCCGGATATATCCGGCGTAACATACGAACTTTCCAGTGTGGAAGATTTTACAGACTCTAAAGGTTAAAAAACGTCATATAAAATACTCAAAACACGCAAACGTCACATAGATATTCAAAATGCATACACTCAGTAGATTGAGTACACTGTTTACAGTTTATTTCCTGACACAATGGCATATTGCATCAGTTTTGTAGTTACATGTCTTACATGTCTGTTATTTTATATCAAAAGGGGGGAGCCGCGGCTCCCCTGGCTACGTCCCCGCGCGAGGGCTTTGTAATCCCAGGAAAATTTTCCGTACAAACAGACAACCTTTATTCTTCCGGAAAAGACACTCTACTGATCTTGGTAGTAATACCGTGGAAAAAGGAAGAAGAAAAAAAGAAACCTAGGAAGAGATGTGACAGCAAGAAGAGGCAACGATAAACACAACTTCAGACTACGCCGAAAGCCGAAAAATTGCGATAAACGCCGACCGAAAAAGATACAGACAAATTTTGACCGAAAGAACAAAAGGTTAAATAGATGTCAGTTTCCTGTGGCTGTTTAAAGCCGGCAAAGACTTGTGCAGGGTGTATATTTAATAATACCTATATTTATAGAAAGAAAATTGAAGAGAAATTCAAAGCAAACAACTTTTCATCTCGAACAGAACTGATTGCTATTTGTCAACAACAACGAAGAAACCGAAGATAAAAAGACAACGTAACCTGAATTGGCAATGTTTGTGGTGACAAAACCATTTGAGCAGTGAGTGGAGGAAAATTTAACGGTAAGAGATTAGTATTTACCAGTTTAGCTAATTGGAGTGATTCAGTATATATCCAAAACACATTCAGTCACTCAAGTAAACGGCAAAAATTATCTTGTCAAATAATTACTTTAAATGTGGCATAATGTTTTTTCGATATTTTCTTGACCACCGTAATCTATTTCCGAATAGAAATTTGCCGTTTGTTTCATTTCTGTCATTCTGTGGTTTTTAATGACTTGCCTGCTCTTTCAGTATATGTAACACTTTACTAATTTACACGAATTCGATTCTACAGGTTTGTCTTTTCCTTTCGTGTTTTACTGTTCTTGTATAAACATTTATGGAAATGATGCATGGAAGCCATTTAAAAACTTATATGTACGTTTTTCTTTGAGGTTCAGTCACAAGTTTTATTTTTCATCGACCCCTGCTGTATATTTTCGAATAAAAATCTGCTTTCGAGATTTTCGCAGGGTTGGGGTGGGTTATATACAAAAACGATTCAGACGTGCTTTTATGTGGTTATTTTAATCAAGGGTAGGGGGTGGGGGTGGGGGTGATGGTTGTAATTTACAAAAATACATGCAGAACGGGCGATGGGTTATCATGTATTTCTGGTAAAGTCTTACTTCTGTAATGCATCTCTACTTCATCAACTTGAAATGGAGAAGGTCCTGCCAGTAAGGGTTGCGTGTTGGTCTGTCTATAAACATATCCTTGAGGTAATTTGTATGAATGTCCCACATTGGAAGCGTAACAAGCATCGGGTTTGTCAAGGTTTATGTTGAAATCATGCCCAGCTCCGTACGCGAAACCTTCTTTTTTATTACGAATTGCATATTGTTTTAACAAGATTTTCATCTTGAAGGGAGCAAGTCCATCCTTATTACGGAAAGAAAAAATAAATGCGTTGGCATCTCTATCGTATCCTAGACAAAATAATAGAAATAATATAACTAAATAAATAAATAAATAGGTAAATAAATTAATAGATAAACAGATAAATGAATAGATAGATGAATAAATAAATAAAGAAATCAAAGAATAAAACAAATAAATAAATAAAATAAATAAACAAATAATAGGTAAATAAATAAGAAATAGGTAAATAAATAAATAAATAAATAAATAAATAAATAAATAAGCAAATGATCTTGCATGTTTCAGTTTATTACTTTGTGTAGATGCATAAATAAAGTAATGTGTTGTAAAGCCCAAATCAAACGAGAACGCAAGTCATCGCAAGTTGGCGGTCACGCTATCTCAGCCAGCCGCTCTGAATGATTTCCCGAAAATATTATGTACCGTGACCAAGTTAAAACTTGTTTAAAACACTCATGAAACCTTTATTTTGTTAATTTGGGTGTTCGAACGACCGCCACAGAAATTTGTGACTGCCAACTTGCGATGGCTTGCGTTCTCGTTTCATTAGAGCTTTATATTGGTACCCACAATCTTCCATCCAAAATTTTTTCTGGCAAACCCGCCGAATATAAACTGACCAACTCGTATGAGTGATATTGTAGGACCTCTTCTGTCACACAATACGTGAAAATCTTTGCCAGTCCATCCATGCTTTGAACCTCTATAACACAATTTCCATTGTGAGGTTGCTGGGTTCACCCATTCAGCAAGCTTAACTTGGAACTCTGGTTCATTTTCCAAGATGACGGATTGGTTTACTAACTTTGTCTTGTCTAAAAGAAACATGTTTACACTTTTTATTATACTTATATACTCTGCATGCATGATTGTGAAATAATGTAGTGGTGATGGTGATAATGGTGGTGATGGTGATAATGGTGATAGTGGTGATGATTTGATGATGGTGATGGTAATAGTGGTGGTGATGGTGATGATTTGATGATGGTGATGGTGATAGTGGTGATGATTTGATGATGGTGATGGTGATAGTGGTGATGATTTGATGATGGTGATGGTGATAGTGGTGATGATTTGATGATGGTGATGGTGATAGTGGTGATGATTTGATGATGGTGATGGTGATAGTGGTGGTGATGGTGATCGTGGTGGTGATGCATGATGATTATATACTCTGCATGATTGTGAAATAATGAGTATTATGTAATATTTAAAACTAGCAGGAGTGTTTTATCAGATTTAAAACCACGAGAGCGCAGCCCAAGTGTTGTAGATCTGATAAAACATGTGATGCGAGTGTTTTGAATGGCTTCAAAAACGATTTGTAATTGGACGTTATGTTCATTAGTATTCTTTATATAAAATTATATGTTCATTAGCATTCTTTATATAAAATTGTATGTTCATTAGTATTCTTTCTGACGTCAAGAAGTTTTATCAGGTATAAAACCACGGACATGGTACTGATTTTCTTTGTGTTTTCCTCGTGAATTATTAATGAGTTTTTGAAGAATATTAATAAAATGGTTATGGTGATGGTGGTGGTGATGATGATGGTGGTGATAATGGTGGTGATGGTGTTAGTGGTAGGGTGATAGTGATGGTGATAATTGTGGTGATGGTGATAGTGGTGATGGTGATAGTGGTGATGGTGATAGTGGTGGTGATAATGGTGACAGTAATGGTGGTGATGGTGGTGGTGATGATAATGGTGATAGTGGTGGTGATGATGGTGATTTGATGGTGATGGTGATAATTGTGGTGATGGTGATAGTGGTGATGGTGATAGTGGTGATGGTGATAGTGGTGATGGTGATGCATGATTTGATGGTGATGGTGATAGTGGTGATGATGTGATAATTGTGGTGATGGGAGCGGTGGTGGTGATGATGATTTGATGGCGATGGTGATGGTGATAGTGGTCATGATAATGATGGTAGTGTTTATGATGATGACAATATGTTGATAATGATGATGATGGCGATGATGATGATGATGATGATGATGATGATGATAATGACAATTATGATGATGATGATGATGACAATTATGATGATGCACTGTTTAATAAACTCGCAGTTCGTGTTTTATCAGATATAAGGACATGAGGCGAAGCCGAGTGTTTCTATATCTGATAAAACACGAACTGCGAGTTTATTGAACGGCTTCAAAAACGAACCACTTGGTAAGTTCATTGGCGTAGTAAGTTTGAAAAATAACCTTGTCTAAGCCGAGAAAATCAAAGCTAAAGTTTATGCAAATCAGGAGGTATCTTTATCACATACAAAGATACTGATTAAACATTAATTTCTTTTGAATTTTCCTCATGAATTATTAATGAGTTTTTGAAGACAATTATGATGATGATGATGATGATGATGATGATGATGATGATGATGATGATGATGATAATGATGACAATTATGACGATGATGATGATATGATATTTTTTATTACCTATTTCCTCACATCTTCGACCTTTGTAAGGAGTTGAACTGCAATCGCAAATCCAATTATCACAAGTATCGACACACTTCCCGTTGACACAAGGATTTCCATTACATCCGGTCTAAACATTGCAAAGTTGAGTAAGTACGCAAAATTTGTTGTGGGCCAGCCGCTCGCCTACCTCCCCCTATTTTTCCGCCCTTAGATCGGACGATAGTGCTTTAAATCTTTGCCTACCGTATGGTTCGTTTTCAAACGAAGCAGACTTCAGTATTTTACACTGTCTAACAACCAGACTATTTTACTCTGTCTAATACCAGACTATTTTACTCTGTCTAATACCAGACTATTTTACTCTGTCTAACACCAGACTATTTTACTCTGTCTTTCACCAGACTATTTTACTCTGTCTAACACCAGACTATTTTACTCTGTCTAACACCAGACTATTTTACTCTGTCTAACACTAGACTATTTTACTCTGTCTAACACCAGATTATTTTACTCTGTCTAACACCAGACTATTTTACTCTGTCTAACACCAGACTATTTCACTCTGTCTAACACCAGACTATTTTACGCTATCTAACACCAGACTATTTTACTCTGTCTAACACCAGACTATTTTACTCTGTCTAACACCAGACTACTTTACTCTGTCTAACGCCTGACGATTTTACTTGTCAAGTAGAGAGCCCTTGGAAGTGAAAGAGTTAACCTTTTAACTGAAATGTTGTTTTTTTTTGTTCTCATTGTTTTTGCTTTATTCTCTCTCTTTTTCTTTTTGTCTTGGCGTCCGATATACCACGCACCGAGCGTTAAAAGATTAAAAAGATCAACTTTGCTATAGGAAGGAAGCTTTTGCCTACTCAATCCGTGTTTAACGCGATGAACAATACGTAAGTCATAGTGTTTTCATCTTCAAGTTGTTAAAATAAAAAGTTTCAGAACCCACAAGTCAACCTTCCAAATACTAGAAGTAATATTGGGCATTTCACTCGGTTACATAGCATGTTCTAAGGATTTAGGGTGAAGGAAAATTCGAGTGTGGAATATATACATTTTAAGACCAAACCGGGACCAGTTGCGAAAAATGCAACTACACAGGCCTTCCGGCAGGAATTGAACCCACGACCTTGCGATTCTAGTGCAATGCTCTGACCACTGAGCCACGGAGGCCGTTGCCGAGAGCTTGATCGCGAGTTCTGTATACATTAAGGTGGTAATGCCAGGAGAGAATTGGGTTTATTATAAGTAATATTGGGCATTTCACTCGATTACGTAACATGTTCTAAGGATTTAGGGTGAAGGAAAATTCGAGTGTAGAATATATACATATATACTTCCGAATAGTGGCTCAATGGTTAGAGTGCCTGACTGGTGGAAGTCACATGGTAAGTGAAGGTTACATAATTACATGCAACCTGTTACTTCTGATGACCAGTAGTGACATGGTAGACCGAGGTTGTTAATTGCGATCTTTGTACCTGGGCATATGTCGAGTCTTACTTAGTCTTCACTGTTTGGTTGTTGTTGCCACGGGTATTTCCCACATCTCTTGCAATGTTTACTCTTGCAAATTCACGCATGCGCAGACGTTTGCCACGTGGCAGCTGTATTGATCAAACTAGCTTCTTACCTTTGACTTTGAGTCTGGGTCGTTTTCATAATAAGTATAACCTGCTTGACTAGTCAGACTGGTCCCTAAACCGGTTTTACTGGCATCATTCAGCTGACAATCCGTTCCTGTGTATTGGTAGTTATACGACTTGCATTTGATGTTTCCCAGACAAAATGTGGCACATTCAAATCGTGACGTCACTGAATGCGTGGCAAACACGTGATTTGACAACACGTAATCTGAAATAGAAAAAATATTATTCCTCATCTGACATTTCACATTCTCCATTAAGTACACTCCCTTGAAAATTCTACATGTTTGGTGTTGTGAGAGAAACACCCAAATGCTTCCTGTGGCTAACACCAGACTATTTTACTCTTTCTAACACCAGACTATTTTCCTCTGTCTAATACCAGACTATTTTACTGTGGCTAACACCAGACTACTTTACTGTGTCTAACACCAAACTATTTTACTGTGGCTAACACCAGACTATTTTACTGTGTCTAACACCAGACTATTTTACTGTGTCTAGCACCAGACTATTTTATTCTGTCCAACACCAGACTATTTTACTCTGTCTAACACCAGACTATTTTATTCTGTCTAACATCAGACTATTTTACACCAGTGGCTAACACCAGACTATTTTACTCTGTCTAACACCAGACTATTTTACTCTGTCTAACACCAGACTATTTTATTCTGTCCAACACCAGACTATTTTACTCTGTCTAACACCAGACCATTTTATTCTGTCTAACATCAGACTATTTTACACCAGTGGCTAACACCAGACTATTTTACTCTGTCCAACACCAGACTATTTTACTGTGTCTAACACCAGACCATTTTACTGTGTCTAACACCAGACTATTTTACTTTTTCTAACGCCAGACGATACCCAGAGAACCTTCAAACATCTATATAGGCACTGTAGGCAGCAATGACTTAAAGTATATATATATATATATACTGACCTTTCTTGGGTTTGTTAAATTCTCCCTCTCTGGTACATTGTGTACGATATGGTTCAGTCCCAGTGACCGAGACCGCCAACTGAACCACGCAAAACCATTGAAAAAGAAAGATCCGAAAATCCACTGTTTTAACAATACGTGGTTTCTCCCGTAGTCCAGGCATAATATCTAAATCTAAAATTTTAAAATATGACTTATTTTTCTAACTAAGTTCTAACAAGTATTTTTTTATCTAACTAATCAGATTAATAAGGAAATAGTCCAAGCGCAAAATCCTGCAAATCTTACAGAACTACGGACTGCTGTAAATACTGCTTGGGAGGGACTCCCATTAGCGAGACTAACTACTTTAATAGACAGCAGGTGTGCAGCTGTATTACTATAAGTTTTAAAACTTTATTTGCTGGGTTTTCAGTTTTGTCTTGTTTTTGCTTTTCTACTATAATGCTAGTTTATATTGGCATTTCCATATTTCCATTACGATTGAGCAGTTCTTTTTGACCGACAGTGTACATTTAGTTTAATTGGTGAGAAATGGTGGACATAGAGAGGCGGAGCTAAAGCCCTATTAAACTAGTACCTATGTCGTGCGGTCGTCACAGTTCCGCGGTTCAGAAGAAAAGAGAACAACTAATTCATGCAATGTTGGATGAAATCTTCATTCGATGATCAGAAAATACTGAAGCTTTGAGATTGAAAACCGCAACAACGACAAATACAGGCTAGAAATGAAGAATATCATCGAAAAGACGGATCTTTATAGTAGCCGAATCAGATCGAAACTTGTACGGAAATAGTATACCTCTGTTTGATTTTCGATAACGTGAGCAGCAAGGTTGGTACAATTTGCGTATTCGCCATATTGGCTTATGTTAGACTTGTGCTCAAAATAGTATATCAAAAACCGCAACGGATTTAATATCTGTGGCATATCGCTCATGATATTTATATCGCAGATGTGTTGCACTATACGATTCAGATTGAAACATTTGAAATAATTTAAAAATTGACACTGCTACGACGATTGTTTCACTCATCCTCTATGTAAGTCCTATTAATCTTGCAGAACTTTTCTAGTCAAATTTTTGTAAGTGGGCATGCATTACGCGCATGCGTGACCATTATTTCTCGCTACTGAGTACTAGTAGCGTGCTGCGTAGGCAGTGTGGAAACAACAATCGAAATTCCGAGCAAAGTCAGATATACTGCCGAAAGAGAGAACGTAGGTGTCTAACGTTTCTAACGTTTTACACTCTTCACGTTTCTCTCTGACGAAGGGCCTTCGCTTGGAAAGGTTAGACTCCTATGTTCTCTGTTTCGGCAGTATATCTAACCTTGGCCCGGTTAGCTGGGCCAACTCGCCTCATGCATGTACCGGCCTTAAGTTGTAAGCGACTTTCGTCCGTGAAAATGGTCCTATTAGTCCCTCATTTATAACTATTAATGTCAATGTTTGGCAACAACGTTTACGTCGCGCAGTTTGCCAGGTTGTTTTTTTTTCCAGGTCTTTAATGAAAACAACTTAACGTTGCGTGAAAATTGTAGTTTATGAATTGAAGCGGAATAATACCAAAGAAGAAATATGGTGAGCTTAACTATAAGAAACCTCCAGGAGCTTGGCGAAGAACAAAACTTTGCAGTTACACGCATCAACAAAGAAATCAAAACTGAATGTTTTGGTAACTTCTTTTATATATATATATATATATATATATATATATATATATATATATATATATATATATATATATATATATATATGTATATATATATGTATACATATATATTTATATATATAGGTAATAAAAGTAGAGTGCTGCGTAGGCAGTGTAGAAATAACAATCGAAATATAAGGTTAGATATACTGCCGAAACAGAGAACGTATAGGAGTCTAACGTTTCGAGCAAAGGCCCTTCGTCAGAGAGAAACGTTTCTCTTCGCTCGAAACGTTAGACTCCTACGTTCTCTGTTTCGGCAGTATATCTAACCTTACTATATTTCGATATATATATATATATATATATATATATATATATATATATATATATATATATATATATATATATATATATATATATATATATATAGGTACGCGTTTAGCTATAACGGGAAGTATAATATTGGCCTAAAAAAGATTTACATCGCAAAATTAGAAAAACTTGCAGGAATATATACTTACCAAGGTGTGTAAACAACGCTTGCTCGGATTTGATAGGTATATATCTATATACATCAATACAGCGCAATAGTCAAGTTTATTATGCATCAGTATCAACTGATGCCAACAGATGGCTTCATCAATTAATAACACATGAACTTGCTTGGTTTTGCGGCTATAAAGTTGTTTAATAAAGTTTGTTATGTTGCTATTGACGCGCTACAGGTAACAGGGCCTAAGAGGCAAACAATTTTGAATGAATTGACGCCGAGCACCGCGGTGGCTACACGTGACAGGCTATATACACGAGGGGCCATACACAAAATACGTGACGCTTTTGACTCCCTCCTAACCACCCATCGAAAATTACGTGACTCTGAGCCAACCTCCCCCCCCCCCCCCGCCAAACACCAAATTAGTATGGATCTTTTTTTGGACTGAGCCTTCAGAATCTAGTGTAAGCGATCACTCCACTTTCATACTAAATACTTCATGCTAGCTCCAATATATTGTTTGTGGTCCAATCTAAAAAAACTATTTGCGGATTTGCCAAAGGCAGATCGTATTTAGATGATAAAAAAAATTGGGGTTATATGCACTTCTTCGTCTCTCCTCTTCTAATTTTTATTTATCGCACATTTAATAATCTCGTGTCTTTAAAACAAAAAATTGAAGTTTAACAGTATCATTGATTGCTAGAATTTGAAGCTATGCAACACCATGGCCACCGCCTCAAAGTCTAATGCCAGCAGGTTTTTATTTGTAATTTATTGTTATTTTAAGTCGGCATCTTTACATGTAACCGCATAATTACTAATGCTTGGGACTTTATAATACCTAGTGATAAGTTTATAAATATGAAAAACGGCCAAGAGGTTAGGGCTTTACGTTCTGTTATATGGAAGCGAGTTACCTAGCAAGTAGTAATATTTGATTTAATGATTTAACGATTTAATGATAGCTTCAGCCACCCCAAAAAAACACGTCTGATTTCTGTTCAAAACATTGACGAATCCGTCTGCATTCCTAAACGTTTTTGGCTAGAGAATTCAAAAGTAAGCAAATGGACCAATCATATTGCAGTGATCTCACGGTGTCAATTTCAAAGGCTAAGGAATGCAGACGGATTCGTTAATGTTTTGACGGAAAACATGACATGTTTATTTTGGGCCATGCCGCGCATCATCGGTTTTGGTAATACATTAGAAATAAACAGAGCTTGGGAGTTCGCCACAGGTAACCCCAATTACGGCGATCCCATTATCGAAACTTAATTACAAACACAAAATTAATCTAATTAAACTGCTAATTACATGATTGAATAAAACATTTATGTGCTGGTTACTATACAGCAGTTTGGAGAAGTGTTAACATATTGAGAATTGAGATGATTAACATCAACAAAAGTGACATAAACAACGAATATAGAAAATTTATGCCGAGTTCCCCGGGGAAAAGTGTTTATATGCGGCTGCCAGTGCCGAATTCTCGCCACTCGCCAGGGCGAGTTACCTTTGAATGGGGTTTTTGAGAGTTTTTTGTAGTGTTATTTTGGCGCCAAAATCTGCGTCCCGCGTGATCACACGAAAAGGATCGCGTTACACGCGTGGGGCGCGTGGAAATACACGTATGGAAAATAATGATTGTGTGACTTTGTTTGTCATTTCCAGACCTTTAACTTCTTTTTGTGGCTGTTTTTTGTACAGTTTTCCCTTCAGAGTAGCAAGTCTTTACTTTGTAATCAATTCCTCGATGCTATTGCTGTAGTATTACTCAATTATGGCGTCCAGTAACTCCGTAGGATTAATAGAAAATGTTTTCGATTGCTTGGTGGTTGGAGCTGGAATAGAAGGCAGTTGTACAGCGAGATATGCAGCTTCATTTGGGAAGAAGACCTTGTGTTTAGAGCAGGTAGGAGTCAAATTTAATAGGTGTGATGTGATGTGATGTGGTGTGTGTGAGCACGCAGGCTTGGTGGTGGTGGTGGTGGTGGTGGTACTCTGGTTTTGGTGGTGATAGTGGAGGTGCTTGTGGTGACTGATGGTGGTGGAGGTAGTGATGGTGATGGTGATGGAGGTACTCTGGTGGTGGTGGAGATGGTCATGGTGAAGGTGGTTGTGGTGGTGGTGGTGGAAGTGGTAGTGATGCTGGTGCTGATGGTGATAGTCATGGTGGTGGTGGTGGTGATGATGATAGTGGTAATCATGGTTGTGGTGGTGGTGATAGTGGTAGTGATGGTTGTCGTGGTAGTCGTGATCATACCCTGGTGATAGTAGTAGGGTGGGTGGTAGTACTCTGGTCATGGTGAGGTGGTGGTGATGGCCTCCTCCATCCTCCAGCATTGTTGTGAACTGTTTTATCCCAGAGTAAAGTGTTTAATGTAATTGCTTTTGCTGGTATACAAGTTGTCTACACAAATATATATATATATATATATATATATATATATGTATATATATATATATATATATTTATATATATTGGCTAACTGCTTTATAGTTCCCTATTCCTCATGACCGCGGTAGTTCTCATGGGCAGTCGAGGATAACTCGGCACTCATATGAACAATCGTATTATGCTGATATGATGCCTGAAGCTTTTGCATTGTGGGCTCAAATAGAGCGTGAAACCAAGACAACACTGTTTATGTAAGTAATTGCTTTTATTTTATTCTACTGTATATAGAGAGAATAACACAAGGATGTAAGAAAATTTGAAATTTATTTTGAGTGTTGACCAGGATATCTCACGAGTGAGCAAAGTGAATGAGTAAGATATTCTGTTCAACACGAGAAACAATTCCACATTTCCAATCATCCATGTATGTTCTGTTTATTATATAAAAATAGTTCTATTTCCCCACAAAAATAGAGCAGTAAACTCTAATGTGTTTCTTGTGATAATCAACGCATGTGAGATTATCATGAATATCACACATGTGAGATTATCGATTTTAATAGTAGTGGAAAAATTCAATAAACCACTCTATTTTATATAATAAACATACATAATTGTATATATTATACCTACATGTATAATAATGACAGACCTCTCCAAAAAATTTGATATATATATATTATTATTATTATTATTATTATTATTATTATTAGTATATATATATATATATATATATATATATATATATACATACATCTACTAATTATTTAATTATTTAGAAAGGACACCTGTTAATTATTTAGAAACTGTGGGTGTTTGACGATTGATGACAGTCCTTACACTAATCTGAAGAAGGTTGCTGACAACTTGAAATCATCTGGAATAACTGGAGAATTCTTGACTTCTCAAGAATTGAAAGATAAATACAACTTAGATTTTCCAAGTAGTTTTGTTGGTTTATTTGAGAAAACTGGAGGAGTGTTACTGGCGAGCAAGTGTCTTCGTGCTATTCAGGTTAATTACAGTATACAGTATATATATCAGAAAACTAATATTGAAATTCATGTGGGGATGAATGTACTATAATCAATTGCTGCCTAGGATGTCTGAAGGTTCTCTCATTGACAAGTACAATCATCTGGTGTTAGACAGAGTCAGGGGGGGTGTGTGACTTGTTGACTAGTCACCCCCCTTCCCTGTCCCAACCAATACAGGATTATACAGCGATACACTAGCAGCTATTTATACAAATCACAACAACACTTGTGTGTAAAACGTGCATAAATTATATTGTATAACAATGCTTATTGATACAGGCTGTAGCTATGGCCTTTCCTTTGCAATAAGATTGGATGTCCATCATGATACACTAATATCTTGTAAATTTGAAACCCCAATTTTAAAACAGTAAGAATCACGATTATATAGACGTATTGTATACAATCTCAATCTGAAATCTGAATATACATAGTAATTTTGGAACATAAACGTATAAAACATATCCCCATGAGTCCACGACAATGATGACATATGGTGTATTCATATATTTGGGGTTTTTTTTTTGTAATTTATATCCTTCAAAACTCTTTCAAATCCCCCTCAAAATGCAGGGAATGCTATTTCAGAGACTCTAAAATTCAAAATTTTTCTGGGGGAGCATGCTCCAGACACTCTGGTAGTTTGTCACACCTTCAGCGCTCCCCTGCCCACACGTAGTAAGTATTGCCTGTTTTGCCCGCACCCTTGTTAAATATTCTGAAAGAAACAACTGTGTATCCACCACTGAGAGTGAAACAATAAAGGGACTGTTTATGGCTGACTGAGGGCAAGAATGGGTTAATCAGTTTCTTAACTCATTTTTGTTAACTCATTCCTGCCTATAAAGATGTCTGAAGGCCCTCCCTTTGAAGAGTAGAAATGTAGAATTATCTGGTGTTAGACAATGTAAAACAATAAAGGGGTTGTTTTTGGCCAGCTCAGGCAGGAATGGGTTAAGGTATTCTCATTTTGTCTCTGATCTGTTTTGCTTTAGGATCAATTTGTTAAATTTGGTGGTATTTTACGTGATAATGAGAGAGTCACAGAGATCATTCCAGGAGATATTATCCAAGTAAAGACAACCAAAGGGACATACAAAGCTGAAAGAGTTATTTTAACTCCAGGTGCAGTATGCGGTATATCATATTGTACATGTAGTACAAAGAATTTTTTGTTTAACAACTTTAATAGTGTATAATAATATACTATAATATCCACATGGGAAGAGCACGAACGAGACTCAAAGACCCATGCGAGGCACTCCCCCATAGAAATTAAAAATACATAATTAAGGGCCTGTTCATATGATACCTGTAAGCGAGATGGATGCCCAGGTGTCACGGTCTCAGCGATCCCCCAGTCTGAGTTATCCCCTAAGACCAACTGCGCAGTTATCTCCTGCTTTTCTGCATTACTATTGTCGTTATTCTAACTCAAAAATTACGTATAATCATGGAAACCATACTTTTATCACGTTCTTTTAAACATTTGGTCGCAAGGTAATCAATAAAACGTCTGTGATTATTACGAATGGCAATACCATGTAAAACTCATGTAAATAATAGTTCGCTATTAAAGGTTTCGTCTCGCTAAACTCGATACTTCATCAGAGCATCGAAGACTACTTATGTCTTATTAAATTTACATATTAATTCTTAGAATCTTAGATGCTCTGATGAAGTATCGAGTTTAGCGAGACGAAAGCTTTAATAGCGAACTATTATTTACATGAGTTACATGGTATTGTCATTCGTAATAATCACAGACGTTTTATATTTATACTTATGATATACCTGACCAAATGTTTAAAAGAACGTGATAAAAGTATGGTTTGCAATGCAGAAAAGCAGGAGATAACTGCGCAGTTGGTCTTAGGGGATAACTCAGACTGGGGGATCGCTGAGACCGTGACACCTGTAAGCGAGACGAAATATTTCACGCGTTCATATGGCAATTTCATCCCGCCAACCGATGACATTTAAGTGTATAAGTTACTAAAATTAGCACACCGAGAAATTCCCACGATTTTGCAAAATATCTGATTCGCGATTTTGTTGTTTTAATGGGTTGGTTTGGGTAAAAAATCGTTATTTTAACAACAAATTTGTTATTTGTCTGTAAAGGAACCATAAATTCGATAAAAATCGTCGAATCAAAGCGAAAAATTCCAAATTTGTGTTTCTTGACTTTACCCCGTTAAGTGGGATGGCGTGTTCATATGGGAAAATTTTCATCCCGCCTACCTGTGGTCTCGGCAAAATCTGCCGAGATCTCGGTAGGCGGGCCAGCCCGCTAGCTCATATGAACGCAATGCAAATTTTAATAGGAAAATAACTACGAGGCGAGATCCCCAGTAAGAAGGACATCTCGCTTACCGGGATCATATGAACAGGCCCTAAGTCATAAATATATAAATCAACTAGACACTACATAAACACTAAAACGCACCACCATACGCGCACATAACCTCATAGAATAACATAGCTAAGAACAATATAACTGATTAGAATTCAAAAAAGGAACCAAGGCGGTTAGCTCGCAAGGTGATGACTGATGTATCATGGAGTTTAAGTAGTTGGTGCATTAAAAAACTGCCATTAGTGACAGGAACAGATATGATGTAGTGACCATGTACAGGTCGAGTGAATGTCAAAAGTAGATGTCAATAAAGATGAATATGTAGCAGATAAAAATGATTTGAATGTGGCTAGACTACAGAGACTATTATGTGGTGCTATTTTACAAACAAAATTCCAGAGGGGGACAATTCGGTTAAAGTAGGATGCTTGAAATGTACTTGTTTTACAGGATGGAACTTTAAGTATAAGATTAGGGTATTAGAATGTCAAATTATTAGAAAGTATCAAACTATTAGAATGTCAAATCAATGACACAAATAGCTTGCATGCAGATGCCAGCATGTTTTTCTTGATTAACTCATTGCTGCCTGGGATGTCTGAGGTGTTAGACAGTATGAAATGGGCTATTTTTGGCTGGCTCAGACAGGAATGGGTTAAATAAATTAACCCTTATGCATGGTTTCAAAGACTTCTCCCCCAGGGTGCATTCCATGTAAACCCCACGCCGGAGATACGCCGAATACTTCCGACCATTACGCCAAGGATTACGTCAGACGCGCCGAGATTGCGCAACTTCTTATCTTCAGTCGTCTCTTTCGGTTTTGAATCAATCAGGAAGAAGTTTAAAGCATTATTAATATTTCTTATGCGAAAAAACACAAAGCGCCGTTACGCCAAGCACTTATACTCAACGAGACCACGCCGGAGATCTCCGTCGACACGCTGAGATTTCTTCGAGTTCACGCCGGAGATCTCCGGCGTAGAGTGCATGGAATGCAGACTGGCTTCTCCCCTTGGCAAATAAAATAAATAATATTAAAGATAAAGTTGATAAAAAGATACAATCATAAAAGAGATAAAGTTGTTCCACAAGAACAATGCACATGAAATGGTTAAAGTGTCACTAAGATGAAAAATCGTCAGTCTTTTTTTGATCTAATCATAAAGTACATTAAAAATGAGGAGGAACGGCATTTGTGGTTTGTAAATAACTCATGTCGTTCAAGAGATATTGATGACGTCATTTTCTCCCAACGAGCGAAATGAAAATCGTAAAATTAGGAGTAAACACTAACTAGAAAGTGCTCAAATTTTGCATGCTTATAGTATTAAATAAAATACGTTTCACTGTGGAACTTTAGTTGTTTTCGTGGAAACTGCTGGTTCCTGGTCCCCTCCAATGATAAAATTAAATTTTCTTATTTATCAGCAATCAAGTAGCGTTTACTCCAGCGAATAAATGTGATGATTAGGGCTTATGTAGGCATTGTAATTCAAACATTTAAATCTTTCTATTTTTAACAATGAAGCAAAAATGATAATTCCCCTTTTAAGGTTTAGAGTAACCTGAGAGCATGCGCTTACCATGGCAATCACAAAAGTTCTACAGAGAAGTGTATTTTATTAGATACTATAAGCATACAAAGTTTAAGCACATCCTATTGTTTATTTCCAGAGATATTCCTTATTTTACGATTTTCATTTCGCTCGTTTGGAGAAAATGACGTCATCAGCCATAAATTTGCATATTGCCAAAACGTGAATATCTCCTGAACGAGATGAGATATTGACAAAACACAAACGCCGTTCACCCTCATTTTAAAGGTACTTTATGAAAAGATAAAAAAAAAGACTGACGATTTTTTCATCATAGTGACACTTTAAACACAGGAAGGAATTTTTACAAGTGTCTGCACATGGGCTATCGCCACAAACTGTTATTTACAGTCTTGTTCTGAGTGAAGTGTAATATAAATTAACTTGTTGTGTACAATGTACAGTACCGCTCAGAAATAACCTAACAGTGCGGTTGAGGTTAAGTTAAACATGATAGAAATGGTGATAAACTTTAGTAAAGCACAATAAAAATCTCTAGTAATACAGAAAACAGTCCTTATTTTAATTCATAGTGATTTAGAGAAAGTTTAACTAACACTGAACAGAGTTATATTACGATTAAGCTGAGGTTAAACCTAGGTTTGACCTCAGTTTTTGTTAGGTTATTTCTGAGCAGTACCGTACATGTATGTGCATTCATAAAATAATTTTGTGAAATGGTGATTGACTAAAAGCTGTGTTTCTATAACTGATTGATTGAAACACAAAAAATATTTAAATTTTAAAAAAATAATGTTTACAGGACCTTGGGCGAGCTCTCTTTTGAAGCCACTAGGACTTGATCTTAATCTTAAGGTTTGTACAATGATGTAAATATACCAATTTTTTTTTATTACATACATGTAAATTTGGCATGTTGTCTGATAATTGTCTTGATCTTAAGCAAGTGTTGTCTAAACTTTTAATCAAAAACTTGGATAAACAGAAAATAATGGTACTTGCTTATATTCATTATTTCATTTTGTTTTTTAGCCCAAGCGTATCAGTGCATGTTACTGGAAAGTGAAGCAGAGTGGTTTTAATGCTTTAGACAACTATCCTTGTTGGATTGATCACACTTTGTATGCCAAAGAAATGTATCATGGAACCATTTATAGTCTACCATGTTATGAATACCCTAATATGATTAAGGTACATAGATTAATTGGGTTTGTCTACACTGTCCTCCACTGTACTGTCCTCCACTACGCTGCACTGTCCTCCACTGCACTGCACTATCCTCCACTGCACTGCACTGTCCTCCACTGCGCTGCACTGTCCTCCACTACACTGCACTGTCCTCCGCTGCGCTGCACTGTCCTCCACTGCGCTGCACTGTCCTCCACTGCACTGCACTGTCCACCACTACACTGCACTGTCCTCCACTGTGCTGTACTGTCCTCCACTGCACTGCACTGTCCTCCACTGCGCTGTACTGTCCTCCACTGCGCTGTACTGTCCTCCACTGCACTGTACTGTCCTCCACTGCACTCTACTGTTCTCCACTGCACTGCACTGTCCTGCGCTGCACTGTCCTGCACTCCACTGTCCTGCGCTGCACTGTCCTGCACTCCACTGTCCTGCGCTACACTGTCCTGCACTGCACTGTCCTCCACTGCACTGCACTGTCCTGCGCTGCACTGTCTTCCACTGCGCTGCACTGTCCTCCACTGCGCTGCACTGCACTGTCCTCCACTGCGACCATTTATAGTCTACCATGTTATGAATACCCTAATATGATTAAGGTACATAGATTAATTGGGTTTGTCAGGTTCGGTCAGGTTCGCTTGCTACTGGTAATCATTGTAATCCAGTACCACCTGTCAATGGTCGAGCCGTCGGCGACTAAACCGGCAACCCCACCAGATTTCCTGGTGAGGGGGGCTTCTGGTGTCCCAGTAGAATTAAAAACAAAATCTATCAAAGGGCGGTCCGCTCAGTACGAGCACCAGGCCGGCCATCCAGACTCATCTATGGATGAACGACGTAACGGGAAAAACGTCTCCCAAGGACGCTCACGGAGTACTGTGTCGACGGCCTCTCCCTGCAACCTCATCGCTTCACAGTCGTCGCGTTCTTTTCGTGCCACTGGTTTTGGAGCCTTGAAGCCAAGTCTCACAGGCATGAAGTACACGATCATGTCTTTTTCACTGTGTATGCAGTCTTTGTTTTAAAAGTCCATCAATATGGATGACTCACGACGGGGGCAGGCTTGGTACGCTGGAAGCCTCTAGTGCATAGTCTGATTGCTGGCGGCTTGGTTACAACAATCGCTGGAAAGAATGAGAGATAAAATTCTTCGGTATTTTCTCCAAGCGACGAGGGTGCCCTATTTAGGGATGCGCATCCTCCCTCAATCCGGGGAAGCCCCTAGAAAAGGTGGGGTACAACGCTCTCTCACGTCATCTGCTCAGCTTACCGCGGCTGAGGGATACTCAACTCATGCGGTCGAAATCATGGAAAGAAACTCAAACTCGCGGCCTGGAACGTGAGAACACTCAATGACAATCCAGGAAATGTTCGCCCTGAAAGAAGTACCGCGCTAGTAGCTCGCGAATTGCAAAGATACAACATCGATTATGCAGCCCTCAGCGAAACCAGAATCCCTGACTTTGGGACTCTTACTGAGAAGGCCGGTGGCTACTCCTTCTACTGGCAAGGGAAACCGCCATCTGTAAAGCGTGAATCTGGTGTAGGCTTTGCCATCAAAACAAGCATCAAGTTGTCTGAACTTCCTATCGGCCACTCGGACCGCATCATGACGCTTCGTCTCTCTCTCTGCAAGCTTCGCTTTCTCCACCTCATAAGCGTATATGCACCAACTATGCAGCACTCGGATGCAATTAAAGAAGCTTTCTACGAAGATCTGTCAAATATCATCAGAGCAATACCAGAAGGCGACAAATGCATCATCCTCGGTGACTTTAACGCCCGAGTTGGTCGTGATTCTACCACCTGGCCATCTGTCCTTGGATCTCATGGTGTGGGCAACGCAAACAGTAATGGACACCTTCTTCTGTCATTCTGCGCAGAAAACAAATTGGCCATCACTAATTCGTACTTCCAGCTTCCCAACAAACTGAAAACAACATGGAAGCACGCGCGTTCGGGCCACTGGCACCTCATCGATTTCATCATCACAAAAGCGCGAGACATAGCCGACTTCTGCATCACAAGAGTAATGCGTGGAGCAGATTGCTGGACCGACCACCGTCTACTGCTCTCGAAAGTGCTCCTGAAAATCAGAAAGCCAGCTAACAGGAACACAAAATGTCAGAAAGTCCCGAAGAAATTCTGCGTCTCCAAGTTGAAGTCTGATCTAATTGTAGCAGAACTCCAAGATCACATCGCAGACCAGCTACAAGAGAACGAGGATTCAGACTGGAATGCTCTCAAGACAGCACTTCTAAACAGTGCAGAGACAGTTCTAGGCCACCAGAAACATCAGAGCAAGGACTGGTTCGATGACAATGATGAAGAAATTGCAGTACTCCTCCAGGAGAGAAACTCAGCTAGTGGAGTCAGGCTAAAGGAAGTAAAACAAAACATCAAGAACAAACTGCGTGAGATGAAGGACAACTGGTGGAAGGAACGCGCTGAGGAAACTCAACAATTTGCCGACAATGGAAACACCAAGGGCCTCTTTCAGTCACTGAAGGCCGTATTTGGACCGCGGAAGAGCACCTCCGTTCCGTTACTCAGCTCAGATGGTACTAAGCTCCTCATATCACCGGAAGATATCAAAGAGCGATGGACTGAGCACTTCACACAATTGTTAAGCGAGACAAGTACGTATGATGAATCGGTCATTAACAACCTTCCACAGCGACCAGTTGTAGATTCGCTCGCCGATGTCCCGACAATTGAAGAAGCTGAGAAAGCAATCGGACAGATCAAGTGTAACAAAAGCGCTGGACCCGATGGGATCCCTCCTGAGCTCTTCGTTTATGGCGGCCCAGTAGTAGTGAAACATCTCCATGAAATAATAGTCAAAATCTGGACAGAAGAAGAGATTCCGCCAGATCTACGTGATGCGAACATCATCACGATCTTCAAAAAGAACGATCGGTATAACGTTAGCAACTATCGCGGAATAAGTCTACTAGCAGTAGCTGGAAAGGTCATCGCCCTGATCATGTTAAACCGAATGCGGGAGCCAATCGCAGAATCAGTGCTACTTGAATCGCAGTGTGGTTTTCGAAGAGGGCGTGGAACCACTGATATGATATTCGCACTCAGACAGCTTATGGAAAAGTCGAGGGAACAAAATCAGCAGTTATACATGACGTTCGTAGACTTTACCAAAGCTTTTGATCTTGTCAATCGTGAAGCATTGTGGGTAATCGTCGGGAAAATGGGATGCCCTCAAAAGTTCATTAACATTCTCAGATGTCTCCATGATGACATGTGTGTCAGAATAGCAGTCGATGGTGATCTAACTCGAGACATACCATACAGGAATGGAGTCAAGCAAGGCTGTATCCTCGCTCCAACTCTCTTCTCCCTATTCGCTGCATCACTTTTCATGCACGCCTTCTCTGGCGACGACATCGAGGGGATCTACCTTCGCTTCAGAACAGATGGCTCACTGTTCAATCTCAGGCGCCTACAATCTCACTCTAAATGCTCGACCATTCTGCTACGCGAGTTTCAATACGCAGATGACTGCGCACTTGTCGCTAGCTCGGAAAATTGCATGCAAAGGATTATGTCCAAATTTGCTGCAGCCACAGAGTCCTTTGGTGTCACCATAAACACAAAGAAAACTGAAGTAATGGCTCTCGTGCACTCTCCAATCACCACTCCAATAACGGTCGCTGGCACTCCTCTCGCCATTGTTGAGAGCTTTACGTACCTTGGCAGTACAGTGACGAGTGACTGTAAGCTTGACAAAGAACTTGACAATCGTATTCAGTGTGCAAGTACATCCTTCGGAAGACTGTACAAAAGGCTGTGGTCATCTCATGACATATCGACAAGGACGAAGATAAGTGTTTACAACGCAGTCATTCTATCAGCGCTACTTTACGGTGCGGAAACGTGGACGCTATACCGCAGACATCTCACTCGCCTACGCTGTCTACAGCAGCGTCATCTCAGAGCGATTCTTCGCATATCATACCATCAACGAGTGACAAACGACGACGTTTTAACCCGAGCTGACGCGTTGGACATTGAAACCACACTCCGGAAAATGCAAATGCGCTGGGCGGGACATCTGGCTCGCATGTCGGACGATCGTATCCCGAAACAGTTGCTCCTCGGTGAACTCATTCATGGAAAGAGAGCCGTCGGCCGACCCATGCTGCGATGGAAAGACTCTCTCAAAGACACCTTCAAGCAGTGCAGTATACCCGTGAACACGTGGCAAGATGCGGCACTTGAGAGATGCGCATGGAGGAACACCATACACGACGGTCTCATGTACTTTGATCGCACGAGACGTACAAACAATGCCTTAAAACGTTCGCGACGTCACGCTGCGCGAGAGAAAGGGACCGTGGGAATCTCTTGCAACTACCGATGCCACTACTGTGATCGGACGTGCGCAAGTCGAATCGGTTTACTGAGCCACGAACGAGCATGCAATAGATAGGGACAAAACTCAGACAGCCATCGTCGCATCGACGGGCAGCTTCTTCTTCTACACTGTCCTCCACTGTACTGTCCTCCACTACACTGCACTGTCCTCCACTGCACTGCACTGTCCTCCACTGCACTGCACTGTCCTCCACTACACTGCACTGTCCTCCACTGCGCTGCACTGTCCTCCACTGCACTACACTGTCCACCACTACACTGCACTGTCCTCCACTGCTCTACACTGTCCTCCACTACACTGCACTGTCCTCCACTGCGCTGCACTGTCCTCCACTACACTGCACTGGCCTCCACTGCGCTGCACTGTCCTCCACTGCGCTGCACTGCACTGTCCTCCACTGCGCTGCACTGCACTGTCCTCCACTGCGCTGCACTGTCCACCACTGCGCTGCACTGCACTGTCCTCCACTGCGCTGCACTGCACTGTCCTCCACTGCGCTGCACTGTCCACCACTGCGCTGCACTGTCCTCCACTGCGCTGCACTGTCCTGCGCTGCAGTGTCCTCCACTGCGCTGCACTGTCCTCCACTGCACTGTTCTTGTCCTCCACTGCGCTGCGATCCACCACGTATATTGTATTGTATTGATTCTTTAGGTCTGCTTGCATGATGGTCCGGATATTAACCCTGACGCCCGCGATGATGTTGACCACGAGTGGGTTGAAGAGAACGTGTCAGAATACATTAAACGCCATGTAACAGGAGTCGAAACAAAACCAAGTATTGTTGAGCATTGTATTTATACGGTGAGTACAAAGTTTTTCTCGAGTCGACTGAACACTGAAAAAGTGGAAATCCATAGCTGTCACAATAATATCCACTTAATGCCTGCTCCCAAGGGAAAGTGTTAGTTTTGTTTTCCCGAGAGTCTTTCGTCTCGGGGAAACATGGAGACTCGAGGGAAAACAAAACTAACTGTTTCCCGAGGGATCAGACATTGAGTGTTTTGTTATATAGCTTGAGTTTCGCTGAATAATTTCGACGTTTCTCAAGGGAAAGTACACAAGAGACAAACGCTAAGACTTACCAAAACATTTCGCCTGGCTCCATAATTTCACTTCAACCAAACAAGTATGAGTCTCAGAACAAAAGAACAGCAATACATTTCTCCAGTTAATCTTCGCACATGCTTTGAAGACCTATAAATATTCTTTTTTTCGTACCAAACAAGCTTTTGTTTATAGGATGCCGTGAAGAGTTCAAAGTTCTAGCGGGCAACAATTGAAAACTTATTGACCGAGCAGGCAGTAAGTTCTCGATTATTGCCCGCTCGGTAGACATTGAAATTTAGCTGAAGTCATGTGACCACAAACCAACCAATGACAGTCATCGTTGCATCCAGTGAAACTCTTGCTATGTAACAATGTGACTTAATTACTTAGCAAGATAAGGTTTAATAATGTGTAGTGTAAACGATATATTTTCGTTCCACCCCCTCCCCCTGAGAACCACGGGGTGCTGATCGAGGACACAACGTTATTTTATAAAATGAATTTCCGGTTTCTCTTTATTGCCATTAAAATGGATTTATTTCGGTGTTTTACCAAAAATAGGTCCGTGAGCGTTGCGTCACATTGTGAACTGAAATCCTTCGTGCAATCTTTCTTCAGGTGTCGCCGGATCACGATTGTACATTGGATAGGCATCCCAAGTTTAACAATATTATCATGGGAGTTGGTTTTTCAGGTAATAAAATCATATTTTTTAAATGTATATATCTTGCGAACAACTGCTATATTAGTCACTTCAGTCCCAAGAAGAAACGACATTGATAGAAGAAATAATAATTCGCGTGATGAACCACATCGGATAGCAGAGAAAAACTATACTCCACCATGGCTGGAGTTCCAACCCGCGACCTTCGGTTTACTAGTCCGACGCTCTACCGACTGAGCTACACACGTAAAAACGCACAGTCTGATCAGCTCTGATTTCAGATCTGTTCAGAGAAATGTAGCGACCCTTGATACAGCCTGACAGCTACAGAATGTACCAGCACTGATGTATAAACATTTAGTTAGAATTTCTAACAGACTGCGACAGCTCCGTAGACAACATACCTGTTCAGTCTGTTATATCAAACTGATATAGCACTGACCGTGTCAGGCTGATACAGTTTGACAGAATCTGTTCTGAACAGTCTGTTGTAGCTGCAGGTATGATACAGATATGATATCATAGGTGTATCGTAGCTGATACTGCAACAGGCTGTATCAGGGATCGCCACATTTTTTCGAACAGATCTGACCATAGTCAATCGAGATATGGTCTGGAAACTCAGCCAAAGTCTTTGGTCTATCTTTTTGTTCACCTCCATGTATTTTTGTGCACGGTGCACGGTCACTGAACACATTGTATTTTAGTATAATGAACGAATCGTCCAATAGCAACGTTTCAGTTCAATCACTCAACCGTGCTATTTAAATATTAATAAACCTAAAACAAAGGATGTGCACCATAAAATCCCAGCTCATTTTTGGCGCTTTGAAGTTTGCCGAGTTTCCAGACCATATCTCGATTGACTATGGTCTGACATCATTCTTCATCAGGTCTGACACAGCGTGTGCGCTTTGGGTGTGTACATGATGGAGGTGGGAGCAGGTCGGGGGGTATTCTCGTATATAAGGGATACGGACGGGTATGTGCCTATATAGGATATGGTTTTCGAGGTCTGGGATAGGGTGTACAAATTGTCAATTTTGGTCTGCAATAGGGTGCCTGTTTTGGTCTGAGAGAGAGTATGGATGCCGATGTGACACCAGTGCTGGGATAGGGTCTGGGATAACACCGCTGCCAAACGTTTGCGTATGCGTGAATTCGCTGAGTAAACATTGCAAGAGAAGTGGGAACTAGCCGTGGTGACAACAACCAGACAGTGAAGACTAAGTAAGACTCGACTATACATTTGTGTTTTAAAAAAAGGGTAAAGAAAATTACGAAGGGTTAAATTCAGAATATGTTACAATATTGACAAGGAAACCATGCACAAATTACCAACCTTATCTTTTTGGTAGTATGCTTATAATTTTAATTTTCGTGTCGGACTCTTGGACCAGTTCAAATATTTCAGTGTTTCCCCGCTCTTTTTCCGAGGACGAGCTCGAACGTCGCGCATGCGCAAAACGTTTGGCAGCGGTGTCGTTTGGGATAGGGTATAAAAAATCACCTTTTTAGGTCTGGAATAGGTTCAGGATTTTGAGGTGACGGCGGCACACCCCTACCCAAAAATTGCCAGAGTACACCCCAGGGTATTTGATCTTTGGAAACTGAAATCTAGTTTCGTCAATATCAAGAGACTTAACTCTTCATTTTATGCTGTTGGAATAATTATCTATGACACAATAATTGATAGATTGTCTTTTGTTAGGCAATTGATTTTGACATAGGCGTAGAGTAGGGGGGGGGGGGCAGAGCGGCTTTAGTCCCCCGAGAAATCTTAATGGGGGGGGGGGGGGGCGGGGGGCGGAGGGGCAGAAATTTTGCAGCAACTGACCCATCAATCACCAATTATAGGTTACTGGTTAGGGTAGAGTAAGTGTATTACAGCCTCATTCCTGTCAGCCAAAAGCACCCATGTACACATAAGACAACCCAGTAAACAAAACATCGAAAAATTGTTGAAATGTGTTGTATTTTAACTTCTTAAAAATCACCCGTCAGAATGCAGGAAATGGCATTTCTGAGACTCTAAATTTCAGAAATTTCCGAGGGGCATGCCCCCGGAGTCCCCTAGAAGAGTCCCTTTTCGTAAACACCCCCCAAGGGAAAATTCTTGAAGGCCCTGTTCACCCAACCCACCCACCCACCCCTGACAGAAACAAAACTCTACGCCTATAGATTTTGAGAATAGAAACTTTAAATAAAAACTTTACAGTAAGACGTCTTAAAAAACAAAAACTGACAAAGCCATCAATGTAATTTTTACAGGCTCAGGATTTAAGTTTGCTCCAGTTATTGGAAAGATTTTGTTTCAGCTAGCATTTGGATTGCAGCCAACTTACGGCATGGAACATTTTAAAGTAAATAGATTCGAAAATATAACACCTAAAGCGTCACTGTAAGTCATTTGATGAAAAGCTGGACCTGTTATAGAGCGTAATGAGTAATGATTTATTTAACGTCGTAAACACAGGATGTGGTCGCCCAATCATCCGAGCCAGAGGCTCATGTTAAAGTGCACGACATAAACTAAGACCTAAGTGTTGATTTTACGGAGGGAGGAAAACCGCAGAATCCTGCGAAAAACCCTCAAAGCACAGGAGAGGCCAACTAAACTCTACTCACATGAAGTTCGAGAACGGAGCTATTCCCAGATGGTCACCCATCCAAGTACTAACCCCGTCCAACTGGTCTTAACTACAGCGGTGAGAGGCAGCGCCCGAACAGCACACGCCACCCGTGCTGCCCCTTTCACTCATGTGATCGGTGGCCCATTTGGGGTGGGGAAACAATACGAAATATTTGAATAAGAAAGAGCTAATTCCCATACCGTACACCAATATGGCCGCCATTTCATTGTTTTGGTACACCAATATGGCCGCCGTGACGTAAGATGAAAACGCTCTATATTGTGAATTGAGAAATAAAATTTTGTAGTAGTAGTTAAAATATGAGCGGCCATCTTTATGGGCATTTACAATGGCGAGCCGAACTTATCAAATTCTAAGTGTACGTTTAAGAGTATCCGAGCCTTCCCTACCCTGGATGCCAGAGGCTCTTGTGTGATAAGCATATTGGCAGACCCATAGCAACAGTCGAAGCTTATTACACAAGAGCCTCTGGCATCCAGTGAAAGCCTTCCCCAAACTGACTATATATATATATATATATATATATAAAAATGTCTTGGTTTGGATATCAACACAAGTAAATGGTATACATAAATGTTGATGGTGTGGCAACGCAGAAAAATGAAAAATAAGGTAAAATAAAATAACCACTTCAATCACTTTACACAAACGTTTTCGCTTTATTAGCTCTTCAGGTGTAACTAAATTATTATGAAGTGGTATTTACATGTATTTCGTGCTATTTGTCATGTGATCTCCGGTTCGAATTTCACACGTGGTCTCTAATTTACATAATAATATGAATCTATGAGTCCTAAATAATTAATGTTACAGTATATAATTTCATGCAGAACTTTAAAATACGTTTAGGT
>OZ036008.1:11805191-11875191 GCA_964035015.1 Corallium rubrum
AAATACTAGTCACGGAAATTAGGAGAAACACTACTTGGAATTATGCAGCATGAGAAATTATGAGAAACATTAGTTGGAAAATTCTGGGAAACAGATGGAAAATTATGAAAAACGTTACTTGGAATTATAGGAAATATTAGTCAGTAATTATAAGAAGTAGTAGCTGGAAAATTCCGGAAAGCAGTCGGAAAATTATAGAAAACATTACTTGGAATTATTTATAGCAAATATTAGTCAGAAATTATGAGAAATATTTGCCGGAAAATTCCGGGAAACAGTCGGAAAATTTTGAAAAACGTTACTTGGAATTATGCGAAATATTAGTCGGAAATCATGAGAAACATTAATATATAAATTCTGAAAACTGTCTATTTTGTTTCGTTTTTAAACCTGAAAGTTTATTTCCAGTGGTTACAACCCCTCGAATTTAATATAAATATGTAAATAGAGAGATAAATAAATTGTATTGTATTAAAAATTATACACCGTTGCGCGTAATACATTATTGCATTTGTCAGTTTATTTACACAAAATATCTCTGTATGACATTTTTTATACAAACTCAATACATAAATAATTCTAATAACGTTAAAATTATATCTACACTGCAATATTGATTGGTGACATTGGTCCTATATACAACCCCATTTTACTTTGCAGAGTACTTCTCTGCGCTTGAAATGCCTAGTACGTTTTAACTGGACGCCTTATATTGACTTGCCGCGAACACTGTAGTCGAATTTCATGTCCTTGGATTTTATATATTGTTTTGAATGTAAAGGCTTTTTTTCAGTCATCGCAAAAACCAGCTCGCTGCAAGTGTTTGCATCGAATTAAGAACAACTCCCAGTGCTTGTTTTCTTGTTGTGAGTTCTTTTTAAAGGGCATATGACTCGAAAATTAAGTTTGTCTTATTCAAAAGAACATTTAAAATGATAAAATAACATATTTTGCAGTTTTTGGTTTCCTTGCTTCGTTTTTGAGATATTCCAGTTTGTTTGATATGCAAATGACACAACTTTTTACGTCACACGTGCATAATGAGTTATCAGAAAAGGTTATATATCTTTATTATGAAAACATGGGCTTAACTCAAAGGAAGCATGTGCGTGTTTCTACCCACAACACCAAACATGTAGAATTCCAAGTGATTTCGTTTCACAATAGCAAAGATATGTAACCTTCTCTCGGTAACTCATAATACTCATTATGCACGTGTGACGTAAAAAGTTGTGTCATTTGCATATCAAACAAACTGAAATATCTCAAAAACGAAGCAAGGAAACCAAAAACTGCAAAAGATGTTATTTTATCATTTTAAATGTTCTTTTCAATAAGACAAACTTAATTTTCAAGTCATATGCCTTTAATGAGATTCAAGTACTCCCAGCAAGCTGCGATGAGTGGAAAAGAGCCTTAAGGACTTGAGAACCACCCAGTTTCAATCTTCATTCAATCCGAATCACATCAGGTGAGTGATCCGTCTTAGATTTAATTAAAACAATTGGATATAAGCGGTTGTACTTCCATCTCGCCACGAGGGATCTCCGACAACTTTAGCTCGGCACAAAGGACATGTCCGTTCTCTGTCGAACCACAGTGAAATACAGTCCTCGCAGAAAGTATGCTGGATGTAAAAAACAAGATAAAGAAAAGAGGCCTGTGAGTACTGTAGCTTGGATACCTAGGTGGCCATTGTGATGTGGAGAGGTGGCCATTGTGATGTGGAGAGGTGGTCATTGTGGAGAGGTGGTCATTGTGATGTGGAGAGGTGGTCATTGTGATGTGGAGAGGTGGTCATTCTGATGTGGAGAGGTGGTCGTTGTGATGTGGAGGTGGTCATTGTGATGTGGAGGTGGTCATGATGTGGAGGTGGTCATTATGATGTGGGTGGTCATTGTGATGGCGAGGTGGTCATTGTGATGGGGAGGTTGTCATTGTGATGTGGAGGTGGTAGTGAACGTGATGTGGTGGTCATTGTGGAGAGGTAGATGGTCATTGTTATCTGGTGGTGGTGACTGTGGAGGTGGTAGTGAATGTGATGTGGTGGTCATTGCGGAGAGATGATCAATGTGGAGAAGGGCATAGCCAATTAGCCATTGTCAACATGTGGTCATACATCTCTTACCATGCACGAGCGTTAACTTCGCATATACTTATCTCACCTTACACGATCGTAATGAAATAGCTTGGCGAAATTCTTCTTGACATATCGGACAGGTATTTCCTAGTTTATTGATTTGTTCTCTTGATGCAGCGGAACCATATTGCTACAACACGAAACGAGAAGCCAATCATGTTTAATAGTTCTAATAAAAACATGTTTTCCCTTTTTAAAGAACAGATACTTACAACATCATGTCGAAAAGTCTTTAGAGCGGCATAGAGATCTTTAACTTTTGTTTGTATAATGCGTGCCTACAGGAAAAGGATTTCACTTTTTAAAGTTCATTTCAGTTGAAGGACAATACAGCCTGAAGCTTGTCTAAATATACATATTTGTAGGAAGTGTTTCCAAACGTGATACGAGTAACTTTTTTTTTTTTTTGGGGGGGGGGGGGGGAGGGGGAGGGTATTGAATTTGTTTTTGATTTGTATATGTAGAGTGTGCATTACTTCCTGTGCGTGTGGACTATTATTGTTGTGCTTTAAATTTAAGATTTATTTGTGGTATGATGTAGTGCATAGCCTGCGTAGCCGGGTGATCGGGGGAGTGCAGTGCGGTGCGGTGTAGTGCATTGTAGTGTAGTGCAGTGCAGTGCAGTGCAGTGCAGTGCAGTGCAGTGCAGTGCAGTGCAGTGCAGTGCAGTGCAGTGCAGTGCAGTGCAGTGCAGTGCAGTGCAGTGCAGTGCAGTGCAGTGCAGTGTACTGCAGTGTACTGCAGTGCATAAAAGTACTGTACTACTACGCTACACTAGTTCAAACTAGTTAGTGGTTTTCTGACATTTATACTTTCACTATCTTACCTTTAACAGAAAATAGAAAGCTGTTGCAAAAATTGCGAAATATTCCCCACCAATATTGTAGTTGGTAAAGTAAGTGAACCATAAAGGAATAGGAGTGAGTATTCGATAAAACTGGGAAATATTCTCAAGCAATAAATAATATTTGCCCTAGAAGAGAACAAAAATCATTTGGTATTCCATGTCACATAATAGAGAGCTTAAGGTCTTCGTTAAGGTTTTCAGGGTCATTTCTGTAAAGCACTCCCATTTCCTGAGAATTTATGCCACAAAAATAAAATAGATATCGTTAGAAAGCTATGAATTTGTAGAATACAATGGTGTCTTTGGTTTGCGATAAACACAAACCGTTAATAGTTGTGATTTTTTTAATTAAAACCAGAGGGCTTCACTCGGGGCGACTTTAGAACAAAGCGTTCCATTTTGTTCCAAAAAAATTTTCGCAGTTCGATTCCAAGATAAGTGTCCAGCAAAACCGTGTCAGCATTTTTTAAAATTTATTTCCTGGTTTCGAACTTATGACTTATTTTGTCCGAATGTTGGTCGAAAAATAGAATTTTAAAATTTGGTCGTCAATAAAGTTGGCAAAACTCGACATATCAAAAAATGCTGAAACCGTTTTGCTGGAAATTTATCTCGGAATCAAACTACAAAAAGAAAATTTGAACAAAATAAAACGCTTTGTTCTAAAGTCGCCCCGAGTGAAGCTCTCTGGTTTTAATTAAAAAAATCACAACTATTAACGGTTTGTGTTTATCTCGAAACCAAAGACACCATTGTATTCTACAAATTCATAGATTTCTAACGATATCTATTTTATTTTTATGGCATAAATTCTGACGAATTGAGAGCGCTTTACAGAAATGCCCCTGAAAACCTATACGAAGACCTTAAGTAAGCTAGGACGACGATGGCAATCTAAAGTTCAGTATCTAGCAGAAACCATGACTCATTTACGTAGTATTGAATACTTGTACTTAAAGTATGTTTTTCGACGTCCAAAAGCTTTAGTCAGTTCTGAAAGGATTTTGTCGCATTAGTTTGAAGTCCAACTCAACTAACAGGTTTTGCCGTTTCATGAGTTAACGTCGTCCTGAAGACGTGAAAATGATCTGAATAACGTTGTATGTAGAACGGGGACGGCGTTAGGATTACTGTTGGGACTAAATTTAATTATTCATTTTCTTTGTTGTGAGAAAAATTCTATTGTATTAAGGATGTTTGACGTTCGCGTTGTATTTGCTTGAGCTCACTAATATCACAGGGTTGAAACAAAGTTCCAAGCCTCAGGGACGTAGCCAGGATTTTGAAATGTGTCAATACAGCAAAATTTCACCCCAGTTTTTTATGATTGCATTTGGAAGAACACTTAAAACGACAACGTAACATCCATTTCCTGGCTTTTGGAGGAAGATTTTACAGACTCTAAAGGTTAAAAAACGTCATGTAAAATACTCAAAACACGCAAAGTAGATTGAATACACTGTTTACAGTTTATTTCCTGACACAATTGATATTGCATCAGTTTCGTAGTTACATGTCTGTTGTTTTATATCAAAAGGGGGTGCCAAGCCTACAAAAACATGAAATTTAAAAAGTGCCAATGCAGCGAAATGTCACCCCAGTTTTTTATGATTGCATTTGGAAGAACACTTAATATGACAACGTAACATCCATCTTTCGTAGAATTTCATTTCCTTGCTTCATTCTTGAGATATTCAGGTTTGTTTGATATGCAAATGTCATACTTATGACATCACACTGCATAATGACTTTTTGAAATAGCATCAATTTTAGGATAGTCCAAATATTTTACATCAAGCTACACACGTTTAGTGACCAGTCATGGCTACATACATGCAAGTGCAAATTTTTATTTTATTTTCATAGTACTTTCGGTAAGCACTCTCAATGAAAATCGTACTTTTCTAAAAAGTCATTATGCAGCGTGATGTCATAAGTATGACATTTGCATATCAAACAAACCTGAATATCTCCAGAATGAAACAAGGAAACGAAATTCTACGAAATATGTTATGTTGTCATTTTAAGTGTTCTTTCAAATGCAATCATAAAAGACTGGGGTGAAATTTCGCTGCATTGGCACTTTAAGGAATAAGGTTCCAAAAATTTTAACGCATTTCTGCCTAGGATGTCTGAGGGTTCTCCGTTCTCCCTTTGATGAGTAAAATTGCCTGGCATTAGACAGGGTAAAAATAAAGGGACCATTAATTTTTAGTCGGCTCAGGCAGGAATGGCTTAACCCTTTATCGCCCAGTAGCCACTCCATTGACGAGTAAAATCGTCTGGCGTTAGCCAGAGTAAAATACTAAAGACATCGTTGGGCGATAAAGGGTTAACCGAGATAGTCTATTAACCCTTTATCACCCAGTAGCCACTCCATTGACGAGTAAAATCGTCTGGCGTTAGCCAGAGTAAAATACGAAAGACATCGTTGGGCGATAAAGGGAAGGGTTAAGAAAGTCGACTAGATTTGGTTTGAAAAATCAGAAAGTTAGACCTGAAATTACTGCTAGACATCTTTAATTTCGGTACTACCATTTGCGTTCAAGTGGGAAAAAAAAGAAAAAGAAAAGTGAAGGTAAATGTTTTTTTCTTACCCTATTTTTGAAAGGAAGAATTTTTCTATGTACAATAATAACCAAGGATTTTAATGCCATCGTTACCATTCGGATAACATAATCTATAAAAAAGTCTTAGGATGTGAATCACAAAGTCAAATTACACCCCCTTCCAAACATTTTCTCAATTATGGATTTAGACAGACAAAAAGTGGATCATAGACCTTATTCATAAATGGTCGTGGAATTAATATTCTTTTATGTGCATATAAATTAGCCCCTCTGAACTCGTTTTCATGTGCGAAATTTAAAAGAATCTTTACTCTAAAACGAGGTCATAGGGCCTAATTTATATGCACATCAAAGGATTTTAAATCGTTGGCCATTTATGAATAAGGTCTATTGGTCAGTGAATTCTCCTTGTGATGAATAAAATCAACTGGTGTTAGCCAGAGTAGAGTTGTACATACACGAGAATTCTTTATTCTTTGCTTATTACAGTATCATATTTTGTTTCTCTATGTATATGTATATATACATATTTTCTCTCTCTCTCTCTCTATATATATATATGTCTATGTATATATCATTACTTTTTATTTTATTTTAATTTTACGGTGAGCGCCTTGCATGGGACTTTTCTCGTTCGTGCTCGCCGAATTTGGACTTGTAATTTTATACTTTTTTTTTCTCTCTCTCTTGGTCCAAATAAAAGTTGAAAGAACAAAGAACATATAACAAGGTTTTGATCTAATTTACAGTTCAGTCATATATTCTCACCTGTTATTACCACACACCAAAACACCACCCATACATCGAGCTTTGAAAAATTTGGTTGTTGAAATGTTAGACTGTAAAAAATACAATCATTAGAAAGTTGGATCAGCCCAGATCTCTTTCACACTCCCTTGTATGATTGGAGGGGGTGGGGGTGTAGGAGCATGTAAGGTATGATTGGAGGGGGGTGTAGAAGCATGTAAGGAATGATGTAATGGAGCATTGGGGAGGGGCTCTTAACATTATTCCCTTGGTGAATCTTAGCCCCTTCCCTTTTGTTGGCTAGATAGATGTCTTGGTTGATGGCAGTCTTCCAAAGAAGGAAATTGTGCTGTCTAAATTGGGGGGGGGGGGGGGGGGGAGTTTAATTTCAGACCACACCCTTTAGCACATCCTGCATGTGGCTAGTCTGTAGGGGGGTGCTGCCTGCAGGCTAATCTCACCAGACAACAGTCCCCTGTGACTTCACAGCTTCAATAGAGACTGAATGAATTTCATGCATTGGGGGACCCCTGTGGATAATTTTCCTGGAATTATCTATTCCAGTAACTATGGGCTTAGTTGTGTACTGTAACATGGAATTGGAATAACAATTTTTATAATTCTTTGTATAGTGACGTGAGATATCAAGAACTTACCAATGCTGTAGTTTTTGATTATGAAACACATAATAAATAAAACAAACATTTCCACACAGAAATAATATAGTCCACACAGATATTCTGTTAAGACGCTTATCCTAAAACAGAAAATTGTACTTCACACATACACATTTAAATACATCAATGTCATTACCAATATACAATATTTACCATCACAAGATTGGTATTCAAACTTGGTCATGTTTAGACTAGTACCGAGTTTGTAGGGTGTTGTGCATGAAGTATTTTGATGGACTCTGCTCAAAGCCTGTCTGTAAATGCAGGTGCAAATACCTACCCTTGTATCCTCCCACAGGTACTAAGGTACAATTAGGGCATGGGCATGAATAAAGCATTCACAGGTTACTCAAAGCCTGCAGTGACAGATAGAGAAACATTGCTGGCTCTGAACAGAGCCCACCAAAGTGAAGCCTGGCAACTTACCAATGACTTATTGATTTTTCCCACTTTGAAGTTTGAATGTACATACAGTATATGCATGGTGTGTTTTGTTGTTTTAAAATCTTGCTTGTGTAAACATGTACAATACAGTGTAGTGCTGTAACTGAATATTGTGTGATATTATACATTACCTTCAGTGCCACTTGGCGTTTTATTGTATTGTTAGCGTGAAGGAAGGTTCCAGTTAAACCAATACCAACCAATATTCCTTAACGTGACCAAATAATGTTAACCACTACGTTTAGATGTACAAAAGTGTTAGATTCAAATGTTTTTCTCTGATTAGTGATGTTCCACAGTGTATAGTCACTTCCCTTACTTAACATAATTAATACCCCATACTTGGTGCAAAAATCCAACTGGCAAAAATACCAAATGGCACCCAGTTACTATTCAGGAATGGGAAATTTGAACTATCAAATGGTTACCGTACATGTATATACAGTATATATATATATATATATATATATATACTGTGTATATATATATATACTGTGTATATATATATATATATATATATTTATATACATGTACCATATACATCCTGTGCTAGCATACATGTATTATATATACTATGCTAATATTCATAATTGAGTATATATAATATATATATATATATATATTTATTTGTTAAAACTGAATATACTGTCATTGCTACTTCAAGTTTCATGCCCGTAGGCAATCTTCAGGCAAAAGTGGAATCCGTTAGTTTCCCATTGAACTGTTTGCTGACGCATGCGCATAGTCTTGCATAATATCTGCTCTACCAAAAAGTATCGAGCACTCTTCGAGCTATACGCAACAAAATCTGGTTTATATATATCTTTTATATATATATATATATATATATATATAATTTCAAAAATGAACGTTGCTACTCCGAGTTTCACACGTTAAGCGATCAGGCAACTAAAAAAGTTTCACTTTAGTTTCTGTTTATATTGCGTGGCACGTGTGAGATCATGGCACACGTGACATCACTGCAAACGCGAAGTTCGAGAGATTGTTCCCAGATAGTGAGATGTGTATCTCTGTTCCTAGAGCAGCGGACGTTCCTAGTATAACATTTATTTTCATGTCGGCATTTTGCAATTAGCTACGATCGTTTGTTGAGCAAGTTCGCTTTCAGAATAAGCAGTTTTTCTTCCAGGCACAGATTACAGCGGCTTGATCCACTTGTGTAAGGGGCGGCGCGTTTAATTAAAATAGACCAATTTACATTGAACGGTTTCCCAGTTCAGTTTCGTTCTTGTATTTCTCGTCATGGAAAGATTTGTGGTGGTTGTTGAAACGTTGCTTGAAGTTGTTGGCTGTCATTCCTATGTATTGTTTTGTGTCTGTTTCGTCGGTTGTTGTCACATCAGCTTTGTAGGTGACTCCTTGCAACCATGCAGTTTCCTTTCAAAGGGCAATCGGTTTTATTTCTGCAGCTGCAATTTTGTTTGTTGTTGTTGTTGTTGTTGTTGATGCTGTCGTTGTTGTTGTTACTGTTGTTGTTTTCTGTTGATAGAATGCAGTGGTTGTGTTTGGAAATAGTGCTTTTGATGTTTTCCATGCAGCTGTAGCTTGACAGAAACTATTGTAAATGACTACACGACTACTTTAACTATACACATATATATATATGTATATATATATATATATATATATATATATATATATATATATATATATATATATATATATATAACCATTAATGCTAACTGTAAATAACCATGATTAACTTTACAACAGTGCTGTAAACTAACTACAGTAACAAAGTCAGTATGCTATATTCACAGCACTTTTGCTATAAATATACATGTAGCCACTTTCTTATTTTTTAAATTAATACAATATTTACAAAGCTGTTCATTTTAACACATAGCATATTTATGTGCAAACTACAATATTAAATTTGCCAGCAATATATATTGTATGTATCAAAGGTTTAGTCATTTGTGGCATAGGTTAAAATGATGTAGAGAAACAAAGAAGTTTAAAGCTAAATGATACATATTGTAAATGATCGATAACAAACACTGCAGTTTAAGACTAAAGAATACGGATTTTGTCAGTTGCCGTGTTTAAGTTGATATGCAGCCTCCATGCTGCAGAACTTGGCAGAGTGAGGTGGAATTCTTGCTTGGCTGGTAAAACAAGAGACAACTTTGGGGTGGTACAATCCAATATAAGTTCAACTGTATCTCCTTGCTTACAGGTGTTTTTCAGAGAATCTACGATTGAACTTTGCCTGTTAGTCCAAACTTGACCGGAATTACCAAGAGCCCAGCCATACGAACCAGACCAGTTAAATGAATTATCACTTGATGCCGCTGTATCTGCTTTCACAATTCCAACCAACATCCAGTAATTATCCTGGAAAGACTCCAGCTTCAGCTGCCAACGTATTACTCCATCTTGATAAGTATTCTCACCAAGAACGTATTTATGATATCCGTTTGGTCCGTGCAATGCAACGGCGCCATCTTCTTCAATAGTTATTCCTGTGCTGTGTTGTTTGAACGACTCATTAATTCCCTTTGGCACCAACTCTTCCTTCAAGCCAAGATACTCAACAAGATTATTGAAATTCTTCAGCTGCTCTGAAGCAACCTTGGGTAATGGCGCAGGATTTTCTGGAGTTTCAACCTTCTTGGCGCGAAGATAATCCAAAATGAGATCAAAATATTTTGGATTAAAATCGAAGAAGACGCAGCCATCTTTGTCGCGTTTCAGACCATCTTCCCACCGCCCGCTAAACATCGAAGCGAGCAAAGATCCTTCGACTTGACAAAGAGTTGATCTTTCCGTTGTCATCTTTTGTCCACCAACATTCAAATTAATAATATCACTGTCGTTAACGGTAACAGCTTTCATTCGTTCCTTCTCGACGTTGTATGCGTCTACTTCCGCTTTCATTTTCGCTCTCTCGCTTTCGATAATTTCTTCGAACTCTGCCTTGAAACGCTTGGTCAAGGCGTCAAATTTTGCCAGTAAATCTTCGCCGTCCATGTTGCTGTTTAGGAACTTTCAGAAAAACAGTTATTTTACACGCAAGTCAAAGAAATTCAGTTGAACATCTAGACATACCACCCGACATTTGCAGATTTGCTACTTTTTCTACATCCACGTACAATTAGTCAGCGGAAAATTTTACCGGTACTTCATGTTAAAAAGTACAAGATTTACGAGTGATTCCTCAGTGTTGATGAATGAAGCATAATGTTCGTAGAAACTATATTTTTAAAGTATAGCTATAAGTACATAACAAAGTCAATATAAACACAATAACTTTGAATTTTTATTTCCATATGACCAGACATTAGTCTGTCCCGAGATATTCAGTGGTTCATTTAGAATGACCAAAAATAATTCTAATTGCCATACCGTAATTATTCGAATAAACGCCTCCCTCGAATAAACGCCGCCCTCGAATAAACGCCGCAGGGACAAGCAAAAATATTATTAAACGCCGCCCTTGAATAAACGCCGCACCTGAAGCGCCAAAAATTTAATAAACGCCGCGGCGTTTATTCGGTACTTATCTTTAAAAAATAAGACAACATTAAATCTAAAGCAGTCTTGGATATTTATTCTTCTCGATTACAATGTTATTTAGTTCAAAGTGGCTATACTTCATAGCTTTGCTACTTAGTTCTCTCTCTAAAACTTCTGCTATGCGCAGTTCCGTGGTGACAGCCGAGAATTTTGCCGGTACAACTAGTCCGATTTCTCTCTTTCTTTTTCCAGTGGCTTTCGCGAATAGTTTGTTCTCAGTGTTTGCGTCTAGGAAGTTCTTTAATAAGCGAGACAGCTCAATTGGGACGTGGCCAGCAAGCGTCTTCTTCGAATTCGGCTGCTTCGTGCCAGTGGGAGGTTTATAAACACCAATTGCGTTTTCATCGTGTTCCTTTGCCTCTGCGCGAGTATCTTTCTCACATTCAAGTATTTCATGAGTTTTGGGAGTCCACACAGACTTATAAACATGGTGACCTCGGATAATCGTGTCAAAGTCTACCTTGAAATACATTTTGAACTCTACTGGCATTGCCCTTGCCATTGTTGCGACTTGCGAGTTAACTTTGTTTGAAATTTGAGAAGGTTTGCATCAAGTTTGTGACATTAAGTTATTACTCGCACTTACTCAAATTACAAACATCGCTCGTGGTCCAATCAGCAAGTACGGTTTGTATTCATGCTAATTGCAACTAGATCTATATTTTAGCACATGCAATGGCACAAAACCTACAACAAATGAGGAATGGCAGATTCAAATAGGGACCAAATTTCGCACAAAGGACAAAAAAGACATAAATACAGCCTTGCAGTAAAAAAACAAGCAATCGCATATGCTGAAATACACGGAAATCGACCTGCTTCTCGCCAATTTCAAGTCGATGAAAGAAGAATACGAGAATGGAGAGCAAAGAAGAGTGATATCGAAGGTGTTCTTGCGGTAAGAGGTAACAAAGTCAAACAAAGAAGTAGATTGTGTGGAGCTGGCCGAAAACCGCTAAGCACGAAGTTAGAGGAAGTTTTAATGGAGTGGATTGAAAGCAGACGATCTCGCGGTCTTCGAGTTTCCAGTAAACTTATAATGAAGAAAGCACAAGTAACATTCAACGATATAAACCAAAATGACGTGACTGACGACGACTTTAAAGCTTCAAGAGGCTGGTTGGCAAAATTTATGAAGAGAAATGGTTTATCTTTGCAATTGAGAAGAAAAACCTCTATTGCTCAACAGGATCCAGAACGAATGATAGCTAAACTCGTGTCATATGTAATTCAAGTAAGACGCCTACAGAAAAAGCACGAATACAGCCCCTCTGATATCATTGCAATGGATGAAACTCCAGTTTGGTGCGATATGGTATCCGAAACCACTATTGACGCAACCGGGACAAAGACTATTACACTGAAAACGACGGGTCATGAAAAGGCTAGAGCATCAGTTTGTTTAGCTGCCAAGGCCGATGGGACAAAACTTAAGCCTATGGTAGTCTTTAAAGGAGCAAAACGAGAATCCGCAGCGCTAAACGAAGAGTTCAAACGTAGAGCGGTCGTAGCCACTTCGGTAAATGGATGGATGGACACTGAATTAACTCGTACCTGGACCAACTCTGTTCTAGGAGCGTTTTCTTTCAACCGAAGGCTGTTAGCTTGGGACTCCTACGAGTGTCACCTTGTGGACAGTATAACCGACTCTCTGAAATCCAAGAAAATCGATCGCGTGATTGTCCCGGGAGGTTGTACCAAATATATACAGGCGCCCGACGTAAGTTGCAACAAACCATTCAAATCATTGTGCACAGAAAGGTGTGATGAATGGCTGGCGACAGTAGGCATTCACGAAGAAACAGCAGCTGGGAATTTGAAAGCGCCACCAAGAAAAACCATTTTGCAGTGGATTCTGGATTCCTGGGATGAATTGCCTACAGATGTCATCAAGAAATCGTTCAAAAGTTGTGCATTGAACCTTCCAGTTGACGGCTCAGAAGATGATGCGATTCACTGTTTCAAGGAGGGACAGCCGTGCAACACTGGACAAGCCGTCCTGAAATCACAACTGGATATTCTCGACGAGCCAGAAACGAATCCTTTCGACACTGAAGAATACACGTCTTCCGATGTTGAAGAGGCATGCCCTACTATTCAGCTGTTAGACTCGGACCACGAAGGAGACAGTGACATTGAAATAGAATGAAACTTAGTCATTATATAAGACAGTGAACAGTTCAATTTTCATATATATTTATATATATTTAAAAGACATATGAATTTTATTCTTAGTTTTTTAATAAATTCACAGTTGTTGTTACAAAATTTGCAATAAACGCCGCCCTCGAATAAACGCCGCCCTCGAATAAACGCCGCACCTGAAGCGCCAAAAATTTAATAAACGCCGCGGCGTTTATTCGAATAATTACGGTAACCATGCATTTTCCATAGTACAGCAATAAATGTGAGTTGCAAAATGTTGCATTATGTGAATCAAAATATAATATAATTGTGGTACAATATAACAAAATGAAGGCAAGATAGAAAGTCTATATGCCATGCTACAATGTTCCTTAAGATTGTCATGCTAACAAATCTCATCAACAGATCAACTCACCCAAGTCAAAAAAATGTTTAGCAGAGAAAATATCAACATGGAAAGTATGATCTACCATTGGGGTGGTGGCATTTGACTTCGTTTTCTGACCCACCCCATGTCATACCACCAGGGCATTTGCATAAAGGCAGACTTGCCAACCTACCCCAAGCAAATACAGTGAGATCCAATTTTTTCCTCCAAAAAAATAGCGAGAAAAATGCAACAATAGTGATAAAACAACGTTCATGTTCAAATCAATTCATTTTGCTTTTTTCCCATGTAATAGTTTTAACAAATATATACAGTAGTATTAATAAAAGATAAGACTTTTTTTGTTGTTTTTTGGGTTTTGTTTTATTTGACGATGGTATATACCATTGTCAAAATGGCGGATGTGGAAATGAATTTATCGTGACTGCTAAATTACTGCGTTACTTCATGTCAGTTGTCCTACATCTACAGACTATACAATCTATGTCCATATTTCGGTAAATTAAAATAAAATGTAAATTAATAGACAGATTTAGCAAACAGGACGTGGACGTCAAGAGGACGTCACTTGACCGGTGAAGACTGGGTCGAGGACGCCGTCGTGTTGTGAATAAAATCAGATTTAGCAAAATATCTGGGACGCTAGACAACGTTGTTTTTTGTTCTAGAACACTCTTTATCTAATAATCCATGGACTATGTAGAAAGAAGCTTTGTAGATGTTTTTCTGCCATTGATTTGCCCAGTATTACATGTAAGACAAATTTTCTAACGCAGATATCAGTAGGAGAGATAATTGTCAGGTCGCTACTATTTTGAGTGTGTCTGTATTAATTCAGATGTTCTCGAAATATCATTTACCACATTATCGACAGAACTTCTCTTTTGTCCATTAGCTTAGTGTGATTATTACTTATGTTTTTATTTAAATAAATCCACGATTTCTATTTTCTGCTGTCGTCATGTTGTCGTGATGCTTTTTTTTGTTTACCTGTGGTTGAAATTTATGGCGCGGTGTGGTTTGCAATCTGTTCGTGATGCTTTAACCCTTGCCTATGCTGAAAACTATATCAGTGATGCTGAGTTTGTGTTGCTGTATGAGTACAACCGTTCAAAACCCGTTTTTCCTTACTGGAAATTCAATGCTTTTAATTTGGAGACTTGGGATGACGAGGAGTGTCGGACAGAGCTACGGTTTGGCAAACATGATCTCCCATTATTGATGCAGTGTTTGCAAATTCCTGAAAAAATTGTCTGCCAACAACGAACAACCTGTAGTGGAATGGAAGGGTTGTGTATTCTCTTGAAAAGACTGGCATACCCTTGTAGATACACTGACATGGCAACTCGATTTGGAAGGAACCCAACCGAAATGTGCCTTATATACAATACAGTACTGGATAATATCTATGATATTCACCACCATCGCCTTGAAAGCTGGGACCAACCATTTCTTTTGCCAGAACAACTCCACAGCTATGCCCTTGCCATTCACAACCGTGGTGCCCCTCTTCAGAATTGCTTTGGATTTGTGGATGGTACAGTACGTCCAATTCCTAAACCAAAATACAACCAAAGAGTGATGTATAATGGTCATAAGCGAGTCCATTCCATAAAGTTTCAAAGCATTGTTGTACCAAATGGTCTTATTGTGAATCTTGCTGGTCCATTTGAAGGCAAGCGACATGACAGCACTATGCTGTACGAGTCTGGTGTGCTGCCTAACCTGAGACGTGTTGCTTTTTACAACAACCAGCCACTTTGTTTATATGGTGACCCAGCATACCCTTTGGGAGTCCACCTTCAAGGACCCTTTAAAGAAAGACAACGTACCCCCGAAATGCAAGCTTACAACAAAGCTATGAGTGAAGTACGAGTTTCAGTGGAATGGATGTTTGGAAACATCACAAAGTATTTTAGTTTTGTTGATTTTAAAAGGCAAATGAAAGTGAACTTGAGTCCTGTTGGTAAGATGTATTTTGTTTCTGCATTACTTGAGAATGCCCACACCTGCCTTTATGGAAACATTGTTTCACAAGCATTTCAGCTTGAACCACCTTCACTACAGCAATATTTCTGGTAATTAATTATGCACTTCTTTCTTATTTTGTATTCTTAATTATTACAAAACTGTTAATTTAATTGCAATGTTGAACATATTGTTTTGAACATTAGAAGACAAAAATGTAATAATTTATTAAGATGATAATTAACATTCAATTAACATTTCTTATAGTAAGTAACAATTTATATTTAATTAACAATTTATATTCAATTAACATTTTTTATAATAATTAAAATTTATAAGCAAATTAACATGTTATAATAATAATTTGTATTATAATATGAATATAGATATATAATTTACATACATAATCAACAATTATACCATGAGCTTAAGTCATATATATATATATATATATATATATATATATATATATATATATATATATATATCTTATTGGATGTTTTGGTATGTAGTATCGCTGTATATTTTTATGAGTTGTGCTTTATTTTGATGAGCCCACAGGGTGAGTCAAAATACAAATAACAAGTAAAAATGTACAGCGATGCTACACTCCAAAACATCTTATAAGAGATTTATTATACAACTGCTCTGATCTACAAATTTTTATGGAAAAAGAAAACTATAAAAAGGCCAGAGAAGTAGTGTGACTTGTACCAAGACAAAATAATAAGCATACATGAAGTAGTCTCCTGTGTGATAAATTTGTTTGGCTCCAAATACAGTATCGCTGTATATTTGCACTCATTTTTAGCGTTATTTGGACAGTTTTTAATGCAGTTGTATAATAAGACTTCATATCCAGCCTAGTGGCAAATAGTATAATTGTTTTTATGTAGACAACCACTATAATTACATAATTTAAATGAAATTATTTTTTGCATTCACTTTACCAAATCCACCCAGTATTGAAGCTGCCTAATATAATAGAACATGCTATGTAATCGAGTGAAATGCCCAATATTACTTATAATATAATCATGATTTTTTTTCTCTCATTACATTGACTTCATATATAGTGGTTGTCAGTATGTCTGTGTTTATATATCTATATCAAAAATTTATACAGTGTCACCTGATGTAACAAAACATTTAATCTTTTTCTTTAATTATATTGGCAAGCAATTGTGTTTGCTGCTGTTGTTGTTGCATAAATGTCATCATTTGCTGCTGCAACATGGCAAATTGTTGCTGCTGCTGCTGTTGTTGTTGCTGTTGTTGCTGCTGCATCTGGTGCTGTAAATACTGCTCCGACAGCTTCATTTGTGTAGAGCATTGCTGTTGGGTTGTACGAACCAGCTCCATAAATTCCATTTTCTGGGTATTCTGGGCTTCTCTCTCTTCCTTCTTTTCCTTTCTTTCCTGTTCCTTTGCTTCTTTGTCTAATTCAATCTTTTCATTCAACCATGTAAACATATCTCCTGATCTCCTTCTCTTTTTTACTTGTTCTTGACTCTCATCACTTCCAGTTGTTCTCTTTTTTGTCTCACTAAACCTCTCCATTGCCCTCTGTCTCATGTCTTTTGCTTGTGCCTTTTCTTTTTCATTCTTCTGTTTCTTCAATATATCTTCGTTTTCCATCATCAGGTCAGTCTCTTCACCAATTTCTATTAATTCCTCCAGTAAGCTTTCTCTCTCTGTCAATTCTTGGCCACCTTCACCTGTTGCTCTCTTTTCTTGGGCCATCTTTGCCTTGTATTTTTTTGACAATGTACCAAAGTGATCCCTGGCAGAACGAGCAGTTATCTCAAAACCTTGAGTGTTTAAATTATCTGCCACTTTTTGCCATCTTGCCCCTCGTTCCCTTGATTTTTGCTTGTGATTTAAAACACCCTCTACAGTCACTTCTTTTAGTAAAGTAAGGTCCTTCTCATCAGACCACACCATAACTGATCTAAATTAAAACATATTAAAACATAAGATTTAATACTGTATTGAACAGGTATATCATTGCTATCATATTTATTTTAGTAATATAATGTATATAATACTTTTTCTTTAAGTTGTCTTCGTTCACTTCCATTTAGCGATAGTATATAAAGCTATATAAAGAACAAATAAATGAACAAAATTTAATTTATTGTGGGTGGGGAATTATATGTTTATTTAAACAAAATAAACAGTGTTTATGAAAAATATATACGAAGATGGCAAATATTTGTAAACTAGACGAAGGAAAAACACTGCATTAAAAGTGTAAGCCTATTAAAATTGAGCATAAGAAAACAATTTAATTTAATTTAAGAAATAAAACAAAGAATGGATACAATAGTCTTCGGCGGATAATTTGTGTTTTGTTTAATATGAATCATTCATGACACAGAGCCAGAGGAACTATTTAATACGAGTTTACACATACGTACTAAGTATCATAAATAAAACAAAGTTATACAGAACTACTACTTCTAATAAATGTTTTATTTGTACTTACCTTTTACATAGGAAAACAAACCAAAACAACTCGCGTCGTAGACAGGACGTGAAATCTCACAATTCACGTCCTAAAAATCGCTGAGACGACGTCGTCTTTAGCGCCGGAAGTGAAATTGACTAAAATCCACGCCAGCTCACGCCATCTCACGTCCTCTTGACGTCCACGTCCTGTTTGCTAAATCTGTCTATTAATTCCCTTTGGCACCAGCTCTTCCTTCAAGCCAAGATACTCAACAAGATTATTGAAATTCGTCAGCTGCTCTGGAGCAACCTTGGGTAATGGCGCAGGATTTTCTGGAGTTTCAACCTTCTTGGCGCGAAGATAATCCAAAATGAGACCAAAATATTTTGGATTAAAATCGAAGAAGACGCAGCCATCTTTGTCGAGTTTCAAACCATCCTCCCACCGCCCGCTAAACATCGAAGCGAGCAAAGATCCTTCGACTTGACAAAGAGTTGATCTTTCCGTTGTCATCTTTTTTCCTCCAACATTCAAATGAATAATATCATTGTCGTTAACTCTCTCTCTTTCGATACTACTCAAACCAGTAGAGCGAGACATGGACGATTTTTTTATCGCTTCCTAAGCACAGAATAAAGAACCACAGAATAGTAATACACCAGAAGTCCAACTCGCGTCGGAACCTTTGAAGTTTATGTCCTCGCGCATGTCGCCTCGCGCATCTGGATTCCTCGCCATCCTACGCCATCCCACGCCATCCCACGCCATCCTGGCAAGTTCCCCCGGCAGTTTGGTCCTTCAAAAGGTTAAAACTGCCGGGGGAACTTGCCAGGATGGCGTAGAATGGCGTCGGATGCACTGATTTTATAGAGATCAGTGGTCGGATGGCGTAAAATATCGCGCCTGCGCATTGAAAAAATGCGGACAAGTTTTCACTTGAGTTGGACTTCTGGTTGTATTACAATCTCGTTCCCAGAGCCCACGTTCCCCACCCGGGAAACGAGACTCTGGGATAATCCGTTTCACATCGATATTTCATTGGCTGATGAACACAGTGAACTCTATGTAACTCTTCTTCCGGATAACAAGAATCCTGTGATAGCGAAAGTTACTGGAAATTGTAAGATGCGCGAATGAACGGATTTAACTCGCTGCGCATCCCACAATCTTTGTCAAGAACTGTTGACCATAAATTAAAAACACTATTAGGGGGGGTTGCACGGGGAGGAGGCGGGTTAAAAAGCCCCCCCGACAATTTTCAAGTTAGGGTTAGGGTTACCCCCGGGAAATTCACATTTTTGAGTTAGGGGGTTCGGGGGGGGGAAGGGTTTCATTAAAAACCTCTTTATTAAACAATTCCAGTAACTTACTGCATACAATGCTTTACAATGACAGTAGTTTACTGGTTACAACGTGAGCATCGACTGGAACTGAGCAGAAGGGCCACTCGGGGCTCAGAGTGTCGCCGTTTTTCAGTGCGCATGCGCGGGGTCTGCCGAAGCTCGCAGCCAGTAAACCAGGTCAACAAGGAGTGTAATGGCGAAATACGGATTTGCTTCACTAAAATCGCTATATCTCACAAACTAGTCGCCCGATCTTCACGCTACAACCAGCAGTGATTGAGAGAAGGTAAGTGACAATATTTTTGCTGTTTAGAAGACATGAAAAACATCTGAAAGTGAAAATTTACGGAATTAAAACCGCCACAGTATAGAGCCACTAAAGTATTCTTGTCGATTTTCCACTTGCCTTTACGGCTTGAAAAAAAAGAGTAGAAACTCTTTGAAAACATGTCAAACATTGAGTACAAAGATGAAATCACACGTATGTGTTATTATTTACTGAACCAGACGAGTAGCTCTGAACAACGAAGCAATTCTGTTAGGTGAATTTGGGGCAATTACACACTGTGACACTCTGAAATTTGCTGACCAGTATTCCATAAATCAAACTACTAAGTGCCCACAATCTACCCGCTTTTCAAAACTAAAGTTAATAGCTCTCCAATAATAACTTTAATATTTTTATTGAGAAGCGTGGCTGATTTTTATGTTTGTTTTGTTTTTTATTACAGTTGAATCATGCATACAGTATTTCTTCTTCAACTTGTTTAATATATTCATATCATGTCAGACCATTGATCTTCTTGAACTTGAAAGCAGTGTACTGAAATATATGCGATCAGTCCAAGATTGGGGTTGCTAAGCTCCTTCATAGTACATATTTTAGATCAAAACAAGGACTGGTGTATAATAAGAATTTCAATGGAGCATTGTGTTTACTGGATGGTCACTTGTAAATTATTTCTATAGTTTGATACTGTACTTTGATTTGTACTACAGTGTAAATTATTTTTTTGCTATATAAAAATAAATATTTGGGATTGACTGTTTGTGATTGAATTGAGGTTGAATTTCTTCTTGAACTGCACCAGTGCAACAGCAAATTTGCTCCAAACAAAGTCATTCAGAGAAATTAGTTTTACTAAAACAATGTCCTTGTCCAATCTGAGATTAAATTTTGCTAATCAGGCCTTTCCAGATTACAAAAAAGAAGGGAGAATGCAATTGCATGCAAACATTTCTGCCTAGTTAGTTTCAATTAATCAATGGTTTATAGTGCTGTATATAAACTTGCACAATATCAAATGATTTCAACATGCAAAACTGATTGCTATTGAAAAAGTTTTATTCCTTCTGTAAGACAATGATGTGAAAAAACTTTATATATATTCTATCATGTATTCTAATAGAAATTTGGAATATTTTGTAATTCAGTTTTTTAACTGCAAATATGGTATTAAAACATACAAATAGCCCTGGCCCCTGGTGTCAAACAAGACAGCAAACAGCTCACAGGTGGTGACATCAAGCAGTAATTTAAACATAAGTTACCTCTATCATAAGTTTAATTCCTACATGTTAGTTTTATGAAATTTTAAAAAAATATAACAACAGTACTAAACTGGCCTAATTAATTTCAAAATATATTTAATACTGTAAAACGACAAAACGTCACCTAATAGAATTGCTTCGTTTTCAAAATTACTCAATCCATTCAAGAAATAACAGGAAATATGTGCAGTTTAATCTTTATACTTAACGTTTAAACTGCTTTTAAAGATTGTCTGCTCTTATTTTTGCTTGCAAATGCAAGTTTAAAGAAGATGGTAATGCTTTAAATAGCTTCACACAGTGGCGGTTCGAGTTCGTTTCAATTCCGTAAATTTTCACTTTCAAATGTTTTTCGTACCTTCTAAACGGCAAAAATATTGTCATCTACCTCCTCTATTACTACTGGCGGGCCCTTCTGCTCAGTTCTTTATTCTGTGCTCCTAAGTGTCAGTTTTACAGTATTAACCGCGGATCAATTTCAAAGCAATCACGAGGTGTATTCTCATGTACCACGTGATAAACATCCAATTGTTTATACCATTGTTAACTCGTAAACAAGCTATCACGTGGTACATAAGAATACACCTCGTGATTGCTTTGAAATTGATCTGCGGTTAACGAAACTGTTGCTTCGGAAGCAATGAAAACATCGTCTGTGTCTCGCTCTACTGATTTGAGTAGTAATTTCTTCGAACTTTGCCTTGAAACGCTTGGTCATGGCATCAAATTTTGCCAGTAAATCTTCGCCGTCCATGTTGCTGTTTAGGAACTTTTAGAAAAACAGTTATTTTACACACAAGTCAAAGAAATTCAGTTGAACGTCTAGACATATACTACTCGACATTTGCAGATTTGCTACTTTTTCTACATCCACGTACAATTAGTCAGCAGAAAATTTCACTGGTACCTCATGTTAAAAAGTACAAGATTTACGAGTGATTCCTCAGTTTAGTAATCGAGTGTTGATGAATCAAGCATAATGTTCGTAGAAAGTATAGCTATACGTACAAACAAAGTCAATATAAACACAATAACTTAGAGTTTTTATTTCCATAATCACTTGATGACCAGACATTAGTCTGTCCCGAGGTATTCGGTGGTTCATTTAATAGAATGACCAAATACAAAATGAAGGCAAGATAGAAAGTCTATGTACCATGCTCCAATGTTCCTTAAGATTGTCATGCTAACAAATCTCATCAACAGATCAACTCACCCAAGTCAAAAAGATGTTTAGCAGAGAAAATATCAACATGGAAAGTATGATCTACCATTGGGGTGGTGGCATTTGACTTCATTTTCTGACCCACCCCATGTCATACCACCAGGGCATTTGCATCAAGACAGACTTGCCAACCTACCCCAAGCAAATACAGTGAGATCCAATTTTTCCCTCCCAAAAAGTAGTGAGAAAAATGCAAAAATAGTGAGAAAACAACGTTCATGTTCAAATCAATTCATTTTGCTTTTTTCCCATGTAATAGTTTTAACAAATACAGTAGTATTAATAAAAGATAAGACTTTTTGTTGTTGTTTTTTGGGTTTTGTTTTATTTGACGATGGTATATACCATTGTCAAAATGGCGGATGTGGAAATGAATTTTTCGTGACTGCTAAATTACTGCGTTACTTCATGTCAGTTGTCCTACATCTACAGACTATACAATCTATGTCCATATTTATTTTGTCGTTAAATTTCGGTAAATTAAAATACTGAAATCAAACCAATGAAGAATCTAGTTTTAGGATTTTAATTTATCGTCAGAATCGAGTACGGAATCGTGAGACCGTGAGATTGTAGTCAAAACGGCAAAACCGCGAGACTTGGCAGGTCTGTGTATGTACAGTGTGAAAATATATTTATACAATAATTTGAATAGTATGTGCGTTTTTATTAATCGATAGCCATGATCTATAAAAGGACAGATGCACAGATTACATCACTGACGTGGTCTGATTTCTCTAAACCAATCACAGATCTCACTGCAACATCATGAGCCAATGACGTTGCTTGATTTGTATAGATCATGGATCACGTCAGATAAAGTGATTTATCTTTTTTAATGCCCTGGAAATTCACTGGGAAATTTAATAAGTCTGTTGAAACATAATTTTTCAATTTTCTATTGTATAAAATAAATAGATTCAATTTTTTTATTGTCTGTTCAGTTATAGATGTACAGAGGACGTCACAACGTGCTAAGAACATCAGTGACCCACATGTTTTGTTGTGTCTGTTTCATTGGTCGTTGTCACATCAGCTTTGTAGATGACTTCTGCAACCATGCAGTTTCCTTTCAAGGGGCAATCGGTTTTATTTCTGCAGCTGCAATTTTGTTTGTTGTTGTTGTTGTTGTTGTTGTTGTTGATGTTGCTGTCATTGTTGTTGTTACTGTTTTCTTTCAATAGAATGCGGTGGTTGTGTTTGGAAATAGCACTTTTGATGTTTTCCATGCAGCTTGACAGGAACTAAAGTGAAACTTTTTTAGTTTCCTGATTGATGATCACTTAACGTGTGAAACTCGGAGTAGCAACGTTCATTTTTTAAATAAAATCTATCTTGCTCTACCTTCAAAAGTATCGAGCACTCTGTGGTCTATTGTAAACGACTACTTTAACTATATATATACATATATACATATATATATATACATATATACATATATACATATATAAATATTACCAGGGTTAAGTCACGTTGGCCTGAAAAACAGAGAAAAATCTTCTCGACGTTTCGAGCGAAGGCCCTTCGTCAGGAGAAATTAGTAAACAACTCACATGTGGTCACGCGTATTTATAGCAGAGCTACAATGGGAATCACGTGAACACATGTAAGCCAATAAAAACAAAGTAAACAAATAAATTAATATGTAATTTTAGCCTGTGTGCAGGTGATGACCCAATTTGTGGGTCAGCTACCTGCAAATAGGCAAAGAAACAGGTTATAAATTACTATTTAAATCATCAGAAAAAGGTTAAGGAAAAGGTGTGGAATATGGTGGTGGAGTGAGCTAAATGAAAGAGAATCGCTCATTGAGGCCGTGAGGGTGAATGGTACCAAGTTTGTAAATGAGACGCATTTCTTGTTTACGACGAGTATCGTTACAACCTGTAATGGGCTGAATGGCACAGATTTTCATGTTGGAAAAGGAGTGGTTGGCACTGTTGAAGTGCCTGGCAACAGGTTTGTTTTGCACATTGTATTTGACATCACGAAGGTGTTCAACAAACCTGTCACCTAAACGTCTTCTAGTTTCTCCGATGTAAAGCATGGGACATTTACTGCAAGAGATACAGTAAATGAGGTTGGAGGAAGTGCAAGTGAAACTGTGGGTAATGTTGAACTTACATTTTGGAGCCGAAATTGAAATTGAGGAGTCTAAATATTTGTATGTACGATACTCGTCGTAAACAAGAAATGCATCTCATTTGCAAACTTGGTACCATTCACCCTCACGGCCTCAATGAGCGATTCTCTTTCATTTAGCTCACTCCACCACCATATTCCACACCTTTTCCTTAACCTTTTTCTGATGATTTAAATAGTAATTTATAACCTGTTTCTTTGCCTATTTGCAGGTAGCTGACCCACAAATTGGGTCATCACCTGCACACAGGCTAAAATTACATATTAATTTATTTGTTTACTTTGTTTTTATTGGCTTACATGTGTTCACGTGATTCCCATTGTAGCTCTGCTATAAATACACATGACCACATGTGAGTTGTTTACTAATTTCTCCTGACGAAGGGCCTTCGCTCGAAACGTCGAGAAGATTTTTCTCTGTTTTTCAGGCCAACGTGACTTAACCCTGGTAATATTTGGATTTCAACCGTGGCCGACGCTGTCCTAGAAGCTTTTAACTGTATACATATATACATATATATATATATATAACCATTAATGCTAACTGTAAATAACCATGATTAACTTTACAACAGTGCTGTAAACTAACTACGGTAACCAAGTCAGTATGCTATATTCACAGCACTTTTGCTATAAATATACATGTAGCCACTTTCTTATTTTTTAAATTAATACAATATTTACAAAGCTGTTCTTTTAACACATAGCATATTTATGTGCAAATTACAATATTAAATTTGCCAGCAATACACACGTAAAAATGCCCAGTCTGATCAGCTCTGATATCAGATCTGTTCGGAGAAATGTAGCAACCCTTGATACCGCCTGACAGCTACAGAATGTACCAGCGCTGATGTATAAACATTTAGTTAGAATTTCTGACAGACTGCAACAGCTCCGTAGACAACATACCTGTTCAGTCTATTATATCAAACTGATACAGCACTGACCGTGTCAGGCTGATACAGTTTGACAGAATCTGTTCTGAACAGTCTGTTGTAGCTGCAGGTATGATACAGATATGATATCATAGGTGTATCATACCTGATACTGCAACAGGCTGTATCAGGGGTCGCTACATTTTTCTGAACAGATCTGACATCATTCTGCATCAGGTCTGACACAGAGTGTGCGTTTTTGCATGTGTATATATTGTATGTATCAAAGGTTTAGTCATTTGTGGCATAGGTTAAAATGATGTAGAGAAACAAAGAAGTTTAAAGCTAAATGATACATGTTGTAAATGATCGATAACAAACACTGCACTTTAAAACTAAAGAATACGGATTTTGTCAGTTGCCGTGAGTAAGTTGATATGCAGCCTCCATGCTGCAGAACTTGGCAGAGTGAGGTGGAATTCTTGCTTGGCTGGTAAAACAAGAGACAACTTTGAGGTGGTACAATCCAATATTAGTTCAACTGTATCTCCTTGCTTAAAGGTGTTTTTCAGAGAATCCACATTTGATTCTTGCCCGTTGGTCCAAGCTTGACCGGAATCACCAAGAGCCCAGCCATACGAACCAGACCAGTTATATGAATCATCACTTGATGGTACTGTATCCGCTTTCACAATTCCAACAAACATCCAGTTATTATCCTGGAAAGACTCCAGCTTCAGCTGCCAACGTATTACTCCATCTTGGTAAGTATTCTCACCAAGAACATATTTAAACCATCCGTTTGGTCCGTGCAATGCAACGGCGCCATCTTCTTCAATAGTTATTCCTGTGCTGTGTTGTTTGAACGACTCATTAATTCCCTTTGGCACCAGCTCTTCCTTCAAGCCAAGATACTCAACAAGATTATTGAAATTCTTCAGCTGCTCTGAAGCAACCTTGGGTAATGGCGCAGGATTTTCTGGAGTTTCAACCTTCTTGGCGCGAAGATAATCCAAAATGAGACCAAAATATTTTGGATTAAAATCGAAGAAGACGCAGCCATCTTTGTCGCGTTTCAGACTATCTTCCCACCGCCCGCTAAACATCGAAGCGAGCAAAGATCCTTCGACTTGACAAAGAGTTGATCTTTCCGTTGTCATCTTTTGTCCACCAACATTCAAATGAATAATATCACTGTCGTTAACGGTAACAGCTTTCATTCGTTCCTTCTCGACGTTGTATGCGTCTACTTCCGCTTTCATTCTCGCTCTCTCTCTTTCGATAATTTCTCCAAACTCTGCCTTGAAACGCTTGGTCAAGGCGTCAAATTTTGCCAGTAAATCTTCGCCGTCCATGTTGCTGTTTAGGAACTTTCAGAAAAACAGTTATTTTACACACAAGTCAGAGAAATTCAGTTGAACGTAGATCCTAGATATATACTACACGACATTTGCACATTTGCTACTTTTTCTACATCCACGTACAATTAGTCAGCGGAAAATTTCACTGGTACTTCATGTTAAAAAGTACAAGATTTACGAGTGATTCCTCAGTGTTGATGAAGCATAATGTTCGTAGAAACTATATTTTTAAAGTATAGCTATAAGTACATAACAAAGTTAAGATAAACACAATAACTTTGAGTTTTTATTTCCATAATCACTTGATTATGTCCCGAGGTGTTCGGTGGTTCATTTAATAGAATGACCAAATACAAAATGAAGGCAAGATAGAAAGCCTATATACCATGCTACAATGTTCCTTAAGATTGTCATGCTAACAAATCTCATTAACAGATCAACTCACCCAAGTCAAAAAGATGTTTAGCAGAGAAAATATCAACATGGAAAGTATGATCTACCATTGGGGTGGTGGCATTCAGGGGCGTCGGAGCAACACTAAAAGGGTGGGAGTGGCCCAAAATTTTTAGGGGGGTTCGGGGGCATGCTCCACCGGGAAATTTTGAAATCTAGAGTCTCTGAAATGCCATTTCCTGCATTTTGGGACAAGGATTTACAGAATTCTAAAGGTCCAAAAACGTTATAAAATACTCAAAAGACAACACTTTTCCGGACATTGAATATCTGCACTCAAATTTCTTTATTATATCTATTCAAAGTCGTGGGTTAGCTAGGGTTTGTGATGTTGTTAATCATAACTTTATTACTGGCCTTGTTTAATACTGGTCTTGTTAAGAAGTGGGGGGTAATAGTTTTAACAAATACCGTAGTATTAATAAAAGATAAGACTTTTTTTTGTTGTTTTTTGGGTTTTGTTTTATTTGATGATGGTATATACCATTGTCAAAATGGCGGATGTGGAAATGAATTTTTCGTGACTGCTAAATTACTGCGTTACTTCATGTCAGTTATCCTACATCTACAGACTATACAATCTATGTCCATATTTATTTTGTCGTTAAATTTCGGTAAATTAAAATACTGAAATCATACCAATAAATAATCTAGTTTTAAGATGTTCATTTATCGTGAGAATCAAGCACAGAATCGTGAGATTGTAGTCAAAATTGTGAGTCTCACGGCAAAACCGTGAGACTTGGCAGGTCTGTGTATGTACAGTATGAAAATATATTTATACAATAATTTGAATAGTATTGTTGAGTGGCTAGCACTCGTTGAGGTTCAGTTATGATTGTTATGATATTTAAACTATTGTATATGGCGTATAATGACGCGAACTGTCGTAGGCACGGTCTTTCAACCGTTTTGTGGTTTTGAGTTGTTGTACCTCTGTGTTGAGAGGCTTAATTTATCTTTCTGTAATCTATTGCTAAGATACCTTAATAAATATATAACATTTGGTGGCAGCGGTGGGATGGCTGAGAAAGAAAGAAACCTCGAAACAGAAGGAAGAAATGCGAGGTCGGACGCCGTCCGTTGAGTCAGTGGCAAAGCAAGTGGTAAACTCCAGGGCGAAACCAGATGTCTACAAAGACGGGCCTTGGGAGGAATGGCTGAACCACTTCCAGTTGTGCGCAGAGATAAACCAGTGGAATGAAGACCAACGCTGTCAGCAACTAGCAGTTTCCTTGAGAGGTCGAGCCCAAACGGTTTACATCACGTTAAGCACCGAGGAAAAGTCGAGCTACAAAGAATTACTGGCAGCCCTGAACAAAAAGATGACACCGCCGCAAGAAAGAGTCGTTCACAAATTAGCATTTCGTCAGAGGAAACGGGAAAAAGGAGAAAAACTCGTGGATTTGGCGACTAGCTTGCGGAGATTGGCAGCAAGAGCGTATCCGGGAAAAGATTCGACGTTTATCGAGGACGAGATCGTTGACCAGTTTATCAGTGCGCTCGACTCGAGGGAATTACGCATCGGAGTAAGTCAAACAAGTCCCACAAGTTTGGACGAAGCACTTTCTACGGGCCTGAGACTGGAGAGCCTTCACGCCATAGAAAACAAACACCGAGATCGTGACCGAGATGCAAGAATCAATATGGCCGACATTGTTGATGTGACGTCAACCGCTGGCGTAAATACGGCGGGCGCAAGAAACGACGATATCCCAGCATGGGCGAAGAATTATTTCGACCAGCAGACGAAGTTGATGGAAAGATTACTAGAAGCTACGACGGCTCCGAAAACACCAGGGAAGCGTTCAGTTATTTGCTACAAGTGTGGGAAACAAGGTCATTACCAACGAGAATGCCGATCCAGAGTTGATGACAGAAACACCAACCAATCCGGAAGTGATCAGGGAAACGCCAACAGGGCGGGGTCTTACCGATGGTGACTCCGCCCGCGCCAGTCAACCCGGAGATTATGAATCCACCAAAATGCGTATCGAGTGCGGCGATGGGGAATGCGATATTTATCAAGTGTGAAATAAACCAACACCACGTCAACGCCTTGGTGGACTCCGGTGCAGCGGTCACGCTAATACATTCGGACGTCTTCTATAGAACAAAGAGCAAAGCTACCAGCATGTGGTCATCGCATCAACCAATACTAGGAGCAAACAACAATCCCTTAGCTATTTGTGGAATCGCAGAAATCGATATAAAGATTGAAGATACCGTTATTCACCATCGAGTTTACGTGTGCAAAGACCTGGCCCAAGAGTTGCTGCTAGGAGCTGACTTCCTCAAGAAGAATAATTGTGTTATTGACTTTGAAAGGGAAACCATTAAGATTGGAGCCCTAGAATGCAAGATGGATTCGACGAGTGCTAGAAAGATTTGCCATGTCGCGGTAGCATCCTCAGTTACCATACCACCCAGATGTATGGTAAACGTTTGTTGTAACGTGGAAGAAGCCAGTGTCGTTGGTAAAACAACTGGAGTACTTGAACCTGAACCAAGATTTGAGAACCGATACTCGGTAGGTATCATCAAGGTCGTGGCAACAGTGAACAAGGGTGGAATCCCTGTCCGAGTATTCAACCCCCTATCCAAGCCGGTAAGGATCTTCAGAGGTAGCACAGTTGGGAAGCTATTTCCACTAGTAGAAACCGAACAAGAAGAAAAGACAGAGGATCAACAATCATGTTACCACGTTTGCCAAGGTATCAGCAATTCGGAGGTTAAGGAGACATATGCATCCGTGACAAGTCGTCGGGAACACAACAAAGAGACGATGGAAGAAATGGCTAATTTATTTAAGATAGAGAACCCATCGTTGTCAAAGGATCAGAGGGAGACGGTATACAACATACTAAGTCAGCACAGTGGCGCAGTTTCTAGAGGAAAGACTGACCTAGGAGAATTGAAAACGAGCCAACATTTCATCGAGACAGGCGAAGCGGGGGAATAGTGTTGAGTGGCTAGCACTCGTTGAGGTTCAGTTATGATTGTTATGATATTTAAACTATTGTATATGGCGTATAATGACGCGAACTGTCGTAGGCACGGTCTTTCAACCGTTTTGTGGTTTTGAGTTGTTGTACCTCTGTGTTGAGAGGCTTAATTTATCTTTCTGTAATCTATTGCTAAGATACCTTAATAAATATATAACAGTATGTGCATTTTTATTAATTGATAGCCATGATCCATAAAAGGACAGATGCACAGATTACATCACTGATATGGTCTGATTTCTCTAAACCAATCACGGATCTCACTGCAACATCATGAGCCAATGATGTTGCTTGATTTCTATAGATCATGGATCACGTCAGATAAAGTGATTTATCTTTTTTAATGCCCTGGAAATTCACTGGGGAAATTTAATAAGTCTGTTTAAACATAATTTTTCAATTTTCTATTGTATAAAATAAATAGATTCAATTTTTTTATTGTCTGTTCAGTTATAGATGTACAGAGGACGTCACAATGTGCTAAGAACACCAGTGACCCACATGATGTTTTGTTGTGTCTGTTTCATCGGTTGTTGTCACATCAGCTTTGTAGATGACTCCTGCAACCATGCAGTTTCCTTTCAAGGGGCAATCGGTTTTATTTCTGCAGCTGCAATTTTGTTTGTTGTTGTTGTTGATGATGCTGTTGCTGTCATTGTTGTTGTCATTGACTCATTGTTGTTGTTACTGTTGTTGTTTTCTTTCGATAGAATGCAGTGGTTGTGTTTGGAAATAGCACTTTTGATGTTTTCCATGCAGCTTGACAGAAACTAAAGTGAAACTTTTTTAGTTGCCTGATGATCACTTCACGTGTGAAACTCGGAGTAGCAACTTTCATTTTTTAAATAAAATCTATCTTGCTCTACCTTCAAAAGGATCGAGCACTCTGTGGTCTATTGTAAACGACTACTTTAACTATATATATATATATATATATATATATATATATATATATATATATATATAACCATTAATGCTAACTGTAAATAACCATGATTAACTTTACAACAGTGCTGTAAACTAACTACAGTAACCAAGTCAGTATGCTATATTCACAGCACTTTTGCTATAAATATACATGTAGCCACTTTCTTATTTTTTAAATTAATACAATATTTACAAAGCTGTTCATTTTAACACATAGCATATTTATGTGCAAATTACAATATTAAATTTGCCAGCAATATATATTGTATGTATCAAAGGTTAATTAGTCATTTGTGGCATAGGTTAAAATGATGTAGAGAAACAAAGAAGTTTAAAGCTAAATGATACATATTGTAAATGATCGATAACAAACACTGCAGTTTAAGACTAAAGAATACGGATTTTGTCAGTTGGCTCGAGTAAGTTGATATGCAGCCTCCATGCTGCAGAACTTGGCAGAGTGTGGTGGAATTCTTGCTTGGCTGGTAAAACAAGAGACAACTTTGAGGTGGTACAATCCAATATTAGTTCAACTGTATCTCCTTGCTTACAGGTGTTTGTCGGAGAATCCACATCTGATCCTTGCCCGTTAGTCCAAACTTGACTGGAATTACCAAGAGCCCAGCCATACGAACCAGACCAGTAATATGAATTATCATTTGATGGTACTGTATCCGCTTTCACAATTCCAACAAACATCCAGTTATTCTTGAAAGACTCCAGCTTCAGCTGCCAACGTATTACTCCATCTTGATAAGTATTCTCACCAAGAACGTATTTATGCCCTCCGTTTGGTCCGTGCAATGCAACAGCACCATCTTCTTCAATAGTTATTCCTGTGCTGTGTTGTTTGAACGACTCATTAATTCCCTTTGGCACCAACTCTTCCTTCAAGCCAAGATACTCAACAAGATTATTGAAATTCTTCAGCTGCTCTGAAGCAACCTTGGGTAATGGCGCAGGATTTTCTGGAGTTTCAACCTTCTTGGCGCGAAGATAATCCAAAATGAGATCAAAATATTTTGGATTAAAATCGAAGAAGACGCAGCCATCTTTGTCGCGTTTCAGACCATCTTCCCACCGCCCGCTAAACATCGAAGCGAGCAAAGATCCTTCGACTTGACAAAGAGTTGATCTTTCCGTTGTCATCTTTTGTCCACCAACATTCAAATTAATAATATCACTGTCGTTAACGGTAACAGCTTTCATTCGTTCCTTCTCGACGTTGTATGCGTCTACTTCCGCTTTCATTTTCGCTCTCTCGCTTTCGATAATTTCTTCGAACTCTGCCTTGAAACGCTTGGTCAAGGCGTCAAATTTTGCCAGTAAATCTTCGCCGTCCATGTTGCTGTTTAGGAACTTTCAGAAAAACAGTTATTTTACACGCAAGTCAAAGAAATTCAGTTGAACATCTAGACATACCACCCGACATTTGCAGATTTGCTACTTTTTCTACATCCACGTACAATTAGTCAGCGGAAAATTTCACCGGTACTTCATGTTAAAAAGTACAAGATTTACGAGTGATTCCTCAGTGTTGATGAATGAAGCATAATGTTCGTAGAAACTATATTTTTAAAGTATAGCTATAAGTACATAACAAAGTCAATATAAACACAATAACTTTGAATTTATATTTCCATATGACCAGACATTAGTCTGTCCCGAGATATTCAGTGGTTCATTTAGAATGACCAAAAATAATTCTAATTGCCATAACCATGCATTTTCCATAGTACAGCAATAAATGTGAGTTGCAAAATGTTGCATTATGTGAATCAAAATATAATATAATTGTGGTACAATATAACAAAATGAAGGCAAGATAGAAAGTCTATATGCCATGCTACAATGTTCCTTAAGATTGTCATGCTAACAAATCTCATCAACAGATCAACTCACCCAAGTCAAAAAAATGTTTAGCAGAGAAAATATCAACATGGAAAGTATGATCTACCATTGGGGTGGTGGCATTTGACTTCGTTTTCTGACCCACCCCATGTCATACCACCAGGGCATTTGCATAAAGGCAGACTTGCCAACCTACCCCAAGCAAATACAGTGAGATCCAATTTTTTCCTCCAAAAAAATAGCGAGAAAAATGCAACAATAGTGATAAAACAACGTTCATGTTCAAATCAATTCATTTTGCTTTTTTCCCATGTAATAGTTTTAACAAATATATACAGTAGTATTAATAAAAGATAAGACTTTTTTTGTTGTTTTTTGGGTTTTGTTTTATTTGACGATGGTATATACCATTGTCAAAATGGCGGATGTGGAAATGAATTTATCGTGACTGCTAAATTACTGCGTTACTTCATGTCAGTTGTCCTACATCTACAGACTATACAATCTATGTCCATATTTCGGTAAATTAAAATACTGAAATCATACCAATAAAGAATCTAGTTTTAGGATTTTCTTTTATCACAAGAATCAAGTACAGAATCATGAGATTGTAGTCAAAATTGTGAGTCTCACAGCAAAACCTAAGTACGTAGTTCCACGATGCAAAACGAGAACACACCAAAGATCGTTTTGGATAAGATCAACTAGAACTTGGAACACTCTAACTGATAAGTTAGACTTAAGCATGATTAGTCTTAATTTATTTAAGTCTGTAATGTTTAATTACTATTTCACTGCCTTGGAGAAAATGTACGACTGTGAAGATCCACGTACATTTAAGACGATCTGTCCAAGATGCAACAACTCACGGAGCCTATTAGGCCCAATAAACTGTTGCTATTAGAACTGTAATTATTATTTTATTGTCAATTGTCTATATTTATTTTTTTCAGTCTTTTGTGGGCCCGCAGTAATTGCTCATGCTGTTGCAGATACCCAGCCATCTTCTTTTTAGTGTTATTATTTCAGTATTTATGTACATAATTAGATGGCAAAGCTAATAAAATTAAAAAAAAACTAAAAATAAAACTGTGAGACTTGGCAGGTCTGTGTATATACAGTATGAAAATATATTTATACAATAATTTGAATAGTATGTGCATTTTTATTTATTACTCGATAGCCATGATCTATAAAAGGGCAGATGCACAGATTACATCACTGATGTGGTCTGATTTCTCTAAACCAATCACAGATCTCACTGCAACATCATGAGCCAATGACGTTGCTTGATTTGTATAGATCATGGATCACGTCAGATAAAGTGATTTATCTTTTTTAATGCCCTGGAAATTCACTGGGAAAATTTAATAAGTCTGTTGAAACATAATTTTTCAATTTTTTATTGTATAAAACAAATAGATTCTGTTTTTTTGTTGTCTGTTCAACTAGTTATAGATGTACAGAGGACGTCACAATGTGCTAAGAACATCAGTGACCCACTCGACTGCATATCATGGGCCACTTTTTTGTCCTTACCACATTGTGACATCATCTGTGCATCTAGAACTGATCAGACCACGGCAAAATGGAATCTAATTGTTAATTATATATACAGTATATATATATATATATATATATATATATATATATATATATATATATATAGGGGCAATATTGGGCATTTCACTCGATTGCAGATGTTTGCAGGTCTGTGTATTTAAAATCCCTAGAATATATATATATATATATATATACATATATATATAACAATCAAAATATGGTATAGTAAGTTAATACTGCTGAAACAGAGAACGTAAGTGGTCTAACGTTTCGCGCGAAGGCCCTTTGCTCAAAACGTTAGACCACTTACGTTCTCTGTTTCAGCAGTATTAACTTACTATACCATATTTCGATTGTTGTTTCAACACTGCCTACGCACACTACTTTTATTACACTATATATATATATATATATATTTACTTATTATATACATAGATGTGAGTGTTTTACTAAGAAATATGCAGTGACATATTTTCCATATCCTCACTAGTGAGGATATCGATCACGTGATATTTTACTCATTCGCAAAATATTGTTTTTACCACTCGAAGATAAAATTCATATCTTCACACCACCGTGTAATATCCTCTCTTTCTCTCTCTCTCTCTCTCTCTCTCTCTCTCTCTCTCTCTCTCTCTCTCTCTCTCTCTCTCTCTCTCTCCCTCCCTCCCTCTCTCTCTCTCTCTCTCTCTATATATATATATATATACAATGTATATATATATTAACAAATTATATTTCTAACTCAGTTGTATTATTATTATTATTAAAATATCCATTCTACCAAACCTACCCAATCTATGATCCCACATGATACGACTTAAAAGCAAGAGCAGAAAAGGCACACTGCTTTCAATCCATTTTATAGCCCCTTGAAATTCCATTCTGTCTCCATTTGGCCTGCCATTAGCAGAACCTTGATTTGTTGTGGGTAAACTTTCATTTCCATTGTTCGTTTCAAACTCTGATTGATTCCCATGACTTCCATTGCCATTCTCACTACCATGATGTCGTGAAAAGACATTAGTTTGGCCTCTACTATCATTTTCAACGACATCAGCTTGAGATAAGTCCACGTAAACAGACTCAGAAATCTGCCTTTGATGATCAACAACAGAATACCTCGGAGAACTGCTTCCAAAACCGGGAACATACTCCCTTATTACCGACGTAATAGGCCCCAAATGAGACGAAAGAGTTATCTGACCGTCTCCAGACGTGTACGACCACGAAGCTGAACGAGAATGAGATGATCTCGGGCTGTATTGCCCTTGGAGACTTCTCGCTCCTGAGGAGTTCGCAGCCATATTTTTCTCCCGAGGATACCACGAGATTTATCCCAGGAGAAAACTGCCCCTTGGCTGTGCGCCCCGGAAGCGCCAGTGGAACATTTTAGACTACCGGGGGAGGAAGCGCCCAAGGAGCAAGTCTGTTTTTGTAAACAACATGCCCTTTGGATGGTCTTTTCAAAAACTTTGATGGACTCATGGATATAGAGAAAGGATCAGTAAAAAGGCAAAAGAAATGCTCAAAACTGAGCCGGTCTTCTTCTTCAAGTAGTGAAGATAATAACAGTGGAAGTTCTAGAAGAAAAAGGCGTTTGAAAGAGTCAAAATTGACTAAGAATGATGGCAAAGAGTTGACTAGAACTGATGTTGAAGGGAATAATGGTGATGAGTTTGGTAGAAAGATTAAAGGAAGGAAGAGAAGAGGGAAAGTGAAGAGAAAGGAGGAAAGTGAAGATTCAAGTAGTCCATCTTCATCCGAGTCCAAACGACGGAGAAAGAAAAAACGGAAGGAGAAAAAAAGAAAGGAAAAGAAGAAGAAAAAGATTAAGAAGAAAGAGAAGGAATTAAAAAAACAAGAGGGAAGCATAGTAAAGATAAAGGCTGTGATTTCAGAAAATGAAGGTGATAAGGAAGGTATGTCTATGATGTCATAGCTACTTTGAATTTTTAATGTGTAGGTGTACATTGGAAAATATTATAAAATGTGTAAAGTGCAGTGGTATAAAAAACAGGCAAAGAAGATGTTATAAATATTTACTGTACTATACATTATGTATAACAGGACAACAAGAGGATATTCTGTCTGGTCCTAAGCCAATGAAATCAACTGAAGAACCAAGAAGGTAATTAACCTATTGCTGCCTTGGTGTACGGGGTTTGAACGTTTTCTCTTTCAAGAGTAAGATTGGTTGGTGTTAGGCAAAGCAGGCAGGAATGGGTTAAACAAAATAAGAATATGAATCAGGGATAGAGCCAGGGGAGCTGCGGTTCCCCCTTTTTGATATAAAACAACAGACATGTAACTACAAAACTGATGCAATACGAATTATATCAGGAAATAAACTGTAAACAGTGTATTCAATCTACTGAGTCTATGTGACGTTTGCGTGTTTTGAGTATTTTTTATATGACGTTTTTTAACCTTTAGAGTCTGTAAAATCAAAATCTTCCTCCAAAAGCCAGGACGTGGCATTTCAGCGACTCTCGATTTCAAAATTTCTCAGGGGAGCATGCCCCTGGACCCCCCTAAAAATTTATTTTGATTTCAGCTCCCCCCTTTCAAAATTCTGGCTACGTCCCTGATATGAATACAAGATTAATAAGAACTATATTATCATGTATGGTATATTATTTTACTTTTAGAGTAATGGTACCCATGACAAAAGAAGAATATGAAAAACAACAGAGCCAAGTGAGGAGAGTGTTTGATCCTGATACTGGAAGAGAAAGGTAAATTACACTATAGGGGACTGGTAGGTAATTGATATGCTATATTTAACAAATAGATTCCATTTTGCCGTTGTCTGTTCAGTTATAGATGCACAGATGACATCAGAACGTGGTAAGAACAAAAAAGTGGCCCACGAGACGGTCAAGTGGGTCACTGATGTTCTTACCACATTGTGACGTCTTCTGTGCATCTATAACTGAACAGACAACAAAAAAATGGAATCTATTTGTTTTATACAATATAAAAATTACACAATACTTCTTGCTGGATTTTGGGGCATGAAGAAAGAAAAAAGCAAGTCAGCTGATGTGATCTGACGTGATCCATGTGTCTGTCCTCTAATAGATCATGGCCAACAACCAATGAGAACACATATAGCAACCAGGATATTGTATAAATATAGGTAGACAGAAAGCCAGCACTTAATTGTGATGGAAAAAATTATTGTTTTACTTTAGGTGGTGGTGGTGATGGTGGTGATAGTATTGGTGGTGATGATGGTGGTGATAGTGGTGGTGGTGATAGTAGTGGTGGTGGTGGTTGTCGTGATAGTATTGGTGGTGGTGATAGTAGTTGTGGTGGTGGTGATAGTAATGGTGGTGGTGGTGGTGATGGTGGTAGTGGTGATGATGGTGCTGATAGTAGTGGTAGAGGTGGTGATGATGGTGGTCATGATACTGGTGGTAGTGATAGTAGTAGTGGTGGTGATAGTAGTGGTGGTGGTGACAGTAGTGGTGGTGGTGATGTTGGTGGTGGTAGTGATGGTGATGGTAGTGGTGATAATAGTGTGGTGATAGTAGTGGTGGTGGTGATATGGGTTGAATGTTTGACCAATACTCATTCAAAAACCAAATTATCTTTCAGACTGGTTAAAGGAGATGGTGAGATTGTTGAGGAAGTTGTCAGCTATGAAAGGCACAAAGAAATTAATAAGGTATACACTGATCAGTTGTGATGGTGTTCTTGTCCCCACAGTCCCTCATTTCTCATAACCCTTTCTCTTAACATGCAAGATGAGAATAAAATATTAAATAATTTTTATAAATAATATATTTCCTGTTATTCACACATTTTAAATTACATGATTAGGGTATTATTATTATTTTTATTATAACAGCTTTCGACAATTGGTGATGGTGCTGCATTTCAAAAATCACTTGGATTTAACAGGTATACAGATAATAAAATATACAGATGTTAACCATTCTGATTCATATGGTATATACTGTATATGGAATGGTAAATGCCAGTACCCATAGTACTGTACATGTTTGCTTATTCTGAAGTTGTTCCAGTGGTGAAGTTCCAGTCATGGAGGTAAAACAGCATTGTGAGTATCACTGATAAAGTCAATTTTGGTGGGAAGCAGATTTCAATCACACTTGGTCATAGCCAGACTGAGTATACATGTATGTAAATCATGGTAGAAACCAACCAGGGACACATCCACCACAAGATTTATTACCATGGTCATTTATTAAGTGGTTATAGTATATGGTAGTTCAATGACTTTTGTGTCAACATCCACTGTCATCTAGTGGTTGATAGGTGGTGCTTTAACCATCCTGTGGCTTGGTTGTGCTTTGAAAGGATGGAATCCCATGATTATTATGGCTCTGTTTCAGGATGTTTTGCTCCAAAACAGTGTTTGTACTTGCTATTGCGGTAATGGTTCTCATGAATAACACTCTGAAAAGAGAAACCATAGTCATACATTACTGTATTACCAAGACTGTAATTTCAACATTTATTAAGTGTGTAATAAGTACAGGACCCAAAAACATTGTCATCCCTTCAAACTAGAAAAGATTTTGAGCAAGTGGATTTCTTGTTACCCAACACATCTGGTCAGTTACATTCTATTTATGATTGTGTACAGTACCTCAGAGGATGTTCGACATTTCGCCAAGCAAAATTCAAACTGATCTCCAACCTTCTTTAGGATACTTCTGCTGTTGTTTGCTAGTATTGTTCGAAGCAGAGTTTGCTGCAAGGTGAAAGTTCAATTATTAAGCACTATTAGCCATTCCTTGGCTAATTACATCTATGTACATACAATATCCTATCAGGATCCTATCATGATCCTATCAGGATCCTAATGGGGATCCTGCACAGATCCTATCATGATCCTACCATGATCCTACAAGATCCTGCAAAGATCCTATCAGGATCCTGTACAGATCCTATCATGATCCTATCAGGATCCTAATGGGATCCTGCACATCCTATCATGATCCTGCAAAGATCCTATTGTAATCCTCCAGATTCTATCAGGATCCTGTACAGATCCTGAATGGGATGGTTACAAAAATCTCAGGGGGGGGATGCCAAGTAAAGATGCTGGGTACCAAATGACATGCCTTAAGAATGTTCTATATTTAGATCATGTGAACACAAGAGGTGGGTAAAAGGAGCCATAGAATAATAGTGGCTACTTTCAACAATTTTAATTTAATAAACCTACTTTGTTTGGATGCTGACAACATGAAACACAATGTTCATAAACACTACAACAATGATTCACAAGACAACTGTTGCACATAAATTGCTTTGCTGTAATTCCATTTGGAAAACAACACCCACTGGAAAGCTTGTCAGGCCATTCACAGATGTAACCTGCAACAAAAAACAAAAGCAGCCTTTTATATATATTTATCAAATTAATTAAAAATTCATGAAGAAAATTCAAAAGAAATGAATATTTAATTAATATCTGTAAATCGCATAGAGATTCGTCCTTTTAACTCAAATCACTCCAACTTGAAAAATACAGTGCTCTCAATAAGCAAAATGATGGCATGCGGAAAATCGCACGCGCAAAACACTCTGCGTGTGTGATGCTTTTTCGCATAACTAATGAAGTGTCCCGTTACTAACTATTAAATTTACTATACTGGGAAACAATTTCAACATGCAACTTTCAACTTTTTGACAGATCAAATGCACTATTAATACTACAGTATTAACAATAATATAAAAACTAAATGTCCATGAATAAGATTAATCACTTGAAGACTCATAATAATATTGTCTCTTGAGAAAGAAAGCCGTATGTATGAAAACGATTGGATGGTGTAAATTATTAACTTCCAGTACAGATATACGATATAAACTAATCTATTACAAAATAACAAAGGATTTCAGTAAAAAATAAACTATATAAATAAAGTTAAAAACACTGTCAGTCACTCGTTTCTAAAGAGGATTCACTGGTGCAGCTTTCGTCACTGTCCGACGACGAGTCTTCAACTTCTAGGTGTGGCACTTTTGTTGTTTGTTGAGGTTGGATAACTTTGTCAAGCTTTCTTTTCCGTCGTTTTCATAGGTAGACTTCGAGCGCTCTTTTGATGATTTCTTCACGTGTGTCAGTTTGATGACAAACTTAAATTTGTAACTTGAGACTTGAGCTTTTGAGCTTTTAGTGTTGTTTCGCGCTTGCAACTTATCGCACACCCCTACGGTTTATGGCGTGCGTGGGTGTGTGCGCGTGTGATTGCACGCGTCATATTGAGAGCACTGAAATAGTTTGAAAACATGGCTACTTAGATGTGTCCATTTGATAATTAAAGCATTCACAGCCGATCTGTATCTGATTTACAATGGCTTGCCTTGTAAATCAGATACAGATCACTGCTCATCCTTTATCTATTACATATTGATAATTTTCATTTGACGTTCATGGCAGCCATATTGGTAAACCACCATCTTTATCCTATGGGAATTCAGCTTTATAGCCTGGTTTCCATAAGTCATAAGATCATCTTGACTACCCCAATCATCCCAATCTCCTGAATCCATCCAATCAGAGTGTGTGATTCAAGATATCTCAAGTAGGATTGGAGAGATTTGGGCAATCGGGGTGATCGAGATGATGTTATGGAAACCAGGCTTAAGTGAAAAACTATTTGAAACTCTCTTCACCAACCTCGATCATCGACGATAATATTTGAGCCCTGAGCTGAGTTTCGGCATTTTTTGTAACCTTTAGAATCAATCCATTTAAACGTTGGTACATCTTCCTCTACAAGCTCATCTGATTCATCTGTCTACATTAAAACAAAATGTGACATTTCGTATACACCAATTTCAAACTTAGTTTATTTGACAACGCTTTATAGTTTGTCAGTTTACAAATAGTTTAATATTAAAACATCCGAGTTTCTCTACCTTTCTATAGCATCAAAAACACGCCCTGGCTGCGTATAACTACAAGTTTTAATGTACTGTACTGAACTACAAATTATAATCCTATAACGTTACTATATAAATATACGAAAACTTCAGCTATAGACACGAAGACACCCTTAGTTGGTGTAGAATTGTTTAGCTTTACAAAATATATTAAAAAATCAACATTTATTCACTCAGTGACCATTAAAATAGGTAGTTTATTTTAGTACAAAATAAATGTTTTCTGCAGCTTGCTTACCTCTGTCAAGATGTTACGCAGAAAGACTATCACAGCTACAGTTACCAAAAAAGCTAAAAACCACCGATAATACAATCTCATCTGATGTTACCAAACTGCTTTAAATAACCGTTTTATCTTACAGAATTGAAATACAGACAAATATCGACAGATGTATCGGTATATCTGACACAATTTGTAAATTTTAGCGTTTTGTGACTTTTGTTACACAGACTCAGACGTCACGTCCGGTTACGTCACATCCGGCTTTCCATCATTTGTGGGTTATTTTTGGAAGAATTTATTAACTAGAGAGAGTGGGGTTAATTTATTATTTGATCATATTGTGTAATAGGTCACTCATAATAATATTAACCACAGGGTTTAAGGAGATGGGGTGATTGAAGATAAAAACTGAGTGTGTTGGAAATTAGAGGGGGATTAATTTTTGAAGCTCCCTAGCCCCCAACCCCAGAAAAAGGACCCGGCCAAGGCCTCAACTACACTAATACGTGAAATGGGCTACATTTATGGTTGTATCTCAAAAAGATTTTCGATTGAAGCACGATTGAAGGTTCAACCATTGCTACTTGCCAGTGGCAGACTAGAAGCCAGAAATAGCTAGGGTCTGTCCAAAAGCTTTAAAGGGTAAAAGTTTGGAACGACCAACTTGCCTATTAAACAATGGTTGTGAGAGACAAGACAATTGGTTGCCCATCTTAAGCAATAGCCACAGTCCTTAAAATTCGAAAATTTACAAGAATTTTTGAAAATCCGTTATTGCAATCATTGAAAATTTTTTGAAAATCCATGAAATTTTGGGAAAATCCATAAAATACTCGAATAATCTATTGCATTTTTGGAAAACAATCAAATCCTTGAAAAACGCATCAAATCTAAGGAGTGATCACTAGCCAGGATTTGAAAGGGGGTCCGGGGCATGCTCCCCCGGGAAATTTTGAAATCGAGAGTCCGCTGAATTGCTGAAATGCATTTCCTGGCTTTTGGAGGAAGATTTTACAGACTCTAAAGGTTAAAAAACGTCATATAAAATATTCAAAACACGCAAACGTCACATAGATACTCAAAATGCATACACTCAGTGGATTGAATACACTGTTTACAGTTTATTTCCTGACACAATGGTTGTGAAGCGCTGAAGCAAAAAGCACGTGCCTTGACAGGAAGAGCCACGCTGTATTTCTGATGAGATGATGTGGAAACAATAACAATATCTTGCAATCTAATTGGCTTACAGCTCACACGTCGATCGCGAAAACAATGGCCAAGCTCCCCAGACGAGATTGGCAGCAGCAGGTTCGGGTTTGTTGATTTCGTATTTGGAAAGGCAACAGTTGTGTCGCAGGGAAACGCTTAGAAGGGGGTAATATCAAATTGGCTGTTTTTCATCTGATCGAGCAATCCACTGTTTCTAATGAGTCTCGCAGCATTATTCGAAGCAGCTAGGTTTATCGAAAGTGGCGAAAACCAGAACGATTTCAGTACACGTGGTAAGATTCATTAGCCATGTGGCTACATGACTTTCGAGGCCTTTTTCTGTTCTCGCCGCTTTCTAAACGCGTCTACTTCGCTCTCGTTTATTTCAAGGCACTACATCAAACAGTTCAGTAAGTCCAGGCACTTCTACAGCATCTGATTCGGATTCAGAGAGAGGAAGACGACGGCCAGGCGGGTGAGTGTTTAAATTTCAGAGCAATGACGCCACCAAGTTGACTTTATATTAAAGTTGTCCTTCGCAGTTTGAGCGATTATATCAAATTGTACGCGAAGCACTGCGCGAGAATATTACATTAAATTCGACGAAATGATACAAATAATATGCCCTGAACTTGTCTTCTTGTATTTCTTCTAGAGCTGGAACTCGGGAAATCCACAATCGTCTCGAAAAAAATCGGTAAGGATTCGCGTTTGGAATTTTCTCTGTGTAGTTCAACTTTCCTGCTCAGCATGTCGCCATTTGCATACAATACCAGTGCTCTAGATTCCTCATAGGAGTGCCTTTATTTTTTCCCTTTCGTTTAAACTCCGTGTATTTAGGTAGATTTTCGTGTTTGTACAAGTGCTGTCTTCTTGTCGAAGCCTTCAAGGGGACTTGTGTGTGTGTCTGTCGTCTTTATATATATTTTCTACTTCACTTCATACGGTATGTCGGTGTCTCATGACACAAATCATTTTCTATTTAGGCGAGCTCATTTGAAAGTTTGTTTCGAAACCCTGAAAAGCGAAATTCCTAGTCTGGACGACAGAAAGACGTCGAATTTAAACATTTTAAAAAGCGCATTACGTTATATACAGGTAAATAAGGGGCTTCGTTGCTGTATTTTATCTAGATGAAAGCGCTTAATTTGCAAAACAAACACCAAGCTGTCTATTTTTAAACTACTTATATACCTGAAGTGTCATATTTAAAACCGCACAAGAAGGAGTTGTGTTTTATAGTGTGAAATATACCATATATTTGCATTAAATATCGAATTTTAGTTCGTACTGTTTCAGCGATGAAGTATTGTGGGATTTACAATTATGATAATTTTGGCCTTGACGACTGTTTTCCCTTTTTTTCGGGATTTATTTATTCCTTATTTGATGTGTTCTTTTGAATAATTTAATTGCAGGTCAATGCTTAGTCTTTTTCTTCAATGTTTGGCAATTTTTTGTGGATTTCATTGCTAAATTCTTGAAGGTTAATGACCTAAATCATTTAACGTGTTGGGGCATGTTTAAACTTGCCTGATAAAATCAATTCGATTATTTCAAGCTGTTTGAAGGCATGCATTGTGTGTGTTTCCTGATAAGCAATCTGTATGCCAAGAAGATTGTTTGATGAAGCTCTGTTATGCGATGTTGACAGCTGGGTTTGGGGCATTGAAGGGGAAAACAATAGTTTGTTTTTGTTTGGGTGACCTTGACTTAATGACAAGGTTTTTGATAAGGCCATTTGCTGAACAAGTCTGGAATATGTCAGACAATTTTACTTGTCAAGGGAAGACCGCCTCCTGCCCTAGTGGGAGTTAAAGCATTATGTAACCACAATTACTAGAAGTATCTGGAAGTATCTAGATACTGGACTAAACCATGTAAATAAGCTATTGAAGGTCAGATGTATAGAATAACATGCTGACAAGGTTTCCATCATTAAGGTGGCTGTCCCTGTCCTTTTCTGATCTGTACTTGAGTGATTTGTTGCAGAAATTCTATCAACAAATGTGTGTTCCTGCCTTCCATTTCTGTTGTCTAGGAGCTGCCCTCGGTAATAGTATAAGACACAAGTTCTAGAAATTTTTGCATGTGAGGGGCAGGTATTAGCTTGTGGATTTAACCCATGTATTCCTGCCTGAGCTGGCCAAAAATGGTCTAAGACTATTATAGACAATTCTACTTGTCAATGGTAGAACCCTCAGACATCCTAGGTAGCAATAAGTTAAGAAGTCTATTCTGGAGCTAACCTTGTACCCAGAGTCTTTTCTCGGTTCTTGCTAGGTTGTGAACTTTTCTTGATCAAAGGTTCCTTTATTATTTTACTCTGTCTGATGCCAGATGATTTTACTTGAAGCTTAGACATCCTAGGCAGCAGTGCATTAAAACTGATCTTATATAAGTGGCTGTTTACAAGGAAGTAAGGTTACCCTAGCACCTGGGTTACACTAGTGTCCTTGTAAACATGACAAACAAAATAAACAAGAAATGTACAAGAGCTAGGGGTAACCCAGGTGCTAGGGTAATCCTGCCTCTTTGTAAATTGAGGACCTAAGTGGCTTGACTGAAGAGTGGGTCACGACAAGTTGGCCAGTGAGTTTGAGTCAATATGAAAGATGTGTAATTTTTCATAGTGTGAGCTGCTGGTGTATTTTTATAGTGAATAATTTTTTATTCTACTTTGTTTTTGTCAACAGAATTTAGAAAAGAGAACCAACCAATACACCAAAGAGAGGGAGGACTTAAAAAAACACAACCTGAGTCTTCGTGGAAAACTCAAGGTTTTAAGGACAGACATTAAAAATCTTTTAGAAATAAATGGAAAAAATGGCGTGAAAGGTGAACCAACTTTGGCTCTTGAATTGGAGAGTTCTACGAGCAATTCAGCAGCATTGTCGGTTTCAGTAAGTAATTTGTCACCAGTTTCTGTAGCAACCCAAACTATGCCTTTGGCTAAGAAAGAAAAGGATGAGAATACATCAGATGAAGAAATTAATGTTGATGATGTAGGAGAATCTTAAAGGTTGGTGTAGACAATGTTTAAATTTACATATTTACATCACATTGTATTACATTAGTATTAACTAAGGTGCATTACATCATAAACACATTACATGACATCACATGTATCGTAATACAGGATGTGGTGTTGTGTTGCATTGCATTTAGAATAAATTAAACTAAAATTATTAATATCTGCATTACATGTTACACACATATTATTATTGAATTGTTCATTACATTACATTACATATCATTAGATTAGTATTTATAATGCAATTAATAAATTATTAATTGTATTACAGTATTGCAAAAAATTCTATATTACTGTAATAATTAATTGGGTGGTTGATTAGGTTGGGTGGGTGGGTGGGTGGGTGGGTGGTTGGTTGGTTGAGTTGATGGTTGGTTTGATGAGTGGTTGGTTGGTTGGTTGAATGGGTTGTTGGTTGGTTGGTTGATTGATTGATTGGATGGTTAGGTGGGTGGTTGGATTGGGTAGGTGGTTGGTTGGATGGTTGTGGGTGGGTGAGTGGGTGGGTGGTTGGGTTTGTGAGTGAGTGAGTGAGTGAGTGAGTGAGTGAGTGAGTGAGTGAGTGAGTGAGTGAGTGAGTGAGTGAGTGAGTGAGTGAGTGAGTGGGTGGGTGGGTGGGTGGTTGAGTGGGTGAGTTGCTGAGGTGTTTGGTTATTAACCAGACACAGTGCTAAAAAGTGGTGCCCTGTGGCATACAAAATATCGCGTTAAAAATGTCGTGTCAAAAATATACTACTGATTCCTAACGAATAAACAAATGAATGAACTCACACACAGAATATAAAGCATTTGAAAGTTAGTTGCACCCACAAGCCAACTTTCAGGGCACTGCAATTAGATCATATTACTTGTATATTAATTATTGATAACAAATAACACTGCATATTACTTAAACTGATACATTATGTGTTGATAATTTCATTGCAGTTTCCAAAGATGGAAGATAAAAACCAGGAAATGTTTTGTGTTAGTTATGTTACCCTAGTGATTGATGGAGGTAGACTAAATATCAGTGTTCACATTTTATTTGTGCTGTAGTAGTTTCCGTAATCTAGATGAACGGGAGGGCAGAATTAGTTATAGAATTAGTTGGCCATTTATAATCAGGGCTAGAATGAATGAATGAATGTAGGTACAGTACAGAGTTGTTGTCTAACAATCGTAAGTTGTTATATGTTTATACTGTATGGAGGACCAACCCTCTTGGTAGGGCTAGCCCTAGTAAGAGGGCTAGAATTTACCTCGTGTTTACATGAGCTTTTTTGATAGGGCTAGCCCTAGTAAGAGGACTGGAATTTACCTCGTGTTTACATTAGCTTTTTTGATAGGGCTAGCCCTAGTAAGAGGACTGGAATTTACCTCGTGTTTACATGAGCTTTTTTGATAGGGCTAGCCTTAGTGAGAGAGCTGGAATTTACCTCGTGTTTACATGAGCTTTTTTGATAGGGCTAGCCTTAGTGAGAGAGCTGGAATTTACCTCGTGTTTACATGAGCTTTTCTGGTAGGGCTAGCCTTAGTAAGAGGGCTGGAATTTACCTCGTGTTTACATGAGCTTTTTTGGTAGGGCTAGCCCTAGTAAGAGGGCTGGATTTCACCTCACGTTTACATGAGCTTTTTGGTAGGGCTTCCGCTAGTAAGAGAGCTGGAATTTACCTCGTGTTTACATGAGCATTTTTGGTAGGGCTAGCCCTAGTAAGAGGGCTGGATTTCACCTTGCATTGGCTTTTTTACCGACTTGTGCAGTGTTCCCACGAAGCCTGAAATCATGTTTTCGCAAACACGATTTGAATTTATAACAAACACATGAACAAACGCATCTTGTAAAATAAAAAGTTGACCAAAAAATATTAGTAAAGGCAAATTTTACCGTGTATACTGAGCTTCGATTTCCTAAGAGGGTCAGCCCTCTTGAGCGCATTTACATATGAACTTTCCAGCCCTGCTACACGCGTAAAATGCTCGCAAGTTGTTACAGCATTGTTGCCTGAACAATGCTGTAACAACTTGTTGACATATGTGAACAACAGTGATAAATGAACAACATTGTTCATCATTGTTTCAAGAAGTTGTTACAGCTTGATGAAACAACAACCATTGTTCACACATGTTGTAACAACCGAAGAACGTGTTGATACATCAACCATGTTCACCATTGTTGTAACATTGTTCATCATTATTTTGTCATACTGTTACAACATGTTGTATCATGTGTGAACAACGTTGTTGGCTATAAAAATGTGCTGTTGGAACAACTTGTTCATGACTGTTGATTTATCTGTGAACAAGTTGTTCGAACCATAAGTGAACAACTTGTTGACAACTTGTACACGGTGAGCAGCACAACACTGTTCACGCCTGTTGACAACCGTGAACAAGTTGTGCGTTTTTATGCATGTAGATCTCACTGAGGAGGGCTGACTGTCTTGTCATGTACACGCAAACATATTTTACAAGGAATTACACCGAGTTGCGGGATTTCAGCAAAGAAGGCTAGCCCTACCAAGGGGCCCTCCTCCATATAAGTACCCTCTAAGAATGTTTAAAATGAAAGAAGTAAAAATTTGTGGAAACACCACATCTAGTTTTCGACCTGTTTACTCAGACCTTCATCAGAGGAAAAATTTTATTGGAGTCAACAAGTTCAAAGCTGAGCAATAATTAATTGAAGTGATGTTACCAGGAAACATTCCAAGAATGTTACATTGTAAATATCCTGAACAAGGGAAAAAACGAAAAATGATTTTAATTTTTTTTAGTGTTCATATTTTAGTTTAAAAAAAGAAAGAGAAAAAAAACAGACATTCATATTCCTGCACTTTTATCAAATTCACTGTTAGTTTTGAGGAAGTAATTTTACTTTTAAAATAGTTTTTTCCTTTTGACTGTTATAGTCTGTGACTTAGAGTAAAATAACTTCTTAAAATAAGTTACAGTTAATTCACTGATTTTGTAATGACCATTGTTGTAACAGTTGACATAAATATTGGAAAATATGATTCTTAGATATTAGAATTACAATAATTTTACTTACGTTCTGCAAATAGGTAGCTGGGTTTTGTAAATTGTTATATACGGTTGTTAAATTGACCAAACTTCTTGAAAAAAACTCGCAAGTTGTAGGAAGGGTGTTACACGTTCAGCATCTTGCGAACTTTGTTGCAAGTTGCAGCAAAAAGTAGAACCCATCCAACTTTTCTTATTGTACCACCTTAATGTATACAGAACTCGCGATCAAGCTCTCGGCAACGGCCTCCATGGCTCAGTGGTCAGAGCATTGCACTAGAATCGCAAGGTCGTGGGTTCAATTCCTGCCGGAAGGCCTGTGTAGTTGCATTTTTCGCAACTGGTCCCGGTATGGTTTTATAGTGTATATATTCTACACTCGAATTTTCCTCCACCAAAAATCCCTAGAACATGCTATGTAATCGAGTGAAATGCCCAATGTTACTTCTAATAAACTTTTCTTGCAACTTGCAACACGACAGAAATAACAAAATCGCAAGTTGCTACGGGGTGTTACACAGTGCGAATTTTCAGTTTGCAACCTGCAACCTTCAGGCAATTTGTTGCAAGTTGCAAGAAAAATCGCATCGTGTAACAGCAGCTTAACCTCTGGTAACTCATCATTATGCATGTGTCACGGCAAAATGTAACTGAAACATCTCAACGACGAAGCAAGGAAACGCGGGAAAACTGAAAAAAATGTTAAGCCCTAATCAAACGAGAACGCAAGTCATCGCACGTTGGCAGTCAGAATTTCTGTGGCGGTCGTTCGAACACCCAAATTAACAAAATAAAGGTTTCATGAGTGTTTTAAACAAGTTTTAACCTTGTCACGGTACATAATATTTTCGGGAAACCATTCAGAGCGGCTGGCGGAGATAGCGTGACTGCCAACTTGCGATGACTTGCGTTCTCGTTTGAGTAGGGCTTTACTTTGTCATTTTAAGTTTTCTTTCAAATAAGAAATTTTAATTTTTGTGCCTTATTAAGCACTTTAACAAAAGGATCTCCTTGAGTATTATTTGTTGTTGGATTCAAGGTGTATTTTCCTCCAATATAACCGCCGTTTGTTTGTCGTCTGAATCTCAAAAATTTCCAGTATCAAAATATTTACAATAATAATTTTCCAATACTTATGTCAACTTATAGGCCCGTTTAAACTATTAAGGTACGGTCAGTCCCGTTGAAAAACCACTACGTTTCTTTGTTGTGTTTACACTATTCCAGAATGGTTTTCCGTAGTGTAGTCACTACGCTTAGCACTCCGGCTGCAAATCACTACGCTATGGTAAATTTACCGTAGCTTCATAGTGTAAGCAGAGGACGATTTTTTTGCTACGGAACGCTCACCCCAATCCGGACTACCACCATACCGTAATAGTATGAACTGTAAACGTGGCCTTAGGCAATGAATGAACTACAAGGTCGTACAAATTAAGCACAAATTAAGTTTTATCGCCACGTTTTTGATTATCTGAAAATACGTAAAGTAAATCTCATTAAGGGCCTTTTTACAAGGAGGTAGGATTACCCTAGCACCTGGGTTACCCTAGCTCTCACACAGTTGTTGTTTTGTTTGTCGTGTTTACAAGGACGCTAGGGTAACCATTGTTACCCGAGTAACCAGGTTATGGTTTGTCTTTGTAAACGCGCGTTTGGTAGGGATAACTCGCCTTCCCAGGACAACACCGCTGCCAAACGTTTGCGCATGCGTGAGTTTGCTGAGTAAACATTGCAAGAGAAGTGAGAACTAGCCGTGGCGACAACAACCAGACAAAGACTCGACTATTCATTTGTGTTTTAAAAAAGGGTAAAGAAAATTACGAAGGGGTAAATTCAGAATATGTTACAATATTGACAAGGAAGCCATGCACAAATTACCTACCTTATCTTTTCGGTAGTATGCTTATAATTTTAACTTTTGTGTCGAACTCTCGGACCAGTCCAAATATTTCAGTGTTTTCCCGCTTTTTTTCCGCGGACGTCGCACATGCGCAAAACGTTTGGCAGTGGTGTTACCCAGGACAACGTTCTGCTAGTTCCAGGCTTTTTGCCTTCTTGCTATTAGTGTTTGGTAACCACGTCTAATAATGTTGACGGGCAGCAGGGTAACTTTGACCCGGGTGCTAGGGTAATCTCTTTGTAAACAGGCCCTACGTAAATGAAACTCTCCTTTGATATATTTAATATCATTCTATGTAAATATACATTATGTCCACTGTGTGGTCAAAATCATACTTGGGGTTCCAAAATAAACACTGTAATTAGAAAATGTTTAGGAAATCTGTGAAATAAAGAACTCTAGATGAAAAAGCTTGCAACTGGTTTTTGTTTAGTAAACAATTCTTGTTGGCACAACTATAGGCCCTGTTGGGGTCAGCCGTTGGTGAATTAACAATGCGAAATGTTTGAATAAGAATAGAGTTAAATTCCCATAGGTTAAAAGTTGTGCACCAATATGCCGCCATTTCATTGTTTCTGTGCACCAATATGGCCGCCGTGGTCACGTCAGATGAAAACCAAGAATTGGATAAAACATGGTGTATAGTGCTACTGTGGTTTAAAGTAAAGACCAGTCAAGTTTTCTATTATAAACTAAGGTTACCACAACACTTGTGGATATCTCTTAAAATAAGGTAAAAAAGAACTATATGAGGTCACCACATAAAGCGGGTGTCTCCCCAAAATTAAAATTGGAAAACAGGGTCATGTGGGGAATACAGTGGCGGATTACCCGGGCTTGCAAGAGGCCCATAATTTCCAGAGAATGGATTTTTCATTAAGATTAGTCGTTATACGAATATCAGGGCCGTATCGTACACTGCCTCAGAATGCAAGAAATGGCGTTTCCGAGACTCTAAATTCAAAATAATTTCCGGAAAATATCGTCATAAAGGTCCGTGAATTTTATTTAGCCTTCAGGCCCCGAAACTGATAATACGCCACTGGGTGAATATCCCCCCAAAATTCGGACCCCGTTTACACGATGCCGGTACAATTTGAAAACGGAACAAAATCATGCCGTTTAGACCTTGCGTTTACACGGTACCGGCACAAAAATGACATGAAAACGGCACAAAATGAAGACGGCATTGAAATGAAAATGGAACACTAACCGGTATTCGGGTCAGCAGTATTTACAAAGTCTTCTCAATTCTCATTGGAAGAGAATAGTCACATGCTAATCCGTCATATTATACCGGCACCGTGTAAACACAAGACTCTTTGGTCTGTATTTACACACCGGTATTATTTTGTTCCGTTTTCAAATTGTACCGGAATCGTGTAAACGTGGTCTAAATAAATTAAATATAAAAATATTGTAAGAAAGGTCCAGATCTTGAAAATAACTTCGAACCACGTGGTCATTTTCAAATTGATTCGCGTTTATACAGTGTTGGTGTTGGCGCAGTTTTCTGAAAAGTTGATGACTGCAAATTGGAACTATTTTTTTAAAATACATAATTTCTATTGGCTAATACTACTCAAACCAGCTAAATCAAAATAACTGCACCTTATTTCACCTTAACGCTTGCTGAACACATTGTATTTTTGGTATTACTATAATGAAGCAATCAACCAATAGCAGCGTTGCTTTGTAATAAACAAAAGATTGTGCACCTTATTGCCGCCCTCAGGCCTCAACCTAAATTGTAGCTCATTGTTAACCGCTTTGATGTTCGCCGCGTCTCCTCACAGTGTAATGGGGCTAATTAGGGGCATTTGGTATCAATCCTCCATTCATTGTAGTCCCCTCCAGCTCCCCCAGGGTCCCCTCAAGTCCTAGCTCGAGCGAACTAAGGGAAGTCGCAATATCAGCGTTCATGATCACGTCGCGCATGGCGTTGAAATATGGTTTTAAAAAGCTGAAAGAAGAAACCTAAATGGGGACTATAGCTTATGGCGAGGCCGTCAGTTGGACCCCAGTTCAAGAAGACACGTTATTCACAGAAGGTGGTTTAAAATATGTAGCCGACTTAACGGAAATCCCAGCAGACGTGCAGACGTTGGAGAGCTCGGTGACAAGCCAAGGAGATGGCATAGATTTTGAATTGAAGTCAACGCAATTTTCTGCCGAGGAAACAGCAAAAGAATTACAGAATTTGTTTGCAAGTGAAAATAGTCCTTATGCTCGGTTCTTTCGTTATCGTCAGAATGCCCTGGAGCAACTGTGGTTGAAAAGAGAAGAGTTTAGAAATAGTAAACCGAAGACTGAACAAGAAAAGATCAAAGATCGTTTACCAGCTGCAACCGTGGGGAAAAGACGTATAGATTTCTCTTCGCGTATCAGCCTTCTTTTGCTCATTCCCTTGATTAAATCCCACAGTAAAACCGACCCGTCATTGGCAGAACATTCTACACAAGTTTTATTTCAATGTTTGAAGGAATGCTCGCCAAATTCACTTGGAGAAGAACCTTTGAGTTGTGTAACGGGTTTGTCAGACTTGTTGACAGATTGGCTTGTCTGCGATATGGAGGATGAAATAGCCTTGAATAGCAACGACGAGGAGAATAATTGTGCAACGAAAAAGGAAACGAAAGGGGCAAGGAAGGCTTTGGTACAAAGTGAAACAGTCGTTGGTTGCCTTTTGTCGCTGGCGTGTGCAAGGTAAGTTGATAAACATTACAGGTTCATGAATTAATTATTCAAATAAAGTGTCATCAGACGTCTTTGTCTTTGTATAATACAAAAACAAAGATGGTTGTCTAATACTGTATAAATAAGAGAACAAAGAGAAAATACAGAATTTTATTTTGTTCATGATTTCAATCACTGTCCCCTGACAGGGTGAGTTAAACGTTTCAGCTAAAACTTAAAAGCCATCTTTCTATAAAACATGCAAAGGTTGCCCTGGAATCCAGAGGCTTCATCATGATATGCCATTTTGTAAAATGGGTTGCATCTTACTGTATATACACTGTGATTGGTCAATTACTGTGGTTCTATCAGGCTTTATAAAATAACAGGTATGCTACGCACGCTCTGATTGGACGAGAGCCATTTTCACTCAGAGTACAGAGACACGTTTGACGTCATTTTCATTTTATATTGTACAACGCATGCTCTGTTTGGTTAAATCTCACATAATCACTGGCGTATTTATTTGATTACACCATCATTCGTCAGCTGAGTCTTGGTCACTTTGGTGGCTTCTCCGTCACTTTGGTGGCTTCGTAAAACGGTTAGTTATTTTATAAAACAAATAGAAATGCGAATGATGCAATTTCAAATGCGAATGATGCAATTTCAACTGGAAAAAATGTGTGAAAACACTCGGCTTCGCCTCGTGTTTCCACTAGGCATTTTTTCCGGTTGAAATCACGTCATTCGTGTTTGTATCACAGTACAGAGACATGCAAGCGATTTTCTATTTGTTAAATATAAATATGGTTGTGATGTCACAGCACATTTCTTAGTCTTATTTCATAAAAGAAACAGAAATTTTTTATATATATATAACCTGATGCAAACACTTAATTGAGTTTGGGAGAATTTGAAAGCACATCTGTTGAATTTCTCCTGTGATTTGGATTTATATGAAGTTTCAAATTCTCCCAACTGACTTTGTTATGGGCAGCCATTTTCTAAATATGATACCATTAGTCATCACTGGCTATTTTGAGCAGTAAGGAGAACTTTGACAAAGTAAGGAGAATTTACACTTTGATACAGTAAGGAGAATTTATGCTTTGATAAAGTAAGGAGAATTTACACTTTGATAAATAGGAGAATTTACACTTTGACATAGTAAGGAGAATTTTCACATTGATAACATGAGCAAAATATTTTTTTTCTGTTTTGTAAACCAAGTACACTGATTCAAAAGTGATGATACAATTTGATTAAAAAAGTGTAAAAGTATTATAAAAATATTAAAAAAATAATGATATAAAATTAACGAGGTGTGTTGTATTATAGGTTGTCATTACGTCTCTTTGTGAAAGCTCTATTAACAATCCAAAGAACAAAAGAAAATCTTGGAGCATTACCCTTAGTTAATGTTTTAGCAAATACTGTGCAGTATGAAAAAAGTGGATGGCATAGCAATCCTAGTTTACTCTTAGCATCAAACCTACAGAATACTTGGCAATACACCATACCTCATGCAGGTAGGAAGCAGTGAGCTCTATATATAACTGGAGTGATCTTTCTTTCTTTCTTTCTTTCTTTCTTTCTTTCTTTCTTTCTTTCTTTCTTTCTTTCTTTCTTTCTTTCTTTCTTTCTTTCTTTCTTTCTTTCTTTCTTTCTTTCTTTCTTTCTTTCTTTCTTTCTTTCTTTCTTTCTTTCTTTCTTTCTTTCTTTCTTTATTTCTTTCTTTCTTTCTTTCTTTCTTTCTTAAACAACAATCAAAATATAGTAAGGTTAGATATACTGCCAAAACAGAGAATGTAGGAGTCTAACGTTTCGAGGCCCTTCATCAGAGAGAAACGTAAGGAAGGTAATAATGTGACCAAAAATAAGCCAGTCAGATAAAAATGACAATAACAAATTGATTTGTTATTGTCATTTTTATCTGATTGGCTTATTGATTTGTTATTATCATTTTTATCTGATTGGCTTATTTTTGGTCACATTAATTATTACCTTTCGTATATAAGCTCATTGTTTGTTTACACTCCTTACGTTTCTCTCTGACAAAGGGCTTTCACTCAAAACGTTATGCTCCTACATTCTCTGTTTCGGCAGTATATCTAACCTTACTATATTTTGATTGGAGTGATATCTGCTGGTCATTCTCTAGGTAAAGATTGAAGCCAAACACGGTGGACATGTAGGCTTGAAGTATGTATAGTTCCAGTCTCCTACAGTATGTGGTCTTTTGACCAGATCAGACTTGACCAGACCACATAGAAGACTGCAACTATATGTACATCAGGCCTACATGCCCATATATTGTCCCCCACAAATATATCACTCCAGTTATATACAGTATGTACTGTATCTAGCTAACTGATAGGGTTGGTGTGTGAGTGTGGTAGAATGGGGGGGGGGGGGACATCTTGTAGGAATGATCAGTGACCCATTGTTCTAAGTGGGAATTACTATACTGACCATATACTCTAGACCAGCCATCTCAAATTCAAATTATCTGTGAGGCCACCATGGGTGTTATCTTGTTTGGGGGCCTACATAGTGATGGATCTAGGATTTTTGATTGGGAGGTGGTATCTGAATGATTGACATCTGGGGGGGAGGGGGGGGGGGGGGGTTCATTGGCTCCGTATATAGGATGACCATTTGTTAAGGAAAATGATACCCATGCAGTGAATCAAGCAGTATATAACACCTCTATGGGGAGCGTGGGTGGTGTGAGCTGTTAGCACACTGCCTCTCACCAAAAAGTTAAGCCCACTGGCAGTTAGGCACGCAAGGTTAGTCCTTGGATGGGTGACTGCTTGGGAATGATCCTGTTATTGAGCTTGGAACTCATGCGAGTAGAGTTGTAGTTGATTTCTCCTGTGCTTCGAGGGTTTTTCACCGAGTTCTCCAGTTTTCCTCCTTCCGTAAAATCAACACATGTCTTAGCTGTGATCCGTGGTCTGAACTGTGTTGTATGGTGGCTGCGGAGTGCCTTTGATATACCTCTACACAGCCACATTGATCAGCATCTTTTGCAATTCAGTCACTGGCTGTAAGTAAGGATGATTAGTCCTCCAGTCCTTTACTCCTTTACTTTCACCATGTGCAACAATGCCAGTGCTGTGCCCCTGATTTATAGAGAAACCTATATGTTTTTATTCCCTATATTTTTGCAGGTTGTGTTAAAGGCAATGTGATTTCATGTGATGGACATTTCTTGTACATATCTCACGGATCCTGTCTGATTAAAATAGGAAGTGGAACGCATGGAACTCTAAGGTATCCTTTCATGTGATTGCGGCTTATCCCTTTTGGGATGTAAATGTAGCAAAAAAAGATTCTTTTTTTACAGTTGTTTTTCTTTTGCAATGTGTTTTCAGAAGTCACGTCTACAGTTTCAACAGCAACCTTCCTGATGGTTTTATCTGCTTTGTTAAAGGAAAGCTAATCTATCGTCCAAAACTTCTGGAGAAAACATACAAGCAGTTTGCTGATGTCATTGATACTGAAACCTTAAAGGCAAGATGGGGTGTTCTTGATCCCTTTGATGATTAAAGTTGTCTGGTGTTAAGTTGGCTCCCTACGGTAATTTCAATAGGGGACTGGTGACTAAAAATAGTATTGCTAGGCATGTGTAAACAGCGATCTTGTCGTTTCAAAATTCTATGCCGCGTCGACATGGTTGTTAGACTTGTAGACGTTCTCTTCGGTGAATTTTGGTAAAATTTTGTAAATATGTGTTGATTTTATAAAAGTTAGTTTATAAAAAGAGCGTATGAAATAGCGCGCATTTATTGAAACTATAGGGAGCCACCTTAAACAAAGTAAAAGGCAGGAATGGGTTAACCCTAATTCTTTACTAGAGTTCTTCCCATGACAAGTAAAATCATCTGGTGTTAGCCAGAGTAAAATATCAAAAGGCTACCACAGTAATTAACACTTTGAAGCCTGAAGATGAGTCTTTAGTATTTTATTCTGGCTAAGGCCAAAAAAAAAGTCTTCTGTTTCTCATCAGTGCACGCGTCATCTTTTTTTCTTGCGTGTCGATACTTCTTTTTTTTAATATTTTTAATATTAATTGCCTACAAATGACACCAGCAGATATTAAATGTTTGATCAGTCTATTTTCAACCAATGTTTCCTATAAAAGCCACTGGTATGTTTGCAGGCACTGATTGAAGGCTTCATATTTCAATCATGTGTTCATGCTACATGTTCAGTATACCATGTGACAAGTATATTATAAGAATACTCAACATGTTTCAGATGTCTGTTCAATCAAGGTTTGCCTTGGGGGAAAAAAAAGACCAAAAAACCAAACGTGTCACTGCATCGATTTTGGGCATGTGCCCTGACCAGAAACAGAATACTTTTTTTTTTGACCTAACATGCTGGGCTAGTAGATCTCCAAAAACCATTGTCTCAGCTATATCACAAAAATCTTTTTTAGTATTTATCGGATGGGATTAAAACTTGGCAAGGCAATGGGGTGTTGGCTTCTGCTTGTTTCTGCCGTTTTCGTTTTCCAAAATAATGGTTTTTAGCAGGAAAATGACGTCACAAAGACATCAGTTGAAACTTGTTTTAAACTTTTGACACATTTTCTTCACTAATTTAAAAATTATAGGTATAGAAAGTTTAAAACTGAAATAAAAATCTAAATATCTTCATCCAATCAAAATATATTGCACATTAAACTTTGCAAAAATGGTGGGAAATTTCAATTTGAAATGGCTATATCTCGTTAACGGCTGAAGGTATTTGATTTATTATTTCAGTTTTAAACTTTCAATACCAGTTGTTTAAATTAGTAAAGAAAATGTGTCAAACGTTTAAAACAAGTTTCAACAGATTTCTTTGTGATGTAATTTTCCTGCCAAAAACCATTAATTTGAGAAACAAAAATGGCAGAAACAAGCAGAAGCCAACACCCGTTTACCTTGCCAAGTTTTAGTCCCATCCGATAAATATTAAAAAAAGAGTGTTGTATATAGCTGAAATGATGGTTTTTGGAGATCTACTAGCCCGGCATGTAATGCCAGATGATTTTATTCAGCACAAGGAGAGGTCCAGGCCTCAAAGTGTTAAATTCAACTTTTTTTTCTCTCTAGGTTTGTTCACTGGTTGAGTATAATCCAAGTGAGAAAGGTTCTAGTAGCTTTAGTGTATGCAACAGAAAGACTGTGAATGTCATAAGTGATGGTGTCCTTCTGTACTGGTTATACTACTATGATGTACCCCAGCCTGAAAAAATGCCTACAAGTGGAAATGTTTCTACAATTGTTGACATATATATGGAAGTCCTTGAGATGAAAGTATGTGGTGAAAATTACATGGTTTTTATTTATATTTTGCGAAGAATTATATTTGTGATCAGATCTACCTTTGCATTTCACTACCAACAATTAAGGGGCTGTTTATATGGAGGTGAGCCAGACTGCTTACTGGGATAGCCTGGTAAGCTGGATGATTTCTGGCTCGCATTTATATGAACAAATTTCATCCCGCTTACCAGGATGATTTTACAACAACGGCAATAGATGGTGTTGGCATCCCTTTGAAAAATCATCCCAGTAAGTGGGCCAGCCTGGTTAGCGACTGTTTACATGGGCAATTTTCATCCCGCTTACCGAGATCTCGCCTCTTTCAAGTGAGATCTCGCTTACCGGGCTCGCCTCTCATATAAACATCCCCTAAGTGTAGTAAAGCATGGGTTTAGGAAAGCATGGATGATGTGTGCTGTCAGGGTACTGCCTCTCACTCCTGAAATTCAAAGTTAAAGTGTCTATATCATGGTTGGGGATTTTACATATTTAGGATATTTGGAACCTTCTGAGAAGATTTGTAATATATCTTCTTTTCCTAAAATTTCATCTTCATGGACTTTTTTGCTGATAAAGTTGACGGAAGTGACGTCTAAGCAAGAATCTGTAAAGTAGACAAATTCCTCTTTTGATGTTACTTCTGTTAGCCGAATGGCAAAAAAGTACATGAAGATGACATTTTAGGAAAGGAAGATATATTACCGTACAAATTTTTTCAGAAGGTTCCAAATATCTTAAATATCATGTAAAATCCTCAATCATGATTTAGATGCTCAATTTAGATCCTCAATCAGGTCAGATGGGGTTAGTACTTGGGGGTGCCATGACTACCTGGAAATAACACAGTGTTGATTCTTGAGCTTGAGACATGTCATATGACCACATCCCTTGTGTTCCAAAGGTTTTTCGCCTGTACCCTGTACCTATATATGCATGGGTCTCTGGTTTTGCTCCAAAAACAACAATTAAATTGTATTTATTTGGGAGGGTTTGCTCTGTCTGTTTACTCATACCACTTAATTGTATACTGTCATTCTTAGTAGTAATAGCAACATGTATTTGTGTTTTAGCAAAGTGGTGATAAATACATTGTGATGAGTGTTCAAGAACCAGTTATTTTAAAATACAAACAAGAGCCTGTGAACAACGACTTTCCCATGCCACTTGCCATGAGGCCTGTCTCTTCATCACATCCATCACAAGATGAGAACAGTGAGTGTTGAAGATGCTGTATTTATTTTGAGGAGTGTAAGCTAGGTTGTGCCACAAATATCACCATCTTATAAATGGTACAGTAGAGCTAGGGTATATTATCATGATGTTTTGATACGGTATATATTGGGTTGTGTACCACACCTACATGTAGGAAAGACAAGGTGTGACTTGCAAGTCAAATAAATTCCCAACGAAATGATAATTTAGGTCAGGTATTCTTCAGTAAATGGTTTGAACCTATGAGTATGTTTGTGAAAGTTGCCGATCTAGGTTAGTGTAGTCTTGAGGAAGACTGGTGGTGGTGGTGGTGGCAGTGATTGAGGTTTCTGACAGCCTCAGTGGTGGTCATTCTCAGAATCTGTCAGTGAGGCTGTCAAAATAAATATCAGACCCCACCACCATCATTACCACCACCATCATCATCATCATCACCACCACTACTACCACCACTACCATCATTACCACCACCATCGTCACCATTACCACCATCATTACCATCACCATCATTACCATCACCATCATTACCACCACCATCATCACCATCATCACTACCATCATCACCACCACTACTACCACCACCACCATCATTACCACCACCATCATTACCACTACCACCATCGCCATCACCACCATCATTACCACCACCATCATCACCACTACCACCATCATTACCACCACCATCATTACCACCACCATCATTACCACCACCATCATTACCACCATCATCACAAATCATTACCACCACCATCATTACCACCACCATCATTACCACCACCATCACCACTACCCCCATCATTACCACCACCATCATCACCACTACCACCACCATTACCACCACCATCATTACCACCACCATCATTACCACCACCATCATTACCACCACCATCATTACCACCACCATCATCACCACTACCACCAGCACCACCATCATTACCACCACCATTACCACCGCCATCATCACCATCATTACCACCACCATCATTACCACCACCATCATCACCATCATTACCACCACCATCATTACCACTACCACCACCATTACCACCACCATCATCACCACTACCACCATCATTACCACCACCATCATTACCACCACCATCATTACCACCATCATCATCACAATCATTACCACCACCATCATTACCACCACCATCATTACCACCACCATCACCACTACCACCATCATTATCACCACCATCATCACCACTACCACCACCATTACCACCACCATCATTACCACCACCATCATTACCACCACCATCATCACCACTACCACCAGCACCACCATCATTACCACCACCATCATTACCACCACCATCATCACCATCATTACCACCACCATCATTACCACCACCATCATCACCATCATTACCACCACCATCATTACCACTACCACCATCACCACCATCATTACCACCACCATCATTACCACCACCACCATCATTACCACCACCATCATCACCATCATTACCACCACCATCATTACCACCACCATCCTTACCACCACCATCATTACCACTACTACTACTACCACCACCACCACCACCACCATCACCACCACCCTTACCACCCCACCATCACCACCCCACCATCACCACCACCACCAGTCCTTCTCAAGACCACACTAACTTAATCTAGATGAGTAACTTTTACAAACGTGCATTCTTGTCGTATTAGGTAAATCCAGTTGTGGTTTAACAGTGAGCATCCTCCTCTGCACCCCAATCTTCACTGATGGTACTGATATAATTATGTTAATTGGACATCCAAACTACCAGGGCTATCCTGTTTGTAAAGGTGAGAAGCAAAATTCCACTGTTATAGTGTTTACAGTATGCCGTGAGAAACTGGTATTTATGACAAGTTTTTGAGCTTACAAAAAAATGGATAAATTTGTTTTGGTTAGAATGCCATTGATGTACAACCATGCATCGTAATATAGATTTCATAATATTTTGTGACACTATAAATTTACCTAAAATTCAGAAAACTTGGGAATTACTAGTACCATGTTCCTTGAATGCTTACTTACTTAAAGTGCTTATGAAATTAAATTTTTGCTTTTTATATATTATTTGATAATATAAAAATATAGAAAATTCTGATATTCGTACATATGTTCATTTAATATTGACGTCTTTGGAAAACACTTTATTTTTCAGTTCAAAGTTGATAGCTAGTGCAACAACTATTTGACGTCACACGGTGGATAATTACCATAATTCTGTTTAGTCTTGATCCACCTTGTGACATCACAGTTATTGTTAAACCTGGTTCTCATATGTCGCCGATCGTCGCCAACCCATGATTTAGATGCATGTTAAGTAAAAGAATAAAAGCACTGCTTTTCTGCATTGTGTTCTTTATTACTGAACATGATGCTGCACTTCTCGTTTTAACATGCATCTAAATCACAAATCGCCGACCATCGGCGACATATGAGAACCAGGCTTAACTCGTCTCAGTCCTTGCTGACATTTCGACTTAAGAAATGATACGGTTTGGCAAGTTTAAATATAAAAATAAAGCACTTTCTAAACACATAAAAAACAAATTGAGCATATGTAGCAATATCAGCAATTTCTATATTTTTATATTTATGAAATAAAGAAATTAGCGAAAATTTCATTTCATAAGCACTTTTAATATTATAAACCTACAGCTATGTACACGCGTAAAAATCTGGCAAGTTGTTACAGCATTGTTTCCTGAACAATGCTGTCATTGTTTCCTGAACAATGCTGTAACAACTTGTTGACATATGTGAACAACATTGATGAATGAAGAACATTGTTCATCATTGTTTCAACAAGTTGTTACTGCTTGATGAAACAACAACCGTTGTTCACGCATGTTGTAACAACCGAAGAACGTGTTGATACATCAACCATGTTTACCATTGTTGTAACATTGTTGTTCATCGTTGTTATTTTGTCATACAGTTACGACATGTTGTATCATGTGCGAACAACGTTGTTGGCTATAAAAAGTGTGCTGTTGGAACAACTTGTTCATGACTGTTGATTTATCCGTGAACAAGTTGTTCGAACCATAAGTGAACAGCTTGTTGACAACTTGTTCACGGCGAGCAGCACAACATTGTTCACGCCTGTTGACAACCGTGAACAAGTTGTGCGTTTTTACGCGTGTACATGTATATTGTCCTCGCCGTGCACAAGTTTGTATAAGTGTGGAACAAAGATATTTGACGAGTTTCCACACCACTTTTTTAGTAGATTATGGTGTTTTTGATGTACCTTTGGTGTCATTTATTAGCACCCTTCAATCGATGTTATTCAATTGTGGATGGAAAGTTTGTGCGAGATGATAATTTGATCGATATCGCAACGGCAGAAAACCCGAGATGGCAAAGTGTTTCACTGGCTTCTACTGGTATGGAGAGTTTGATAAATATTGATAACTATAGCTTCTGTTGAGGTGGTAATTGTTGAGGTGGTAATTTGACTTAAAGTGCACATGAAACGCAAATTAAGTTTGTCTTATTTGAAAGAACACTTAAAATGATAGAGTAACATCTTTTGCAGTTTTTCGTTTCCTTGCTTCGTTCTTGAGATATTTCAGTTTACTGAAATGTAAATTAAACAACTTGACGTCACATGTGCATGAGTTATCGGAGTAGGTTATATATCTTTGCCATTATCAAACATAATCACTTGAAAATTCTACATGTTTGGCGCTGTGAGAGAAACACACGCACATACTTCCTTCGACTTAAGTTTGGTTTGATAATAGCAAAGATATATAACCTTCTCTGATAACTCATTATGCACATGTGACGTCAACTTGTTTAATTTACATTTCAACTGCAAAAGATGTTACTCTATCATTTTAAGTAATATTTAAAACACGAGCAGGAGTGTTTTATCAGATTTAAAACCAAAGAAAAAAGTTTTAGATATGATAAAACACGTGATGCGAGTGTTTTGAATGGCTTCAAAAACGATTCGTTATTGGATGTTATGTTCATTAGTATTCTTTATATAAAATTGTATGTTCATTAGTATTCTTTCTGACGTCAAGAAGTTTTATCAGGTATAAAACCACGGATATGGTAAATGAGTTTTAAAAATAGTTTGCCAGTAGATGTTATTGGAGGATTGGTGCCAAGCCCCAGGGGGGATGCCACCCCCTGATCAGAGGTAACCATGGCAACCCCGCCACAGCCCACCTCCAGGCACCAGTCACACTGTCAAGCAGTGGAAATATATATACTTACCTTGCAATCTATCAGGAGTGGGTGGGTGGGTCAACACAAAGCAAAGCAAGAATCCCCACGTATTAAGTCAATAAACAGCGCGCGCAAAACCAGTCGAGTTCAGACCACGCTGACAAGACTGATGAGTGCTGATGTAATCACCACATATTATATATGAGTGACCGCTGACCAAGTATCTATTACATAGATAGCGCGCGCAACCAGTCAAGCTCAGACCACGCTGACAAGACTTTGATGAGTGCTGAGATAATACCACGTATTATTAGCGCGCGCAACCAGTCAAGCTCAGACCACGCTGACAAGACTTTGATGAGTGCTGAGATAATACCACGTATTATTAGCGCGCGCAACCAGTCAAGCTCAGACCACGCTGACAAGACTTTGATGAGTGCTGAGATAGTACCACGTATTATAAGCGCGCGCAAACCAGTCAAGCTCAGACCACGCTGACAAGACTTGATGAGTGCAGAGATAACCCCATATATTATAGTGAGTGTCTGCTGACTAGCATTGTCTCCTTTTTTACCTTGCCTAAATTACATTTAGCCACATTTGAAGTGTTCTTTCAAATACTGTGGCAATAGACACACCAGGCGGAAAACGTAATTTGAAAATAAATATTAATGCCCAGCAAATAATACCATATCTATGTATATATATATACAATTATTTGTAATAATCTCAAACCGCTCTGATGATGTTGCGCTGCAAGCAACGAAACGTTAGCAATTAAATTTTCTTATATTATGTCTTGTCTCAAAGTTAATTGCTGGGCATTAATATTTATTTTCAAATTTCTTTCAAATACGACAAATTTAATTTTCGTTTCATGTGCACTTTAAGCAGTTAAGCTTACAGTAGTGTTACATTTCTTTTGTGCAATTTTGTAGGAGTTTGTTATGATGTCATCAACAATCGGATTTGGACCAGTAGTGAAGACTGGGTTGACGAATGGCGGAATATTGGAGCTTCGTCGTATCATCACATAGTCTATAAGTTATCGCCAAAACCTATAGGTAAGGTACTGCTCAGAAATGACCTAACAAAAACCGAGGTCAAAGCTAGGTGGAACCTCAACTTAAAGTGTATATGAAACGAAAATTAAGTTTGTCTTCTTTGAAAGAACTCTTAAAATAATGGGGAATATCAATTTACAGCTTTTTCATATTTTACTTAGTTCATGAGATATTTAGACTTATGTGATATTCAAATGAGATAACTTATGGTTCGTTTTTTTCTAATTAACATATTCGAAAATCGTGAATATTTTTAAGATTATTGATCAAAATCACTTGTAACTTGTCTTTCATGTTTAGTTGTATGAACTGTAGCACTATGCAAAGTTTCAAGTGATTTTGTTCAATAATCTTAAAAATATTCACGATTTTCGAATATCTTAATTAGTGAAAAAACGAACCATAAGTTACTGTATCTCATTTGAATATCACATAAGTCTAAATATCTCATGAACTAAGTAAAATATGAAAAAGCTGTAAATTGATATTCCCCATTATTTTAAGATTTCTTTCAAATAAGACAAACTTAATTTTCGTTTCATATACACTTTAATCACAATCTAACATTAGTTTAGTACATCTCAAATCATTAATAATTCATGAAGAAAACACAAAGGAAATCATCGGAGGAAGAAATTACAAAATTAAGGAAACTTTCATCTTGATTTTCTCTTAAAATACTGATTTGTTTGAGGAGTGTTTCATCAGGAAGTCCAAACACCTCGAAGTTTGCACAAAAACCTCGGCTTCGCCTCTGTTTTCAATAAACGTCTCAGTGTTGGATATCTTGATGAAACACTCCTCCGAATGTATGATATATTACATGAATAGTTCAAAGGCATGATGAAACCGTATGGACTCTCATTTTCTCTTTTTTTGATATATAACCAGTTCTTTTGACTACTTTTCTTGCTTGTTGAAGATATTTATGTTCTTGTAGATCGTGTTCTCGACGAAGAACTGATGACTCCTTCGGACTGTGTGACGGCCACTGCCTTGCAGATCTGTTTCCTGTGTGCAACTGTATCAAATCAAGATATCAAAGGCAAAGATCCGAGTTATGACTTCACACTAGACCAGGAATATGAGCAACATTTGCTTGATGTCATGGACGGTGCCATACGACAGCAAGACCGTCATGTTCTTCGTTGTGTGTTGATACTTGTACAGGTGCAGTAATCAGTGAATAAGATGAGCATTTAGAACAGACAGACCTACATACAGACGTATGGACAGACAGACAGACAGACAGACAGACAGACAGACAGACAGACAGACAGACAGACAGACAGACAGACAGACAGACAGACAGACAGACAGACAGACAGACAGACAGACAGACAGACAGACAGACAGACAGATAGATAGATAGATTGATTTGATTTGATTGATTTGATTCACTTTTATTTCAATACGGTAGTTTCATAAGTAGACACTTCTTTACATGAAAGCCGTATGACAATATGTACATATATATTAAATATTTTTACAAGTTTTATAAAATAAAAATATACAATAGATAAATATAAACAATTAAGATACACAATGACAATTTTTCAAATCAGACAATTTGTTTTTAAAAGTAGTCAGTGATTGCGGTATTTTAAAATCGTGTGGAAGAGAATTCCACATTTGCACACCTCTATACGAGAAGCTTCCCTTAAAACATTCAGTTTTGGGAGTTCGAGTTAATGCTAAATTTATTTCACTGTCCCTAAGTTTTGACCTGTAAGAAATATAATCTGAGCACTTAACAAAAAGGTCATTTAAATAACCAGGAACTTTATTATTTAGAGCTTTATAAACCATTAAGCATAAATGTTTGTCTCTTCTTTGTGATAAATTTTCCCAATTTAATTCTTCTAATATATCAGCAGATCTCGTATCATAACCTTGAAAAGTAATAATACGGGCCGCACGATTTTGAAGTTTTTGCAAACAAGATGAGGGACCTTTACTTAGGTTTCCCCAAACAGTATCACAATAGTCAAAATAAGGCTGAGTAAGTGCATTATAAATGGAAACAAGAGTTTGTTTTGGTACAAATTTCCGTGCTTGTTTAAGACCATTAATAGAACGACAAACTTTTTTGCTTAAATGATCTATATGTTTACTCCAGGACATATTTTCATCAAAATATACCCCCAGGCATTTAGTCGATTTAACCCTTTTAATCGGTTGATTTCCTACCGTAATTGGAAAAATTCTACCTAAATTGGCCAATTTAAATGATGTAGCAATATACATGTATTCAGTTTTAGTCACATTTAAACTAAGTTTATTAGCTTTGAGCCATTTGTGAATACTGTCAAGATCACACTTGACGTGAGATTGCAATTCACTAGTTGATTTAGAGGCAGCACTTAATGAGGTATCATCTGCATACATGCGTGCTTTTGTATATTGCAGACATGTAGGCAAATCATTAATAAACAATAAGAACAGTAATGGCCCCAAAATAGACCCTTGTGGAACACCACAAGTTATTTTTTGAGGTTTTGAAATATGTCCTTCTACAACACAACTTTGCTGTCTATTTGACAAATATGATGCAACCCAGTCAAGAGATTTTCCACAGATGCCGTAAACATTTAGTTTTTCTAACAGGATATGATGGGAAACCGTATCAAATGCCTTAGCTAGATCCAAGAATGTTATTAAATTTATCATGTCATTATCCATATTCAGGTACCACTCATTGGTTGCATCTAGTAAAGCAGTAACTGTTGAATGAAGAGAACGGAATCCAGATTGATATTTATTTAAAATATTATTTTTAGATAGATACGTATAGAGTTGATCATATACTATTCTTTCGCATATCTTGGATAACATAGGCAAAACTGATATTGGCCTATAGTTCAACCGGTCCGTTCGATCATTAGCTTTGAACAATGGAAATACCTTAGCATATTTCCATTGAGAAGGAAATATGCCAGTCTCAATAGATTTATTTATTATTACAGTTAATGAGTCAGAAATAATTGGAGCAGATACCTTAATCAGTCTGCTTGAAATATTATCAAGGCCAGTGGCCTTGTGCACCTGCAGTTTATTTAAAAGTTTTAAGACTATGGTTTCAGTAGTTTTTTGTAGACAAAAGGAAGTATTAACTGGCTTAACATAATCTTTAAAATTTGTCTCACTTACGGGAATTGATGAAGCCAAATTAGATCCTACTTGGATAAAATGATTATTTAATATTTCACAAAGATCTACTGGCTCTGTGAACGATTTCCCATCAATTTTTAACTCCCTAATAGACGTAGTACTTGTTTTCTTACGGTGAGTTAATTGATTTATAGTATTCCAAATAGCCTTGGGATTACCAAGACTGGATTCTATCTGGCTACGATAGAAAGTTGCTTTAGCTTCTTTAATTTCATTATTTACGGCATTTCTGACTTTTTTGAAATCACACCATAAGTCAGGAGTATTATTGATAACTGCCTTCCTTTTTAATTTATTTCTATTAATAATTAATGTTCTTACAGACAGACAGACAGACAGACAGACAGACAGACAGACAGACAGACAGACAGACAGACAGACAGACAGACAGACAGACAGACAGACAGACAGACAGACAGACAGACAGACAGACGTATAAACTGGCGTACAGTGGTACAGACAGACAGATGTACAGATATGTGTGGATAGACGTACAAACATGTGCAGATAGACGTACAGACAGACAGACAGACAGACAGACAGACAGACAGACAGACAGACAGACAGACAGACAGACAGACAGACAGACAGACAGACAGACAGACAGACAGACAGACAGACAGACAGACAGACAGACGTACAAATAGATGTGCAGATAGACAGACAGACAGACAGACGTACAGGCAGACACACAGACAGACGTACTGTACAGACATACATACAGACAGACAGACAGACAGACAGACAGACAGACAGACAGACAGACAGACAGACAGACAGACAGAGACAGACAGACAGACAGACAGACAGACAGACAGACAGACAGACAGACAGACAGACAGACGTACCGTACAGACATACAGACAGACGTACCGTACAGACATACAGACAGACAGACAGACAGACAGACAGACAGACAGACAGACAGACAGACAGACAGACAGACAGACAGACAGACAGACAGACAGACAGACAGACAGACAGACGTACAAATAGACAGACAGACAGACGTACAAATAGACAGACAGACAGACGTACAAATAGACAGACAGACAGACGTACAAATAGACAGACAGACGTACAAATAGACAGACAGACAGACAGACAGACAGACAGACAGACAGACAGACAGACAGACAGACAGACACACACACACACACACACACACACACACACACACGTACAGACAGACAGACAGACAGACAGGCGTACAACTTTAACATGACGTCACTTTTGTGTACATATTTCATGCAGTTTTCTGTCACCTTATTTTCAGACGTTGTTTTCAAGAGCGTTTCAAACCAACGCCAAATTAAACGACGACATTGTCGCTTCTCTGAGGTAGGTCGCAAACCACGTGGCTTAAATGTCTCAGTGTGAGAATTCTAAAATATATATTTATATAACACTTGCAATTTACTTTCACCAACTGTGTTTTTTAGGCTCTTGATTTGGAAAGTTATTTCGTCTGATACAGCCGAGTTTGATGAGAAAGTTCAACAAGAAGCGTGTCATACTCTGAGGTAAGGCATTGCGAAAGTCCAACTACACGAGATAACGAAATACTCACGTTTTGAGTGAAGCCTTTCGTCAGAGTAGCATGTGACATTTTGACAATTTACTCTGATGAAGGGCTATGCTCGAAACGTCAGTATTTCGTCGTAAAAACTATTATTATATGGCAGGGTTCGATTTCCGGTCCGTACGCAAAACGACGCACGCTGATTGGTTCCCGAGAGGTCGGGATTTTACGATATTGACCTCGGGGTCAATACGCTTTTTTCTCGGCCTGTAAATTTTGGCGAGAAGATTTCTGAGTTGATTTGAATGCAAATG
>OZ036008.1:11885191-12102691 GCA_964035015.1 Corallium rubrum
ACAGCAGAGCACAGTACAGTACAGTACAGTACAGTACAGTACAGTACAGTACAGTACAGTACAGTACAGTACAGTACAGTACAGTACAGTACAGTACAGTACAGTACAGTACAGTACAGTACAGTACAGTACAGTACAGTACAGTACAGTACAGTGCAGTACAGTGCAGTGCAGTGCAGTACATTACAGTGCAGTGCAGTACAGTACATTACAGTACAGTACAGTACAGTACATTACAGTACAGTACAGTACAGTACAACGCAGCACAGTACAGTTATGTTTCCATCCTTAACTCCGTGAAAATCATTAAATCAGAGTCCTTAATTTTCAGGCGATTCATCTTCTGTTCTGGATCCTTCTGTCACACGGTCTGTTTCAGCTCCTCATTTGGACCAGGTATCTGAGCATCTCTTGCAAGGTGTAGAGGACTTACAGCGGTTCAGAAGATGGGATGAGTCATTACGGAACATACACAAGACAACACACAGTTGGAAGGAACCAAAGGAATGTCCCACATCTGTTGTTGAACAGATCTTCACGTTTATTGCTGGTACTCCAGATCAAGCTGTAAGAAAACTGTGTGGGTTGTTGTCTTATATTTTTCTCTGTTTCGTTTCGATTTGGTTTTGGTTTTGGTTTTGGTTTTGGTTTTGGTTTTGGTTTTGGTTTTGGTTTTGGTTTTGGTTTTGGTTTTTGTTTTGTTTTGTTTTGTTTTGTTTTGTTTTGTTTTGTTTTGTTTTGTTTTGTTTTGTTTTTTGTCTGAATCAACCAACCAACCAACCAACCAACCAACCAACCAACCAACCAACCAACCAACCAACCAACCAACCAACCAACCAACCAACCAACCAACCAAAAAGGCCAGGTGGCAAATGAACGAATAAAAAAATTAAAAAATCTTTTTTGCTTTAGATTTCCTGTGGAGCATTCTTGTCTGCTGCTCGTACTCGTTGGAGGCGAGGAAAATATCGTCAGTTGGCCATTCTACACATGAATAAACTTACTACTATATCTTATACGTTAGGCGTGACGGGAACTCATTTATTGGGAATCGTTGTCTCCATTATGAGCCAAGGAACAAAGTAGGTGGTGTAGTTGTGTTTAAATATGAATATATAAAAACATTTTTAGTAATATGTTTACGTTTATTGTGTAGACTGAATGAGCTCGAGTGTGGAGGAATGCTGACTGACGTTCGTGATGAATATGGCATGCTCCTACGTCACTTGGTGGACCAGTCGGTTGGAATGCTTGTAAGATATTGCGAGAAATTGATAGTTTTGGCTACAACTCCCTTCACATTGTGTGAACGTCAAGATGTACTGCGTAGTAGTCTCATTTTGATGATCAATAAACTGTGTAGCTCCCATCTGGATTCAGGGCTCTTGGATCTTTGCCAAAGAAACCAGGCGTGGAGGGCTTTTCAGGTGCTCATTGACCGTCTGGTGAGCTGGGAAAATGACAAAGGTATCGGAATAGTGTTAAGATCGACAAAATTATGCCATTATGCTGGTTATGGTGATGATTATAAGGTGTGGTCAGTAGTATTCTTAGATAGATATGTGGGAACACGACAAAGAGATTTTTCGCTGCTGCTGCTGTGGTGGTGATGATGGTGATGCTGATGATGATGGTGGTGGTGGTGGTGGTGATGGTGCAGATGGTGGTGATGCTGATGATAGTGGTAGTGGTGATGGTGATGCTGGTGATGCTGATGATGGTGGTGGTGATGATGGTGGTAGTGGTGATGGTGATGGTGATGGTGCAGATGGTGGTGATGCTGATGGTGGTGGTGATGATGGTGGTAGTGGTGATGGTGATGGTGCAGATGGTGGCGATGCTGATGGTGGTGGTGGTGGTGGTGATGGTGCGGATGGTGGTGATGCTGATGATGATGGTGGTGGTGATGATGGTGGTAGTGGTGATGGGGATGGTGCAGATGGTGGTGATGCTGATGGTAGTGGTGATGATGGTGGTGGTGGTGGTGGTGATGGTGCAGATGGTGGTGATGGTGATGGTGGTGATGGTGATGATGGTGGTGGTGGTGATGGTGCAGATGGTGGTGATGCTGATGGTGGTGGTGATGATGGTGGTGGTGGTGATGGTAGTGGTGGTGGTGATGGTGATGGTGGTGGTGGTGATGGTGGTGATGCTGCTGATGGTGGTGATGCTGCTGCTGGTGGTGGTGATGATGGTGATGATGGTAGTGGTGGTGGTTATGGTAGTGGTGATGGTGACGGTGGTGATGATGATTGTGATAATTATAAAAAATAGAATAGAAAAACAGTCCAAGAAACGTTGAATGTACTACTTTTCTTATTTATCTTCAGCCCACGATCCTCAAGAGATTGAATGGTCAGGTGTGGCTCGTCAAGTAGCCACTGTCCTCACTAGTTATCTCAAGTATTTAGAGAATAAAGTAAGCAAACATGACGTCGTTACTCACGTGAAAGATCCTCTTCACGAAGTTCTCGAACTCCTCCAACGAATATCAAGGTGCGTAAGGTTTTAAAGAGAAAGAAGTGTGTGAACCCTCTTATGTATATAGTACGGTAATCTCGAGCAGCTTTAGATAACGTTGAAGAAGTCTTTACGAATTCTGGTGATCAACCTACAATCATTGACAAAGTTAGTTGAAACGACTCGAGTGAATCATGCCATGTTAATTGCTAAGCCTCTTTTTGCATAAATTGCTATCCCCCCGTCCCCTCTTTTCAATGTTGTTACTCTGAACATTTAAATGTGATGGCAGGTGACTGAGTGCAAATTGCATACGTTTTGAGTTCCACAACATTGAAGTGGGGGGAAAGGGACATGAAACCATTTCATGTTAACTTTGTTTCAAGAATTATGTCAATGATTGTATTTCTACCTGCGCTGGCCAAAAACGGTCCCTTTATTGTTTTACTCTGTTAAACACCAAACGATTTTATTTATCAAAGAGAAAACCATCAGACAAACTAGCCTCCTAGGCAGCAATGGGTTAAAAAGTAATTAACGCTTTCTTACCTGAGCTTGCCAAAACAGCCTATTTATTGTTTTACTCTAACGCCAGACAATTTTTCTCGTTAAGGAGATTCCTCGGACATCCTAGACAGCAATGAGTTAACAAGTGATTAACTCATTCTTGCTTGAGCTAGGCAAAAACGACCTTTTATTGTTTTACTTTGTCCAATGCCAGATAATTTTACTCAACCCTCAGACATTTTGGTCAGCAATGGATTAATGCGTGATAATAAGATTTAGTGCTGTGCGCCGGAGGCCGGAGCTCCGGCAGAGCTCCGGCGTTTTTTGGTCAGCCGGAGCCGGAGTTCTCCCAGCTCCGGCTGGAAATTCAGAATGTTAAGAAATGCAGCTCATAAACCACATAACGGGTCACTGCGGACAACACTGACAGATATTGTGAGTGAGCGCATGGGGAGTGCAAGTGGAGCTGTTGAACGGCAACCAGGCACCTTAACACCAATGATACCAGTCAGATCCCAAGACGGCAAAGTTAATGCTCAGGATTTACTGGATTACTGGTATCGCCACAAAAACGAATGACCTGCATTGACGCGTCTAGCTCTCATATCTTTCTTGTTCACCGTCCTCTGTTACTTCTGAACGAGTCTTTTCGTTGACGGGGAACATCGTCTCAAAGAAGCCTTGCGCATTCCTTCCAGGCAACATTGGTCGCTTAGCGTTCATTAAAATTTAATTATAAAAAGTTTTAAAAACCCTTGGCATTTTATACTTTGTTGTATTTTATTATTTGTAGTAGTGTAACTTTATTCGGTTCGATAAAGTTTTCATCATTCCTGACATTGCTAGTTGTCGCATTACGTTTGCTTGAGTGGCTTGACAGTTTCGCAGCTTTCACCGGGAAAAGACCCTGGGGACAAAGTTGAGCTGAATAATATCCGGTTGGACTTTATCCCCAGTTGTGAACCAAAAATCAACATATTTGAGCTGTAAAGCAGCCGGAGCTGAAAAACTGGAGTTTGCGCAGCACTAATAAGATTTCTACATTACTCTTATTTCTAATATATTTATCCATAAGCACTAGTTTGTGAATGTTTGTTTTGGTATGTCTTTCAGGAGTCATCTTGGTGAATGTGTGTTAACTCAACCGCAGATGATCAAAATTCTTCTCTCAGTTGTTGTTGATCGTCAGGCCTCGCCCAAACACGTTCTCACAGCTCTAACCCTGCTACACTCCGCTCTGCCCTTGACTGATGCGAACAGCAATGAACCTCTTACTTCTCCTTCTGTGGAAGTCTTATCAGACAAGACAGCGAATGTAGGCAGACCAAAAGCTTCGTACTCGGTTATCAAAGTATTGCTGAATAAACTGGGTGAATTACTGTTGCCGTACAACCACCCTGATAGCTGTCCTACGGACCACAAGAGGCGTCGTCGATCCATTGGCTGTGGGACCTCTGTGTTCTCAGTTTATGTTCATAACAGAGGCGATATAGCACCGCATGAAATAGTTCAGAAGGTTTTAAGGTACTAACTTGACTACTTTTGTTCAAGTTTAAATTTATGAAAGCTCAATGTATACACATCAATAAATTTAAAGGGTATGGGCAACAAAAACAAAAATTTTCAAAAGCAAACCAATGACATGAAGATACAATCTAGTGTGTTATTTAGACCCAAAGTATTCCAATAAAACAACTTAATTGCACTTTTAAAGTTGCTAATCTGAATCAGTATCTGCCATCTTGGATACATTTTTGATATGCATGTGACGTCACAAGCTGGGTAAAGCGAAAACTTTTGTTAGCCATACTTTCACAGTCTGAAACTCATTTCTTGTAGATGATTTTCATTCTTGATTAAACCAAAACACTTAAAAAATATACCACAGAAATTCAGCTGCCAGAAGAATAAGTTTCATCGTGTTTTCCCAGCTTGTGACGTCAGTTAATTAGGCAAGGTCTTACAACAAGATGGCGAACGGCAAGGTTGTCTTTTGTCGAAATTAGTGATGTTTGTTTGGCGCAAGAGTTGTTTTGTTCACTTGGATTACCATCGCAAGACAGTTTGTTAATCAGAAATTTAAAAATGTGTATTTTTGTTGCTCTTACCCTTAAAAGAAATTTAAAGAAATTTTGATAAATTAAAAACATTTCAAGTAATTAAAATCAATAAAAATACATTAAAATATATTAAAATATATTAAAATAAATTAAATATATTTAAAGAATTTAAATAAATTAAAACTAATTAAGTTAAAATAAATTGAGATAAATTACAAAAAATAAAATAGATTAAAATAAATTAGGTTAAAATGAATTAGAATAAATTATACTAAATTAAAATAAATTAGAATAAATCAAAATAAATTTGAATAAATTATAAAATTAAAATCCCAGTTTTTCACTCGTTTTAAGCAGTGAATAATTTCATTGATTTTTTTACCTACTTGTGTCATTCAGTTCTAGTGGACAGCCATTTTTGTTTCAAGTTGGTTTGGGTTCGCAGATGGAGCGAGCTATTACTTTAAATCGTGAGCTATCGGAACAAGGCTTTGCTGAAGTTCTTACGGATAAGATGACAATATGTTTGAAGCAAGCAACGAGATTGGCATTATCAGGAATTTGTGTGAGCATTTCTTCTCCACAAGACGTAAAAGGGTTGTATGCGGAGAGCGCAACTGAACGTCAACCTCCGGAGATTGTGTGCCACGAAAGAAATAAAAATTTAGTTGGGTTAGTTCATGATTGGTTTTTATTAAATTTAGAGTACGTGCGTCGTTTTGGTGGTGGTGATGGTGGTGGTGGTGGTGGTGATGGTGCATGGTGGTGGTGGTGATAGAGTTGCTGATGGTGGTGATGGTTATGCCGATGGTGGTGATGATCATAGTGGTGATGCTGATGGTGGTGATGATGGTAGTGGTGATGGTGATGATGGTAGTGGTGATGATGGTAGTGGTGATGATGGTAGTGGTGATGCTGATGGTAGTGGTGATGGTAGTGGTGATGATGATGGTAGTGGTGATGCTGATGGTGGTGATGATGGTAGTGGTGATGCTGATGGTAGTGGTGATGCTGATGGTGGTGATGATGGTAGTGGTGATGCTGATGGTGGTGATGATGGTAGTGATGATGCTGATGGGTAGTGGTGATGCTGATGGTAGTGGTGATACTGATGGTGGTGATGATGGTAGTGATGATGCTGATGGTGGTGATGATGGTAGTGGTGATGATGGTAGTGGTGATGATGGTAGTGGTGATGCTGATGGTGGTGATGATGGTAGTGGTGATGCTGATGGTAATGGTGATGCTGATGGTGGTGATAATGGTGTGTTGAGTTATGTTATAGTTGTAATTATCGATATTAATTGTCTATTTGAATGAATGTAGTTGAGCGACGCGTTTGCATAAAGTATTAAGCCGAGTGCTATAATTACAAAAAATAGAATAACAGTCCAAAAAACGTTGAATGTACTACTTTTCTTATTTGTCTTCAGATCATTAGTGAACTTGTATGCCGAGAACGTATGTCCGACCCTTGTCCTGGTCGTATATATACGTACTTCTATTTTTGGAATTTGGCTATTTTGCAAAGTATATTTTTTTTGTGTTTCAGTTTTGGTAACATACGTCCCTATGTGAGTGGCAACGTGGCGCACATCATGGCATCCGAGGTCGTCGCTCTGTTACGAAATCTGTTGTTTGCGAATTCTGCGTGGACGGAAGCCGTTAAAGACGCTCTTATGGAAGGCTTGGATAACGTATTATTGCTTGTACAGAAGTTAAATGATACGTACGAGATGGGCGAGTCCGAATGGTTCGTGTTGGCGCAGCAAGTCTTGGCGACGTTGTGTAGTTTGGGTGGATTCAAAGAAACTGTTAGACCTGGGTGTATAGCCATGGTAAGAGTTTAGTTTTAACTAGAGGCTTATCTACTCAGTCAAAGTGTACTATGTTATGATATCATATTCTGTGCTAGCTGTGCTGATTTGTCATGTCATGTCTTGTATTCTACTCCACTCCACTCCACTCCACTCCGCTCCGCTCCACTCCACTCCACTCCACTCCACTCCACTCCACTCCACTCCACTCCACTCCACTCCACTCCACTCCACTCCACTCCACTCCACTCCACTCTACTCTACTCTACTCTACTCTACTCTTCGGCACTGCACTGCACTGCACTGTTCTGCACAGCACTACACTGTTCTGTTCTGTTCTGTTCTGTTCTGTTCTGTTCTGTTCTGTTCTGTTCTGTTCTGTTCTGTTCTGTTCTGTTCTGTTCTGTTCTGTTCTGTTCTGTTCTGTTCTGTTCTGTTCTGCTCCGTTCTGCACTATTCTGTTCTGCTCTGCTCTGTTCTGCTCTGCACTGTTCTGTACTGCTCTGCACTGTTCTGCACTGTTCTGCACTGTTCTGCACTGTTCTGCACTGTTCTGTTTGCATTGTTTAGACTTTGTGATCTTATGCATGTATGTACATTGATTTTACAGATATCAGGAGAGGGTCTTCAACAGACTAAATGTCGTGTCCTGACATTATCCTCAGAAAAAGAGACAGCCCACATAGTCCTTGACGATCAGTTGGACGCTGATACTTATACGGAGCAAGCATTTGAAGTTCCTTTAAGTGTACTGAGCATTCCTCGTCGACATGTGAGTTGAAAAATAACTTTTACGAAATACTAATTGCATGAGAATTATTCAAAAATGTAGTACTTTATCTTTGCCTTGATACGAAATTTGCAATCCAGCCTAACACACACCAAGCATCTTATAGCTTTTTAAAAATACTTTTATTACCCATTTAGATTTTACCATTCTCTGATAAGTTGTTTGTGCAAAAGTTGGTGTCCACCGTGGGATGTGTTTTGGAGGACAACACGACATTAGAGTCGCTTCGTACTTTGTTTGCCAACAATGATTCTGACCTCGAGATTCTACGCATCTTAGCTGAAGTTAAAACAAGGTAAAACGACGTTGCTTGTCTGACACAGACAGACTGACAGTGTGGTGTGTAGACAATCCCTAGAGTAGGAAGCAAACAAACAAACAAACAAACAAACAAACAAACAAACAAACAAACAAACAAACAAACAAACAAACAAACAAACAAACAAACAAACAAACAAACAAACAAACAAACAAACAAAGGAACAAACAAACAAACAAACAAACAAACAAACAAACAAACAAACAAACAAACAAACAAACAAACAAACAAACAAACAAACAAACAAACAAACAAACAAACAAACAAACAGGAACAAACAAACAAACAAAGGGAACAAACAAACAAAAGGAACAAACAAACAAACAAAAGGAACAAACAAACAAACAAACAAACAAACAAACAAACAAACAAACAAACAAACAAACAAACAAACAAACAAACAAACAAACAAACAAACAAACAAACAAACAAACAAACAAACAAACAAACAAACAAACAAACAAACAAACAAACAAACAAACAAACAAACAAACAAACAAACAAACAAACAAACAAACAAACAAACAAACAAACAAACAAACAAACAAACAAACAAACAAACAAACAAACAAACAAACAAACAAACAAACAAACAAACAAACAAACAAACACAAACAAACAAACAAACGAACAAACAAATAAACAAAGCAAACAAACAAACAAACAAACAAACAAACAAACAAACAAACAAACAAACAAACAAACAAACAAACAAACAAACAAACAAACAAACAAACAAACAAACAAACAAACAAACAAACAAACAAACAAACAAACAAACAAACAAACAAACAAACAAACAAACAAACAAACAAACAAACAAACAAACAAACAAACAACAGAAAGACAAACAAGAAAACAATCAGAGAAGCAAGCGGACGGACGGACGGACGGGCAGACGGGCAGACGGACGGACGGACGGACGGACGGACGGACGGACGGACGGACGGACGGACAGACAAGCTGTATTAAAATGTAACAGTGTTCTGCAACTGATCTGTTTAATCCCAGGGCGTTGGCTCTCCTTGATGTTTGTGCGGACGACGACAAAACTGCGAATAATTTCATTGAAAGTTCTCCCGAGCTGCTGAGCAGTTTGTTGACATTAGCGCGTAGCCTAGACCCTGGTGAACGCCAGGTAGTAATGGAAAGCCACTGCAATGAATTACGAGCGTTATTCAAGGAATATGTCAGACCTGTTCACCAAGAATTCTCCACAGAAAAGAAACGATCTAACATGCCATCTCAGTTGGACATCACGCGCGAGTTTCCTCTCGTTCGTGGATGCGTGTTCTCCCGCGAGCTCACCTCTGTGCATTACGTCAGTGATCCTGGCGACAATACGTCAGCGTCGCAACCACGTGGGGCGCTTATTTATGCTGACAAGGCTTTTCCTGAACGGGTCAGTGCAATATTTTAGCTGTTTCTTATATACTCATATTGATCAGTGCACACTAGGATCTTGAAATACCATGCTATTACTTTGTAAATAATATTACGTTACCGTGTTCTTTGGGACATGCGCAAAGAGAAGTTCACTTCCAACAATTGTTGCAAGCCTAAAGAGCAATAGATATAGAGGGTAAATTTAAGTTCGACAGGTTCAGGGGAGCACGGTTGGCGTGTGCTGTTAGGGCGATGCCTCTCACCAATAGTTAAGCCCGGTTGAACGGGGTTAGTACTTGGATGGGTGACCATATGGAAATAACCCTGTTCTCGAGCTTGAGACTCATGCGAATAGAGTTTAGTTGGTCTCTCCTGTGCTCCGAGGGTTTTTCGCCAGGTTCTCCAGTTTTCCTCCCTCCGTAAAATCAACACCTAGGGCTTAGTTGGGATCCGTGGTCTGAACTGTGTCGTATGGCGGCTGCTTGGAGCGCCTTTGATACGCCTCGACACGGCCACATTGAAAAATCCTTAGGAGTAACTTGATTGTAAAGGTACACGTTTCATGTATTCTAATTAAAGACCTTTGAGAGGCCTAGTTTATAGCAGTACGCAAATCTACTGTTATCTTCCCCATAATTGTGATTCCTTTACGAATAATGAAGGACGATTTGTTCTAATTGTCTCAAATTACTAATTTATGAGGGATATTTGAAATAGGTAACCGAGATACATTCGTATTTATCGCAATGCGGTTTTTGGCATATTGTTGTTATTCCTACGTGAAACATTTACACATTTATTGAATATTATATATTTAACTATTTTAGAGTCCGTCGTATTATTGGGAAGCAGACATCGTTTCTTTTGGTGAGGGTGACACTTGTGAATCAGGTCCATTTCTTTCGCTTGGTTTTGTTCCTAACTGTTGTCCAGTAGAAGGTGTTTGGACAATGCCCGTTGGAAGCTGTCTCATTCACAGGTACATTTCTCCAAGATTGAAATTATTATAAAGTTTGGCGTATTTACTTCGCTTCACTTTACCTAACCTCACTTCACCTCACTTCACTTATCTCTTTCTCTCTTTTTTTAATTTTTTTTTCTTATGTGTGAAAGCACGGCCTAATGAAAAACAACCAAATATTTTTATTGTAATATAGTTTTACTCAAGGTTAATTAGCTACTGTGTGAAAATAAGGTTAAATAAATAAATAAATAAATAAATAAATAAATAAATAAATAAATAAATAAATAAATAAATAAACTTTACTTCACTTTACTTTACTTTACTTTACTTTACTTCACCTCACCTCACTTCACCTCACTTCACTTCACTTCACCTCACCTCACTTCACTTCACTTCACTTCACTTCACTTCACTTCACTTCACTTCACTTCACTTCACTTCACTTCACTTCACTTCACTTCACTTCACTTCACTTCACTTCACTCCACCTCACCTCACCTCACCTCACCTCACCTCACCTCACCTCACTTCACTTCACTTCACTTCACTTCACTTCACTTCACTTCACTTCACTTCACTCTATTTCATTCCACTGCACTGCACTTCACTTCACACCACTTCACTTTCCTTCACTTAACTTCAAGCATGCTTCAAGTCATCCTAAACATATGCTACTTCTCTACTCTTTCCAGTAATGGTCGATGCATTCATTATACGAGTGGTGGTCCGTCGTCGTGGAAAACTGTTACCCTTAACCTGAACATGCGAGAACATGACGTCATAGGCTGTGGCTGGGAGAGGCAAGAAGGCGAGTTTGATGGCGACATCAGGGTATTAGGAAGAGTTTACTTTACACGCAATGGTAAACGATTAGCTGAAGTCTTGGATGGTGTTGCTCCTGGACTGTATCCTGTCGTACATATTCAGAAGAAGGTTAGTTCTCCAGTGAGTCTCCGAGGCGACTGATTATGGAGCAGATATCAGTGGAGAGTTGACCAATTCCTGATTACTTATTACAGGGAATAAGTAAGTTAGTTACAGGGAACTAACATCGTGATATCATTATCCTCGTCATTGTGACGTCATCATTATTATGACGTCATCGTCATTGGCGTCATCACCATTATGGCGTCATCATGACATCATCATTGTGGCGTCATCATGACATCGTCATTATTACGCGACTTACCATTATGACGTCATCGTTACACGACTTCATCATTATTATGACGTCATTGTCACATCCTCTTCGCATCATCATTCTCATCATCATCATCATCATCATCATCATCATTATCATCATCATCATCATCATCATCATTATCATTATCATCATTATTATCATCATCATCATCATCAATGAGAGATATGATATGATATGATATGATATGATATGATATTATGTGATTATGGCTATTAATTTATTTTAGAACATTCGTATGTTAGTCAACTTTGGTTCCAGGATGTACCGATATCAAGAAGCCAATCAGCGTCCTTCCCAGGAAAGTCTTCAGACCATATCCATTGAAGAGATCAGGTCGAATTTCGAGAGTCTTCCATTTTGCGACGTTTACAGTGACACTGAGGAGTTGGAGTATGTAACTGATGAACGACGTGGCGTAGTTAGTGATTTTGACACACAAGGTAAGGCTTGCTGCCGTTTCATTTCTGTGATGTCGTATTACTAGATTTGAAAACTATAGTTCAATGTTTTTCTTTAGGTCATATGGGCAGTAGTTCAGACATGAAGATTGTGGAGGCAAGCAGTGCTATTGTTGAAGGGAAAGGTAAACAAGATTGTTATTTTGTTTGGAGCAGGAATTTTCACGGTCTTTGAAAATCTCGAAAAATCCTTGAATTAAAGGAAGTCCTCGAAAATCCTTAAAGGTCCTCGGAAGTTCCCGAGTTTTCCTCCAACTGTGCTAGCCATAATGTAAACATGCTAAAATAGCTGATTTCAAACGAAGTGTATTGCTTGCAACGTCAGTATTTCGTTATTTTAAATCTTGGCAGTTACAATCACTGACATATATACATAACTGGACTGCTGGTCCCGCCCAAAAAGTGGCCGAAAAAAGATGGCGGAAATATCTCTCTTGGCAGCGACCGCTGACCTTATCCTGATGAAAATGTTTACTTGACTGTGGATTCAGCCGCGCCCCCAGTCCAATCAATTCAGTTATAAATTCATTGCTTGCTTTTCTGAATCTTGATGGCAATACTTTTTCCTCTTCTTGTTCTAGCGGACTACGACACCAGTGTTTCACAGTTGGAGTTTCTTCTGAGCAGCTATGATCAGATGCTTGATAATGGTCCTCCAAAATACATGACACCCGATGACGAAGAGTGTAGCTATGGTAACAAGAAACCAAAACAAGGCCAGAAAGATCCAAGAAATTTGCTTGTCAAAGCGTGGGAAACTAACGTCTTTCCAACCATTCGTCGACGGTTTCGAAGCGAAGCGGACAGAAGGTCTGGATTAGAGCAAATAAGAGGAGCACTTATGGAAGGTATGTTTACTGAAAATGATGCAATGAGTAATTACATTATTACAATTATTACAATTGCATTATTGCAATTGCATTATTACAATTACATTATTACAATTACATTATTACAATTACAATTATATTATTACAATTACATTATTACAATTACAATTATATTATTACAATTACATTATTACAATTACAATTATATTATTACAATTACAATTATATTATTACAATTGCAATTGCAATTACAATTACATTATTACAATTACAATTATATTATTACAATTACATTATTACAATTACAATTATATTATTACAATTACATTACAATTACAATAATATTATTACAATTACATTATTACAATTGCAATTATATTATTACAATTACATTATTACAATTACATTATTACAATTACAATAATAATATACAGTTACAATTACATTATTGCAGCTACATATTACAATTACAAATTCAATTACAATTACATTATTACAATTGTAATATTACACTTATTACAATTACAATTAAAATATTACAATTACAATTATATTACAGTTACAATTATAATTATAATTACATTATTACAATTACAATTATAATATTACAGTTACAATTACATTATATGACTTACAGTTACAACATCTTCTCATTTATAAAGGGTTGATTGATATTGCTATGTCTACTGTGGAAGACTTGTATGAAGACAGTGGGGGCTTACCGAATACTTTGGTGTTTCCAAGAATTGAAGATATCGAGGCAGAACTGGATAGAACAACAATAAACGACATACGTCAAGGAATGACCATTCAGATTGTTTGTTCATCACTCGAAGCATTACCTAACTTTGCTGTCCCTGGTATGAGAAAGACCTTTGGTTTGAATGGTGTTGTGCGGGAGATGGATAAGGTTCGTACTGCATGAATGATGCTCTATTGTGAATTGAAGCTTGGAGAGTAGCTAGGATACTTTGTAAACCTACCTATATATCGATATTTGATGCTATCTCCAGTGATAGAAAAACTATACTGGACCGCGGCTGGGATTCGAACCCGAGGGGTATTCAACTGCATCTTCCCTACTTAGTACTACAAATTCCTGGTTAATTAATATGGATACAGGTCTTATAAATGCGACCTTCGGTTTACGTCAAGCTGAAAACAATAGTAACACACACACAAACATTTACTGAAAATAAGCTGACACAATGGCAGAGTTGAAAAAAAGCTGTGGGTACCACCCGGAGGAAGGTTTACTTTAGTGAGGAAGGGTTAAAGTGAAAACACGTGAAACAACACATTCGGTAATCTGAGAAAGTTACAACTGACTAAGCAAGGTGTCGAGAAGAAAAGCGATTTGCAACAAAACATTGGCTAACCAACAATTATGCAGCACTGGCAGTGGCAGCAGTTACATGTGTGAGACATGTACGCTGATGTCTGCTGTGATTTCTGTATCTTCGCAGCAATCGAGGGTAGTTAGTAGGCTGTCAGTCAGCAGCGGTCAGTTATTAGTAGCTATTGTAGTATGCCAAAGTTTACCTAGGAAAACCTAGAAAACCAAGGTACTGTAAAAGTCACGCAGTATTTATGAACGTTGCAAAACACAAAATTCTCGCTATATATTTTGAGGAAGGTTATCTAAACTTAAAAACCCATCCGGAGGAAGGTTGAATACTTTTTCAAACTCTGCACAGTGCGACCTGTAGCCCAACAAGTACTTGTGACACACGTACGGTTTGACTAGTTCCCAGGTATAAATATTGGAAACAACCTCGGTCTACCATCTGAGTTCCAGTGGCTCGCTCAAGGTGAGAGCGTCTGGCTGGCATTCGGAATGTTGTAAGTTCGAGTCCCGCCTGGAGCTCAGACTTTGTCTTTGAGTAATGAGTAATGAGTAATGATTTATTTAACGTCGTAAACACAGGATGTGGTCGCCCAATCATCCGAGCCAGAGGCTCATGTTAAAGTGCACGACATAAGACCTAAGTGTTAATTTTACGGAGGGAGGAAAACTGCAGAACCCTGCGAAAAACCCTCGAAGCACAGGAGAGACCAACTAAACTCTACTCACATGAAATTCAAGTTCGAGAACGGAGCTAGTCCCAGACGGTCACCCATCCAAGTACTAACCCCGTCCAACTGGGCTTAACTACAGCGGTGAGAGGCAGCGCCCTAACAGCACACGCCACCCGTGCTTCCCTAGTTTAACTTACAGCAGCTTCCACAGCAAAAACAAACGAAAAGACTTTACCTGTATATATTCTCAAATATTGGGGGAAATGTCAAAAATTATATCCAGTGTACTTAAATATGACTTGTCTATAAAATTGATACTGTTTAATTGTTATCTAGAGACATGAACTAGTTCTGGTTGACGTCTACATTCGTGACGAAGGTTCAGTTGTTCGTTATTGGTTTCCTGTGGATTTCCTTAAGCCCCAGCCCCCAGCGTTTGGTCGGTTATCGTCGTTGAGCTTCGTTGACCAGGGAAAGGCGAGTTCCGAGATCTACACTGAATTGTGGAAGTGCGAGAGCACCTTAGCAAAAATGCATAGCCGTTCGGCCGCCATTAAACTTTTGGGTTACAGGAACAAAATGCTAATAGAGAAACAAGGTCAGTTGAGTTATTACTGTTGTAGCAATAGAAGCGTTCCGTAAAATATTCTTGCAATATATTCCTCAAGTTGGACAACTCATTTGATAATATTCGTTGACAACTTCCTGTTTTGAATTATCTTGTGAATTTGATTGGTGTTTGGCAAATAATCCTGTTTCTTATTGGTTGTTTAAAAACCAGAAACCAATCAAATTCAAAACAGGAAGTTAGCAATAATTTTCATCAAATGAATTGTTCAACTTGAGGAATATATTGCAACGATATTTTAGGAACGCGTCTATTGCCACGACAGCTAAGGTTTATTAACAAGTGTGTGGTCTGTGCAGGGAAGTATTTGCCTGAGGTTTTCGTACAGGCCAAGCGACGAAGGAGGGAGATTTCTGCGAAAATACCGAAGGCAAAACCTTTCCAGCACACAATAAGCAAACGAGGTCAATAAGCCATTTATTATATGACTTTTGGTTCGTTTTCTTATTTGTTTTTAACTCATCGTTCGCGTCTTCAGATGTTGCCGTTAATACCTTACTTCTGAGCTTGTTCGTTTCGTTTCATGTTTACACCTGTTAAGCATTCATTTCTCGCACTTTTAAATAAGTAGTTTTTATAAAAAGAAACACTAATGTTCTAGGACGTATTATTTGTTCAAAAATGTCCCAACGAAAATGTCTAATTCTCTTTTATTTTCGCTCAAATCAACTTAGAAATTTTCCCGCCAAAACTTGCAGGTCATTTAATAACTTCTTATTAACCGAACGCGAGGTCTTTACAGAGAAATATCGGACCGAGGTCTTTTTGGTACAGACCCCGAGCCCGTAGGGCGAGGTTTGTACACAAAGACCGAGGTCTGATATTTCTCTGTAAAGACCGAGCAAGCGAGGTTAATAAAAAGTTTATTATATGGCATTTTGAAACAACAAACCTTACATTTATACCTTGTCATGATACGTACTTTAGTCAGTTTAGTGTGACCTCGAGCGTGTGACATAAACTCGTCGTTTTCAATGTTGTTGCTTTTGTTGTCGTCGCTTTCGGACTCCTAAACTCGCTTCCAGATTGCTCTCGTCCCAATCATACATAATTTAGTCCTCAGGTTGTTGAATTCACAAAATTCTTGCGGTTTTCTTTCGTTGTTTAGTTGCAAACATGGCTGATAAGAAATTTATTTGTTTTTTTCCCCGTAATGGACCGCTGGTCCATTACGGGAAAGTAATGGACCGCTAAAAATGTTTCTAAGCCAATCACAGCGCGCTATTTCACCGGAAGTGACGCTTGCCATATAATAAAAAGGCTTAATGCCCTCCCACAACGTTGCTTTTAAGTACAAATGTACAATGGACAACTAAAATGGAGCGAATTTCGCGCCCTAAGTTTACAGTTTGAGTAATAATACGATTCAACTGGTATTTCATAACTGGTATCTCATAACTGGTATTTATTTTCATAACTGGTATCTCATAACTGGTATTTCATAACTGGTATCTCATAACTGGTATCTCATAACTGGTATTTCATAACTGGTAATCATAACTGGTATTTCATAACTGGTATCTCATAACTGGTATTTCATAACTAGTATTGATTTTCATAACTGGTATTTCACAACTGGTATCTCATAACTGGTATTTCATAACTAGTATTGATTTTCATAACTGGTATTTCACAACTGGTATCTCATAACTGGTATTTCATAACTAGTATTGATTTTCATAACTGGTATTTCAGGTATGTCTGATGTGGATTCAGACCTGGAGCAAGTCTCCCTTCTCGTTGGTCACCTTCTAAGAACACCTCAAGCGGATGGCAGTGTGACTGCAAGAAATATCGCAACGTCGTCGTCTTTGAGAGAGTGTCTTAAAACAACAAGCTGTTCACCAATGACCGTGTTCTTTAAAGACGAAGGAGTTCTCAAGAAACACCTCGTTCAATTAATTTTGTCCTCGGGAAATGACGAGTTGAAGATGAAAGAGTTGTGTGGGAAGATATGCTTGGCTTTGAAGGACAGTCAATCCTTGTTCGATCATAAACAATATGAAGTAAGCAGTATAAAACTGCGCAAGGATATTCATTTCGAGAACGCTGCAGTTCTGGCTGTGTCTTGCCTTGGAACACCTGACTATTTTATTCCCAGGTAGGATACGATGATCTAACTTTAATTTATTAACTTCGCCAAAACAAAAAATTACAAAATATAAAGAGAAAATCGTGGCAGGGTATCCACAACAGCAAAACGCCAATTACTGTGGACCCGAGTAATCAAAGAATAATTAAAAACAACAAATAATAGGAGCATGCAAACTACGAGCTATGTTACAGTGTAAACACACCGTTTTCCATGTCCGAGAGTTTTCAGGATCGTAACAATTAGATAAAGCAGTAGCATAATATTTCCATAAATTAGCTTTAAAGGAAGGTAAGGAAATTGATTTTTTGCGAAGGTTACTGGGTAAGATGTTCCAAATTCTGGTAACTCTAATAAAAAACGAAGTCTGATAAGTTTTTGTTCGAAGTCTGATAAGTTTTTGCCAAGTAAGATATATAAACAGGAATGCCTGATGGCCAAAGAAATTCGGTTTGGGCTTAGAGTTGTAATGGGAAGCATTAGTCTCTGTTGCAGCGAAACGTGTCCCCCCTCCCCCCCTCCCCCCTCTTTGAAAACACGTCAAGCTGTGTGCTGTTAGAATACAGTAAGGTTTGAGTATTGCTGAAATTATTGAACGTAGTTTTCTAACGTTTCGAGCGAAGGCCCTTCTTTTCTCTCTGACGAAGAAAAAATGTGAATTTCCCGGGGGTAACCCTAACCCTAACTTGAAAAGTGTCGGGGGGCCCCTTCTTTTCTCTCTGACGAAGGGTCTTCGCTCGAAACGTTAGAAAACTACGTTCAATAATTTCGACAGTACTCAAACCTTACTGTATTTCGATCTGTATTTTAACACTGCCTACGCAGCACACTACTTTTATTTCACTGCCTCTCACCGCTGAGGCCCAAAGATAAGCCAAGTCGGATAAGGTTAGCACTTGGCTGGGTGACAGCCTTGAGATCACTGAGTTATATATAACTGGACTGCGGGTCCCATCCAAAAAGTGACCAAACAAACATGGTGGAAATATGCGTCTTTTCTCCCATGGTAGCGACCGCTGACCATATGTCCAATGTTTACTTGACTGTGGGCTCAGTCGCGCCCACAGGCCCATCAGTTTAGTTAAATTCATTTATAACAAAAAAGGTCAGCGGTTACTACTATGGGAGAAAAGACCCATAAACCGCCATCTTGGATTGCCAGTCATTGATATAAGGCACCTGCAGTCCAGTTATATATATATAGGTAGTGCTTGGGACTCATGTAATCATTTTCCAAGCTTATACTTCGTCTCATTTTGTTTTATCGTCTCCTGCTCTAGAGTACGAGTGCCTTCAATAGAAATCTTGGGCTACTACGGGAGGCGACGACTTACTAAGGATGGCAACGTTGGAAAATACAAGCTTGTCCACTACCCTGACTTTGGAAACACTTACAACGGTTTCTCAGCTGACGGAAAGAATTGTTTAAACCCAGAGAGACTCTTGCCTTGTAATCGTTTTCATCTAAGACTCGGCTCCAGTAATACCAAAGGTCTCGTGCTGCGTATCGATGGCATTCCTTTGAAGTTCCTGTTCTGTTTATCTTTCGTGGAGGCTTTGCTAGAAGTCTATTCCGGTAGTGATCGTCTTGTAGAGAACACAGCAGCGCTGAAATCTGGAGTGCTAGGCGAGATCTTCCAGTTGCTTCAGGGTTTCTTAACTTCGACACCGTCGTCTCCGTTTGTTCGAGAGTTGGTCTTCCACATTCTGGCGCAGATATTACGCTTACTGGGGAGAACGACGGAATCGACGGAGTTTTTGCGGTCTTTTCTGGAAAGTGCGTCGACATTTTTAGCGTCTTTGAAAACAGAACTGTTTAAACTAACAGAGAAAGAGGTTTCTGTGTCTCGCGCAGTGGCCTTGGAGTATGTTCTGAATTGTAATTTTGAAAAGGTCAAGTTCACGTCGTATTTTCAGGCTCTTCTCGAGCTCGTACTGGCCTCGGCGCAGGTGCGAAGGAATATACAACCAGTGCAACATAACAATGGAGATTCTTCCAGACCTAAAGAAAGCCTCTGGGATACAACTTATGAAGATATCACTGACTTAACTACTACAACTCAGGTATGTTGAACACAACAGTTCGTTCCTTCCTTCCTTCCTTCCTTCCTTCCTTCCTTCCTTCCTTCCTTCCTTCCTTCCTTCCTTCCTTCCTTCCTTCCTTCCTTCCTTCCTTCCTTCCTTCCTTATTTGCTTCCTTCCTTACCTCCTTCCTTCCTGTATTGAGTGGACATTACATTACGTCCTTCGTATTTCTGGGCAACCGTTTCTTTAACAGGGATAGCCCCATAGCTTAACCAATGATTTTCCATTCTAGGACGAGCGAGCTGACAACTATTCCCGTAGCAACGAGACTTCATCAACAAACTTGAGCATAGAAGTATTTACTGGCGGAGACAGTCCGGGCTCATTTATTCCTTTCTTTGCCTCTCTTCCACCTGCGACGGATGGTCCCCGTTTTGCGGCCATGGTCGAGAACGCGAACGTAACTCGTGCCGCGAGATCTCATTCTCTTCGACGACAGCGAATACGTGAACGCAAGAGGAAGAGTTGCAAACGTGCTGCGTCGTCACAGGAACCGGAGATGAAAGGCGACGAGGAGAAGGAGAAGTGTGAGCAAAGTCCACCGTGGTTTGAAAAACTCGTTAGTACTCTGGCTGTGTTGCGTCATTTGATTGGCAACGAAGATGCTGGAAAATCTGTGGCTTTAGATGCCCTGGTAGCTAGTCTCTCCTTGCCATCAATGGCCTGGGATAGAGTGTTAGTTGTGACTAATATACCGATGAATGTAAGCACAGAGACCATTATTGAAGGAATCACAAAAGCTGCGCGACCTTGCGGAGGAATACTTCAAGTTGGAGGTATTTACATGCAAGACGAACCCACTGCTTGTGGGCCGCGCGCTGACGAGGAGCCTGGTAACCAACCGTCTGCTGATCAACCTGTCCAGTCTTATAAGTCAGCGGTCGTTCAGCTGCGAACAAGCATGCACATCGAGCGAGTCCGGCAACGTTTGCAACAAGACAAGGTACTGGCTAGCGGGAATACCTCGGGTAATTCTTTACAGGTTTTAAAGGTCAACTCTATGCTGTTGTTCGATGGTGGGTGGTCCGTTACCAAGGCTTGTCAGGCGTGGGAAAATTTTCTTCATCATAAATTAATTGATGGTTCTAATGAGCAAGGGTTTTGCCTTGAAGCCTTGAATGCTTTGAGGGAGATTTTCTTGAGCTGTTGGGTTACCTCGCGAATTTCGAGCGAGGCTAGAATTGGCGATCTTTCTTTGAGCGGTGCAGAAATGAATTCCGTTATGCTGTCAGAGCAGGATATCAATGAATCAAGTATTGGAAATTTGTTGAACACTTTCATGAAATGTTTGCGAGAAAGAAAGAAATCAAGTAAGGAAGAAATCTCGGAAATATTACAAGATTACGGATGCAGTGAAGAGAGCTCACAAGACTCCGCCGTGAAGTTGTTGTCCTTTCAAGGATTTGTCCGTTATGTTGCTGAATGGATCAAAACAGATAAACGAACCGTTTGGAAAGCTATGCTTGCTTGTGGATACAATTTTAGCCATCAAAGGTATGTTAAACATCTTATTGTTTCGTCTGTCCGTTTGTTTGTTTGTTTGTTTGTTTGTTTGTTTGTTCGTTCGTTCGTTCGTTCGTTCGTTCGTTCGTTCGTTCGTTCGTTCGTTCGTCCGTCCGTCCGTCCGTCCGTCCGTCCGTCCGTCCGTCCGTCCGTCTGTCTGTCTGTCTGTCTGTGTGTCTGTCTGTGTAAATCTTTACTCGCCACCTTAACCAGAAATTGTTTTCTTTCTATTTTGAATAGGTCTACTGAGATATTTCCATTTGAAGTAGAGAGAGAACACGAAAAGTGGAGCTTGGATCACGACAAAGCATTGATTCAATTTACTGACGAACTTTCCAAGAATTTGTCCGCTTCGCCACAACGTCTAAATCCAGAAGAAATTTTCTTAGAAAGTGAATTTATAAATCCTTGTTTCGACTCACTAAAAGGTGAGTTTATTGTCCGTTTTAAGTTTACAATAATTCAGACTCTGATAAATAATAAATCTCTGTGTGGTTTAAAGTGCTTATGAAAGGAAAATTAAGTTTGTCTTATTTGAAAGTACTTTTGAAATGACAGAGTAACATCTTTTGTTTCCTTCGTTGTTGAGATATTTCAGTTTGTTTGATATGTGAAACTAACAAGTGACATCACAACGTGCATAATGACTTACTGGGAAAGGTTATATATCTTTGCTATAACTTTGCAGAATCAGTTGAAAATGTATATTTTCACACACACACACACACACACACACACACACACATATGCTTGCTTCGAACATAGTCAATCGAGATGTGGTCTGGAAACTCAGCTAAAGTCTTTGGTCTATCTTTTTGTTCGCCTTTATGCATTTTTGTGCACGGTGTACGGTCACTGAACACATTGTGTTTTAGTATAATGAACGAATTATCCAATAGCAACGTTTCAGTTCAATCACTCAACCGTGCTATTTAAATATTAATAAACCTAAAACAAAAGATGTGCACGGTGTAAGGTACGGTTCAACATAAAATCACAGCTCATTATAGGCGCTTTGAAGTTTGCCGAGTTTCCAGACCATTTCTCGATTGACTATGCTTCGAAGTGATGCCGTCTGATAATAGAAAAGATATATAACCTTTCCCAGTGGTAACATAGAGATCATATAAATACTAGAGGGAGCATCCTATCTTAATTTCAGTCAATCGCGGGTAACCAATTGAACGCCACCATCTTGGATTTTTTTGGAGACATACATTAGGCGCGTTGGTTGGCAAAGGACTGGGTCTAGTACATTTGCCAACCAATTGACTGAAATATCATAGGTAATGGCGGCTGCCATGTGGTTACCAAATTTTCCCGCCAATGCCCCATCTAGTATTTATATGATCTCTTGGTAAGTCATTATGGACGTTGTGACGTCACTGGTTAGTTTCGCTTATAAAACAAACTGTGATATCTTAAAAACGAAGCAAGGAAACCAGAAAACTGCCAAAGATGTTACTTTGTCATTTTAAAAGCACTTTCAAATAAGACAGACTTAATTTTCGTTTCATAACCACTTTAAGGTGACTTGATATTTGAAAGTTAAGGTAAAAACGCACGTCTTTTATTTCAATTTTCCAGACTTTTCTCGTCGAAGTATCGGGTCACGGTTCGTGTTACACAAGTACCTCAATCAATCAGTACAGCGGTTGGTTCTTCCAGTTGTTGATCTTCGTGTGACAAAGACACACAGTCTAAGTACAGCAACGCTCTTATCATCAGCCAAAGAATTATTATTCAGAAATACAAAGATCAGTGAACTCAACCGAGTGCTTGATCTGTCAGCTCATCGTACGCCAGACGATCCCTCCCCGGAAGTATCTCTTGATCCACTGGAGACTCTTGAAGGTAAATAGCACCTTTGTGCTTTTAAAAATATTTGGTAAAAATCTTACTGTTGTAAGAGAGAGATATTATATGGATTTTCAAACCGGTTACATGACGTATCAGCAACCTGAAAAACTTGAAATCGCCAATCGATAATATATCGCAGGTTTGACGCTACTCTGGCTTAAAGGTTTTTGAACGTAGCTTAACCACTGATCTCTACATAAACAGGATAGGGTATTCCCTATGGCCAGCAGTCAAACATTTCGTGCCAGTCGCCGCCATCTCACGTAGTGGAACATATGACGCATTGCGGCCTTAGAACTTGTTCCCAATCCATGCAAAATTGACTGGCAAAATCAATCTTGACGTCAGCACCGTTAGATTAACTGGGGGACAGAATATAAAGTAATTCTGTGTGGGGGGAGTCGGAAAAGCCGTACAGCAACAACAAATATCCCGGTAGTCAAAAGATGGCAAGTACACAACACGAGAGCATTAAAACTACTCTTAAAAGTATAATTTAAGACTTTAGGTTAAGTTCTTCGTATATTTTATAGTCTGTTTTTCCGTTTATGAATCTTTGCCCATTCATAACGTTTGTTTCTTTCTTTCTGCTCTAGCGGACAAGGTTGCCCATACAGGACCGCAGTTCTATCAAGTTGCTAGGCAACTATCCAAAGTCATGTCAGCAAAACTGCGAGTTAAAGTCGCCACAGGAGGAGATCCCTCATTTCCTTTGAGGGTTAATTTACGTGGAGAACAAGTACTTGGTTTAGGTGAGCTATACATTAACTTTGCCAACATATTACAAACATAAATCATAGTTAATAGAAAATATACATGGTTTTGGAAGCTCACAAAAGTCATTGTTTTATGTTTTTGTTCAGGTTTATGGAAATTTTTGCACTTTCACGGTTACTGAACATATTGTGTTTTCTGTATAATGAAGCAATCATCCAATAGCAACGTTTGGGTTCAATCACTCAACTGTACTGTTTAATTATTAATAAACCTAAAACAAAGGATTTGGCACCTTCACCTTTCAACATGAATCGTAGCTTGATTGTTAACCGCTTTGAAGTTTGCCGGGTTTCTAAACCATGTATATTTTCTATTAACTATGCATAAATACAGACATTATAGGCTGGGTATCCGCAATAGCTAATGACAATTACTGCGGCCCCCAAAACAAGTAGACAATTACTTAAAAGAGATACGATGATATATGAAATAGAAATTAAATAGGATACTAAGTAATGAAAAGCAACGTGATGGTGGGTTTATGAGGTTCCGAGTTGTGTTGCACTTGAGGCATATGCTTTTCCAGGTTCGTGGGTCGTCTGTGTTGTGTAGTGCATTAAAGTGCAAATGAAGCGAAAATTAAGTCAGTCTTATTTGAAAGAACACTTAAAATGATAGAGCAACATCTTTTTGCAGTTTTTCGTTTCCTTGCTTCGTTCTTGAGATATTTCAGTTTGTTTGACATGCAAATGAAACATTTTGACGTCATGACGTGCATAATGAGTTATCGAAACAGTATTTCATTGTATAAATATTTCTTTATCAATGTTCTGTTTAGGTGGAGCCTACCGTCATTTTATGTGGATCATGGCCAGGGAGGTACAGAGCAGCCATCTTGGATTATTAATTCCGTGTCCCAGTGCGGCTGCGAACAGAAATAAAGTAAGTTCACATTTCATTCTGATGAAGTGCTCCGTTCAAAATGTCAGTATTTCGTTATCAAAACTAATCTCAGCAGTTTACCATCTTTTCACTTTTCCATAAGAAGATTGGCAAACCTAGTGCGTTCTTTTGACAACGTGAAATGTTTTGGCTTTAAAATCTTTTTTTTCAAGGGAAAGTATATTCTACGACCTGGACCAATGTCGCTGTCTGAACGACAAATTTTGGTGTTCTTCGGACAAGTAAGTAACTTTGAACATTCATTTCAATCAAAAGGCATAGAAGTATGACTGATTAAATAGAGCATCAAAGAGCAAATACATTGCCCTCTATTTGCTCGACAGGGCAACGTATACACAGTATATGTTTATAACACAAATAATATAACAGATTAACGGCGTTTCTGATTGGCTACCGTGCGTGCTCCATAACTCAATGGAGCACGCCAATTTCAAACGTAATGAGAAACTCATTTTTAAATCGCCTCGACCAACTCTTACGCTTTTTTCGTGCTCTCTTTCCGCGTGCATCCATAACTCGATGGAGCACGCCAGTTTATACATTCGCTTGACAAACAAATAGATTGCTCTTGGCCCATTGCATCAAGCCCACTGAGTTATTGCCGTAATCTGTTATAAAAGGTGGCTAGATTCTCTCTGTGACTGCAATATTTGGATTCCCACGGATTTTGATTTCGGAAGAAACCAGTGTCCATAGAATTTCCTGTCTTCAACCAATTGCCTTCCTCCAACATGAACACAATAACATGACCATTGCATAATCTTGAAAGACAATGGAGCTTTCAAACCATCCCCCTCCACTATGTTCTAATCTGGTTAACTGGATGTTTCTTCATAGTGTAGGATAATGAATGGCGTTTCTCAATATTCACTCATTAATATTGAGTATTTTTTATCATGTATAGCTTCTTGGAATTGCTCTAAGATCTGACATTCCACTGGCTTTGGATATTTTGCCCATGTTTTGGAAAGGTATCGTTGGCATTCCCTTGGACGATACTGATCTTTACGACGCCGATATCTTGACCTACAACTATATTCGACGCCTTTCCGAGGTAAATGCTGCATTTGTATGGAATCTTCTGTGGAATATTGTATTATTTTATTTAGAAGCACGCTATAGCTAATATATAGCATTCGATTATTTTATTGTTTTCGTTACTTGTAGATACAAGTTAAAGAAGAATTCGAAAGACTGTGCATGGAAGCAGACATCTTAGCTACACGCTTCGTTTTCACTTCCCTCAATGGTGAAGAGGTTCCACTTTGTTCAAATGGCAGTGACGTACTAGTGACGTAAGAACAATGACGTATATAAGAGTACTACAGTAGAGTGATGTGTAGGCAGTGTTCTGGATAGAGCAAAGTGAAAAGCTGGTACACTGCTGAGAATAGTTTACGTTTAATCCTTTCTTATATGGCTTGAGAATCGAGACATCTTCCCTTGACGAGTAAAATTGTCTGGCGTTGAGTAAGATAAAGTTGCATGTTTGACCACAGGGAGCCTATCTTGGCAGCGCGTGGGCACCTGTGGCACATTCGAAAGACGCGCGGGGGACTGTGGCAGGGGATTTAAAAAAAAACGGTTACCGGAAGCGGGGAAAAAAGGCGGAAAAAACAGTGGGAAAGGGGGGGAGGGAGAGGAAAAAAATATAAGGGATGAAACACCAAACGTTCAACGTTGGAATGTGTTCCGCAAGTAGCCAGGACATCTCGTATCGTCGGGAGCCACCGTTGGAATACTGAAACTCAGAGTCAGATGAATGTGCAATAAATCAATAATCCTGAGACTTCCCACTTTATCCGAAAAGCTTATCGTAGGATTTCGTAGCTATCCGAAGTGTCAACGATGATGTAGTGTCCTAGCTACTTGCGTAACACATCTCTCGAAAATACGATATGTAATTTAGCTGCAAAATCACGGCTAAAAGGTGCGATTTTGCCTCATTTTGATTATATTTTGATAAATGAATCATTATCACAACTACTTCGCTCAATTGTCTTACAATTTTAATACCTATAGCCGCTTAAAACGATGTTCAAAACAAGGAAGAATTCGTGTTTCATCCCTTTATTATTTTCCTAAACACACCACGATCGAGTGTGCCACAGGTGCCCACGCTCTGCCAAGATGGGCTCCCTGTGGTTTGACTTCAATCTTTGCCCGGTCATTGACCAGCAGTTATCACTCCAGTTATATATAGAGCTCATGTCTAGAGCTTTGTCTCATTTGAAAGAACTCGTCAAATGGTATAAGAAGACCTTTTACAATTTTCCCGTATTTGTTTTGGTTTTGGAAATATTTCGACCAAAGACAGCGTGCTGTCCGCCATCTTGTTGTAATATTGGGTCTAATTAACTAGGAAACTGGTGACGTCACAAGCAGGGTAAAGCCGATGAAACTACTCCGTGGGTGACCAGATTTCCACGGAAGGCTTTTTAAAATGTTGTGGGTCTATTTAAAATGGAAATAGCGCAACAAAAAATCGAGTTTCTAGCTCATAAGGTTGGCAAGATAAAAATTTCACTTTACCCTGGTTGTGTCGTCACATGCATAATTTTGCATATCGAAAATAATTCCAAGATGGCGGACAGCACGCTGCCTTTAGTCAAAATATTTCCAAAACCAAAACAGATACGGAAAAATTGTAAAAGGTCTTCTTATACCATTTGACGAGTTATTTCTCTTTAAGAATTCTTTTGTTTTTAAGGCGCGTCATTGAGCTTGTTGCTGCGTTATGGATCTTAAAGTCCCTTATGTGCATGATGGGTTAAACTCTTTCATCGCCATTTTATTGAAATTAACAGTTGGCTCACGGTTTTCCAAGGATCAGAGATGACTCAAAAAGTATTTCTGATCTACGGTGTCCATGCTTTTCCTTTACAGATGGGAAAATCGCCTGGAATACGCCAAAGCAGTTCAAGAGTATCGTTTGCAAGAACTTTCTTGTCAAGCTCGTATGTCTGCTATCAGAAGTGGATTAGCTACTGTCGTACCCCTCCATGTGCTATCGATATTAAATCCAAATGACTTGGAGATACGAACGTGTGGCATTCCAAATGTCGACATTGACTTTCTAAAGGTACAGAAAACCTTATTCCTTTTTCCCAACTGTGTAGACTGCAACCCACCAAAATCTAGACGGGCTTCCCACGGTCCTTGAGAATCCTGGGGAGTCAGTGAATTTGAGAAGAAGAAAATAATCCGGTCTGACAAGTCTTTGAAATCAAAAGAGGACCTCATAGGTCCTGGAATTGTCCTCCAGTTACGCACATATAGCCTGACGGACATTTGCAGGCTGGCTTCTCTCTATTATTATCTACACGGCTTCAACGGTTCATGAAAATCCTGGAATTCCTTTGCTTTGTATTTTATAAGAATATTCGACGATTTCGGGAAATCAAAACATTGAACTTTCGCGTTTTTCTTCCCAGGTGCATACCACGTACGTCGCTGGTGTCAGATCCACTGACAGGCATATTGAATTTTTCTGGAGTACACTGGAGGATTTTTCTCAAGTAAGACGAATTCTAGTGGCGTACTTGAGGGATTTCTTATTCAGTGTGGGTTTTCTTCTTGTTTTTCTTGCCAGGATCAACAGCGAAAGTTTATTAAGTTTGCGTGCAATCAAGAACGCTTGCCAGGTCGTTGTTCATGCCAAGATGGTTCATCTGATGTCCATGTGCCGCCATATCCAATGAAGATAGGTCCTCCTGATGGAAGAGGTAACGTCGTCACATCACCAACATCATAATCGTGACGTTATTATCACGACGTCATCATCAACACTATGATGTCATCACCATCACACCACCAGCATCATAATCATGTCACCATCATCGTGACGCCATTTTCACCATGACGTCATGGTTACACCATGACGTCATCGTCACCATGACGTCATCGTCACCATGACGTCATCACATCACCAACATCATGATCACCGTGACATCATGACGTCATTTTCACCTTGCCGTCCTCATCAATCACTATGACGTCATCACATCACCAACATAATCGTGACGTCATCATCATCACCGTGACGTTATCATTATCATCGATATGACGTCATCACATCACCAGCATCATAATTGCGGCGTCATCATTGTCACCGACGTCATCTTCGTCGTGACGTCATCAGCATCACCACGTCGTCGTCATCACATCACCAGCATATTGTCCCATCATCATCTTTACCATCCTCACCACATCCTCTATTTCAATGTCTAATCTTCTGGTAATATTTCTTCTACTCCGTGTTTAGGGCCACCAGATTTGCGATATATTCGTGTTGAGACGTGTATGTTCATGGTTAAACTACCTCGCTACACAACCCAGAGTGTGATGAAAGAAAAATTGCTCTACGCCATTAACTGTCGCGAGGATCCTCTGACTGACTTCCGATGATGGAAAGCAAGAAAAAAATTGGAATGTAACAACGGGTTTGTTTTAAATAATCGAAAATTATTTTATTAATGTTCTTTACAACATTCAAATGAGAATATTTTTTTATATTATTGCTGCAGAGCTAAAATGAAATTTATTTATTTATCTATTTATATTAATTTAAATGCGCACAGAAAGGAAATTTGTAACGAAGATATTTTAAAATGCTATTTTTTAAATAAAATTTATTTTAAGTGCTGAAGGGGAAATTGATAAAACAGATAATACTTCTCCTGGCATTTCGATCGGTTATTATGTAACAAGATGGAAAAAAAGCACTGGGGTAGAGAGCCTTCTCGTCTGCCAACGTTCAAAAATGAACAAGTGGATTAATAATAACAAGACGCCTGGTCAGGCTTTCACTCGGGCTACTGCAAACTCGCAGCTGTAATCACGTCGCATGCAGTGCTAAAATCTATGAGTCTAAACGTCATTTGTCAATTTGTCACAGAAAATAGTCGAAACACAATCTAATTCTCCGATAGAAAACACAATTCGCAATTCACATATTTCCACACAGCGTTCATATGTCGAGTCCCTTTGGGTGTTAAATATCAACACAGCATGATCATGTTTAGTCGGCGAATGTGATGACGTAATGATTGCCATTCCAAAACAGACAAAATGGAGCCGAAATTTATTAGACTCGGTGCAGTAGCCCGAGTAATAAGTGGGGATTTCTTATGAAACTTGTCATGGTGTGGGGTCTATCAGTGAAGAGTTGGACAACAGGCAAGTGTCGTGAAGTGTCTTAAACGTGAAGATTTTAGTCTTTCACGAAGTGTTCTCGGTCACACTTCAAGAAAAGACAATTCGACAGTTCTAGTCGACCGCTGTGGCTAGTTCTTCAGCTTTCTTCAGCAACAAATGAAGTCAATTCAACTTAAATAAGAAGACTTTGGCAATTGCTATTTCTGGACCAAATTCTACGTCAAACAAGAGCTGTTCTGTCTTTATTTAAGGTGCATGGTCATTCACAGTAATTTGAATAGGATTTTTTAATGTATAATAGTATTTTTAAAAAGTCTAAAATGTGTGAACACTTCATAAAGTCAGTGCATCTCAGGTTTGATGTGTTGGGATTATTAAGTAAAATGTCTCGTAACATTCGAAAGACTGGATATTTCTGGTTCCAAGAAAAACCCTTTAGGAAAGGACCTGGCTTACTTGTAGCCGGTGGCTGAATGGCGAAGGACGCAGATGACGGCAGATCAATGTGGCTGAGTCGAAAGGCAAATCAAAGGCGCTCCAGGCAGCCGCGATACGACACGTAGATCAGGTGCTGACTTTATGGGGGGAGAAAAACCCTCGAAGAACAGGGGAGATCAACTCACAGGAGTCTCAAGATCGAGAGGGGTGTGTGTTACTTCCAGACGATCACCCACTATTCTCGTACGATCAGGCTTAACTTTGGACCGAAGCAGTGGAGGAAGCCGCGCATTTAACAAGAGAAGCAATTCTGACAGATGGCTTAATATGCCAAAGCTAAAAACAATTGTATTATGTGAATATTAAAGTTTAAAAATGTGAGTGTGATATTAAATTCTACTATATTGCACTGTAGTACCCTTCTCACAATTTTTTTGCATGTACATTACATTCCTGGAGACTGCTGTAAAAACTTTTGGAATATCAGATTAGGACCAATTTCAGTCTAGGAATACTATTCCTTTTGTATAAAATGTATTTCTTTACAAATCTTTGTACTAATTTCATACAGATTTGATTTATTTACAATAATTATCTGGAATGTTTGTTCATGCATAAATGTGAAATATACACAATAACAAGAAAAATATAATTATTTAACATTATATTCCAAGACCCAACGCAACTGAATTTAATATAAATAACCGATTTGTTAAACCACGCAAGTATTTACGCGAAATATGCGTACAAATTAAAATGTTTAAAAGTTCTTCCTTCTTAATAGAGAAAGGAAAGACGAAGCTGTCTACACATCAAATAGTTTCGCGGTATAAGCCAATTGTATAATAATATTTCTAAAAAATATCAAGGTGTAGACAGTTCAGGACCCGCAGGAAACACTGTATTTTACTAAAACCACAGGTGAATAAAGTTTAACAAATAGATTCCATTTTGCCGTTGTCTGTTCAGTTTTATACAATACCCAGGTTGCTATGCGTGTTTATTAGTTGTGCCATGATCTATTAGAGGACAGACACATGGACACGTCAGATCATGTCAGTTGATTTGCTTTTTTCCTTCTTTATGCCCCAAAATCCAGCAAGAGTTTCGATGAAAACCTTTTAAAGCGCACATGAAACGAAAATTAAGTTTATCTTATTTGAAAGAACACTTAAAATGATAGAGTAACATCTTTTGCAGTTTTTCGTTTCCTTGCTTCGTTCTTGAGATATTTCAGTTTGTTTGACATGCAAATTAAATAACTTGACGTCACATGTGCATAATGAGTTATCAGACAAGGTTATATATCTTTGCTATTATCAAACATAATCACTTGAAAATTCTACGTTTGGCGTTGTGAGAGAAACCCACGCACATACTTCCTTCGAATTAAATTTGGTTTGATAATAGCAAAGATATATAACCTTCTCTGATAACTCATTATGCACATGTGACGTCAAGTTGTTTCATTTACATTTCAAACAACCTGAAATATCTCAACAATGAAGCAAGGAAACGAAAAACTGCAAAAGATGTTACTCTATCATTTTAAGTGTTCTTTCAAATCTTAATTTTCGTTTCATGTGCACTTTAAATTTTTGTATTGTATAAAACAAATAGATTCCATTTTTTTGTTGTCTGTTCAGTTATTGGGACGTCATCTGTGCATCTATAACTGAACAGACAACAAAAAATGGAATCTATTTGTTTTATATAATACAAAAATTTAAAGGTTTTCATCGAAACCCTTGCCGGATTTTGGGGCACGAAGAAGGAAAAAAGCAAATCAACTGACGTGATATGACGTGTCCATGTGTCTGTCCTTTAATAGATGATGCCCAACAACCGATGAAAACACGCGTAGCAACCAGGGTATTGTATAAATGTAAATAGACAATTATGTCAGAATTTCATGTAGTCAGCAGAAGTGCTTTCGTTAAATGTACAGCTAAAATTGTTTCTTTCTGTACGGTGACTTGCATCGAATTTTTAAACAGATTCTATACTGGACTTCACCTTCGACAAGTACGTTCAATATAATCGTACAGAAAGCTCGCCAGTATCCGCCCAGACTCCGAACATTCTTCGAAAGGAACAAACCACAGATTTATGATATAGAAAACCAACAGGCGATTGAAACCACGCCAATCTTCAGAAAACCATATATAGAAAACGTTCAAGGTCCAGCCCTCAACGACAAAAAACGATGCAACAAAATAAAAACGAGGTGCTAAAATGAACAAGAATATAAAAAAGGAATGTGACACCTGAAAACAGGAATGTCGATTGATTTTAGGTCGCATCACCCGATGACGCTTGTTCAGCAATGGCTTCCAATAAAACGTCTACCCTTTCCGTATCATCGTTCCACGCTACGCTGCTTTCTTCAGGATTCTGAAAGAGAGATTGACAGTTCTGTGTGAAGTGAAGAAATCGGCGATATAACCGTACTAACCAAAAGTAATGTTAGAAAGCAACCATCTTAGAACACAGCGCTTTGTTGAGTCATCTTTTTGTTACTTATTCCTATTTTAATCGTCTAAGCATGCGTGGATTGTAAAAGGACTGGGTAGGAAACTAATAGTCATGTGGGGTGTTTTGAGCCTTTTGATTGGTTAAATCGCATTCACTCTCGTTGAAAATTATGATGTCACTAATAGTGTGAGTATACTTGTTTTACTGAGGTTTTTAAGTGATCTTTTCTTCAAATTCATCTTCTCACATTCAGATGACTATGTTGACGTTTCAAATGATTTTATCACCTTACAAACCTGCCTAAACCACAATCGAGTGTTCGAGGTAAACATTGTTGATCTTTGTTTTGATGTTTTCTGTGTTGTTTCAAAGAAACTGGCGTCGCAAAATAGTACTTCGTTTTGCTTGGAATTTGCGATGCATATTTTAACTAGTAAACCTTGATATTTTCTTTTAAAATGAGTAAGAATAGACGAGCATTTTATCGTATTGTGTGGCTTTGTCGTATTTACAGGTAGTTCGATTTTCATTTTAAGTTGTATTAATCCTAAACTTTGAATATACAAGGGTTTTTAAGCTGGTCAATTTCAACCAGGTTGTTATGCTCACGCCATCAAGTTTCCTATCCAGTCTTTTTACTACCCCATGGTCTAAGTATAAAGGATATCTATACCCACACTTAAGCTCTAGATGTGTTCGGTGCTTCGTCTCGTAACATACCTCGTTCAGTGATCGAATTAATTTAGCTGCTGTTCGCCGTAAGTTTGATAACTTTCGCTTGCAATCTTCTTCGCGTCTTTTCGCTTCCTGTAATTCTCTTTCTTTCTCGGAAAGCTTATTGGATAAAATATCTTTGTTTTTGTCTTTGATGATCTAAGGGAAAATATGGAAAGTTCTCAAACTTCTGAATTAAGAAAGCAGAGGAAAATAAAATCGAGAAAATAGTGCTACTGACCTTCTTTATACTATCACTGTGTACCACGAAAAGTTTATCCTGTGAAAATAATATTGTGAAATGTTATGGCAGGGAGACACTACTATGAAAATATTGTTGGTAATGTTTCTGCATAATCCTAAAGATATTATGATACTTGGTAATTGTGCGAAGTTTCATTTCGAAATTCTTATAAACAAAGTTTTTGTATTTTACGTGCGAAGTTTGTATTTTGTAGCGCAATTAAATTGGTCGTATTTCAGAAGAATGAGTTGAGAGCTTATGACGTCATAGACTCAACAAAAACAAAAGATCATTGTTGTTGTCAAACATTGTTGTTTTTGAGTCTCTGACGTCATAAGCTTCCTCGACTCATTCTTCTCAAGCTGGGCCACTTTTAGCCTGGTACCTTGGCCCAATCAAAGAATATGGGCCAGGTAACCACTGAAGACTTCTGCTTTCCTATTGGTTAAAATTTCGCGCGTTTTTAGTGGCTGAGTAAAACTGCAATCGTCATAAGTGGGGATTTAGCCCTGATGACGCGAGCATGAGATTAGTGGTTACCTGGCCCATATTTCTTTTGAAATTGGGCCAGGGTACCAGGCTAGGCCACTTTAACCCTTTATCGCCCTGTAGACGCTCCATTGACGAGTAAAATCGTCTGTGTTAGCCAGAGTAAAATACTAAAAACATCGTTGGGCGATAAAGGGTTAATGGCGGCGCTCCAAAATCCAAACTTCACACGTGAAATAGCACCTTTCCTTCAACGAATTTTGAAATGAAACTTTGCACTGTTACTAACTACCATAACATCTTTAGGATTATGCAAAAACATTGCTTATTTAAAAACATTGCTAACAATATTTTCATCAGTGAATCACTTTAAGTATTCGTTATTCATAAAAATAATAAGCAACATAAAAAGAGAGGGATAACTCGATTTATATTGTAATGTTTCTCGACTATTTTAGAGAGAGTCATTTAAATATAGAGTATAAGTGAAAGAGTAAATCAAAAAGTATGAGCTTCTATAGTTAAAGTTGATTATCTGGGTTTTAATTATAACTTTTAAAGTTGATTATCTGGGTCTTTATAATTTTTAAAGTTGATTATCTGGGTCTTTATAATTTTTAAAGTTGATTATCTAGGTGTTTCTTAAAGTTGATTATCTGGGTCTTTATAATTTTTAAAGTTGATTATCTAGGTGTTTCTTAAACTTGATTATCTGGGTCTTTATAATTTTTAAAGTTGATTATCTGCGTCTTTATAATTTTTAAAGTTGATTATCTGGGTCTGCTGTGCACATCAGTAGTGCAAATTTCAATTTAACCGTCCTACTAACCAGTGGAAATTGCTTGAGTTCTTCTAACGATAGTTTTGCTACTTGGTCTCCGGTCGTCGGGAAATCAGGTACCAACATGTAGGAGACACAAGTGCTAAAAATTAAACAAGAACACTTTTGATCAGCTTTTGCTCTACTTAAAGTTCCATTCAAATTGGTGGTACGTTAAAATTGGCGTTATTTAACTTACCGAAGCATTTGACTGAGGACGTTGATGGATTGCTGTTGAGTATTTTTTTCAGTGGAAGTTGGTGTGTCCATAGCCATAGGTTCTTGGTAATCAACGGGTGGTGGTGAATCTAGTACTGTGGTACTTGATGGTACATTGGAAGTAGGAGAACAAATACTGGTGTCGTCCTGTAGTGGTGGATAATCTTCCTATAGAACAAGTTTCATGGATCAGAGAAAGGAGAACAGACATATTTTAAATGGAAATTCAAATCAAGGATAAAGGACTGGGGGGTTAATCACCCTTACTTGCAGCACAGCCAACGGCTGAATTGCGAAGGACGCAAATCAACGTGGCCGCGTGTCAAAGGCATATTAAAGGCGCTCCAGGCAGCCGCCATACGACACAGTTCAGACCACGGATCACAGCTGAGAAGTTAGGTGTTGGTTGATTTTATGGAGGGAGGAAAACCGAAGAGTTTAACATTAAAGCTTCGACATTAAGAGGATTTCTAGGATTTGCGGGATGTTGGTGGGGAGAATGGAGAGGAAGATGCTGAGAAGGATAAAAGGAGTGATATTCAGATATAGAATGAGGTATGCTGGTATATAGAATGAGGTGTGCTGGTATAAGAAAGTGCAGAGGATTTCTGATAAGATGTGGTAAGGAAGCCTTAAGATGGTATGGGCATTGCAAGAGAAAGAAAAGTGATGGTGATGATGATCATGACGTCATAATGATAAGTCGTGATTATGTCGGTGACGTCATAATTACAATGACGTCATAATGTTGATGACGTCACATCCAATACCATGACGTCATACTGACGATGATACCATGATGACGTCATAATGTTGATGACGTCATGATGACGTAATGGTGACGATGACGTTATAATAACGATGATGTCACGATGACAACGTAATGATGAAAACAATGACTACGATGAAGATGACGACGATGGTGGTGATAATTATGATGGGAGGTTTGGAAGAACGAAGGAGGAGCAGAAACGGATACAAAAACTACATTACTTACACTCAGTAATTTCATATTGCTGGCCGTGTCATCAAACCTGTTGAAAGCAAAACCACTACTTAGTCAACATAAACTCTTCAGTGATAATGTCAAATTGAATAAACAGTTTAAAGTCAGGACCGAGGGGACTGGTCCAGTCACTGCCTTTACTGTAGTGTATGTATCAATTTATTAATCAGCAAATAAAAATAAACATGGTGTTTCCAAAAATATCCCTCGTTCACGGCTCAAATGTGTGTGTATGTCTATACTGTACTATATTAAAGTTCTCTTACCATTTATCGTATTTGTCTTTCTGGTAATGGTCGAATTTCACCTTGACTTTGGCTGGAGCATTCTTCCGATGTTTTACTGCAACGACTTTCCCTGAGTACCTATTGGAAATGGAGTACATGGCATATAAATACCGTATTTACCTGCGCTCTTTAAATTTTGTTTCGGACGCGGCGCTTATTTGAGGGCGGCGCTCTTTAAGAATGATTTTATTTGTAAACGATAATAAGATATGTTAACAACAAAATAAACATGTTTCAAATGTCATATTGTCATTTTGTACTTAAAAACACTGTAATACAGGAGAATAAATTTCCGAGGTTGATTTAAGATTGAGATGTACTGTAGTTGTTTTTTAGTTTGACTTCTCGAACAATTCTGTCGGACGGTGTTTCGATTAAGCGCCGCATTGTTGTTGAATAAATGCGGCGCTTATTCGAGGGCGGCGCTCTTTAATATTTTTGCTGTTTTGCTCTCATATGCGGCGCTTAAACGAGTAAATACGGTACAGGGAACAAGAAAAGCATTTCAGGGCTTTGCAGCTGATTTACAAGGCGAGCTGCAAGCAAGCCGTAGTAAATCAGATACAGATCTTTACCGTACTTATCAAATGGACGCATCTAAACAGCCATGTGTTCAAACTATTTTTCAAGTTGGAGGGATTTTAGCAAATCAGGACGAATCTGTATGCGATTTACAGATATTGATTAAATATTCATTTCTTTTGAATTTTCTTCATGAATTTTTAATGAATTATATAATGAAAATATAAACACAGAACATTCGATATTTTCCACTTACCATCTCGAAGATATGTTGACGTCTACCTTACAGTGCACTTTGTCTAAGTAGAAAAATAGAAAAAGATGGAGATCACACCACAAGAAAAGTTTAATCTGGAAAAGCTATCCTTCAGTAACATGTTGGGTCTCTAATGATGTCGTTGATCGACGAAAGCTAAGACTCCGTTTACAAGGTACCGGACGAATTCAGAATCGGTCTCGAATTAGTACGGTTCCACCTGTTTACCAATACAGACTCTTCACATCGCTCCCTAGGAAAATGGACGCGAGAGAAGAGTCTGCTATTTAACACCGCTAATTGTGTCCCGTCAAGTTTATGGAAATTAGTTATATTTTAAGTAGCCGGGCGAGTGTTATGTGAAATTTGTTTAGTCGAAAGCTAATATTTTAAAAAGTTTAGCTTCAAACTTCACGAAATTTACAAAAAATATTGTTTTGACTATATTCTTTCTTCCCGTGCAAATAAGTGTGCGTGAAAGTCAGTGTAATAAGCAGTTAAGCTCAAGCATAAGAGAAATTAAATATTGTAAACAAAAGCTCATACAGCCAAGCAGGGATTGTCTGAACTTAAGTTTACTTAAAAGTTAATTTTTCGCATAGTATAGCTTAGAACTTTACGAAATTTACGAAGACTGGTATTTTGAACATGTTCTTACTGCTCGTGTAAATGAATCTACGCGAAAGATTTTGAAAAGGCTACAAGTGTTGGCGAAATGTCTAGCAGATAATAAATTTTACCGAAATGTCTGGCCATGTCTGATTGCATAATTATAATTTGATTCTTTTCAGTAGCCAATGAGAGACAACTACCAAAATCTGGCAGCATAATCGGGACGCATAATCGGGATGCAAGTTGCGGTGTTAAATAGTAGACTCTTCTCTCGCGTCCATATTCCCAGGGCGCGATGTGAAGAGTCTGTATTAGCAGGCTACCGGTTTACACGGAAGACAAATTCGGAACCGGTCTCGAATTCGTCAGGTACCGTGTAAACGTAGCCTAAGACGAAGTTTATAAACTCACAGTAGCCGATCTCATTTGATTTAAAAAGAAAAGTAAAATTCAAAAAAGAAAAGTAAAGAAACAATCGACTCACATTTCGAAAGTTTAGACAGTGAACTTGGTTCATCGTTTCTCACAATGTCGCTGTTGTCCGAGTGATATTCCTCTGGTTCTTGAGTATCCTAAGAAAAGCATTTTAATATATTATTAGTCGAGCTGTAAACCAACTGAGATATTGTTATTAACTTGGACATGCACGTTGAGTTACTCTCAAGTCATGAATTTTACTCTGCCTAAAGACCCGGTCAATTGCAAACGAGGATGAGAGTTGATGAGAGTCGATAAGAGTTGCAACTCTCGGTCGCGTTTGACCACCAACTCTCATCGACTCTCATGCACTCCTATCAACTCTCATCAACTTTGAGCTGGTTCAAATTTTAATGAGAGTTGATGCGAGTTTTTGTTTCGTTTGACCGATCATGAGAGTTGGCATATGAGAGTTGAGAGTTTAGTACTTTGTTTACCTCGAAATTCGTTCCTAGTCTCCCTGCTACGCGCAGTAAATCCTACAACTCTCATCCACTCTCATCCTCGTTTGACCGGGGCATGAGAGTTGAGAAAACTCTCAGACAAACTCTCGCTTGCCAACTTTCATCCTCGTTTGACCGAGGCTTAACGCTATAGATGTATTTTACAACGTCACAGGGAAAATCCATTGACGGAAAGGTTTAAATAATTTGTGGCCTTAATCTGGAAATTCTTCAAAATAATTTTCAACGTCCGAGATACTTACCTGTGTCGACGTTACTTCGTTTCGCTTCCTTTTGGCCTGGACTTCACAAATCTGAAAACGGGTGAATAGAATTCATTGGAAAGATGTTTGGCACAAGAAAACTGTCACAAATACAATTAAAAAGGAAAATGTAAATAAAATAATGCTTCTCTAATGTAATAAGAAAGCTACTGGGTTCTGAAAAGAAGTTACTACCCAAGAAACAAAAGGAAAAAACAACAAATTTTGCCCAACAGAATGGCAATTGAAAGTGTTCCAACAACAACGTACATCTTCCTCTAGAACAGGATGTTCTCGTTTGTTTGAACTACCAACAGATGATCTATTCACGGTGGTCTCACTCACGGATGATTCTCTTGCTATCGGTGCCTAAAAGAAAAGAAAAAGGGGGGACAAAAGAATGAAAATGGGATGCGATGTTTGAAAGACAAGAAAGCTAAACACTTTTCTTAGCCATTTTGTCGAGGCGATGATCAACATAGTAAGAAACTCGTAAATAAATAAAAAAAAAGGGGGGGGGGGGAGAGACACAACAAATCTTACCAGTTTAGCTGTTGGCTTAGCAGCCGGTTTTGCAGCTGGTTTTGCGGCCGGTTTAGTTGTTAGTTTTGGTGCTGGCTGAGCTGGTGGCTTTGGTGCTGGTTTAACTGCTGGTTGAGCTGCTGGTTTAACTGCTGGTTGAGCTGCTGGCTTAACTGCTGGTTGAGCTGCTGGTTTAACTGCTGGTTGAGCTGCTGGCTTTGGTGTTGATTGAGCTACTGGCCTTGGTGCTGGTTTAACTGCTGGTTGAGCTGCTGGTTTAACTGCTGGTTGAGTTACTGGTGTAGGTGGTATTTTTGGAGCAAGTTTTGGTTCTGTGGTGGTCGGTCTTGGAGGAACCTTGAAGAACAAATTTAAATCAGATAAATTCAGTGATCAACGAGCCGCAGCGTTAAATATTGGAAAATGAAAAATGTAATATACCCTTTTTACAGGTCTGTCGTCTTGTTTTTCGACCCAGTGATCCTGTTTGCTACGACCCTGCTAGAAAGAGACATTACTAGATTAAGATGGAGAAGAGAGTGCTGCTGAGATTCTGTAATTGATTTTGATGATGTATGATACTGGTGATGAAATGGTGTCAGGATGACGATGACGTCACAATGATGATGACGCCACAAATGACGTCACCATGATGACAATGACGTCGCAATGATAATGATGACGTCACAATGATGACGTCACAATCATGATGCCGTCATGATGACGTCATAATGATGACGTCACGGTGATGATGACGTGTCATGATGACGTGACAATGACGTCATAATGATGACGTCACGGTGATGATGACGTCATAATGATGACGTCACGGTGATGACGACGATGACGTGTCATGACGTGATGGTGATGTGGTCAGGATGATAATGATGACGTCACAATGATGATGACGTAATGATGATGACGTCATAGTGATGATGATGTGATGATGCTGGTGATCTGATGATGGTATCAGGATAATGATAACGTCACAATGATGATGGCGTCATGATGATAATGACCTCACGGTGATGATGACGATGACATGTGTTGATGCTGGTGACGTGGTGATGGTGTCAGGATGATGATGACGTCACAATGACGTCATGTGGTGATAATGACGATGACGTGACGATGAGTTGGTGTTGATGACAAAGCTGGAATGGGTGTGGGTATATGTGTATATATGTATGTAGGATGATGTTGCTGCTATCAATCACGATGAACACTGTGATAACAAATATGAAAGACTACATTCTACTGCGTTTCTTGCTGCCAATTATCAATCAAAATGTCCAGAAGCCGAACTCACGTTGAGTTGTCCTAGCTTTTCTTGTTTCCTCTTGATCTCTTCCATAATCTCTTTTTGTTTATCTTCAGTAGTTTTAACTTGCTTGTGAAGATATCCAACGGGAACAGAAGACTTTTGTTCTGGAGCTGAACACCTGAAATAATACGAGTCTTTAAATTAAAAGCTAAAACAGCGAAAGGAGATTGCACTTGCCGAAGTGAAGCTTATGACTTACCCTGTCTGGGGTTCAGTAATTGAGTAATTGAGCTTGATGAACGTCCACCAAACGTCTGTTACATTACACCAAGCTCGCAAACGTACCACATGCACTACATGTATACGTAGAACTTATCATGTGAAGCTTATTGTATCACATTGATGACACTCATAATATTGTGAATACGAACATCACTGAATTACAGTAAATAACTCCTGCATGTGAACGGTCTCACGCCTTGTTCGACTAATTGCACTTGTCGCCAGTTATCCGCACAAATGTTCCGCGAATGGCCTGTTATAAAGTGTAAACTATGAAATCCGATCAGACTATATTCTTTTGTTTTAAGTCAGTTATTATCTGAAGGTAAAGACCTCATTACGAAGATAGACACTGTTTTCGCATTATTCCTCAATGTATCAGGATACAATTTGCTCCAGTGTAAAGAAGCTTCGAGCCTCCAACTCCTCAGTGTTATTCTCAAGTAAAGTTTATCTCTAATCAAGAGGTACACTTTGGTGTTTGGTTTGTTGATCTCATATTACTTACTTGTTCCGTTCTGGGTCAGTACTTAACGAACAAACCCAATCATCATCAACACTCTTCCCGATATTCTTTGCGGAAAATGGCAGCACTCTCCATTTGAGGCATTCAGCTAAGGATGGAAGGTTCAAAAATTAGTGGCAGCAGAAAACAATTTGCGACATCGAAATGATCTTTCAGCGCCGAGGCTTACCACATTGGACGGTATAGGGTAACTGCATGGCACGTTTTCTCGCATACTTTGGTTCGTCCGATGGCTCTTCGTCCAAGTCGTTCGAAATATAACCAAAATTGTCCCTAAACGTAAAAAAAACCGAAGTTGATATAACTACGCTGCTTATTGACCATAATGGTGTTCAACGAAACGACGAATGCTACGACGATTACAATTTTATCCTAAAGTGTTATATTTACAGTGGCGACTGGCCTCATTTTATTTCTCTCACTATCTTCGAATATAGTGTACATAATCGTCGATTAATGTGAAACAAATATTAAAAACTGGTTACACTATAGCTCAGTTCAATTGGTTACATCGTCCTCGCAACTTTAAAAATATTAAGTGCAAATCTCTTTCGAGCTCTTTTACTCAGAAAAATTTCTGAGTTCCTAAGCGGGACTCGAACCCACAACCTGATCGCCAGTGAGAGGCTTTAACCATTGAGCTACTGGGACTCGGATGATTTGAACGTAGGTTGTGTTCGATGTATGACATACTGCTATATGCAAGTATGATGATATATGTTAATTGTGAAGAGAAGAGATGGATATGCTAGCTGGATATGAGAGAAATATTCTCGATCGCAGAAGTCACAGAATAAAGGAGTTCGGGAGCGAGTTCTTGAACGAAATAAAGCAAGATAATTATTAAAGATGCAGGGGAAAGTACAAACAGGGAATACGTACCAGAATTTATCGACATTGTTGTCTGAAACAGATGAAAAGTGAAGTGTTATTTATATGGTGGTAAGAGAAAATGGTCAACTAAAGTGGGGATTGCTAGCCAAATTGGATTCGGTTTTAAAATATGGATAGTATCTACATGCAGTTTTTGTCTTTTCGTTAAAAAACACGGAATTGCAATTGTTCTGCAAAAATGAACACACAAACAATTTACCTTTCATTCCACTATCTTTCCAATACTGAGAAAGATGGTCTCCCATTGAACGAAGCAGATGCTTGTATTCCTAAACACGGATAATCATTTAAGGATATCAATACTGCGAAAGTACACCACACATGTTGATTCTACAATGATCTTGCTGGATGTTCTTGCTTCTTCTGAGCTGTTGTACTAGTGAGTGGGTTTAATGTCATTCGATCGTTTATATTTATGGAAATGCGAAGATCTCTAACCTTTGCGTCTGCAAAATCTTGCTTGTTGTGGGTCGGCTCTAAGACAAGATACGGCACGTCCACAAAACCTAATGTTACAAATAAATTACATATTGTGAGGAAAAACTATTCAACTCTATAAACTTAGCTTGTATACCCAGTCATCAGCACGTGTCATTTCAATGTTTTTATTAACAAACAGTTGACGTTTGGCGTCGCTCATATACTTTTCTGCTATAGAGCATAAAAGAAGCTAGATGGAAGAAGTGGAGGGAACTGTCTGCCACATTGTGCCAGAGGAAAGAGCAAAAAAGAAGCTAGATAGAAGAATTAAGTGGAGGAAACTGTCTGACACATTATGACCCATAAGATTAAAATGCAAACTATATAAAACAACAGTTGGACAGCAATGCTGTTATATGGGTCAGATATACGGAATTAGGAGGGAAGTCCTACTGGGGAGAACGGATTGGAAAATGTTCAAAGCATTGAAGAGAAGACCGTAAGCAGATCACCAGCGAAACCAGGAGGATATGCGTTGAAGTCTGGGGTGACCAAAATTTGTTTGTGGAAAGTTAAAGAAAGTCGATTAAGATGGTACGGGTATATCAAGAGAAAGGACAAGGAAGCACTAGCAAGGAAGGTGGTGAGGAGATGGAAAGCGGAACAGTGGAAGAACAAGAGATGAGAGAATGGTGTCCAAAACAATGTACACAACTTAGAAATCAACGTAGAGATGGCGTATAACAAGGCTAAGTGGAAGTCTAACATATCCCACTTGGCAATAATGATCAAAAGAAAAAGTAGAAGAAGAGGATATGCTCACCCACAATTCCAGCGTATGCCCTAGTGGTAAGAGAAATAAAACACCAAATAAGATTTTTATAAGCAATGGCTCTACACTGATTACTAAACATGTTATTTTTACATTGTAAATTTCTCGCAGCTTTTTTGAGATATAGATATTGGATTGGTCACACGAATGAAATGTTACGACGACGATGATGATGATACAATGACGATCATAACACGACGATGATGATACGACAACGATGATTATACGACGACGCACGATGATACGACGATGGTTGTATTTGAAAATCAGGAGCAGGTCAGTTATGTTTTAAAATATATTTTGCTGATAAACCAAAGTATGACCTTTCATTACATTAATTCAACTAACCTTCTGCCATCTGATTGAAATCCACCCTTCTCATACATTTTTATTAATCTATATATAATAAAGACCAACACTCAAAACATTCAGATTGCTTCGCGCGTACAAATAGCAAAGAGAAAAAAAAAAATAATGCCTTTCCAACGAACCTGTTGCAATTATAAACAAACATGCCGTACGAGTGACGTCGGTTTATGTTGAAGCCAAACGTGAAAGTCAAAGTCTTCGGTTCTTTCAAAGACCTAAACCAGAATTAAACCTCAATAATTTTAGATAACTGTTTGCAAGAAAGGACAGCTATTTTATAATTTCTACGACGATTACTTTTGTTTTGCCACGGCGATTTTATTTTTCATGTCTGCCTCCGTTCTTGCTTTGGTCGCGCTGTCTTGAGCTTGTCGTAATTTAGCCTAAAAAAGTTAAATGTACATTTTATATACGGATGAACAAAAATGTTACATATAAAATTCACTGCCTACTGTTTTAAAGCACTGATATCGATTTACAAAATGTTCGTGTAGGGGTAGTTAACATTTTATAAAAATATTTCGGATTTTCTCACCCGTGACTCTTTTGAAATTCCCTGATTTTTTTCTTGCATGTCTCTGCCATTAAGAAAAAAATTATACACATAAGATTTCCAGGAAATTGTAAGGAATTTTAATATTTCCGGAAAATTTATTTTGTTTGTTCTGTGCACTTAATAATTGCTCTTGTAAATATTCAGGTATTCATGCTCTTACAATTAAAACGTACAATACTGTACTTTTTTTTAGATTCCTTCATTGAGTAGAATTTATTATGGTTCGAAAAGACGATAGATGTATACTACTTACTTAAGAATAGTTTCCAATTCCCTTGCCTTGTCTGCAGCTAAATGAATGAAGAACAGATACATTATCTTAGACCTGGTTTATAGCTAGTGATCACACAATAACATAGAAATTGGGGTTTCTTTCCAAGTTGTTTTTTTATGTAAATAGTAAACACTTTTGTATATTTTTTAACAAATTTAAACATAAATATAAACGATAAAACATTTATTTTTAATGAAAATAAATGTTCTATCTCCAACATTTGTGTGTAAATGATAAACAACTAAGGTTTTTCCTTACCAGATTTCGCATCAACCATAGCCTTGCTAGCTTCACGTTCTGATCGAGTTTTAAATCTCTTTGAAGTAAAGTAGTAGCTCCTAGATGTATAGAACGAGTTGTCTCAGGATCACAATATGACGCAAGTAATAACATAAGCTAAGCTCATAGCCAAACGATGACTACACTAGTAAACCGAAGGTCGCGGGTTCGAATCCCAGTCGAGCCAAGTAGAGTTTTCTCTAATTGTCTGGTATGGTTAATAATCATTCGAAATTTAAATATATTCACAATAATCATTCGAAATTTAAATATATTCTTATACTTACTTGGGTTTGTACAAACAGTCTCCCAATTTTCTGGTAGCAACTTTTTTGCCCTAAAAAACAATTACTTTATTTAAATAAATAAATAAATAGATAGATAGATAAATAAATAAATATATGAAAATAAATAAATAAATAAATAAATAAATAAGCAAATTAATAAATAGTGTTACCTGGATGTAAATTTTCATTCGCGGATCCAAATACAGAATTGCGCTGTACGCCCGAAATGATTTTTTCTCTGGCACCACACTAACCAAATAACAACAATACCACATAGTAAGCAACATGAATTAACCTCTGAACTTTAGTTGAATTTGTAACCTGGTGATTACTTAACAACTACAGGATTTCTAGATACATATAGTTTTTACAACATTAATAATAATAATAATAATAATAATAATGATATTTATTTAGGATACCCACATCACCAAAGTGTTTTTCAGTGGGGTCCTGTAACATGATCACTTCACGTTACATTACATTGTATGGCATAATATTACATTAAAACAACATATATATATATATATAAGCAAAAAAATTGAAGAACAGTTCAAACATTGCACAATATTGTTGATGATAACCGACTTCACCATAACATTCGTTAATATAAATAGAAGATTTAATCCAAACTCACTAAGTAATACAATATTACAATAATAAGAACAGATTATACAATACATTACAAACAGAAAAAGGTGAGATTGATAAGGGGCAAGCGAATGAACACGAAGTGCCAGTAATGCTCCAACAACTTTTTGGTTGCGTCCACGTAAGGGTCATAAGCCTTTTTTGTACGCCTACCATTCTCCATGCCATACCTTTTGTCATCGACTTGGTCTTCATACATCTCTCTCATTTTAATGTCGTCATCTGAAGGCTATATACAGTAAAACATAAATAAGAATGTCATTATTTAAAATGAAGCACTAGATAAAGTCAAACGATAGTGACCGACTGACTGTCATTTACCTCGAGTTCAGTTTCACCTGAGTCTAGGAGTTTCACATTGTACATCATAACTAACGTTCCTATATCGAGAAAGACCAGAATCAAGCTAAAGAAATCATAACTGCGCTACAGAGCCTCTTAATTTAATGAAGATTGATTTTCGCCTAATTTAATTTTGTATAGTATAATAATATGTACTAATATTTAATGCAGAATAATCTCGTAAATTTAGAGTTATTCAAATTTACATTTAGCGTTATCTAAATTTAACTTATCGTAATTTAAGTTCGGGCAGTGGGGTAGGATCAGCTTGGCTGTAGCCTCCTACCACGGGAATAATAAGACGCTCCCGCCCTCCACGAGTCTATAGGACAGTACCCCAGGCAAGTACTACTCTCATTTTACTCTGATGATGAAAGGTTCGGCTTAAAGGGCATTGGCAATAAAAATTAAATTTGACCCATTTGAAAGAACTCGTCAAATGGTATAAGAAGACCTTTTGTAATTTTTCTGTATCTTTCTTGTGTTTTGAAATATTTCGACTAAAGACAGAGTGCTATCCGCCATCTTGTTGTAATATCGGGTCTAATTAACAAGGAAATTGGTGACGTAACAAGCAGGGTAAACCTGATGAAACTACTCCGTGGGTGACCAAATTTCCACGGAAGGCTTTTTTAAATGTTGTGGGTCAATTTAAAATAGAAATAGCGCAACAAAATCGAGTTTCTAGCTCATAATGTCATAAGGTCGGCAAGATGAAAATTTCACTTTACCCTGCTTATGTCGTCACATGCATAATTTTGCATATCGAATATAATTCCAAGATGGCGGACAGCACGCTGTCTTTGGTGATGTTTGGTCGAAATATTTCCAAAACCAAAACAGATACGGAAAAATTGTAAAAGGTCTCCTGATACCATTTGACGAGTTCTTTCAAATGAGATAAACTTACTTTTTATTGCCAATACCCTTTAAAACGTCAATATTTCGTTATCAAAACTATTCTCGGTAGTTTACCACCTTTTCACTTTGCTCTGTCCAAAACATTGCCTACGGCATAGAGATCATATAAATACTAGAGGGGGCATCCAATCCTAATTTCAGCCAACCACAGGTAACCAATTGAAGGCTGCCATCTTGGATAAATTGGTTGGCAAAACAACGATGCCCGGATGAAATTTCTTGGTTCCAGGCCTTTTTTCTGTATCCGAAGCTAATTTTACATTTCTTGTTTATCTCGCCACATTTGTTTATGGAAAAAGGTGGAAAACTCACGAACTACGTATTGTTAAAATACATCGTGTACGTATGTTGTCACAAATTTCATAAGCTTTTGTTTCATATATAGTTGAAGTTTCTTCGTTATCTGTAGCGTTTTAAAACGTTCAAAAGGTTCACACCTTTGTTCGGCAAATGATGAGAAATGGACTTATGACAAGTGCTTAGAATTTTGGCTATTGTTTTTAAAATACTTATTACACAACCCTGAGCAATATATCAAACAGAACATATTGTTATATTACTATATTTTACTAGGAACCCCACCTATTTCTAAAATGTTTTCACATATTTCTTTTTTTTTTTTGTAAATAAACGTTATCAAAATCTAATTTACATATTTCAAATATGGTGTAACTAACTACCTTTTCCTTTAATTCTGTCCAAATACTCAAAAAGCTCGGCCTCTGTGTGGAATGGTGAATATTTCAGAATAAGCTGTAGTTCTACTTGATGCTAAACGAAGAAACAAAAACTGTTATTTAAATAAATTTCTGGAAAACTGTACCTAATTGTTATTTCTAAAACTTATTTAACTTAAATCTCTCATTGCCCTACTTTCAAAAAATACTGAAACTTGGTTAATATTTTAAAGGTAAATGAAAAAAAGATTTGGAGACAGTGCAACAACCATGGAAATGAGTTTAGTTAGTTGTTTTTTTAAAGTTTTTGTTATTACTTAAAAACGGAATAGTCTCAATCTGTTTGAACCAAGTATTTCAAATAGTTTTTGTTTTTTATTTCGATCTAAAATCAAAAATTTGTCTTAAACAAAGACTATCACAATATTGTTGCAATTTTTTTAACTGACCAATAAAATCGAAAAATAATAAAATAAAAAAAGCTTAACAATAAAATAGACCAGCTTTCCTTGTCAAATTCGTTTGTCAAATTCAAACTTGTTTTATGTTTTGGATAAATTGGTATCGAGAATTTGTTATTTCAAATATTGAGAATACAATTGTAAATACAGATGGTTTCGCTTGTTTCCCCCTTCGATTTGATTGTACAAATTAAAATAAGTGGAGTTAGGATCACCTTTTCCAGTTCTCGTTTCGATTTGGCGAATGGTTTCTTCGTCTGCGCGTCCCAGGAAGGAATTGGCACAACCACCTGCAAAAATACGTTTAGTATAATTAACTTTGGTTCAAAGACAGACAATCTGAAATTTCTCAAATTCATTCTCACCTCTTTAATTCCTTCACTTTCATGAAATGTACGGGAAAGAAATAAACAGCTCATTGTACCATGTCTGAAAAAGTAAATTGGTTATATTTACCTCCAGGTGGACAAGGCAATCGACCGTATGTTTTGGTATTGTTAGTTACCATCTTATCTTAGTCAAACCTGAAACATCTTGTTACTCGACCAACCTTCCTTAATCTAGACAAGTTGCTATTAAATCAGTATATTTAAGTATACACTTTTGGGGATACCTTTTCTTAAAACTAAAACAATATTGCGCTCCGTGTATTAATTGATAATGTACAAACCTTGTATAACGTTGGACTGGAGAGCTTATATATACCTGACTACTCACGACTACAAGGCTGCTAAGTTGCCTTTCTCAAACATGACAACACATATCGACTCAAGAGGCTAAAGCGTTCCTTCTCTTTTCCTTTGTTAATAATATACATGAAAAATATCTCAATTCTGATTGGCTGAGAGGAGTGCAATTTTAGTGTAATTCAGTGCAGAAAAATGAAATAGTGCAAATTTTGTAATTTTTTAAATTTGCACAAAAATCATTTTTTTACTAGAAAAAAAGCTCTTCCTGTTAATTTTTTTTCTTTTCATGTATGTTATTTGAACAAAGCATTTTGATTAGAAAGATTCTCTTTATGATAAATTTCTTCATGTATATTATTAATAAGTAATAGCATGATTTCTCGTGCAATTTGAAAAAAACACGCACTCGTGAATAGTCTTTGAAAAACTCACTCGTGCATGTTTTTTCCAAATTGCACTCGAAACCATGCTATTACCTATACTAACAGACTAGTTATATTACAAGTTTTTTTTTATAGGTGCATTATATGGTTCTTTAAAGTCCTTTTTTCCCTTTATCTTTTTGTACTTCGTTCAAAATTTTATCACTCGGCATTTTAACCTACTATTTTATTATGTTTTTGTATTTTGTTTGCTATCGACCTCGATAAAATTATTAAAAGTAAAATCGAAAGAAATGCAAAAATCTTCTGCATATGGAGGTTATGACTTACTTTTTGGTAAACAGGATCATGTCTTTCGCTATCCTCATTGAACCACTAGAATACAGAACAATAACTTCTTATTATATAAACACTTCCAATATATCCCTAAACTTAATCAGTATTTAATACTACCCACAGTGTACCAGATATACTACCTTGCCGGATAGCAAACAGCACAAAAACATCAACCTAAATTATGACTTGCCGTATTTACTCGAATAAACGCCTCGTCCTAAATAAATATACCTTCCTTTTGAACTTCGAGAATAAAATTACCTATACTTAGCAAGTTTGTACACTTCTGTCAAATAACCTGATGCACACTAACACGTACATTTGTTTGACACTAATAGAAGTCTTCTTAATGTGTCTCTCGGCGCTACAAAAATTTACGAAGTTTCTGTGGCCTTTTTGGTACACCCAAGTCGGATATCTCCAGAGGCTTCACACCGATATCCAGTTACATATATGAATCAGTGGTTCACAACAGTACACGAGTTATGTTGTTCGTATGACAACTCATGCTATGTACACAGGAATGTCCATATCTCAAGTTATGACTCTACAAACTTAAGAACACCATACAGTATATAAACATTCGACAGATGCCAAAGACTTTGCCAAAGAAAATAACGGCTCGGTGTTTAATCGAGCAAATACGGTACGTCAAATCTTCAGCTGGATACGAATCTTAGAATTACAGAAAAGATTAAATTCCTGAAGCTTCCAAATGTTGACGAGCACAGCACGTGAACAGAAACTTGCTGTTAAAGAAACTTATTTTCTCTTTTGACATCCGTTTCTTATTTTCCCTTCATAGCTGCTCTACTTACGACTTCAAACCGTTGCCATATTGTCCAACCATTTTTGAATCCATAACTCGCTTCGTAGAACGACCAAACTGTATAACATTCGATACCTCAGCTATACAAAAGTTTAGGACATAAAATTGTTAGTTGTTATTTGTCTTCTTTTCGATATCATAACGAATTCACAGATTCAGAAGTGTTTTATGAGAAAAGACTAACCACAGAGAAATTGAAATCACACCTCGAGAAATTGAAAACTGTTGGGAAAATTGTCGAAATTTGGAGAAAAACGCTTGGTATAGCTAGTAACAGTTGGAATCAAGTGATATGAAACAAGAATACAGACATCTAGTCTTCCTCGCGTCCTCACAAACACCTGCTTGCCGAAGCACAACATTCCGTTATATGTGGTGGACCAATCAGCTGTAACCTTCTAAAATGTGAAAAGTTGATATTCAACTTGTTCATATAGAGTAACTCTCACTCACCAACGACTTTTTACTTGAGCGGTAATTTGCTTTCCAATCTTTTCACCGATAGAGTTAAACTTGTAATATTTGGAAATTGGCGTATCTCTGATCTTTGATAACCCGTTATCCCGCGTTGTCGTTACAGGCGACTCTATTATTTTAGATAGAGCAAAGTGAAAAGATGGGAACTGCCGAAAATAGTATTGGTAACGAAATACTGACGTTTCACGCAGAACCCTTCATTTATTATTGGCCAGCTATAATGCCAGAATAACTTCACGGAGAGAGACTTGGCAAGCCAGTCCTGTAAGGTACATACCCATTGCTGATAAACCCTTTGTCTCATTGTTGTCGTTGAACGAATTATTTTACTTATTTTACTCTGTAACAGCATACTCTTGTCAAGCCGCAAAACCAACTAAAGAATCAATTCATCCATTGGAGTGGAACAATGGAGTGAAGCATCTGTCAGCAAAATGTAGTGGGAATTGTTTAATTATTTTCTAACAAGGTGAAATGTGCGTAAGAAATTTGAAAATGCTACGAGTAGGGTAATAGACGGTTAGTTAAAGTATACTTTAGTCAGAGTTGAACTTTTCCGGCGAGCTTCTTACAACTGGTCCCTGTGATTGGCAGATCTATATTTAGCATAACGTATTGATTTCATTGGTTCCCGGTAGACAAAAGGAACGGAATGTTGTGCTTCAACAAGAAGGCGTTTGCGGCGACGTTTCCCAAGGCCTGCGAAAGAAAATATGTCTGCTGCAATTGATCATACTAGCGTGGTCTTGAGAACTGGTTGTGACAGGTCAGGTGAAAAGTATGCGTGTGGTTATGATTGGTGTGTCTTAGTTGGTGAAAAGATTTGTTACACAGAAATACAAAGAAGATATCTGCCGTATATTCGACATCTTATTGAATACCAGGTTCATATTTTTCGCGTCAAGAAATTTAAATCTGTATCACGTACTTGGGTCCATTCCTTCTCCGTCATCACAAAAGCACAACAAAAATTTTCCGAGGACGTTGGTGTTAGGAACTGAAAGAAAAATAGGTAAAGATTGGTTATTCTGATTATGAAGCAAAGGCAAACTGATAATACTAAAAAGGAGTGGAAACTTTGGAGCAGATCTTCTAATCACTTGCTGGTTTGGTTTGGTTTGGTTTGTTTTGTTTTGTTTTGTTTTTTCTTTTCTTTTTAAATCCAAGTCACATAAGATGAGACGGTAATAGTTGATAAATGAATGGTGAGCAGTTCTTGAATCGAACAGACAGCTAAATTAGCAATACTGTGGTTTTTAAAACTCTTCAAGAGCCACAATTATTTCCATTCCTTTATAATTCATTCACAACGTTCCTTTTGAGTCCTGAGGACAACATTTTTTCTTTTCTTCTTTCAGTATGGACAACACTGATCTTCATGGTGCATCACAGGTGTTTAATCATCCCTACCAGCAATTTCATCAGCAGCGCTGGTTATTATACATGGGAAAAAAAGACATCTTCCTCAGCCAAGAAAAAAAACGACTAGATAATTCTTCCGTCGTATTATCTATCGACTTTCCTTGCATCTTCCCATCATGAGCCAAACATGCGGCTCTTGTTATAGAATCCTGTTCTGGAGATAAGGTTGTATCCGTTCTTGAACCTTCATTAGATCAGAGGTAGACGCCAAAGAACGTGGCATATTTTAGCGGGGAATTGTCAGGGGAAATTGAATGGGCATATTGGTATATTTTGCTTATCACTGCGCACGTATACAGTACCATCGAGTAACTAAAACTAAATATGTTTCGTCGTCTTCTGAATGGTTTTGAGAAGCACCTGTCTGTGATATAATTATCTTAACTGCAAAATGCCAACGATTTTTGGAAATTATAAACTGGCGTTTACTTCGAGCAGTATTTGGCATTCGGTCTTGCGTTTGATTTTCAGTGAAAAACATAATACAGGAAAAAACAGGCGTTTTAGACGTTTGTCAAGCTCAGACACTCAGAAAATGTTTCTAAGCCCCCAGACAAAGATCGAGCTTGCAACCTGATGACCACTGAAACAGATAGGATTTTGCTTCTGATTATTTCCGGTTGTTATGAATTATCTGAAGACAACCATTAGAAAGAAGTAAGAAATCTGATTTTCACAATACTTGCCGTCTCGCCCCAACCTTATTGGAATCTGGAGAACTGGTGGAAACGAAAAGTTGGTCTTGATGGTATCGGTTTCGATGATCCCGATACGAGAAATATCTCATGCTGTAGTTGAATTAGGAATAGAGTTCACAGGACTAGTCAGCTGTCTTTTTTCCGACAAGACTCGGAGAACAATTATTGGGTGTAAATTTGGCATAATTTTGACATTAGGTCAGGCCTTTTGCAATTTCACAGTCGACATTCTGACCATTTTCTCGATCTCTGCGCCCTCTTTAGTCTTGTTGGAGTTAAACCGTCCTGGTTATCTACGATAGAAATCTGGTTTTTAAATCAAGAAATACCAGGAGTATACTACTCAGAAGGGGCTACCATAAACTTATCAATGGCAAATTGTTTATGGCATCAGGATTTTCGTTTGTCACATCCATTAAATATAATTCCAGGATCGGAATTACTATCCACTTGGGTATATTCATTCCGTATGTCTGGATAGAAAGACTTGCTCTTTCAAAAGTTATTTCATCATTTCAAAATCAACCAATCGATATTCCTAGTGTGCTTCCACAACTTTGTGTACCCAAGAAGTACACTTTCATTGCGAGGAGAGAGAAAACATCACTCCAGTGCGCATCACTATGTCTGGATTCCACGTTGAATGAAATCTAGCATTCAGTGAAATCTTGCTTCTGCCACAATCTTGTTCTTACAATTACTGACTCCAGGAATTATGTTGAATCAAGCACATTTGAACCACTGACGAAATGACTTCTTCCTTGAAGTTTTGTATATTACGCTTTTCTTGCAGACGATTTAACACCATCTTTCTTGGATAATCTGAAACTTCTGCACTTATTGAGACACATGGAAAGCTCTTCATGGCCTACTCATTCCATGCAACGTGTAGCAAGAAACGATAAGGTAAGTACTGGCTCACCCAATTCTTCAGATATTTCTAGTGTGGGCGATTAGTGTACTCGGAATCCATAATTTTATGAAGTTTCTGAGTTTTGAAGCTTTTCTTGAACATTCTTCATCTTAAAGTCTTCATCCAGCTGACAGGCAAGACTGGATAACACACCTAATATACATTAAATTTGTGGACTCGCCTTATCCGATATAGATATTTTCACCTTCTCCTAGTGCATTTTGCCTGCATTTTTTCTCAACATCCTCCTTCCTCATACACCAAGCCTTTCATTCCTAGTGACCCTTCCCTCTTCCTTTTAGCGACCCTTTCTTTTAGCATCTTTAAGACGACGTCGTTATCTTTTCGTAAGACCAGAATTCTTTCAAACACGAAAGTGCATTGTCAAATATGTCTGCCTGTTGAAAAAGACATATAAAGTAAATTACTGGAGTGCTGGGTATGTCGTGTTTTGGATATAGCAAAGCGAGAAGGTTGTGGTCTTTCGAGAACGAAATACTGACGTTTCGAAAGAAATTCTTCACACGTTTTACTGATGAAGGTCCCTCTCGAAACGATAGTATTTCGTTGCTATCTGAAATTTCGACAGTTCACCACATTTTTGCTTTGCTATATAAAACAAATTATAGTTACCTAAATCAAATATATGTATATATATATTTTAGTGTTCATATTCTACCAATTTGATTTATACATCTTAATGATTACTTTTACCTTTACTGATATATTTTTATAAATTTATATTCGCACTTATCTCTTTTATATTCTATTTTTGATGATTATTTTCCAAGTTATTGATTTAAAAGAAAGACATTAGTAAAGCTTGGTTTCCATATAGTTGTAATTGTTGTAATTCAAATTGACGATTCGCTCGAACTCAGGACTTCTCGGTTTTTAAAATGCTTAAATGAGTTACATATGGTATTCGAAAACAAATTGGAAGACTAAACGTTTCTTGGTAATCACTCTTACAGGATATATAACAATATAGCATGCAGTATTTACAAGTGCAGTAATTTTGCCGCTTTGAGTCTCATGTTTCGTGAACGTTTAAGGAGAGTTGCGAACGTTGAGTTCGGAGTTAAGGCGCTCAAGTCTCCCACTTAGTCATTTGGTAGACTTCTTTAACAAAATCGAGATTTTTTTGAAAGGATTTGGCCGGTTTTTGTAATGAATTTGGTCTTTTAGGTTGCAAAACCCTAGCGAAAAGTCGCCGACTGTCGGCGATTGATGTTTCCATTAACCGTTGTTGCATCGGCGACTGTTGTAATTGTAGTAGAAGTTGAACTTGGTTCAACTTCTACAACAGTCGGCGACCGATCGCCGATTGCATTACAACAACTACAACTGCGTTTTCATTAAATCGTAATTGTTGTAAGACTTGATCGGCGACAGTCGGCGATTGAATTACAACAATTACAACTATATGGAAACCAGGCTTACTGATTTTTGAAAACTACAGTGCACTTGATCATTCAGGATTTCAGTTGGTGTTGAGGTGAGTGTATATACATGTACAAATTGCGATAAAATACTTGTATATTTAACACGTAGAAAAGGTGCCCAAGTATTCTATACGACGAAGCAAGGTTGTGTTTTAGTATCAACCAAATAGTCCATCAAACTTGAAAATATGAAGATGTTTCTCCTTTGTTTTCAAAATTGGTGCTTTTTACTCACCAGTGGTCTATCACAAATAGACTTATACCTATACTAGTACTGTAGCCAATCAGAATGCAATATTGTCGGTGCCTATGGACTTATATTTGGAGCTTAATTTAGGGGGAAGAGTTTACCTAGGATTAGGGAGACTTATTATTTAAGTAACGTATAGAACTAACTAGTGCTTGTTCTCGTCTGTAGCGGTTTTCCTATTTCATTCTGGCTAACACTAAACGATTTCAGTTAAGGGGATGTATTTTCTTAACGTGAACTAAAATTGTGGTTGGCTTGAGGAGTCGAGTCAGCAGGGGGCAGCTAGTATTCAGGCAGCTTGTTAGTTCTTGTGGAATCAATGAAAAGGCATTGTACTTTTGGATTAATCTATCACAAGAACCCTACAAAAAGTTGATGGGTTAAAAGGTTATGCCTTATGGACAGGAAGCAATAAAAACTATGGCGAGAAATCGGTTGAAAAGTTTTGGCCTGCTGGAAGATTTAGCCTGCTGATGCAGACAAGGGGCTTTACGGAGAGCCAGCAAAACATGAAAACTGACACCAGATCTCCCCAGGTGACCCCTGATCCCTGACAACTAATAATGACAGGGCTTAAAAATTTATACTAGCACATGGAAGGCCATTTCTTAGCTATATTATGAGATGTGTCTTGAAAACAATTCTCAATTGACAGTATATTACATCTGCTTGGAAAATTTATTCAACCTCCAACTCTTTACCAGCTGCTAAATTACTAAGGCAACAAACCAATTTGGCTATGAAAAAGAACATTTAATTTTCTATAAATATGCATATTAGTATCCCCCCATTATTAGTCAATATTAATCATCAGAACTTGTACCCAACATGACTTACCTATGATATACATCTACATCTGTAAGCCATTATGTCACAGCTTGCTACAGTATTGAGTTCCCTTTCATCAAATATACAGGTAGAGCAGCATAGTCTTGTTTGCCAGACAAGCCCCCAAACAACAATTTACCAACATCAACTGTTCAAGATTTTAGGATTATTTCAATCCATGTCAGCTTTTTCAAACAACACATGGCTGCCAACACTCTGTTGGAGCTCGGTCAGGTAGCTTGTGAATTTCATTTCGACTTGCTTTTTCTGTATGTACTGGGCTTGAAATAGTGACTGGGAAATGTCATTAGAGAGCCACACCATAATGGAGAAGTTCAGATTCAACTGTAGCCCAGTTTAGATTTTTTTTCCCATTCTCAAATGGCTGACCAGCAGCCTTCCATTGACTGGCCCATCATCAGTTCCCTGAGTGCCTTACCTGACCAGTCCACTACTGCACCTAGGCAGTTCACCCCTGCCTATAGGAGTCTAAGGCTATGAGGACTGATAAACAGTATATCTGCCTGCCTCGGCTCCATTGAACATTTATGTAGTAGCTCTGAAAATAATCAAAAGAAATCATCAATTTGACATCAATAATAACTTGGAAACAACAAACCTGAAAAGATATCCATTTTAGTGGCTCCAGCATCCCTTTTTAAAGATAAAAGAACATGAAATTACTAAGCCATCCTATCAAGTAAAGGACATTGTTGTATGGAAGAACATAATTTAGACTATAAACATCAATTGGTTAAGCTAAACTGCATTAAAATCAAGCTACCTAATTTACAATTATCACCTGCTTTGCCAAACAATTGTAAATTTGATTATGGATGACTGCATGGGCTCAACAAAGACAAAGGCATATAATATGTGGAGAAATACACACAAAGGAAGCACTTAGTTCAGCATATTTTTATTTAAATTTTGAAAAAATCCCAAATATTTTCATAAACTTCCGATCACAAGATACCAACCGTCTACACAAACGACACTAGAAGATCTTATCACACTAACCAAGTTGACTGTCATCAAAAAAAATAATTATATTGCTCTATATACTTTTAATATTGTGCCCCATTATTTTCAAATATAGGGCAAATAGCAGGAAAGCGTATATTTACTTTATACCTTGCATTATCTACCAGCTCGGCCAAAGCGCCAAACAAGAACTCGTGGGTCGTACTGCAAGTTAAAATAAACAGCAAACTGGTGAGTTGCGTATCCCTTCGACTTGACAGAGACACAACATTCGACAACAGACATTGTTTGAAACCCAAGTTTCATATTTCCCAATCGCTTCTGTAATGATGAGAATGACATTTTTTTATGAATCGCCGAAGCATGTTAACTCCCCGATATATTTACTCCACAAGTAAGATAACTAAAACGGTTTAAGTGAAGTTGTTAACTCGCTAAAACATCGCACAGCCAAAACGAGACGGAGTAGAAAATTTTGAACACAGATGGTCTTAAATTTATGCGTTGTCATCTTGTCACACGCGAAGGCGAGTATATTGGTTCATTAAATATCGATAATAAAACGGAGTTAAGCGCTCCTGGGAGCCACTGCGAGTTAAACTAGCATGTCTTGTTAACAACAAGTAGATCTTGGCGAAGAGTTAGCATCGACTAATTCATTAATAGACTCTTTTTAACTTGACACTGACAGCTGGAGCCAGCTCAACCGCTCCGGCGCTCTCGCCCGCCGTCGACGACACATGGCTGACTCCCAAACAAGCCCATGAGTTCCGAAAACAATAGCAACCTACCTGTTTGTGTGAAGATATTCGACTGTCAGTTGTGCACGACTTAAACTTGAGTAAGACCCAGCTTTTCCAAACGAATTCTGAGCCATAGTTTGCCTACACAAGAATTCACAACTAAACAGTTCCTTAGGATTTACAGATTAACGACAATTCCAAGTGGCTTTATCAAATTAACGAACGTTTTAAATTACCGTTCTCACCTTCTACCAAACGAAAGATATAGGAAAGGAGAATGCGAGGGCAAGTATCGCAGTCTTCGAGTTTAATATGACACAAACAACGACCAAACCTCTTCCCGCCAAACACGCTGCCACATAAAGTGAGGTATCCAATGCCTCTCAACCATATATCAGTCACAAGGCTTACCATATAAGGTAAGGTAGCATGCATTGCGGGAAGACGGACAATCCCATTGGATAAACATTTAAAACCTAAGAATAGTATTCCGTATATTTACTATCAAATTTCGCATAATGAGATATATTTATTATGCCTGCCGGAGTGACACCCGCGTGACGTTTCCATTTCCGAATTAGTAAAATGTTGTGGGTCATTTCGGTTCAATAGTTCTAAAACTATTTGGTAAAACCAGTCAAACGGCGAGTTTGATGGAAAATTCTCGGTAGTGATGGGTAAAGTTCAGTTATGATTAGGAATGGTTCATGGTTTGGCGTGCTCGATCGAGTTATGGCCACTTGGGAAAATGGAGCTCCATCAGGGACGCCGGAACGATAAAAGGGCAAGAGGGGCGAACTCCCGTCAAAGGGCACTTTTATTGATATCTAATTTTTTTTACAATTAACTTAATTCACCATGTATGTACAGTGTAATTTGTTTTATGTATTTAACGATCAGATATTTACTAAGCTAATTTATTAGCTAAACTAAAAGTAAGTACAACAATGTTCATACCTTTATTCAAAAACCCGTACGAATGTACGACTTACGGATCGGACATGCAAGGTGTTTTTCTTTCGAAAAACACTACTCAGGCACAGGAATTAAACTACATATATTAAATAAATGCACTCTATATATCAGGTATATGTTTACAGTTTACTATGTTTCTTCGCAGTGTGTCGAAGCTCAATGCGCAAGCTAGACCATATGAAACAGTTTGCGTAGTATTTGACAAATATATTTTAAAAACCCAAAGGGCACTTCTGGCCCCCTTGCCCCTCCTGACAAAAGGCAAGAGGGGCAACCGCCCCTCCTGCCCCCCCAGTTCCGGCGTCCCTGAGCTCCATCGAGTTATGGCCACTTGGGAAGTTGGGAGAGCACGAAAAAAGCGTAGGAGTTGGTCGAGGCGCAGCCGAGAATTGAGTGCTTTCCAATTTCCCAAGTGCATGCATCCATAACTCAATGGAGCACGGCAAACCATAACTTTATAATATATAATAGGTTATAGGTAGGTATAATTCTGACATCTTGGTTTTCTATTGAATACATTACAAAAATTGTAATCAAAAATTCTGATGGTACGCTTGAGTACCGCCTTCACGCCCCTTTGGTGCACCTCCCCCAAAACGGGAAACGTCAGGTTTAATTTTATCCACTCAACGCCATGTCGTTTGGCAAAAAATTCCATTTTCTGACAAACAAAGGGTAGCCAGTCGGGGTCTATCTCTGCGACAGCTGGTCATTATAGCAGCTATAGAAGTGAGGTACTAAAATAAGCGACCAAATATGGCAATTATTTGGGAACACCGCGAGATACTGTCAAATGAACATAAGTATGATCAGGGGTATGATATAGCGACACCCGTGACACCACGGTGACACGAAATGTTAACACTTGGGACACCGTCTGTTGCTGTACTTTTGATGACGGCTAATGCACGCAAATAATCCTGTTAGCCTATTATTTAGGAGTCAATCCGGACTTTCGTCATAACATATAAAAATGATAGTCAGCAATGCATTTGCTCAGCGGACATCCAATGAATCCAATATGGCGGAAGGTAAGCAACAGAAAATTAAACCTAGACAACATTTTTGTAATTTTTTTTGCACGAAACTTATAAATTGTGTATTTAAACACGATTTTGTTAAACCTAGACGTATCACGTGGCTTACTAGTACTTGTTTGGGATCTAAGCCCGACGTGGTGGGGGAAACAATCGACAAATATGGATGGTAGTGAGGTACTGTATGAAAAATCTTTAATATTGGTTTTTGTTCTATTTCATTAAGACAACGGCGGTGCCAGGGTGATTTAGTTGAGGGGGGAGGAGTTATCGAGCGTCGAATATGTTAGAGTCATGTAGGGGGGATGGAGTCCCTAAAATGGTAAAAATGCCATATTTTACAGATACTGTATTCAGAAGCTTGTAAAATATATACACAAAAGACAACATTTGTATATATATATATTTATTTTTCACATGCCTTGGTTTCCTTTGTTCTTTTAGGGCAATATATTCAATAGCCCCTGGCAAAACAATAGATTAATATTCCCCTCTAATATTCCCCTCCACCATTCCTCTCTATAATATTCTCCTCTAATCTTCCTGTCTAATATCCCCCACACCACCCCTATCAACCTCGCCATGTGAAAAATAAGTACGTTATTTTGAGGCCCCTTGGGGATGTGTTTATTCACCTTGGGCTTCACCCTCCGTGAATAAATCACATCCCCTCATGGCCTCAAAATAACCTATACATGTATATATATATATATATATATATATATATATATATATATTAAATATTTAACAATTATTCACCGAAGGCGAGGTGAATATCGGTGTATAATAACCGAGACGAAGTCGAGGTTATTATTCACCGATATTCACCGAGCCTGAGGCGAATAATTGTTTTAGTATAAATACACATTTTCGTACTTTTAGGAACAACATTTTCTTTAAAATTGTTAATTTCCTTGTCTGTCGCATTGACAACTTGGCTGGTGGCCATTTTGAATAAACGCTGTAGGTGATTATCGAGAATTAGTCCGAAGTAGCTCGACCAATCAGCATGCGTGATTTTCTATAATCACCTGTGTATTTATACTAAATGACAATTATTCACCATAGTGGAGGTGAATATCAGTGAATATTTGCTGAGGCAAAGCTGAGGTAAATATATTCATCAATATTCACCGAGACTGAGGTGAAATTTATAATTGTTATATATAGTATAATTTTGGAGGTGAATAACCAAGAAAGTTAAAACACACGTTTATAAATGTATTAGTTTATCTTGTCTCGATCTTGGAAATTGAATGTTGAATCTTTTCTTCGCTCAGTCACTTTCAAAAGCATGGCTTATGATCAAAACTCTTCCAAAATTAAAAAATAATTACGACAAAACATTTCCTTACCTTTAGACAGCTGTATCTCTGAGCTATTCGATGTATACAGTCTATTTGTCCTGAGTTAGTTGAGCAGTTTTGATGATATGTTTGCTTTAAAAGTGCAGTCACCATTTTAAATTAAAACTCCACCATTTTTAAAATTAACATTCATCAAAGTCATAATTCCAAGGGGAGTCTGGAACAAGTTAACTCAATTTAGGGACAAAAAAGTCCCAGACTCCCCTCCTAAACCTCTTTCTAGTGATGTTATTTTGTGATGTTATATTCACCACCTGGCACGGTGAATATAATGATTATGAAGAAATTTTCAACCAATCACATGTCCGGAATCTTTATATTTACCTCTGAAATTATAATAATAATGTATATATATATATATATATATATATATATATATATATATATATATATATATATGTTACCTCTGAAATTATAATAATAATGTATATATATATATATATATATATATATATATACATACATATATACATATATGCATATACATACATATATACATATAATATAATATACTTATATACATATATATATATATAATATAATGTATACTTATATACATATATATATATATATATATATATATATATATATATATATATATATAAATACACATGCATATAAAAAGATTTATTAGGTAAATGGGCTTTCTCTTTGTGAAAATCACAATACTGTGATTTTCTGTTGAGCTTGGAGACTGTAAGTTTTATTGAAATGTTTGATCATTTCACAATTTGACACAATCCCATGGGAAATTTGAATGTTTGTGCATTTTGACCAATAGAAATTAAGGCATTGCCGAAACTCTAAAATTTCCCCATGACAACATTCAGGTTCTCACATGACAACATTTCAGTTGAATTTCCCTCAGCAACTTGTGCATTTCAATGATCAAACTTTTAAATAAAACTATCTAACTCCAAGCTCAACTGAAAATCGCAGTATTTTTTGTTGTTAATTTTCAAGTATCTTTTTATGGCTTAAATTATAGGTTCTGTCAATAAATGGATTTCTTGATAGTATGATGGTGTTTTGTAATGCTTATCTGATGATGAAACACACTAATGATCTCTGTATACTTTGTTCAACTTCGTCTAAAAGGTACAAAACAAAACAGGTTTTCTCATGTAGGTGGAACATTGACAATTTTTTCCAATAATTTATTCAGTCATTCACATTGCTTCAGTCATTCACTTACAATATGACTGAATGAATAAGAATAAACTGGGTGGATGGATTATAGCAATCGAAATATAGTAAGGTTAGATATACTGCTGAAACAGAGAACGTAGAAGTCTAACGTTTTGAGCGAAGGCCCTTGATTCTCTGACAGGGCCTTCGCTCAAAACGTTTGATTCTCTGATGAAGGGCCTTCGCTTGAAATGTTAGACTCCTACGTTGTCTGTTTCAGCAGTATATCACTTTGTTATATAGCTAGAGTTTCACTGCATGCAACGATGACTGTCATTGGTTAGTTTGTGGTCACATGACCTGAGTTAAATTTCAATGTCTACCGGGCGGGCAATAATTGAGAACTTATTGCCTGCTCGGTCAATAAGTTTTCAATTGTTGACCGCTAGAACTTTGAACTCTTCACGGCATCCTATAAACAAAAGCTTGTTTGGTACGAAAAAAAGAATATTTCTAGGTCTTCGAAGCATGTGTGAAGATTAACTGGAGAAATGTATTGCTGTTCTTTTGTTCTGAGACTTACATTTGTTTGGTTGAAGTGAAATTACAGAGCCAGGCGAAATGTTTTGGTAAGTCTTAGCGTTTGTCTTTTAATTTCCCTTGATAAATGTCGAAATTATTTAGCGAAACTCAAACTATATAACAAAACACTTAATGTCTGCTCCCTCGGGAAACAGCTAGTTTTGTTTTCCCTCGAGTCTCGATGTTTCCCTCAACTTCGTCTCGGGAAATATCAAGACTCTCGGGAAAACAAAACTAACTGTTTCCCTCGGGAGCAGACATTAAGTGTATAATATCTAACCTTACTATATTTCGATTGCTGTTATTTCAACACCGATGCAGCACACTAACGGTACTTTTATTTCACTATTTGGATGGATTATAAATGGATTGATTGTTTAGTAGGCTGTGTCAGCAAAAATCTTTGATTGAGATAATGAAACATTTGATAATTCATTTAATTAATGTAGGATGAATTAGAATTTTCATTCATCGTGAATAAAAATTAGAGATTAATTAATAATGGTAATTGAACTGAGTGTAGTGCAATTTGGTCTGAAATCAAACACGTAATCACAAGTAATCACAAGTTTGATTTCAGACCAAAATTGCACGACACAATTTGGGCATTAATCCGTTATTGGAGATTTATCTCTGTGGTCAGTCCCTGCCTTTGTATTTAATTTATATCACTATTTATTTCCTTTATATTTGTTGATTGTACGTGTGTCTTATCTGGCAAATCTTGTAAAATAAATAAAAGAAAATAAAATAATCGCACTAATCAAAGTGCGATTTGGGCATTAATCGCACTATTTTCAGCCAATCAGATTGCGAGTATCACCATTGATTTCAAAATGAGTATAATAAATCAGGTAATTAATTAATTAATTATAAAAATTTTAACCCTTTCATTCCCATTGGCACCATTTGGCACCTTTTTTTTACTCTGTCTAATGCCAGACGATTTTACTCATCAACGGGGAAGACCTCCTGATATGGTGGGAGTTAATTAAAGGGTTAATTATAAAAAATAATTAATTATAAAAATTAATTAATTATAAAAATTAATTAATTATTAAAATTATTTAATTATAAAAAGTAATTAACTATAAAAAGTAATTAATTATAAAAATTAATTAATTCTCATTTATTTCTATAATAGAGATGAATGAGAATTAATCAAAGATGAATGGGGATTAATCAAAGATGAATGTGAATTAATTTTAATTAGCTAATTAATTAGATATACATGATAGACTTACTCATCAAGAGAAGACCTCCTGACATGGTGGGAGTTAATTAAAGGGTTAATTATAAAAAATAATTAATTATAAAAATTAATTAATTATAAAAATTAATTAATTATAAAAATTAATTAATTATAAAAATTAATTAATTATAAAAAGTAATTGATTATAAAAAGTAATTAATTTTAAAAATTAATTAATTATAAAAATTATTTAATTCTTATTTATTTCTATAATAGAGATGAATGAGAACAGTGTGGATTATAACGGTCGGCAATCGGCTATTTGCCGACCAAAAATGCGAAATGGCCGACCATTTCTGTTCTGGTCGGACGTTTTCACCGACCAAGAAATATAAATTAAAAACAAAAAAAAATCACATATTCTGTCTATCTGAAAAATATATATTAGTATATGCATTAACAGCTATGAACTAGAGTGAAGACCAACAACAGAGGAGCGCGATTTTCTGGCTACAAACCCCACAAACAAACAACAACGAATCCACCATCCAGCTACCCAATCAAAGATGCTTAGACGCGTTGGATTTAAGCACTCACTTTATCTCTCCTTATTATATAAGTAATGTTTACAACACGAGCGGCCGTGTTGTATTGAATTATACAATCACGAGCCGAAGGCGAGTGATTGTATATTCAATACAACAAGGACGCGAGTGTTGTAAACAACTTGTGAAATGAATAAATAGTAAAAATCCCTTTGGGATAATCATATTGAGATGCTAATTAGTTACAAGCACTAGTGGTTTGTATGGGGTTTACAGGGGTATACATGTGACGTAATTTCTGAAATTGGATTGGCTGCAAAACTCATGAATTATTAATGAATTTCACAATTGTGGTTATAGCGTTTATTATTCTCTTCCAACTATTCACTTATTTACATCGACTCCCAACCCCAATCCCTGTTGATGAGACCGACAAGGTCGAAATGTGCGTCCAGGGTTGTGTCCTAAGATTATTGCACTATATACTATATGTTACAAATCTTTTAATACTTTTATTCTTTAATCTATTTTCTGATGTTTTTACATGGTTCTTAAGTAACATTCTTACACTGCATGTCCAACAGCGTGGTCCGTGTCGCCTTTCATATGCACGGAGGCTAATTGCGCTTTTTATTCAAATTCCCTTCTAACCTCTCCCTCGTTCATCTAATGTACACGACTAAAACTTCAATGTGGTTCTCATTAACTACACTTAAACTTATAAAAAAACTTAGAAAATTGACCGACCAATCTCGTTTAATGTCCGAGCAACTTTATAGTGGTTCGGACATTTGTCCTACCAGAGCGAAATCGTTATAATCCAGCACTGAATGAGAATTAATCAAAGATGAATGGGGATTAATCAAAGATGAATGACAATTAATTTTAATTAGCTAATTAATTAGATATACATGATAGACTTCTGATGTTTCTGTATTATTTGTTTCAGTCGTATTCATGTATTTATCATATGTTTACTGATAATTTAAATTTATAGTGTGTTTATCTATCCTAACCCGGAGGAAATTGACAATAATTCCAGTCAGGAAGAAGACGGTCAAAGATTTCTAGATGGAAAATATGAACATTATACAATGATTAATAATACCATTGTCAGTAAAGTAAAATCAATAGTTGAGGAAACGAGCACTGAAGGTATTTATCTACATGACCATTGCCAGACAACCATATTCTGAAATAAAGAATTGTTTGTAAGTTACTTAAATTACTTTAAAATTCTCTTTGTTGACTGGGGGTTATTCTAAGAACCACATTGTTAAAGGAATTTGAGTTAAATCGTTTGGGAGATAGCTTTATCGCTATTCGCTAAAGTAAAAAAACTTTTCTCTTTATGCCAAAGATCATTAATAATTTATGAGGAAAACACAAAGGAAATCAGTACCATGTTCATGGTTTTATAAATCTGATAAAAAAATCCTCCTGATTTACGTAAACTTTAGTTTTTGATTTTCTTGGCTTGGACAACGTTGTTTTTCAAATTTACTAAGCCAATGAACTTACCAAATTGGTTCGTTTTTGAACCTATTCAAAACAGTATGTGTTTATCTAAAACAGTAAATATATAAATATTGCATCAAACAATGTTTTTACCACTACCATATTCATCATATAATATAAGCTGTAGAGAAGCATTAAGAATAACTCTTCACTTCTTCCAACTACGCCTTTATTTACTTTAGACACTAGTTTATCAGAAAGCCCTGCCACATTATCAGGAGCTTTGCCCATGGCACTTTGTCGTATCCTTTTATGTAATCTTTTGTTATTTCATAATATTTAGTCTTAGTCTAATACAAAGTTTTCAGCCGTTTGAGAAAAAGTATGACTAAAATACAATGGTGTTTCTGAAATAAACACGCATTTTTATGAAATAAACACGCAGAATAGTAACAAAGTGAAAATTAGGTGGTAAACTGCCGAGAATAATTTTTATTTAACAAATAGAAAATCGCTTGCGTGTCTCTGTACTGTGATACAAACACGAATGACGTGATTTCAACCGGAAAAAATGCCTAGTGGAAACACGAGGCGAAGCCGAGTGTTTTCACACATTTTTTCCGGTTGAAATTGCGTCATTCGTGTTTGTATCACAGTACAGAGACACGCAAGCGATTTTCTATTTGTTTTATAAAATAACTAACCGTTTTACGAGGTAAAAAACCAAGGAGAAGCCACCAAAGTGACCGAGACTCAGCTGACGAATGATGGCGTAATCAAATAAATACGCCAGTGATTACGTGAGATTTAACCAAACAGAGCATGCGTTGTACAATCTAAAATGAAAATGATGTCAAACGTGTCTCTGTACTCTGAGTGAAAATGGCTCTCGTCCAATCAGAGCGTGCGTAGCATACCTGTTATTTTATAAAGCGAAATACTGACGTTCCGTCCGAGTGGATCCCTTCATCCAAGTAAAATGTGGGGCTCCGTTCGAAACGTCGGGGGGGGGGGGGGCGTTTGCGAAAAGGGACTCTTCTGGTCCGGATTTTTGAAATTTTTGAAATGTAGAGTCTCGGAAATGCCATTTCCTGCGTTCTGAGGGGTGATTTTTAAGAACACTGAAGGTCATAAAATGTCATAAAAACTAGTTAAAATACAACACATTTCTGACTATTTCGCTTTGTGTCAGAACTCATCAGCATATTCACTTTCAAATATAATATGGAAAATGTGACGAACTATAAAAAGATTTTTCGTCACCACATACATCTTATCAAAGTAAAAACTATTTAACAAATATAAAGATTTATCTATAACAACTGAAACTATTCAACTGACTTGCTTATCCATACACATTTTATCCTGGGGCAAAAAGGGACTTTTACTGCGCGGGGGGGGGGGGGGGGGGGGGAAAATCAATTAGAGGGGGGAGGGGGGCTCAAGGGGGGACTGGGGCACAGAATAAAGATCAACCAGAAGTCCAACTCTCTGTCGGCACCTTTGATGTAAGCGTCCTCGGGAAATGTCGGCCTCGCGTTCCCAGCGCCATTTTGAAAGTAAGTGCACCCGGGAAATTAGCCCTCTCGTCCTTGCGACCCTCGGGCTCCTGTATTCAATTACTCTTGGCCTTGGTGTGACCTTTAATTAAATTTATATTGTTCTCTATATATATAAATAATATTTAGTTAAGTAAATAAGTAATTTACTTTAGAAAACGTTTCGTTGGAGATGAAATTCTTTGACCACGAGGGTATTAAAACTTCAGTACGCGACTACTACGGGTAAAAGCCCATGGCAAAAAAGTCCTGTACTCACGAAGCGGGTTTTACATTTCTCGATTTTGCCGACACATTTGTTTATAGAAAAAGATGGCTAAAATTTTCGGAACTACGCATTGTTGAAATACATCGGGTACGTATGTTGTTAGAAATTTTATAAGCTTTCATTCGGTATATAGTTCAAATTTTAGTGTTACCTGTAACTTTTTAAAATGTTCAAAATGTTCTCACCATTGCTCGTAAAATAAGAATTATATAATGGGAAATGGACTCTTTTGAACATTTTAAAAAGTTACAGGTAACACTATGATTTGAACTATATACCGAATGAAAGCTTATAAAATTTCTAACAACATACGTACCCAATGTATTTCAACAATGCGTAGTTCCGAAAATTTTAGCCATCTTCTTCTACAAACAAATGTGTCGGCATTAATCGAGAAATGTAAAACCCGCTTCGTGAGTACAGGACTTTTTTGCCACGGACTTTTACCCGTAGTATCCGCGTACTGAAGTTTTAATAACCTCGTGGTCAAAGAATTTTATCTCCAAAGAATTGTTTTCTAAAGTAAATTACTTATTTACTTAACTAAATATTATTTATAGATATAGATAACAATATAAAGTTAATTACAAGGTCACAAGAAGGCCAAGAGTAATTGACTACAGGAGCCCGAGGGTCGTAAGGACGAGGGAGATAATTTCCCGGGTGCACTTACTTTCAAAATAGCGGACTGGCGCATGCGCATAAAAATAATGGGACACTTTTTTCCGCGAGTTGGACTTCTGGTTGATCCTTATTCTGTGACTGGGGGGCCAAGGCTGGGGGGAGCAAGCCCCCCGTTATATAGTTAAGAGTCCCTGGTATTTCGTATATAAAAACTAATCCCGACAGTTTACCACATTTTTTACCGGCTTTGCTCTATCTAAAGCACTGCCTATGCAGCACTCCACATTCGTACATGCAGAATAGTCCATGGACTGTGGGAGATATGGAATTTATTTTCTTCTTTTCTGATTAACTTGAATTTATTTGAATTGAACACCTTAAATTTGTTTAACTTAAACTAAGATATTAAACAAGCCGAAAGAGATTGCCCAGGTACGTTTATGCATTTAGTAATCAACTTGTTAATCAATATCAAACCTTTCTTAAAAAATTTTTTTGGCGGCGGCGATGTTGGTGGTACCAGATATTTTCCATCAGTGGAGTAAAACTGGCCAACCTGAGTAACTCAGTTAAAAAATACCCTTATTCATATATTTATTATACTTCGTTACCTTCCTTAAAATCCCGTATGGACGAGTTTTGAACAAGTAGAAAGGTTCCCTGACTGTTTGAAGAAGTAGACAATAAAATCACCTGTCTCCATTTTGAAAATGTGTGGAAACAATCTATTCATTTAACGTCGTATATTTACGATGGTGGCGCCCATCGGACACAATCAAATTTTATTTGTATGTAATTTGTTGGGAAACTAAACTATTTTTAGTTGTTTTTGTCCAACGCAATTTCAAAATAGACAACGTTGTTAAAGTTTTAATCCATGTTGACAGAAAAATCTAATGCATTTACTGGTGTCTATATGGTCACTGGTTAAGGTATCGGGATGTCATTGCATTGTTACTTCTTTTTGTAGTTGGACAAAGTTTAAAAGCAAGAATATTAGTAAGAAAATATGTTACTTTCTATATAACAGTATGCCAAGGACAACACTTTCAACAATCAAACAGACAAACAAACAAACAAACAAACAAACAAACAAACAAACAAACAAACAAACAAACAAACAAACAAACAAACAAACAAACAAACAAACAAACAAACAAACAAACAAACAAACAAACAAACAAACAAACAAACAAACAAACAAACAAACAAACAAACAAACAAACAAACAAACAAACAAACAAACAAACAAACAAACAAACAAACAAACAAACAAACAAGCAAGCAAGCAAGCAAGCTGGCAAACAAACGAACGAACGAACGAACGAACGAACGAACGAACGAACGAACGAACGAACGAACGAACGAACGAGCGAGCGAGCGAGCAAGCCAGGAAACAAGCAACCCAAAAAAACAAGCAACCCAAAAAAAACAAGCAAACAGGCAACCCAAAAAAACAAGCAAACAAGCAACCCAAAAAAACAAACAAACAAGCAACCCAAAAAAACAAAAAACAAGCAACCCAAAAAAACAAACAAACAAACCGAGGTGAAAACAACCTCCAACCAAGAAACGTTTAGTCGGCAGACTAGCGAATATTTTCTATTTAACATCACCTTATTTAAAACAGGTTATCAAGGGCTCGAAGGATGTTTCTTCTCAGTATATGGCAACTATGAACTGTATTTTTGCCGCTCAAAAAAATGTAAGTGTTTTAGAAAGTAAACAAAATTTACATTGGAAACGTTGACCAAAAAAATACAAGAAATTTTGCTTTGTGGAATCCGTACAACGTTCTTTTTTCTGTTTTCTTATATTTGTAAGAAAATTTACAGGTAGTAATCTCCAGATTTTAAAGATTGTGTACTGAGGTTTTATTCCTTGTGTATTTCGTTTTAGAATATAATGATCGATTCTTGTTTATTAAAATCCGATTCGGGATTTCTCCAACAGGCAAGTCTTTGATCACTCAATATACAAACAAAAATTATTTCAGTGGTTGATTGAAAAAATGTTTTTGTTTTTTAGGCGTCAGACATTACTGGAGGAATATATTTTAAAGTAACAAAAATGGAATCTCTTTTACAATATTTACTGGTGAGTTAAAATTAAATGTATATTAACAATTTTGCTGATATTCTTATTTCTGCATGTTTGTGAAAGTTGCCCGTCTGGGTTAGTGTCGTCTTGTAAAAGACTGGTAGTGGTGGTGGTGAGTGTGGTTATGGTGATGGACTGGTGGTAATGGTGGACTGGTGATGGTGGTTGGTTGTGATGGTGCTGGTGGGCTGATGATGGTGGTGGTTGTGATGGTGCTGGTGGGCTGATGATGGTGGTGGACTGGTGGTGTGGCGATGGACTGGTGGTGGTGATGGTGGTGGTGATGGACTGGTGGTGATGGACTGGTGATGATGATGATGATGGTGGTGGACTGGTGGTGGTGGTGAGTGTGGTTATGGTGATGGAATGGTGGACTGGTGATAGTGATGGTTGTGATGGTGCTGGTGGGCTGATGATGATGGTGGTGGTGGACTGGTGGTCGTGGTGGTGGTGGTGGTGATGATGGACTGGTGGTGGTGGTAGTGATGGACTGGTGGTTGGTAGTAGAATTGTGGTGGACTAGTAGTGTTTGTAGTGGTGGACTGGTGGTAATGGACTAGTTAGTGATGGTCGCGAGGATGGTTAAGTCATCCTCAGAGTCAAGTAAGTGACTGCCGCTGATATTTCTGGGAAACTAGCCAGCTCGTTCTATCGTGATCTTGGTTGGAACTCAATTTTCAAGGCGTATTTGATATTTTTGTTATTCAAGTGGATGTTTCTGCCAGATACTTCAATGAGAGAAAGTTTAGTTCTTCCTTCAGCCATTCATATCGACTATAGAGCTGCATGCTTCTGTCATCGAACGTTGGTTGATATTGGTTTTGTCTGCTCTGTCTGCCTTTCAAGTAAGTGCGATTTCTTATCTTTAATTACATCGAAATAAGTAATAAAATATATTTATTTATCTTACTACTACTAGTATTATTACTAATAACTAATTTATTTATGCATTTATTTGTTACTTATACATTTTAATTTTTCAAGTTTATTGATACTTTTATTCTTTCGTTTTTTTTAATATTTGTTTCTTATTTTAGTTATTAAAGTTTTATACTGAAAAAAATTGAATTTTTGTTTTTTTAGTTTATTGTCAACTTGTACCCAGATGCCATACTTGTCAGTAAGCAGAATTAAAACAGTTATCTTCTAGTCAATGAAATTTGTATAATTTAGATAGAAAGATAGAACAACTTTATTTTGGTAGCGTGTTCCAATCTGCATTATAATAATCAGCAGTCCTCAGTATTTTGTCAAGTAATTCATTTTGTAATATAAAAATACTTGTGCTTCAACTTGTAGAATATATAATTATATTGTTTGCCGAGTTTTTTACTTGCGCTACTCAAGATTTTTTCAAAAAGGAAGATATTTTAAGTAATATAAACAATACGAGTAGTTTACTATGCACAACCAGGATCGGAAGTGACGTCATAGGGGTGTGCGCACATGTGACGTCACAGGGGTGTGCGCACAGGCTGACGTCACAGGGGTGTGCGCACATGATGTGACGTCACAGGGGTGTGCGCACAAAGAATGCTGACGTGATAAGAATTATGCGGTGTATATCATTAACGTATCGCGGGCTACTTTTCGACAGCTATTTCGGAACGCACTCGGGTTTCCTTCGGTCATCATCGTATTATTTCAAGATGGGTGAAGATCGATAAATAAAAACAGTATTGGAACAGTTTGGCTTGCTTTTTTTTCCTTTCTTTTTTAGTGAATATGAGTAAAAAGATGGATTTGAGACAGAGTTCAGGTTTTTCTGATTACCAAGCCATTTTAAATTATCTTTCTTTTTGGATTAATGATCACAATGACAATGCGCATTAGACACTTTTATAAGTTTATGTACACTGAATTACTTACACCGATGTTTTATAAGTTTATGTACACTGAATTATTTAGACTGATGTTTTATAAGTCTACGTGAGAATTTTCTACCATAACTAAACACTTAATAAGTATACTGTTCAGGTTTTTACGTTGTTTGTTTATGTAAATGGTTACACGAGAAAGAAACGTCATGTGGTTATTTTCAATGGGTACCTGAACCAGCAAAGTCGTCCCGCGTTGAAGAGCCGTTCATTTTTGTGAGATGAGAAGATGAGAAGATGAGCACATGCTCATAACTGCTCTGAGCACTTGCTCATTTGCTCATAACTGCTCATGAGCACTTGCTCATTTGCTCATAACTGCTCTGAGCACTTGCTCATTTGCTCATAACTGCTCATGAGCACTTGCTCATTTGCTCATAACTGCTCTGAGCACTTGCTCATTTGCTCATAACTGCTCTGAGCACTTGCTCATTTGCTCATAACTGCTCATGAGCACTTGCTCATTTGCTCATAACTGCTCAGCACTTGCTCATTTGCTCATAACTGCTCTGAGCACTTGCTCATTTGCTCATAACTGCTCTGAGCACTTGCTCATTTGCTCATAACTGCTCTGAGCACTTGCTCATTTGCTCATAACTGCTCTGAGCACTTGCTCATTTGCTCAAACTGCTCTGAGCACTTGCTCATTTGCTCATAACTGCTCTGAGCACTTGCTCATTTGCTCATAACTGCTCTGAGCACTTGCTCATTTGCTCATAACTGCTCATGAGCACTTGCTCATATGGCCCGATCAGGCCCGTTTTGGCCCGATGAGGCACTATACGGCCCGATGGCCCGTTTGCTGACTAGACGTCCTAACCTGGGCAAGCCCAGGCTTGTCATCATCCAGGACTTATTATTGCTTAAAAAATGAAACAAGACACAATACAATTTTGATAAATTTTTATTTCACTTAAGCATTACATCGATTCACTGATCATCATCACTATCTGAAAAACGTTCCTTGATCTTCTAAAAGCTGTTTCAAAAGAAACTTTCTTTTGTCAACCGCTGCAGATAAAGCTTCATCAGGATCAAACGAGTCTTCGTTCACAAGTGTCTGCTACGTTTCCATGATCTTTCCATGCACAGGATCCTTTTTAAGTGCTTTCATCCAACGTAAATTATCCACGTAAACGTCAGCGAATTCTTTCTGAAGTTCAGGGAGAATTTTTTCAAAGGCTTTCTGCTTAGCTACACTGTCTTCTTGCCCTTCCATTTGCAACGTTTTTAATAGTTCATCATATTCTGGCCGAACCGTCACTTTTGCATCGTCAATCATGGTTGCCCAAGGATCAATCTCTTCCTTTATTTCACCATCATCTTCGGAACTCTGACTGTTTTCATCATACGACGAGCTTGACATTTCTTCATCAGATTCCATATCAGGCTCCTCAGTGTCAGTGTATTCCCTTGACGGACAATTGTTTTCGTGCCGTCTTAGATTATAGCCTTTACTAAACATTTTCCCACAATATTGGCAGTTCATTCTTTCAGCTCAGACAACCTGTAAATGACGAGTAGGGACGGAAAGTCCTTATTAATAAACACCACTTGATTTTTGGACTAGGAATTTCTTTTGTCCATGCTTTCTATAGTTATTTCAACTTTAGCAACCGGATAAAAATTTATCAAAATTGTATTGTGTCTTGTTTCATTTTTTAAGCAATAATAAGTCGGGGAGCATGACAAGCCTGGGCTTGCCCAGGTTAGGACGTCTAGTCAGCAAACGGGCCATCGGGCCGTATAGTGCCTCATCGGGCCAAAACGGGCCTGATCGGGCCATATGAGCAAGTGCTCATGAGCAGTTATGAGCAAATGAGCAAGTGCTCAGAGCGGTTATGAGCAAATGAGCAAGTGCTCAGAGCAGTTATGAGCAAATGAGCAGGTGCTCAGAGCAGTTATGAGCAAATGAGCAAGTGCTCAGAGTAGTTATGAGCAAATGAGCAAGTGCTCAGAGCAGTTATGAGCAAATGAGAAAGTGCTCATGAGCAGTTATGAGCAAATGAGCAAGTGCTCAGAGCAGTTATGAGCAAATGAGCAAGTGCTCAGAGCAGTTATGAGCAAATGAGCAAGTGCTCATGAGAAAAGAAAGATAATTTAAAATGGCTTGGTAATCAGAAAAACCTGAACTCTGTCTCAAATCCATCTTTTTCCTCATATTCACTAAAAAAGAAAGGAAAAAAAAGCAAGCCAAACTGTTCCAATACTGTTTTTATTTATCGATCTTCACCCATCTTGAAATAATACGATGATGACCGAAGGAAACCCGAGTGCGTTCCGAAATAGCTGTCGAAAAGTAGCCCGCGATACGTTAATGATATACACCGCATAATTCTTATCACGTCAGCATTCTTTGTGCGCACACCCCTGTGACGTCACATCATGTGCGCACACCCCTATGACGTCACTTCCGATCCTGGTTGTGCATAGTAAACTACTAATACGGCTGTGCTGTATGTATATATCCAATTCACACATTTAATTGTTCAGATTTATCAAGAATCTTTAAGCTTAATCGATCAGAAAGTTTATGTAATTCAGGAGTGTGGACGAATTTTTATCAGATTTACACATTTGTTTAAACATTCATTTCTTTCAAATTTTCTTTATGAATTATTAATGAATTGGATTGAAGTATTGTTATAATCTTGTAAAAATATTGTTTTCTAAGCTAAGAATTGTTTTCTAAATAGATGTATTATGTTCATCATTGTATAATTCAAGCTGAGTATTTTTGTTTTTGTTTTATTTACAATTTCAGAACAAGATTCAAACTTCCCTCTATAGCTATGGCACGTCCTAAAAAGAAACGGAAGGAGAAATCAAATGAAACTGCCATTGGAAACGTTTGATATTCTGTTCCCTCTTGATATCTAGCAAATGGAGTCTTCATCTTCTGAGAAAGTGTATGTAGAAGCAACCAACTCGAGTCTCCGAAATATTATATCCTTTTGCGTTTGTTAATGTTGCGGGGACTCTATCAAAAAAATACATCGAACTTTTATATATGTGGAGGGGGAAATAAGTTTTTTGATGAACTTGATGTATTTTCCTAAGAATGTATTCTCCAATATTTTCAACATAATTTTCAAGAACTACTGATTTAGCTAAATTTTAATTTAAATAAATATAGTCTGTGTCATCACTCATTCCTCCCCGAGCAACCTTATTTCCTCTGTATAGTAAAATATTTTCTTAACTATGCCAACTTATTTGTTGGTTATGTTGGTTTGTTGGTTTTCCTAACTATGCCAACTTATTTGTTGGTTATGTGGAAAAACAAATCTTTGAACAATACACTGGTTTCCTACCTGACTACCATGGTCGGTTCATTGATGATTGCTTAGGCACTGCATCATGTTCGCGCGCTGACCTGGTTTGCTTCATTAACTATGTTAATGACTTCCACCCAGCACTCCAGTTCACATGGGAGATCAGTGAGACTAGTGTGTCGTTCTTAGATATTCTCGTCTCCATTAATGGTAATAAGCTGAGCACTTCTGTCTTTTACAAGACTACTGACTCTCATAGCTACCTCCTCTTCTCCTCTCATCATCCTAAACACACCAAAACTTCCATTCCTTTCTCTCAATTTCTTCGTCTTCGCCGCCTCTGCAGTGAAGATGATGATTTCAATGCCAAATGTTTGGAAATGAGAAACTTTTTTGTTAATCGCGGTTATCCTTCCCACCTCTTAGACACTGCCTTACACAAGGTCTCCAACATTTCCCGTTCAGACACCTTAAGCGAACCTTTGGCTACCATTTCTAATGAAAAAGTACCTCTAGTTCTCACTTTTCGTCCCTTTAATTTCAAAGTAAGGGACATCATTAGCCGCAATTTCGACCTCATTAAAAATGACCCAGAAACATCTTCCATTTTCTCTGAGAAACCCCTAGTATCTTTTCGGCATAGCAAAAACATCCGGGAAAACGTTGTTCACAGCTCACTGCAGCAAGCCTTGGTATCACATGTTGGCACCAGCTCTTGCTGTCGTGGTAGGTGCAACACCTGTAAATATTTAGACTCCTCAATTTCAATTTCGGCTCCAAAATGTAGGTTCAACATAACCCATAGTTTCACTTGCACTTCCTCCAACCTCATTTACTGTATCTCTTGCAGTAAATGTCCCATGCTTTACATCGGAGAAACTGGAAGACGTTTAGGTGACAGGTTTGTTGAACACCTTCGTGATGTCAAAAATAATGTGCAAAACAAACCTGTTGCCAGGCACTTCAACAGTGCCAACCACTCCTTTTCCAACATGAAAATCTGCGCCATTCAGCCCATTACAGGTTGTAACGATACTCGTCGTAAACAAGAAATGTGTCTCATTTACAAACTTGGTACCATTCACCCTCACGGCCTCAATGAGCGATTCTCTTTCATTTAGCTCACTCCACCACCATATTCCATACCTTTTCCTTAACCTTTTTCTGATGATTTAAATAGTAATTTATAACCCGTTTCTTTGCCCATTTGCAGGTAGCTGACCCACAAATTGGGTCAGCACCTGCACACGGGCTAAAATTACATATTAATTTATTTGTTTACTTTGTTTTTATTGGCTTACATGTGTTCACGTGATTCCCATTGTAGCTCTGGTATAAATACGCGTGACCACATGTGAGTTGTTTACTAATTTCTCCTGACGAAGGGCCTTCGCTCGAAACGTCGAGAAGATTTTTCTCTGTTTTTCAGGCCAACGTGACTTAACCCTGGTAATATTTATAGTCCTGTTCAGTTCCCAAACGCACTATTGACTTTTTTTACCCTTTACTTTTCATTATTTTCTTCAAATTCGAACTAAAATAAAAAAGGTGTATTTTTGGTAGAGAGTTTCTTTAATTTTTTCGCTGGAATGGTACCAGTGGTCTGCGAAGATAAAGCAATTGTCACATTGACAACTCCAAGGTTTCTTATGGAGAATTTGTCCCTTCGTCACAGAAGTTACCGTGGTATCACAAAGGTTTGGATATAATTATAAACCAATTAGTTTGCTTTCAGCCGAGTTTCAGATAATCTACAACTGCGACCTGCACAGTCGTGGGAACAGAAAGTGGGGTAAATAGATTGTTTGCAATCACGTGACATTGTTGATTTCCAGTTAGTTTCACTAAATAAGCGTCCTGTTTCAAACCCATGCTTATACAAACATGGCGGTAAGCGGTTTCTCAACAATGCTTTTGCCGATCAGTAATTTTTACCAGCCGAAAAATCAACCAAGATGGTGGACGTGACGTCGTGTGAAAACGATCTATATGTTTGTTGACGTTTCTCAAAGTTCCCATGCTAGTTTTATTGCTAACGGAAAGGGTCCGTCGCGGTGCTTCCGCAAAAACCAATATTATATAAAGAAACTCGTGTCCATGCGCAGTTTTCGGTTCCGTCTGTCTCTTGCTCAAAATCTCTGCAGTTTATCACTTTTCCTTATGGGGGGAGCACGGATGGGGTGTGCTGTTAGGGCGCTGCCTCTCACCAATAGTTAAGCCCGGTTAGACGGGGTTAGTACTTGGATGGGTGACCGTCTGGGAACAACCCCGTTCTCGAGCTTGGGACTCATGTGAGTAGAGTTTAGTTGGTCTCTCCTGTGCTCCGAGGGTTTTTCGCCGGGTTCTCCGGTTTTCCTCCCTCCGTAAAATCAACACCTACAATCATAGAATAATTAATTGGGACATTTTCCGCGCGAGCGCGATTTCTGACGGCATCGTAAACTCTCTGAAAAAAAAATCCGTCGCCTGCTCCAAACCACCATCACAGGTCTTCCTCTACCCTCACAAGTCTACCCTCCCCCCTTCCCCCCACCATGCAATGTTGGTCCCTGGGGGTAGGCCTTACCCGCACCTCATACCATGTTTCTGAACCAACATTGTATGTGGGGGAGGGGGGGAGGAGGAGGATAACTTAACTGTGCAAAATGCATCTTTGCTTAGAAGTGACATTGTTGCAAGTTGTCCCAATGTAATTATTCCATGATTGTAGGCGTATGGCGGCTGCTTAAAGCGCCTTTGATATGCCTCGACACAGCCACATTGAAAAAATCCTTAGAATTTGAATTTGTAACGCATGATTTGTATTTAATCATTGTGAATAAAGAGAATTAGAAATTAGAAGTACAGAAATGGCTCTGAAATGCGTACAAAGCTGGACGGTAAACTAGGTTTCTGACTAAAATTAGGTTTGGGTGGGGTTTGGTAACATTAAATAATATTGTAGACAAGGCTCCATATATATTACATACTGTATATACTACGGTATATAAATGAAGCTATTCTTTACTGGGAACAATATTTTCCTTCTTGGAACTAGAGAGGAATTAGCTTGTAAACAGACTGTATTCGGGGGGGGGGGGGGTTGATGGCTGTAATTTGATTCTGAACTTTGTTAAACAACTTCCTGTTTGAAATCTGATTGGTTTAGGTTTATAACCAACCAATAGGGAATGGGATTATGAATTAAGACGAACCAATCAAATTCAAAGCAAGAAGTAGTTCAACTAACTTCTAGGAAGAGAAACTGAACAGTATACGCAGCAGTTGTACCGAGGTAGTCGTTGTCCACTTGTGTTAGACACCTTTCTTTGGTAAAGCGCATATTACGTGTTAAAAGTAAACAGTTTGTTTAAATTTCCTAAACAGCAACATGAACGGTGAAGATTTACTGGCAAAATTTGACGCCTTGACCAAGCGTTTCAAGGCAGAGTTCGAAGAAATTATCGAAGGAGAGAGAGCGAAAATGAAAGCGGAAGTAGACGCATACAATGTCGAGAAGGAACGAATGAAAGCTGTTATCGTAAACGACAATGATATTATTCATTTGAATGTTGGTGGACAAAAGATGACAACCAAAAGATCAACTCTTTGTCAAGTCGAAGGATCTTTGCTCGCTTCGATGTTTAGCGGGCGGTGGGAAGATAGTCTGGAGCGCGACAAAGATGGCTGCGTCTTCTTCGATTTTAATCCACAATATTTTGGTCTCATTTTGGATTATCTTCGCGCCAAGAGGGTTGAAACTCCAGAGAATCCTGCGCCATTACCCAAGGTTGCTTCAGAACAGCTGAAGAATTTCAATAATCTTGTTGAGTATCTTGGCTTGAAGGAAGAGCTGGTGCCAAAGGGAATTAATGAGTCGTTCAAACAACACAGCACAGGAATAACTATTGAAGAAGATGGCGCCGTTGCATTGCACGGACCAAACCAAGGGCATAAATATGTTCTTGGTGAGAATACTTATCAAGATGGAGTAATACGTTGGCAGCTGAAGCTGGAGTCTTTCAAGAATAATTACTGGATGTTGGTTGGAATTGTGAAAACGGATACCGTACCATCAGATGATGACTCGTATGTCTGGTCTGGTTCATATACCTGGAGTCTTGGTAATAACTATCAGGTTTACACAAATGGAAAAGTATCATACAACAATGCTCTGAAAAACACCTGTAAGCAAGGAGATACAGTCGAACTTATATTGGACTGTAACACCTCAAAGTTGTCTCTTGTTTTACCAGCCAAACAAGAATTCCACCACTCTCTGCCAAGTTCTACAGCATGGAGGCTACATATCAATTTGTACGGAGCAAACGATAAAATACGTATTCTTTAGTTTTTAAGTGCAATGTTTGTTATTATGTATTATTTACAGGTGTAATCATTTAAATGTTTGTGCAATTGTTGTATGTATCAACGACAATGATTAAATTTCATTTCAATGATTAAATTTCTCTCCTAGGAGGGCTGGAAATTTCCATGTAAACGCACTCAAGAGGGCTGGCAAATCAAAGCTCAGTATACAGAGTAAAGTTTGCCTTTACTAATATTTTTTGGTCAACTTTCTATTTTACAAATTGCGTCTATTCATGTGTTTGTTATAAATTCAAATCGTGTTTGCAAAAACACGATTAATAGAAATAACTATTGAAGAAAATGGTGCTGTTGCATTGCATGGACCAAAGTCAGGGCACAAATATGTTCTTGGTGAGAATACTTATCAAGATGGAGTAATACGTTGGCAGCTGAAGCTTGAGTCTTTCGAGAATAATTACTGGATGTTGGTTGAAATTGTGAAAGCGGATACCGTACCATCAGATAATTGCTCATTTCACTGGCCTGGTTCATATGGCTAGGCTCTTGGTCATACCGGTCAAGTTTGGGCCAATGGTCAACAATCAAATGTGGATTCTCTGAAAAACACTTGTAAGCAAAGAGATACAGTTGAACTTATATTGGATTGTACCACCTCAAAGTTGTCTCTTGTTTTACCGGCCAAGCAAGAATTGCACCACACTCTGCCAAGTTCTACAGCATGGAGGCTGCATATCAACTTACACGGAGCAAACGACAAAATACGTATTCTTTAGTTTTAAAGTGCAGTGTTTATTATTATCTATCATTTACAATATGTATTATAGACCACTTTCATAATAGTGACTAATTTGAATAGTTTTTATGTGCATCTTAGACCCTGTTTACACTAGAGCAAAAGTATCCAGATTCACATTGTTTTTTATTCCCATGAGGATGAAAAACAATGTGAATCCGGATACTTTTGCTCTGGTGTAAACGGGGGCCTTAATAAGCCTTTCTGGCCTCATTTGTGTGTCTGCAATTCAAAAGAATCTTTGCTTCATAATGAGGCTAGAAAGGCTCATTTAGATGCACATAAAAATTATTTAAAGTGAAGGCCTTTATGAAAGTGGGGTCTATTTAGCTTCAAACTTCTTTGTTTCTCTACATCATTTTAACCTGTGCCACAGATGACTTTGAAACCTTTATATTTTTAATGTAAATAGGGTTGGATGGGGGTGGGGCATATAACAGGCTACGATGCTCTACCCCTGGGTAAAAAAATGGAAGTCAAATGCTGCCACCCCAATGGTAGATCATCATATTTCCATGTTGATATTTCTCTGCTAAACATCTTTTTGACTTGGTGAGTTGATCTGTTGATGAGATTTGTCAGCATGACAATCTTAAGCCTAGTTCTCATATGTCGCCGACGGTCGCTGATTTGTGATTTAGATGCATGTTAAAACGGTAAAAAAGAAAAGTAGTAAAGAACAATGCAGAAAGCAGTGCTTTTCTGCATTGTTCTTTATTACCTAACATGCATCTGAATCATGGATTGGCGACGGTCGGCGACATATGAAAACTAGGCTTTAAGGAACATTGTAGCGTGTATATAGACTTTGCACATCCCCTTTATTTTGTTATATTGTAGCACAATTATATTATATTTTGATTCACATAATACAAGATTTTGCAACTCACATTTATTGCTGTACTATGGAAAATGTATGATTATGGCAATTAGAATTATTTTTGGTCATTCTAAATGAACCACCCAATACCTCAGGACAGACTAAATGTCTGGTCATCAAGTGAATATGGAAGTATTAAAAAATCTCGAAGTTATTGTGTTTATATTGACTTTGTTATGTACGTATAGCTCTACTTTCTACGAACAGTATGCTTGATTCATCGACCAAAAGGAATCACTCGTAAATCTTGTACTTTTTAACATGAAGTACCCGTGAAATTTTCCGCTGACTAATTGTACGTGGATGTATAGTGTTTGCTGACTCGCAAATTACGATAAAAGCGAATTTGAAACCTAATCCGTCTGCCAAGCTTTGGCAGTTACGGCATAGAAGACTGTTGAGATCAAAAATATTGTGTGATTGCGCAATTATTCTGGTGATTTTTTACGTCAGTCGCGTGACCGGTCTGATGTATGCTAAATCCGCCCCTGGCATCGTAGCCTGTTATATGACCCACCCCCATCCAACCCTATTTACATTAAAAATATAAAGGTTTTAAAGTCATCTGTGGCACAGGTTAAAATGATGTAGAGAAACAAAGAAGTTTGAAGCTAAATAGACCCCACTTTCATAAAGGCCTTCGCTTTAAATAATTTTTATGTGCATCTAAATGAGCCTTTCTAGCCTCGTTATGAAGCAACGATTCTTTTGAATTGCAGACACACAAACGAGGCCAGAAAGGCTTATTAAGGCCCCCGTTTACACCAGAGCAAAAGTATCCGGATTCACATTGTTTTTCATCCTCATGGGAATAAAAAACAATGTGAATCTGGATACTTTTGCTCTAGTATAAACGGGGTCCAAGATGCACATAAAAAATATTCAAATTAGTCACTATTATGAAAGTGGTCTAGTGGTCTGAGGATGATTCTGTAATAGAATTGAAACACTGCACGTCCTCACGGATAAGCGTTAAGTTGTCGCGAGAATATCTCGTGCCCTTAAGTTGGATAGAACTTGCCTCCAATCCCTGTGCGGCTCGATAGCTCAACAGGTAGAGCGGCGGACCGGAATCCCGAAGGTGCGAGTTCAAATCCCGCTCGAGTCAGCCGAAATTTTTCGGTTGACTTTAGCAGTGTAAGACATCATGAAAAATTTTATACATATTGTAAATGATAGATAATAACAAACACTGCACTTTAAAACTAAAGAATAGGTATTTTGTCATTGCCCCGTGTAAGTTAATATGTAGCTTCCATGCTGGAATTCTTGCTTGGCTGGTAAAACAAGAGACAACTTTGAGGTGGTACAATCCAATATTTAATAGTTCAACTGTATCTCCTTGTTTACAGGTGTTTTTCAGATTTGATTGTTGGCCGTTGGTCCAAACTTGACCGGTGTCACCAAGAGCCCAGCCATATGAACCAGACCAGTCATATGAATGATCACTTGATGGCACGATATCAGCTTTCACAATTCCAGCCAACATCCAATGATTATTGTGGAGACTCCAGCTTCAGCTGCCAACGTATTACTCCATCTTGATAAGTATTCTCACCAAGAACGTAATTATGCCCTCCGTTTGGTCCGTGCAATGCAACGGCGCCATCTTCTTCAATAGTTATTGCTGTGCTGCAAGATACTCAACAAGATTATTGAAATTCTTCAGCTGTTCTGAAGCAACCTTGGGTAATGCCGCAGGATTTTCTGGAGTTTCAACCTTCTTGACGCGAAGATAATCCAAATGAGAACAAAATATTTTGGATTAAAATCGAAGAAGACGCAGCCATCTTTGTCGCGTTTCAGACCATCCTCCCACCGCCCGCTAAACATCGAAGCGAGCAATGATCCTTCGACTTGACAAAGAGTTGATCTTTCCATTGTCATCTTTTTTCCTCCAACATTCAAATGAATAATATCATAAACAATTATTGAATGAGGTTGAGCATGATATCGAGAATTATCAAGGACGAGGTTTGTGTTATCCACCGAAGCCGAAGGCTGAGGTGGATAACACAAACCGAGGCCTTGATAATTCTCGATATCATGCGAAAACCGAATCCAATAATTGTTTTATTACATATTCAAAAACTATACTCTTCGCGCTTTTACTATCTTTCTCTGAGAGCAACGTCGAAATTTCTTCTTCGTTTAACGATGGAAACCGGTTAAAAGCCATATTGTTTACTCTTCAAAAATATTTAGTTTTGGCGGGATTTTTAGCAAGCTGCCGACCGCGCTGGGGACTTGGGTTCAACAGCGTGCAATAAATACCTTGTTGTTTTGGATCGAAGTTCGATCCAAAACAAGGTATATTATTGCACGCTGATCACGTCAGCAGCTGAAATAACGCGTCAGCTTCCAGATACGGAGAATTAGCGCGGGCGTTTCGGCCAATCACGAACGAGAATAAAGTTTGAATATATAATAATAGTCGTTAACGGTAACAGCTTTCATTCGTTCCTTCTCGACATTGTATGCGTCTACTTCCGCTTTCATTTTCGCTCTCTCGCTTTCGACAATTTCTTCGAACTCTGCCTTGAAACGCTTGGTCAAGGCGTCAAATTTTGCCAGTAAATCTTCGCCGTCCATGTCGCTGTTCAGGAACTTTCAGAAAAACAGTTATTTTACACACAAGTCAAAGAAATTCAGTTGAACCGAACGAACTCAACATTTGCAGATTTGCTTACTTTTTCTACATCCACGTACAATTAGTCAGCGGAAAATTTCACGGGTACTTCATGTTAAAAAGTACAAGATTTACGAGTGATTCCTTTTGGTCGATGAATCAAGCATACTGTTCGTAGAAAGTAGAGCTATACGTACATAACAAAGTCAATATAAACACAATAACTTCGAGATTTTTTAATACTTCCATATTCACTTGATGACCAGACATTTAGTCTGTCCTGAGGTATTGGGTGGTTCATTTAGAATGACCAAAAATAATTCTAATTGCCATAATCGTACATTTTCCATAGTACAGCAATAAGTGTGAGTTGCAAAATCTTGTATTATGTGAATCAAAATATAATACAATTGTGCTACAATATAACAAAATAAAGGGGATGTGCAAAGTCTATATACACGCTACAATGTTCCTTAAAGCCCAGTTCTCATATGTTGCCGACTGTCACCGATCCATGATTCAGATGCATGTTAGGTAATAAAGAACAATGCAGAAAAGCACTGCTTTCTGCATTGTTCTTTATTACAGTACTTTTCTTTTTTACCATTTTAACATGCATCTAAATCACAAATCGGCAACCATCAGCAACATATGAGAACTAGGCTTAAGATTGTCATGCTGACAAATCTCATCAACAGATCAACTCACCAAGTCAAAGATGTTTAGCAGAGAAATATCAACATGGAAGTATGATGATCTACCAATGGGGTGGCAGCATTTGACTGCCATTTTTTTACCCAGGGGTAGAGCATCATAGCCTGTTATATGCCCCACCCCCATCCAACCCTATTTACATTAAAAATATAAAGGTTTTAAAGTCATCTGTGGCACAGGTTAAAATGATGTAAAGAAACAAATAAGTTTGAAGCTAAATAGACCCCACTTTCATAAAGGCCTTCGCTTTAAATAATTTTTATGTGCATCTAAACGAGCCTTTCTAGCCTCGTTATGAAGCAACGATTCTTTTGAATTGTAGACACACAAACGAGGCCAGAAAGGCTTATTAAGGCCCCGTTTACACCAGAGCAAAAGTATCCGGATTCACATTGTTTTTCATCCTCATGGGAATAAAAAACAATGTGAATCTGGATACTTTTGCTCTAGTGTAAACAGGGTCTAAGATGCACATAAAAAATATTCAAATTAGTCACTATTATGAAAGTGGTCTATAATACATATTGTAAATGATAGATAATAATAAACACTGCACTTTAAAATTAAAGAATACGTATTTTGTCGTTTGCCCCATGTAAGTTGATATGCAGCCTCCATGCTGCAGAACTTGGCAGAGTGAGGTGGAATTCTTGCTTGGCTGGTAAAACAAGAGACAACTTTGAGGTGGTACAATCCAATATAAGTTCAACTGTATCTATATCTCCTTGCTTACAGGTGTTTATCAGAGAATCCACGTTTGATTCTTGCCCGTTTGTCCAAACTTGACCGGAATTACCAAGAGCCCAGCCATACGAACCAGACCAGCCATACGAGCTATCATTTGATGGTACTGTATCCGCTTTCACAATTCCAACCAACATCCAGTTATTATTCTGGAAAGACTCAAGCTTCAGCTGCCAACGTATTACTCCATCTTGATAAGTATTCTCACCAAGAACATATTTATGCCCTGACTTTGGTCCATGCAATGCAACGGCGCCATCTTCTTCAATAGTTATTTCTGTGCTGTGTTGTTTGAACGACTCATTAATTTCCTTTGGCACCAGCTCTTCTTTCAAGCCAAGATACTCAACAAGATTATTGAAATTCTTCAGCTGTTCTGAAGCAACCTTGGGTAATGGCGCAGGATTTTCTGGAGTTTCAACCTTCTTGGCGCGAAGATAATCCAAAATGAGACCAAAATATTTTGGATTAAAATCGAAGAAGACGCAGCCATCTTTGTCGCGTTTCAGACCATCTTCCCACCGCCCGCTAAACATCGAAGCGAGCAAAGATCCTTCGACTTGGCAAAGAGTTGATCTTTCCGTTGTCATCTTTTTCCCTCCAACATTCAAATGAATAATATCATTGTCGTTAACGGTAACAGCTTTCATTCGTTCCTTCTCGACATTGTATGCGTCTACTTCCGCTTTCATTTTCGCTCTCTCTCTTTCGACAATTTCTTCGAATTCTGCCTTGAAACGCTTGGTCAAGGCGTCAAATTTTCCCAGTAAATCTTCGCCGTCCATCGCGCTGTTCAGGAACTTTCAGAAAAACAGTTATTTTACACACAAGTCAAAGAAATTCAGTTGAACATAGATCCTAGACATATACAACTCTTTTGCTTACTTTTTTTACATCCACCACAATTAGTCAGCGGAACATTTCACCGGTACTTCATGTTAAAAAGTACAAGATTTACGAGTGATTCCTTTGATCAAGCATAATGTTCGTAGAAACTATATTTTTAAAGTATAGCTATAAGTACATAACAAAGTCAATATAAACACAATAACTTTGAGTTTTTATTTCCATATCCACTTGATGACCAGACATTAGTCTGTGAGTGTCCTGAGGTATTGGGTGGTTCATTTAGAATGACCAAAAATAATTCTAATTGCCATAATCATATATTTTCTATTGTACAGCAATAAACCTGAGTTGCAAAATCTTGTATTATGTGAATCAAAATATAATATAATTGTGGTACAATATAATAAAATGAAGCCAAGATGGAAAGTCTATATACCATGCTACAATGTTCCTTAAGATTGTCATGCTGACAAAATCTCATCAACAGATCAACTCACCCAAATCAAAAAGATGTTTAGCAGAGAAATATCAACATGGAAAGTATTATCTACCACTGGGGTGGTGGCATTTGACTTCCATTTTCTGACCCACCGGTGGAGCATTGTAGCCTGTTATATGCCCCACCCCTACTGCCAGGGTATTTACATTAAAAATATAAAGGTTTAGTCATCTGTGGCACAGGTTAAAATGATGTAGAGAAACAAAGAAGTTTAAAGCTAAATGATACATATTGTAAATGATAGATAATAACAAACACTGCACTTTAAAACTAAAGAATACATATTTTGTCGTTTGCTCCGTGTAAGTTGATATGCAGCCTCCATGCTACAGAACTTGGCAGAGTGAGGTGGAATTCTTGTTTGGCTGGTAAAACAAGAGACAACTTTGAGGTGGTACAATCCAATATAAGTTCAACTGTATCTCCTTGCTTACAGGTGTTTCTCAGAGAATCCACGTTTGAATGTTGGCCCTTGGTGTAAACTTGACCGGTCCCACCATCAAGAGCCCAACCATACGAACCAGACCAGCCATACGAGAAATTATTTGATGGTACTGTATCCGCTTTCACAATTCCAACCAACATCCATTAATTATTCTTGAAAGACTCAAGCTTCAGCTGCCAACGTATTACTCCATCTTGATAAGTATTCTCACCAAGAACATATTTATGCCCTGGCTTTGGTCCATGCAATGCAACGGCGCCATCTTCTTCAATAGTTATTCCTGTGCTGTGTTGTTCGAACGACTCATTAATTCCCTTTGGCACCAGCTCTTCCTTCAAGCCAAGATACTCAACAAGATTACTGAAATTCTTCAGCTGCTCTGAAGCAACCTTGGGTAATGGCGCAGGATTCTCTGGAGTTTCAACCCTCTTGGCGCGAAGATAATCCAAAATGAGACAAAAATATTGTGGATTAAAATCGAAGAAGACGCAGCCATCTTTGTCGCGCTCCAGACTATCTTCCCACCGCCCGCTAAACATCGAAGCGAGCAAAGATCCTTCGACTTGACAAAGAGTTGATCTTTTCGTTGTCATCTTTTGTCCACCAACATTCAAATGAATAATATCATTGTCGTTTACGGTAACAGCTTTCATTCGTTCCTTCTCGACAGATAAACAGATCAACTCACCCAAGTCAAAAATATGTTTAGTACAAAAATTTATATCAACATGGAAAGTATGATCAGGGCGTCTATAAGATAGGGCGGGGAAACGGGCCGCGTGCCCTGAAGTATGTGTGATGCGCGGGATCCCCTACCCTGGTCCCAGAGGTCCTACGCCGCCCGCTCCCCCCCGAAATGCCGAAAGCGGCGAGAGAACCTCTGGTCGAATTGGCCGTTTCTTTGATCGCACCGAGCCAATGAAGTCGCTAGGGTCAGATCTTGACCCCATTTTCTGATTGGCTAAGAGATATGTTAGGGGGTGTCGATTAAAATAAATAATTACACAACTACAAGTCAAAGGTGGAGGCGTGAAGAAATATACTGCATCTTCTCTGCTGCATCTTGTAAGGCGTTTGTAGCATCGTTATGTTAAAATCTCCGGAGCAAATTAAAATTGCAAAACAAAGCCGTAAAGAACAAGAACTAACAAATACCGTTGCTGGTGCACATTTCCGGGTCGTACCTTGGTACACCGAGATTGCAATACGTGAGAAGTATAAATATTATTTCAGTGTGTATTTCTCTTACTCGAGAAATATTTCTACGTTGCCATACGGATTGGGCGATCGAGTATTAATCTGCCGCCGAACTATAATTTATGTATACCGAGAACGTCGTTCAGCAACTTTTTCAATATTCTCTAGTGGGTTCGCCGTGACATCCAAGTATGACGGGTTTTTTTTAAAAATTTGAATACAGTTGTAAGTTGTTGCATAAATGAACTTGTTATACCATTCTGTGATTGTAATTCATAAATCCTATCGCTAATTTTATTACGAATATAATGACGGCGTCGTATTAAATGCCAAAAGCAAGGCGCCATACATTTGTATTAACCACGAATTGATAGCTGTTTATTTTTTTAACTCCTACTTTGATCTCATCCAGTCATCTCATGCATGCGCTAAAGAATAAAAATCCGTTGTTTATGAACACTCTAAAGAAGAGAACGTGAACTAACACTGATTTGAAAAAACTTGCACGAAAAATTTAAAGAATATTTGGCGCGTACGTCACAAGCAAATTATTCGAGCTATCATTTCTTTTTTTTTTTTTTCTTTTGTTTTTTTTAACAACTTTAATTAGGAATTCACAAGATACAAGACACTTTATACATACATACATACAACGCAGATAATACCCAATAGGGCAAAACACGAACGGGACAGTAAATCCCATGCAAGGTGTAAATTAAAATTATGAAGCTTAACCAACTACTAAAACCACCATCTGATTAGACAACCTTTTTAAACGAAACCTCACCCCCATACCCCCCGGAAACCCTAAACCTAATCACGCCCCCCGGAAACCCTAAACCTAACCACAACCCCCCGGAAACCCTAAACCTAACCACAACCCCCCGGAAACCCTAAACCTAACCACAACCCCCCGGAAAAATGTCCCACCTCTCATACCCCGACCACAACACCCCTATAGAGTTTTTACCTTTATGTGTTCAAGTTTAACATCCCGCTTGTGGGATGGTTTTATTGGATGGTTAAGCTTCATAATTTGAAACCGATGATACCTCAATTGTTCACACGCATTGATTCAAAAGAAAACAACGTAAACAATGGTGGCGCTTTATTTGTGTCAATTTCTTTTACTTTCCCTGTTTAATTTGGCTGCGGTGTATTTTCTCTCGTGTCATTACATGAAAAAGTTTAAAACGTCTGGTTTTATCTTTACCCCCCAAAGCCCAACACAACTCTAGAAAATGCATATTATTTCTTTGTGAACGGGTGACATTTTTGCGTTGTAGTTGTACACATAAAATTCGGTTTCGTTTTCGCAATTTTTCTGAATAGCAGCGGTATAGAAACTAAAGCGCCATGGGGGAAAAATTCTGCCCTATGGATAAGAATATATTTTCCTGTTATTGTAGCTTGCAAGTGATTTTGAAACGATCAAACGAATAAATCATTTGATCACTGAAGTGGTCGGGCGAGTCATTAAGCGCAACTAATAAGTTATCTCGTCTTGTCTCGTAGGCTGTTGGGGTTTTTTTCTTGCCTGGTAAAACGGCCAAATTTCTAGACTCTTATAGTTTATTTCTCCTAGCCTGCGCCTCAAACGTCCTTAATAAATAAAAAGTTCTATTAGTGGTGCAAAAAGTTTTACCCCCCCCCCCCCCCCGTCAATTTAATTAGATTACTGCAACATGAAAGTGAGATTAGTAGCGTCTTCGACCAGAGGTTCTCTCGCCGCTTTCGGCATTTCGGGGGGGAGCGGGCGGCGTAGGACCTCTGGGACCAGGGTAGGGATCCCCCGAATATTCGAACATTGAAGGAGATTATTTACCTGCCCCAGTCCTCGCGCGTCTTTAGCAATGTCTGCCAAATATATTTTTTCCCTTTGCGACGTGTTTGTTCGCATGAAGCAAAAAAAGCTCAAAAAATTAAGTAACAATATTTATACCAAAGATAGATCTATTAATGGAGTAACTAACCGTCCTTGTATTTGCTAAGTTCTGGTGCCAGGGCAAGTTATTAAATGTTTTACAAAACGAGTGGCGAGTTGGAACTGCGGAAACCGCCATGAGAACGAAACGAAAGTTTGCTGGAAGAGAATTCACATTTCCTCTTTATATTTTGGTTTCTGGTGAAGGATGATCATACGGTAAGAAGAACATGTATTCTTTTATCGATTGAAAATATCATAGTCAATCGAGATATGGTCTGGAAACTCGGCAAACTTCAAAGCGCCTATAATGAGCTGGGATTTTATGTTGAACCGTACCTTACACCGTGCACATCCTTTGTTTTAGGTTTATTAATATTTAAGTAGCACGGTTGAGTGATTGAACTTCTACCTCGCTATTGGACAATTCGTTCATTATACTAAAATACAATGTGTTCAGTGACCGTGCACCGTGCACAAAAATGCATAAAGGCGAACAAAAAGATAGACCAAAGAATTTAGCTGAGTTTCCAGACCACCTACTTGAGTGACTATGAAAATATAAAAGTGACCATAAGACGCGTAACAACCTTTCAAATACGTACATTTTCAGAACATTCGAGCCAGGAAAATTTCTCAACTGTAACCAAATTTTTAGGCTGCAATCAACACGCTATTGCTAAAAAAGCTCAAAAAATTACGCGATGAAATTTGAGAGGAATAAAGTTTAATGCCTTCCAGACATGTATTTAAAAAAGCTAAGTTCTGGCTCGTTTTTGAGTTAGGAAATAATTAAAATGTTCTATGCGTGGAGCAAAATTAGACAAGGAAGCCATAAATGGCTTCGGCTTCAACATTGGAAATTTTAGTCGTTTTATACTTAAGAATGCCTTCCACCATGTTATATGAACAGTACAACGTATGAATAACAAAACAAAAAACTTACACCAACAATCGAGTCAATAGTTGCAGCATAAGAGATTTTAATCAACGTCCTTGAATTTCACATGGATTTTTTGTTTTCATCAAAATTTGCAGTTGGCCGCGCTCGCCCCATGCCTAACGTGCATCACACATGTTTCAGTACCTCAGATTGGCGTTTCACCGCCCTATCTTAGACGCCCTGGTATGATCTACCACTAGGGTGGTGGCATTTGTCTTCCATTTTTTGACCCAGAGGGTGGAGCATTGTGGCCTGTTATATGCCCCATGCCCCCCCCTCCCCATCCCAGTGCATTTACATTAAAAATATAATGGTTTAGTCATCTGTGGCACAGGTTAAAATGATGTAGAGTAACAAAAAAGTTTAAAGCTAAATAATACATATATATTGTAAATAATAGATATTAACATACACTGCACTTTAAAACTAAAGAATACGTATTTTGTCGTTTGCTTCGTATAAGTTGATATGCAGCCTCCATGCTGCAGAACTTGGCAGAGTGAGGTGGAAATCTTGCTTGGCTGGTAAAACAAGAGACAATTTTGAGGTGGTACAATCCAATATAAGTTCAACTGTATCTCCTTGCTCACAGGTGTTTTTCAGAGAATCCACGTTTGATTCTTGCCCATTGGTCCAAACTTGACCGGAATCACCAAGAGCCCAGCCATATGAACCAGACCAGCCATATGAACCATACCAGCCATACGAGTCATCATTTGATGGGATGGTATCCGCTTTGACAATTCCAACCAACATCCAGTGATTATCCTGGAAAGACTCCAGCTTCAGCTGCCAACGTATTACTCCATCTTGATAAGCATTTTCACCAAGAACATATTTATGCCCTGACTTTCGCCATGCAATGCAACGGCGCCATCTTCTTCAATAGTTATTTCTGTGCTGTGTTGTTTGAACGACTCATTAATTCCCTTTGGCACCAGCTCTTCCTTCAAGCCAAGTTACTCAACAAGATTATTGAAATTCTTCAGCTGTTCTGAAGCAACCTTGGGTAATGCCGCAGGATTTTCTGGAGTTTCAACCTTCTTGGCGCGAAGATAATCCAAAATGAGACCAAAATATTTTGGATTAAAATCGAAGAAGACGCAGCCATCTTTGTCGCGTTTCAGACCATCTTCCCACCGCCCGCTAAACATCGAAGCGAGCAAAGATCCTTCGACTTGACAAAGAGTTGATCTTTCCGTTGTCATCCTTTTTCCACCAATATTCAAATTAATAATATCATTGTCGTTAACGGTAACAGCTTTCATTCGTTCCTTCTCGACGTTGTATGCGTCTACTTCCGCTTTCATTTTCGCTCTCTCTCTTTCGACAATTTCTTCAAATTTTGCCAGTAAATCTTCGCCGTCCATGTCGCTGTTCAGGAACCTTCAGAAAAACAATTATTTTACACACAAGTCAATAGTCAAAGAAATCCAGTTGGAACCATAGATATAGGAGACCTAGATTGCTGACTGTAATATAATTTATAGCGCACGCGCGCGCCAACATGAGTAATCCAAGATGGCGGCTCAACCGGTCAAAAATCATAGACAGTGCATAGGAAAAACGACGTTCTTCGCATTTTACGTCCGCCCACTGTTTCCGATCCCGTTCGACCACCTTTTTTTGGGAAGAACTACCTATTGTGAAGGTCTTGGATGAAAATCGTACAATTTGAGTGGAATTAACAACAAAATAATCGATCGTTAAATGTTTTTTATTTGCCAATCATAGATATAGAACTGGAACTTCCACCTGATTGCTGCTGCAGATTGTATAGTATAATATGCTTTAGAAAGCTAATTTTGGGTTAAATGTACTTGTTGAAGTAAAATTCTGTCTTTTAACGCAAATATGTATATAATACTTCGTGTTTAAAAGAAGCTAATTAGATAGTAAAATGTTCACTGGAGTTAATGCGTAGTGTATAACTATATTCTACAAAATAGTGAAAATTGCTGAGGACAGATCGCTATCTGTTTGTCCACTAACACGTAAGCTTTCCATCTCGTATCTTACACAGAACGTCCTAGAATCTTCCAACACCTCAAAACTGACCAAAACCTTTATTTTCGGCCAGAAATGTCTCGAACCGACCAAGTGACTGCAAGTGACTGTTTCGGCAACATTTAACGATCGATTATTTTGTTGTTAATTCCACTCAAATTGTACGATTTTCATCCAAGACCTTCACAATAGGTAGTTCTTCCCAAAAAAAGGTGGTCGAACGGGATCGGAAACAGTGGGCGGACGTAAAATGCGAAAAACATCGTTTTTCCTATGCACTGTCTATGATTTTTGACCGGTTGAGCCGCCATCTTGGATTTTCAAATTTGGCGCGCCTCTTCAGCTAGCCGAGTCAGCAATCTAGGTCTCCTATATCTATGGTTGGAACACTCCGAGTTGAACATATACTAAACGACATTTGCTACTTTTTCTACGTCCACGTACAATTAGTCAGCGGAAATTTTCAAAGGTACTTCATGTTAAAAAGTACAAGATTTACGAGTGATTACTTTTGGTAATTGATTGTTGATGAATCAAGTACATAACAAAGTCAATATAAACACAATAACTTCGAGATTTTTTAATATTTCCATATTCACTTGATGACCAGACATTTAGTCTGTCCTGAGGTATTGGGTGGTTCATTTAGAGTGACCAAAAATAATTCTAATTGCCATAATCATACATTTTCTATAGTACAGCAATAAACGTGAGTTGCAAAATCTTGTATTATGTGAATCAAAATATAATATAATTGTGCTACAATATAACAAAATAAAGGCAACGTGCAAAGTCTATATACCATGCTACAATGTTCCTTAAAACCTAGTTCTCATATGTCGCAGATGCATGTTAGGTAATAAAGACCAATGCAGAAAAGCACTGCTGTCTGCATTGTTCTTTACTACTTTTCTTTTTTACCGTTTTAACATGCATCTAAATCACAAATCGGCAACCATCAGCGACATATGAGAACTAGGCTTAAGATTGTCATGCTGACAAATCTCATCAACAGATCAACTCACCAAGTCAAAGATGTTTAGCAGAGAAATATCAACATGGAAATATGATGATCTACCATTGGGGTGGCAGCATTTGACTTCCATTTTTTTACCCAGGGGTAGAGCATCGTAGCCTGTTATATGCCCCACCCCCATCCAACCCTATTTACATTAAAAATATAAAGGTTTTAAAGTCATCTGTGGCACAGGTTAAAATGATGTAGAGAAACAAAGAAGTTTGAAGCTAAATAGACCCCACTTTCATAAAGGCCTTCGCTTTAAATATTTTTTATGTGCATCTAAATGAGCCTTTCTAGCCTCGTTATGAAGAGCAAAAGTATTCTGATTCACATTGTTTTTCATCCTCATGGGAATAAAAAACAATGTGAATCTGGATGCACATAAAAAATATTCAAATTAGTCACTATTATGAAAGTGGTCTATAATACATATTGTAAATGATAGATATTCATAATAACAAACACTGCACTTTAAAACTAAAGAATACGTATTTTGTCATTTGCCCCGTGTAAGTTGATATTCAGCCTCCATGCTACAGAACTTGGCAGAGTGTGGTGGAATTCTTGCTTGGCTGGTAAAACAAGAGACAACTTTGAGGTGGTACAATCCAATATTAGTTCAACTGTATCCCCTTGCTTACAGGTGTTTTTCAGATAATCCACATTTGATATTTGCCCGTTGATCCAAGCTTGACCGTAATCACCAAGAGCCCAGCCATACGAACCAGACCAGTTATATGAATTATCATTTGATGGTACTGTATCCGCTTTCACAATTCCAACCAACATCCAGGAATTATTCGTGAAAGCCTCAAGCTTCAGCTGCCAACGTATTACTCCATCTTGATAAGTATTCTCACCAAGAACATACTTATGATATCCGTTTGGTCCGTGCAATGCAACAGCACCATCTTCTTCAATAGTTATTCCTGTGCTGTGTTGTTTGAACGACTCATTAATTCCCTTTGGCACCAGCCCTTCCTTCAAGCCAAGATACTCAACAAGATTATTGAAATTCTTCAGCTGCTCTGAAGCAACCTTGGGTAATGGCGCAGGATTCTCTGGAGTTTCAACCCTCTTGGCGCGAAGATAATCCAAAATGAGACCAAAATATTGTGGATTAAAATCGAAGAAGACGCAGCCATCTTTGTCATGCTCCAGACTATCTTCCCACCGCCCGCTAAACATCGAAGCGAGCAAAGATCCTTCGACATGACAAAGAGTTGATCTTTTGGTTGTCATCTTTTGTCCACCAACATTCAAATGAATAATATCATAGTCGTTAACGGTAACAGCTTTCATTCGTTCCTTCTCGACGTTGTATGCGTCTACTTCCGCTTTCATTTTCGCTCTCTCTCTTTCGATAATTTCTTCGAACTCTGCCTTGAAACGCTTGGTCAAGGCGTCAAATTTTGCCAGTAAATCTTCGCCGTCCATGTTGCTGTTCAGGAACTTTCAGAAAAACAGTTATTTTACACACAAGTCAAAGAAATTCAGTTGAACCGAACGAACTCAACATAGTTGAAATTAAGGGCATAAGGCTGTTAGTTTACGGTACGTTTAACGTTATCAGAAGATATTAGAAAAAGTAGCAAATCTGCAAATGTCGTGTCGTATATGTCAGACGACGTTCAACTGAATTTCTTTGACTTGTGTGTAAAATAACTGTTTTTCTGAAAGTTCCTGAACAGCAACATGGACGGCGAAGATTTACTGGCAAAATTTGACGCCTTGACCAAGCGTTTCAAGGCAGAGTTCGAAGAAATTATCGAAAGAAAGAGAGCGAAAATGAAAGCGGAAGTAGACGTATACAACGTCGAGAAGGAACGAATGAAAGCTGTTACCGTTAACGACTATGATATTCATTTGAATGTTGGAGGGAAAAAAATGACAACGGAAAGATCAACTCTTTGTCAAGTCGAAGGATCTTTGCTCGCTTCGATGTTTAGCGGGCGGTGGGAAGACGGTCTGAAGCGCGACAAAGATGGCTGCGTCTTCTTCGATTTTAACCCAAAATATTTTGGTCTCATTTTGGATTATCTTCGCGCCAAGAAGTATCAGTAGTGTTTTGAGCCATGAATGTTCTGAGGTGCATAGGGGGCCTATGTGCAGCTAATTCTATAGCCCTGGGCCTTAGTTATCCAAATGCAACCTAGCCTGCTAGCAGGCTCTCTCAACGCGGCAACAGGAGGGCCTGCCCGCAGGCTAAATGCAACCCCAGGACCAGCAGGCTAAACACAACCCTGTGAGAAGGAACGAAAGAAAGCTGTTACCGTAAATGGCAATGATATTATTCATTTGAATGTTGGAGGGAAAAATATGACAATGAAAAGATCAACTCTCTGTCAAGTCGAAGGATCTTTGCTTGCTTCGATGTTTAGCGGGCGGTGGGAAGATGGTCTGGAGCGCGATTGGTGTAAACATGGATTGTAAATTTTGTCTTTTTACTATCCATGGTGTAAAGTAGTGAATACAGTAATAAAATTACCCAGACTGATTCCGTTTTATGCAACAAAATGACTATGTATTTACTAGAGAATATTTAGTTACCTCCTCCAGTCATTTCCTTCTCAGTGTCTTTGTGAAATAAGAGATATTGTTATATAGCTAGAGTTTCAGTGGGTGCAACGATGACTGTCATTGGTTGGTTTGTGGTCACATGACCTTAGCTAAATTTCAATGTCTACCGAGCGGGCAATAATTGAGAACTTATTGCCTGCTCGGTCAATAAGTTTTCAATTGTTGCCCGCTAGAACGTTGAACTCTTCATCCTATAAACAAAAGCTGGTTTGGTAGGAAGAAAGGAATATTTATAGGTCTTCAAAGCATATGTAAAGATTACTGGAGAAATGTATTGCTGTTCTTTTGTTCTGAGACTTTTATTTGTTTGGTTGAAGTGAAATTACGGAGCCAGGCGGAATGTTTTGGTACGTCTTAGCATTGTCTTTTGTGTACTTTCCCTTGATAAACGTCGAAATCATTCTGCGAAACTCAAGCTATATAACAAAACACTTAATGTCTGCTCCCTCGGGAAACAGTTTGTTTTGTTTTCCCTGTAGTCTCGATGTTTCCCTCGACTTCGTCTTGGGAAATATCAAGACTCTCGGGAAAACAAAACTAACTGTTTCCCTCGGGAGCAGACATTAAGTGTATAATATCATACCTCAACTGTAAATTGTCCAGTCAGAGAGCTTGATTTGTATCACGTGACCAGTCAATCATCGAATAACCCGCCACAGCGTGGTCACCGAATAGGTCGAGGTTAAAAGGGATGACTCAAAAGGACCCGTCCAGTCCTTTCGCATTTTTTACGCCATTTTTAATAATCAAAAGCACCCCCCGTTTTTAGAAATTTTCAGCAGTCCACTAACGTTGCTCATTATCCCACCTTTCCTCACTTTTTATCACTACGCTGCCCTAACAATCACTCCCCATCACTAGCTATCACTCCCCATCACTCCCCATCACTAGCTATCACAAGCTATCACTACCCATCACTATCTATCACTCTCCATCACTCCCCATCACTAGCTATCACTTCCCATCACTAGCTATCACTCCCCATCACTCACCATCACTAGCTATCACTCACCATCACTAGCTATCACTCCCCATCACTAGCTATCACTCCCCATCACTCACCATCACTAGCTATCACTCGCCATCACTAGCTATCACTCGCCATCACTCACCATCACTAGCTATCACTCGCCATCACTCACCATCACTAGCTATCACACGCCATCGCTATCTATCACTACCCATCACTAGCTATCACGCGCCATCACTCCCCATCACTAGCTATCACTCCCCATCACTAGCTATCACTCACCATCACTCGCCATCACTGGCTATCACTCACCATCACTCACCATCACTAGCTATCACTCACCATCATTAGCTATCACTCGCCATCACTAGCTATCACTCGCCATCACTAGCTATCACTCGCCATCACTCGCCATCACTCGCCATCACTAGCTATCACCACAGAATAGTAATACAACCAGAAGTCCAACTCAAGTGAAAACTTGTCCACATTTCTTCAATGCGCAGGCGCGATATTTTACGCCATCCGACGCCATTCTACGCCATCCTACGCCATCCTGGCAAGTTCCCCCGGCAGTTTTAACCTTCTTTTGAAGGACCAAACTGCCGGGGGAACTTGCCAGGATGGCGTAGGATGGCGTAGGATGGCGTAGGATGGCGAGGAATCAAGATGCGCGAGGCGACATGCGCGAGGACATAAACTTCAAAGGTTCCGACGCGAGTTGGACTTCTGGTTGTATTACTATTCTGTGCTATCACTCACCATCACTAGCCATTGCTCACCATCACTAGCCATCACTAGCCATCACTCGCCATCACTCGCCATCACTAGCCATCACTCACCATCACTAGCCATCACTAGCTATCACTCACCATCACTAGCCATCACTCACCATCACTAGGCATCACTAGCCATCACTATGCATTACTAAAGCATCATTAGTAAAATTTCTAGCTATCACAAACATATAAAACATCACTAGCCATCACTCACTAACACTACTAGCCATCACTCACCATTTACTACTAGGAATCACTGGCCATTATTGGCCATCACTTGCCAGTTGCCATCACCAGCCATCACTCCCATACTACAGTACCTATCACTCCCCATCACTAGATATCACTTGCTATCACTAGCTATAACTAGGCATCACGCCCCATCACTAGCTATCACTCACCATTACTAGCGATATTCGCGATCATCACTAGCCATTATTATCCATCGTGCACCATGTTGAGCGTTTATATGTGAACTTGTAAGTCCAATCTCATGGGGTTCATGCTGATCAATTATTTCTGTATCAGTATAATACTGTAGCTTTACTAACAAACTGAAAACTTTAATTTGTGATGTTATACATTGAAAATAGGTCTGCAACTGTACATTTTCTAATGATACAGTATATATCTCCATACAGTGGTCAGTATATGCAATTGACGTACAGGTGTTTGTACAACATGCATGCAGTATTTCAGCAACAAACCAAACCACTAACACTCAGCATGTAGGAATCCCACAATATTTACATCATTGCTTTTGGTATACCTGCAGGCCCAGTTGTATAAAAAAGTGATTAACCTTAATCATGATTAGTGCTTAATTCTGGCCAATCAGAACCAGTGTTTGAGACTTTAACTATAACGATTTAATCACCCAAAAGTGATTAAATCATGATTAAAAGTTTTATACAACCGGTAAAAAAAGTTTTATACTGAAAAAAAAAAAAAAGAAAAAGAAAAAAAGAATAAAACTTTGTTTTTTTCAACTCAAGTGAGAACTTGTCCGCAATTATTCAATGCGCAGGCGTGATATTTTATGCCATCCTACGCGATCATACGCAATGTCCTACGCAATCCTGGCAAGTTCCCCCAGCAGTTTTAACCTTCTTTTGCGAAGGTCCAAACTGCCGGGGGAACTTGCCAGCATTGCATAGGATGGCGTAGGATGGCGAGGAAGCAAGATGCGCGAGGCGACATGCGTGAGGACATAAACTTCAGAGGTTCCGATGCGAGTTGGACTTCTGGTTGTATTACTATTCTGTGATATGGCATCCAATCGTCTATTTAACAAATAAAGCATAGCGCTCCGTGCATATTTACTCTTATAGAGGTTCGTTTGACGTCATTTGAACACGAAAGAAGTTGAGTAGAGACACGAGACGACAGCCGAGTGGCTTTACACTTCTTTCGCGTTCAAATCACGTCAACTGTACCTTTATAAGAGTACATATGCACAGGAGCGGTATGTTTTATTTGTTTTATAAAATAAGAAGGGGGGAAAAATAAGCTAAAAGTTGGACAATTTTGAAATTTGATGGGCTCTTTCGGCCGGCTGACGCCATTCGACGCCACCCTGTGCCATTTTACGTTATTTTACGTCATTCATGATCTCTATTCTCTTATAAATGCACGGAACCCAGCCAATCAGAGCGTGTGTAGAGTACATCTTATTTTATAATGAGAAATAGAAACCGGATTAAAAATGATCATTTTGGTTTATGTTCGTTTCGAGTAAATGTGCATCGGACACTCTTCAGTGATTAACCTGTCATGCTATTTAGTTTTACTTTGCTTAATAAATTTAAAGCTGTCCTTGTCATAGTAAAAACCAACCAGAAAGTCCCGTTAACTATATTATTCCTTATTAATTTAACAGTTAGTTAATAGAAAATAAACATGGTTTGGAAGCTCGACACTGAAAGTCATTGTTTTATGTTTTTGTTCAGGTTTATGGAAATTTGTACACTTTCACGGTTACTGTATGGGGTGATTACATGAAGACTTTCAGCCCTGGCTGAAATGTCAGCCCGATTAGGAGGGCTGAGGGGTTTTTTTGAGATTAGGAATTTGAAGAATCTTTGTTTTGCGACTGCGTACGTTCCGCAAGCCCAGTTGACCTGCCTGAAAATTCCATTCATGTATTCACCACGTTCGTATTACAAAGATTTAATAAGAAGACGGGATTGGGGCTGAAAATCTCCATGTAATCGGCCCTAAATATTGATAAAACAAAGGATTTGTGCACCTTCAGCTACCTTTCAACATGAATCGTAGTTCAATTGTTAGTTAATCGCTTTGAAGTTTGCCGGATTTCCAAACCATGTTTATTTTCTATTAACTATGATTTTATTAACAGACCAAGTATTAATTACACATATATTACGTAGAAGAGGCTCATGGCGATGAGAAGCGAAGCAAATAACTAGCAAATCGCAGACGGTATACATGTATGACCACTTCTAATTCTTTCAAAAATCTTCTTTCATCAGTGGTTTGGCCGGTTTTCTTGTACGTTTTTCTAGAAATAAAAGAGATATAAAAGCATCAGCTCAAGCAACGTTTACTGGCTTTTGATATAGTCATGATGTCATTAATGATCTTTATCACTACTGTTACCGTCTATTTTATAAATTATAATATTACCTTGCATAATTCCTGGGTGGAGTGTGTCGAACAAGTTATCCGAACAAGTTATTAATTTCCATGGTGAGTGATGGCTAGTGATGGCTAGTGATGGCTAGTGATGGCTAGTGATAGCTAGTGATGGTGAGTGATGGCTAGTGATGGCTAGTGATAGCTAGTGATGGGGATTGATGGCGCGTGATAGCTAGTGATGGGGAGTGATAGATAGCGATGGCGTGTGATAGCTAGTGATGGTGAGTGATGGCGAGTGATAGCTAGTGATGGGGAGTGATGGCCAGTGATAGCTAATGATGGTGAGTGATAGCTAGTGATGGTGAGTGATGGTGAGTGATAGCCAGTGATGGCTAGTGATGGCTAGTGATGGCTAGTGATGGCTAGTGATAGCTAGTGATGGTGAGTGATGGCTAGTGATGGCTAGTGATGGCTAGTGATAGCTAGTGATAGCTAGTGATAGCTAGTGATGGTGAGTGATGGCTAGTGATGGTGAGTGATAGCTAGTGATGGCTAGTGATGGTGAGTGATGGCTAGTGATGGCGAGTGATGGCTAGTGATGGCTAGTGATGGTGAGTGATGGCTAGTGATGGCGAGTGATAGCGAGTGATGGCGAGTGATAGCTAGTGATGGCGAGTGATAGCTAGTGATGGCGAGTGATAGCTAGTGATGGCGAGTGATAGCTAGTGATGGGGAGTGATAGCTAGTGATGGCTAGTGATGGCCAGTGATAGCTAATGATGGTGAGTGATAGCTAGTGATGGTGAGTGATGGTGAGTGATAGCCAGTGATGGCGAGTGATGGTGATTGATAGCTAGTGATGGGGAGTGATAGCTAGTGATGGTGAGTGATGGCGCGTGATAGCTAGTGATGGGGAGTGATAGATAGCGATGGCGTGTGATAGCTAGTGATGGTGAGTGATGGTGAGTGATGGCGAGTGATAGCTAGTGATGGGGAGTGATAGATAGCGATGGCGTGTGATAGCTAGTGATAGCTAGTGATGGCGAGTGATAGCTAGTGATGGTGAGTGATGGGGAGTGATAGCTAGTGATGGGGAGTGATAGCTAGTGATGGTGAGTGATAGCTAGTGATGGTGAGTGACAGCTAGTGATGGTGAGTGATAGCTAGTGATGGGGAGTGATAGCTAGTGATGGGGAGTAATAGCTAGTGATGGGGATTGATGGCGCGTGATAGCTAGTGATGGGGAGTGATAAATAGCGATGGCGTGTGATAGCTAGTGATGGTGAGTGATGGCGAGTGATAGCTAGTGATGGTGAGTGATGGCGAGTGATAGCTAGTGATGGTGAGTGATAGCTAGTGATGGCGAGTGATAGCTAGTGATGGTGAGTGATGGGGAGTGATAGCTAGTGATGGGGAGTGATAGCTAGTGATGGGGAGTGATAGCTAGTGATGGGGAGTGATAGCTAGTGATGGCGAGTGATAGCTAGTGATGGCGAGTGATAGCTAGTGATGGTGAGTGATAGCTAGTGATGGCGAGTGATAGCTAGTGATGGTGAGTGATGGAGAGTGATAGCTAGTGATGGTGAGTGATAGCTAGTGATGGGGAGTGATAGCTAGTGATGGGGAGTGATAGCTAGTGATGGGGAGTGATAGCTAGTGATGGGGAGTGATGGGGAGTGATGGAGAGTGATAGATAGTGATGGGGAGTGATGGGGAGTGATAGCTAGTGATGGCGAGTGATAGCTAGTGATGGGGAGTGATAGCTAGTGATGGCGAGTGATAGCTAGTGATGGTGAGTGATGGGGAGTGATAGCTAGTGATGGCGAGTGATAGCTAGTGATGGTGAGTGATAGCTAGTGATGGTGAGTGATAGCTAGTGATGGAGAGTGATAGCTAGTGATGGCGAGTGATAGCTAGTGATGGTGAGTGATAGCTAGTGATGGTGAGTGATAGCTAGTGATGGCGAGTGATAGCTAGTGATGGTGAGTGATGGAGAGTGATAGCTAGTGATGGTGAGTGATAGCTAGTGATGGGGAGTGATAGCTAGTGATGGGGAGTGATAGCTAGTGATGGTGAGTGATAGCTAGTGATGGCGAGTGATAGCTAGTGATGGGGAGTGATGGAGAGTGATAGATAGTGATGGGGAGTGATGGGGAGTGATAGCTAGTGATGGCGAGTGATAGCTAGTGATGGGGAGTGATAGCTAGTGATGGCGAGTGATAGCTAGTGATGGTGAGTGATAGCTAGTGATGGTGAGTGATAGCTAGTGATGGCGAGTGATAGCTAGTGATGGTGAGTGATGGGGAGTGATAGCTAGTGATGGTGAGTGATAGCTAGTGATGGGGAGTGATAGCTAGTGATGGGGAGTGATAGCTAGTGATGGGGAGTGATAGCTAGTGATGGGGAGTGATAGCTAGTGATGGGGAGTGATAGCTAGTGATGGGGAGTGATGGAGAGTGATAGATAGTGATGGGGAGTGATAGCTAGTGATGGCGAGTGATAGCTAGTGATGGGGAGTGATAGCTAGTGATGGCGAGTGATAGCTAGTGATGGTGAGTGATAGCTAGTGATGGCGAGTGATAGCTAGTGATGGTGAGTGATGGGGAGTGATAGCTAGTGATGGCGAGTGATAGCTAGTGATGGGGAGTGATAGCTAGTGATGGGGAGTGATAGCTTGTGATAGCTAGTGATGGGGAGTGATAGCTAGTGATGGGGAGTGATAGCTAGTGATGGGGAGTGATAGCTAGTGATAGATAGTGTTGGAGAGTGATAGCTAGTGATGGGGAGTGATAGCTAGTGATGGTGAGTGATAGCTAGTGATGAGGAGTGATAGCTTGTGATAGCTAGTGATGGGGAGTGATGGGGAGTGATAGCTAGTGATTGGGAGTGATTGTTAGGGCAGCGTAGTGATAAATAGTGAGGAAAGGTGGGATAATGAGCAACGTTAGTGGACTGCTGAAAATTTCTAAAAACGGGGGGGTGCTTTTGATTATTAAAAATGGCGTAAAAAATGCGAAAGGACTGGACGGGTCCTTTTGAGTCATCCCTTTTAACCTCGACCCACAGAATAAAGAACTGAGTTCGTGTACCACGCGTGAATGCCACGCGCGAAAACCAAAACGAAGCTGTCAACGGCAAGAAGACGTTTCGGCTGAAGAAAATTTATTTATTTTATTTATTTATTTATTTATTTATTTTATTTTATTAACTTCGCCATATGTAACATACATAGAAATAAACATATAAATAATAGCAGGTTTAACAATGGCAGGGGAACCACAACAGCGTTAGCCAATTACTGTGGGCCCTAAACATACAAAGGATATAGAGAGATAACTATGAAAAATAAAATTACAGCACATTATAAGTATTACATAATTACATACAACAAGAAATTGGGTCACTGAGACTCCGAACAGAGTTGCATTTGAGACAGATTGTTTTAAACGTGCGAGGGTCTTCACAGTTATAAGCATTCTGGGTACGAGAATGAGTTATAAGAAGTTACCAACGATAAAAAATAATACTTAAGCATAACTGATTTAAATAAAGAAAGAGTATCTGTGTTAAGGTCAAGTTTGTCTGCAAGAGAGTTCCAAATTCGGCAAGTTCTGATGACGTAGGATTTTGTTAAAATTGTTAGGTTACAAGAAACTAAGAATTCAGAAAATACGAAGAAAGCAACAAAGTATACGCATCTAGAAGCCTTGAGACGACACTTAATATCAACAGAATACTGAACAAACAATGAAAAGCTGACAAAAGTTAAACTAACCTTTTTAAAATTATTTAAGTTTTTTTTGGAAAGATTATGTTTCCGTATAATATATCAATTATAGGGATATTTCATCCCTCAGGGTAAACTTTTGTGGAATACCCCTCGCTCCAGGTCTATAATTGATGAAAATATTACTAACAAGAATGGTAGAAACGGGATGAGATACTCCGTAGTTAAGTCTTTCTATCAAATAAATCAAGACTAAGGGGGTGTTTATATGGAGGAGAGTCAGCCCTTTACCTTGGTAGGGCTAGCCCTAGTAAGAGGACTGGAATTTACCTCGTGTTTACATGAGCTTTTTTGGTAGGGCTAGCCCTAGTAAGAGAGCTGGAATTTACCTCGTGTTTACATGAGCTTTTTTGGTAGGGCTAGCCCTAGTAAGAGAGCTGGAATTTACCTCGTGTTTACATGAGCTTTTTTGGTAGGGCTAGCCCTAGTAAGAGAGCTGGAATTTACCTCGTGTTTACATGAGCTTTTTTGGTAGGGCTAGCCTTAGTAAGAGAGCTGGAATTTACCTCGTGTTTACATGAGCTTTTTTGGTAGGGCTAGCCCAAGTAAGAGAGCTGGAATTTAACTCGTGTTTACATGAGCTTTTTTGATAGGGCTAGCCCTAGTAAGAGGGCTGGAATTTACCTCGTGTTTGCATGAGCTTTTTTGGTAGGGCTAGCCCTAGTAAGAGAGCTGGAATTTACCTCGTGTTTACATGAGCTTTTTTGGTAGGTCTAGCCTTAGTAAGAGGGCTGGAATTTACCTTGTGTTCACATGAGCTTTTTTGGTAGGGCTAGCCCTAGTAAGAGAGCTGGAATTTACCTCGTGTTTACATGAGCTTTTTTGGTAGAGCTAGCCCTAGTAAGAGGGCTGGAATTTACCTCGTGTTTACATGAGCTTTTTGGTAGGGCTACCGCCAGTAAGAGAGCTGGAATTTACCTCGTGTTTACATGAGCTTTTTTGGTAGGGCTAGCCCTAGTAGGAGGGCTGGAATTTACCTCGTGTTTACATGAGCTTTTTTGGTAGGACTAGCCCTAGTAAGAAGGCTGGAATTTACCTCGCGTTGGCTTGTTTACCGACTTGTGCAGCTTTCCCACGAAGCCCGAAATCATGTTTTCACAAACACCATTTGAATTTATAACAAACACATGAACAAACGCAACTTCAGTAAAATAAAAAGTTCACCAAAAAATATTAGTAAAGGCAAACTTCGCCATGTATACTGAGCTTCGATTAGCTAGCCCTACATGGGAAATTTTCAGCCCTCCAGGCGACATCTCTGGTTGTCAAATTTTTACAAGGAATTACGCTGAGATGTGGGATCTCGGTCAAGAGGGCTAGCCCTACCAAGAGAACTGGCCCTCCTCCGTATAAATACCCCCTAAATCACCACCAAAACTATTAATAGCTCGTCGTTAGCCTGCAAGCAGGCTCAACGCAGCGCTGTGACCACATTTCACAGCAAAGGAGGGCCTGCCCGCAGGCTAGCTCGTCGTGAAATAATGCAGTATTTAGGGCAAGTTTATTCACATGGTTCTTTAATTAGTTCTCTATTTTGGCAGCGTTCGACATTACATCTAAAGGGCCCAACATATTTACATCGTGGGTGGGTCGTGATGAAAATGTCAGTTTGTGGACATACTCAATGCGTTGACTTGCGAGATCTTTCCAAGAATCGAAACGTCTTTGTTTACTTCACTCGTGATTACATTCCTTTGCTAATTATGCTTGTTATTACCCTGATCTCAGAGTTTTATAGCGGAAAGACAGGAGAGGAGAGAAAAGCTCTGGTAGTAAGCAGTACGAACCTCACTCTCATGTAATTCAGGTACATTTGGCTACAAATTTCATAGGCTACTCTGATACAGGTTTAACAGGCAATCATATCACGCTAGTAATAAGAAGTTTAGCGAATGAAAACTCTTAGCTATATAGGGTTATCGAACACATTCTGTTCAGCTAGAATTCTATTGGAGCGGTTTGATCAATTGTACCGTTTCCTAACCAGAGGTTTCCTCTTCTCTCTCGTTTTACCGCTATAATTAAATTATGAGAGAGAAAACCTCTAGCAGTCTATCTGGGACCAGGGTAGACTTGCTCCAAGTCTGCCTCTTGTTGTTTCGAGACGGGTTTGTTTCGAGATAAAAGGCGGTGGGCCACGGGAAGAAAATCGGCGAGCGAAAACCCGCGGGCGGAAAACCCGCGGGCGGAAAACCCGCGGGCGGAGGAAAAAGGAGGGAGGGAGAGGCAGACTTATTTCCCTTGAAGAAATTCGAATCCTATTATATATTCGGCGCGAAAATTGATTGACAAGTGTGCGGCAGAGATCAGTGATGTACGGTTCGATTTCACTGTGTTTTCACGCGCCGCATGGGGGGCAAAGAAAGTACGCCGACGAAAGTTCATTCTCGCCTAGATATTTCGCCATTCATCAACGCGGCCGGTTGTCACAAGACAGACCGATTGGGCTTCTTCCACAACTGTGTTTGATTTGCTTGACATGAAATCGAAAGATATGCCTCGGCAACTTGCCTCTGCTGATCTCTTATCGTTCTATAACCACATTTATTGGCTCCGTAAATAATAGCATCCTTTATTGATCTCATTTTCGGCTTGATCACTCTGTGTAACTCTGTTGTTCCACTGACCTTCTATTCGCCATTTTGCTCGCCCGCGTGAATTGAAACTTTTGTTTGTGTACTGATATTCTCTTTTGTGTATTGCACATACGGGCCACCGTAAGTCTGGGACCAGGGAAGCTTATTGACTCGTTATTTGAGGCCCAACGAACACTCAACTGAGTTTGCTCACTTGCTCAAATGCTCACTTCAATAGATTGATGCAAATAAAAAACATATTTTATTACACAATCATGAACAATTTTAGCAATTATACTATTCTGCAGAGAGTGTAACTACAAAATTCATCGGCTGCTAATAAACTTACTGGAAATATAGTAAGGTTAGATATACTGCCGAAACAGAGAACGTAGGAGTCTAACGTTTCGAGCGAAAGCCCTTCGTAAGAGAGAAACGTAAAGAGTGTAAACAAACAACGAGCTTATATACGAAAGGTAATCATGTGAAAATTACCTTTCGTATATAAGCTCGTTGTTTGTTTACACTCTTTACGTTTCTCTCTGACGAAGGGCCTTCGCTCGAAACGTTAAGCCCTGGTCAAATGAGGAGAGTTGATGAGAGTTGGCAAGTGAGAGTTTGTCTGAGAGTTTTCTCAACTCTCATGCCCCGGTCAAACGAGGATGAGAGTTGATGCGATTTGACATGAGAGTTGACGAGAGTTGTAGGATTTACCGCGCGTAGCAGGGAGACTAGGAACGAATTTCGAGGTAAACAAAGTTCGTATTTTTACAATCTCGTGCTGAACAAATAAATAGACAGATATATTTTGCATTCTTGCCTTTTCTTGTCACGAAAAGTCACGAATACAGTCTTTTATAGCCGCTAAACTCTCATCAACTCTCATATGCCAACTCTCATGACCGGTCAAACGAGCAAAAACTCCCATCAACTCTCATTAAAATTTGAACCAGCTCAAAGTTGATGAGAGTTGATAAGAGTGCATGAGAGTCGATGAGAGTTGGTGGTCAAACGCGACCGAGAGTTGCAACTCTCATCAATTCTCATCCTCGTTTGACCGGGCCTTTAGACTCCTACGTTCTCTGTTTCGGCAGTTATCTAACCTTACTATATTTCGATTGTTGTTTCTACACTGCCTACGCAGCACGCTACTTTTATTACTGTCAAGTTCTATTTATATGATATACTGGAGTTGCCATATTTGAAAGAAAGTAACTTTAAATTTCGGCACTACTAGGCCTAAAGTATTTTGTTCTAAATCTGGAACGTAACAGTCTTTAAAATGAAACGACATATAATCATTGGCAATATAATACGTAGGGACTTCACAATTGCGCAAACAATTAAATGGTATAATTGCTTATAAATGATACAGAAACAAACAATTCGCTTTGCAATTAAAGAATACGTATTTTGTCGTTTGCCTCATAAAAGTTGATATTCAGCCTCCATGCTGCAGAACTTGGCAGAGTGAGGTGGAATTCTTGCTTGGCTTGTAAAACAAGAGACAACTTTGAGGTGGTACAATCCAATGTTAGTTCGACTGTATCTCCTTGCTTACAGGTGTTTTTCAGAGCATTGTTGTATGATACTTTTCCGTTGATGTAAACCTTATTGCTGCTACCAAGAGACCAGCCATATGCACCAGACCAATCATATGAGGTATCATCTGTTGGCACGATATCCGCTTTCACAATTCCAACAAACATCCAGTTATTATTCAGGAGAGACTCAAGCTTTAGTTTCCAACGTATAATTCCATCTTGATAAGTATTCACCCCAAGAACATATTTATGCCTAGAGTTTGGTCCATTTACAGCGACCCTACCTTTTTCTTGAATAGTAATGACATTGCTGTGTCGTCCGAACGAGTCTTCTGCATCAGGTGTTATCTTTAGCTCTTTTCCCAACCCCAAATAAACAACAAGGCTGTTGAAATTCATCACCTGCTCGCGGGAAACCTTAGGTACTATTGCAGGGTGCTTTGGAGTTTCAATTTTCTTAGCGCGAAGATAGTTGAGTATCAAACTAAAATGGTGTGGATTCAAATCAAGGAAGACGCGGCCATCTTTGTCACGTGCAAGTTTCCGTTCCCATCGTCCGTTGAACATTGTGGCTAGCAAAGAACCATTAACTTGACGTAGAGTCGACCGTTTCGTGCTCATCTTTTGTCCACCGATATTTAACTGAATAATTTCATCATTGTTCACAGTAACGCCTTTCATTCGTTCTTTTTCCAAGTTGTACGCGTCGAGTTCCGCTTTTATTTTCCTTCGTTCCCCACCAACGATTTCTTCGAATTTTGTCTTGAAACGTTTTGACATTGCGTCAAATTGGGTCACCAAGTTTTCTCCTTGTACACCAAAAGTATGTAGACTCAGCGCAATAAGAAATATTGCGCAAATGATCTTCATAATCACTACTGGACTTTTTGACCAAATGATGCTTCGCTGCTTCTTTTGTTGTCCTACGAAGGTTAGTCTCTTCGCTGACGTTCTGGTGGCTCGCTATAAACACTCCCCAACTAACGTCTGCTGAAACGAGCCACACATTCCATTCCCTTTGTGTACATGGACCAATGAAATTACACCATTGTGCTAATTAGATAAAGATAAAAGCGTCCTGGGCTGTGTTGTTATGTGTATTTATTAACTTGTTTTAATAGTCGAAAGCTAATATTTTGAAAAGTTTAGCCTAGAACTTCATGAAATTTACGAAGAATATTGTTTTGACTATACTCTTGCTTCCTGTGCAAACAAATAAGCGTGAAAGTCAGTGCAGGGCGTATAAACAGCGTAAGAGAAATTTAAGATTGTAAACAAAAGCTCAAAGCTAAAGTGTTTAGTGTCCGAAGCGACTGCCCAAATTAGTTTACTTGAAAGCTAACATTTCACTTACTATAGCACTGTGCTATAGCTCAGAGCTTTACAAAATTTACGAAGAATATTGTTTTGACTATGTTCTTGCTTCCCATGCAAACATGTGCAAACAAATAAGCGCGAAAGTCAGTGCAGAGCGTATAAACAGCGTAAGAGAAATTTAAGATTGTAAACAAAAGCTCAAAGCTAATAAGGTGTTTAGTGTCTGAAGCAATCTCGTCCCCAGAGCCAAATTGCCCCGGTGTCTGAAGCGACTGCCCGAATTAGTTTACTTGAAAGCTAATATTTTGCTTAATATAGCTCAGAGCCTTACAACATTTACGAAGAATGGTATTACAGTATGAATATGTTCTTGCTGGTCGTGTAAATAAATATGTGCGAAAAGCTACAAGTGTCGGCGAAATGTATCTGGCGGATAATAATTTTTTATCGGGATGTCTGGCCATCTCGATGATATTACTCAGCTTAATAATATATATTCCAGGCAGTGACGCTGTTAACTTTATTTCATGTACATGTATTCATATCACGATTCACAGTTACAACATCATCTTATTGATTCTATTTACGCAAAATTTTTACTAAACTAGAATGTTCGCTGTGATTGGTCGGATTAAGGGAATGGAATGTGTGGCTCGTTTCAGCAGACCTTGGTTGGGAATAAACGTGAACCATAAGAAGGTCTGCGAAGGAGACTATACGAAGGTCTGTATTTGATAGCGTTGAGTGACTATAATTACCGGAATCCTTTGCCCATATCCTGGTAGGTAGGCAGGCAGGCAGGCAGGCAGGCAGGCAGGCAGGCAGGCAGGCAGGCAGGCAGGCAGGCAGGCAGGCAGGCAGGCAGGAAGGAAGGAAGGAAGGAAGGAAGGAAGGAAGGAAGGAAGGAAGGAAGGAAGGAAGGAAGGAAGGAAGGAAGGAAGGAAGGAAGGAAGGAAGGAAGGAAGGAAGGAAGGAAGGAAGGAAAAGCGCACCCGAAAGCCTGAAACTGAAGTGATCACGCAGGACCTCCGTGAAAATCACTCTGGTGGGCGGAGCTTTCCTGCATAAATATTGTTATAATAATAAATGATAATCACAACCACCATTCAACTCTGATCCCAACCCTACTTCTAATATTTTGACCCTAAACTCAATCTCAACCCCCCACCACCACCCCACCCCCTAGCAACCCTAAAACCCAGCCACAACTCCACGGTGACCCCAAGCGTAGTAAACCACAACCCACCGGCGAGAAAAACTTACAGCGATTTTCTGTTGAGTTTGGAGATAGATAGTTTTATTTAAAAGTTTGATCGTTGAAACGCACAAGTTGCCAAGGGAAATTCGAAACGTCGTCGTGAGAATTTGAATGTTGTTGGACAAATTTAAAAGTTTGGGCAACGCCTTAATTTCTATGGGTTAAAATGCGCAAACATTCGAATTTCCCATGGGGACGCGTGTCAAACTGTGAAACGATCAAACTTTTCAAGCAGTATACGTAACTTGCAGAATTTAATTCGTCTCGTGTAATTAAGTACTGTCGTTTGACTCGACCTCATCAGTCAATTCCAGCGTTGCCCATCCCCCCTGGGCCAATCTCCAGGCATTTGCATTTTAAAATTTTTTTAATGCAAATGCCCTCACCCGGGGTAAAAAAGTGGATGACAAATGCCCCGCCAATCGGAAGTGGGATTTTTCGAGTGAAGCGACTTTTTGCTTTTGTCTTGGCTGATTAGTTCCACATTTTCGCCAAGTGGAAATCGCTTCGATCTCTGTCGCCTGAGATCAGAAATATGAGCTTGTTGAACGCCCACTAAACGTCTGTAATGTAAAGTTTTCTATGCGCGAATAGTCAGCTGGGCGAAATTACACTTGCTTACAAACGTACCACATGCACTACACGTATACGTACCCCTTATAATATAAAGCAAGTAAGCAACTAGGTTAGATTTATAACGTTTCTCTCTGACGAAGGACCTGAGTTTTTGACGTTTTTCTCTGACGAAGGGCCTTCGCTCGAAACCGGCGTTAGAAAAGCTACGTTCAATATAAATTTCGGTAGTACTCAAACCTTACCGTATATTCGTTTTGTATTTCAACACTGCCTACGCGGCACAAGCTAGGTAAGGTAAAATCCGGCTCCTGTGGCTGTTTTAACCCCGTTTTTCAGTACTAGGCGACTTTTTTCGCGCGAAGCGACTTTTTCTTTTGTCTCATGAGCTCTGAAGCCGGTTTTCCACTAGGCGAGTTTTTTTCGCATTCCGAAGTTGATGGGAGGACTGGGGACGAATGTTAAAAAGTGCCTAAATTAAGAAACGAACCAAATCACTAAAAAGACCACCTCAAAATTAGTAAGTATACAAAGTTTGAAGACATTTACATGAATATCCTTTGAATAATAAGCTTTCGAAAATCGCGATATTTACTATGAAATGTACTGTGATTTTTGTTTTTGGGATGCGCGTCCCAAAAGCAATCTTTTAATCAGCAATTTCACAATCTTCGAAAGGTAATAATTCGTAGGTTATTCATGTAAACGTCTTCAAACTTTGTATACTTACTCATTTTGTGGTGGTCTTTTTAGTGATTTGGTTCATTTCTTTATTAGGGGACTTTTTAACACTTGTCCCCAGTCCACTCATCAACTTCGGAATGGCTAATTCAGTAGATTTCTGATTAGTTCCAGTTGTTCACCTCCTTCTGCTCTGGTTTGTTGTGGGTTATAGTGTTTAGAATGTTTCCATACTGTACAGTTAGCAGGTCCATTTGTTGTGCAGTGGTTGAACCCAGTAATGGTGTGTAATCGCCATCTACAATGGTGAAATCTGCCCAATGGGTTGTCGCGTTCTTGGAGTTTACCAGCTTCAGTCGTGCAGTTCCAATCACTGGCATTGTGGACTTGGAATACATGACCAATTTATTCTTTGTACGGCGAATTAGTGTGCTCTTCGGAATATATTTGGCAGGAATGACATTGCAAGAGGACCCGGAGTCTACAAGCATTCTCACGGGATGGTGGTCGATTTGCATAGTGGCGAAAATTTTCCCTGACTCCTTTCCTTGTGAAATGTGCATAACGCTTTGCTCATCTTCAGTGATGGATATAGTGAGAATATCGCTGTCGTCGCTTTCGACCTCGACCGTATTGACTGGCTTTCTCTTTGAGGAGAGGCATTTCGCTGCAAAATGATTTGCTTTACCACACTTCGGACATGTTTTTCCAAACGCTGGGCAGTTGTTCCTACCTCTGATATGTCGGCGACCACAATAACGGCATTCGAAAATCCCCCCCGTCTTAGTTGCGTCATTCTTGGAAGGCTTCTTCTTGGAATTTGCTGTGAAATTGACATCACTCGCCGGAAGTGTGTCGTTTGCTGCCATGGCGCTTAATTGCGATTTCGTAGCTTCGGTGGCCCTACAAACATCAATGCATTTGTCGTATGTAAGGTCCGAGATTTGGAGGAGTTTTCTTCGTATGCTGTTATCTATTATTCCACAGACAAGTCTGTCCCTTATCATTTCTTCTTTTAAAACGCCAAAGTTGCATGAACTTGCCGAGTCTCTGAGAACAGTGGCGTAGGCATCGATGGATTCGTCAGAGTTTTGGGCTCTGTTGTTAAACTTGTATCTTTCATAGATGATATTTGTCTTCCCGCTGCAATACTCGTTCCATAATTCCAGAATCTTGGTGATATCCTTCTTTTCATCTTCCGTTTTAAATGGCAATCCGTTATGAATCTTTAGCGCTTCGTGGGCAATGCATGTTTTGAATGTAGCAACGCGATATTCATTACTTTGCTGATTCAGATTGGTTACAAATTCGTAGGCGTCCCAAATTTGTTTCCATTGCTTCCAGTTTTGTTTCAGATCACCTTTGAGGTTGATGTTCGGCGGTATCGGCACTTTGCTCGTGAACATTTGTGGTGGTGTTATGTTTGGCTGGTTTACTGCTGCGTTAGCCGTCGATGGCTGCTCTGAATCCGACATTGTTTTGTGACGTTCCTTATTATAGTAAGTTGTTCTTCTACTCCTGACACCATGTAAAGTTATGTTAACTTTGGTTATAGAAAAGGTTTATTATGTTCACTAAATAGCTTGTTGTACAATCCAGACCAAGCTCGAATCACCCGGTCCTAAATCCCCCACACTTCCGGTCCTTTGATTGGCTTTATAGTAGCCAATCAGCAGTATCGTTACATATGCAAATAAAAAACATATTTTATTACACAATCATGAACAATTTTAGCAATTATACTATTCTGGAGAGAGTGTAACTACAAAATTCATCGGCTGCTAATAAACTTACTGTCAAGTTCGAAATATAGTAAGGTTAGATATACTGCCGAAACAGAGAACGTATAGGAGGAGTCTAACGTTTCGAGCGAAGGCCCTTCGTCAGAGAGAAACGTAAAGAGTGTAAACAAACGAGCTTATATACGAAAGGTAATCATGTGAAGATTACCTTTCGTATATAAGCTCGTTGTTTGTTTACACTCTTTACGTTTCTCTCTGACGAAGGGCCTTCGCTCGAAACGTTAAGCCCTGGTCAAACGAGGATGAGAGTTGATGAGAGTTGGCAAGCGAGAGTTTGTCTGAGAGTTTTCTCAACTCTCATGCCCCGGTCAAACGAGGATGAGAGTTGATACGATTTGAGTGACCATGAGAGTTGACGAGAGTTGTAGGATTTACCGCGCGTAGCAGGGAGACTATTTTTACAATCTCGTGCTGGACAAATAAATAGACAGATATATTTTGCATTCTTGCCTTTTCTTGTCACGAAAAGTCATGAATACAGTCTTTTCTAGCCGCTAAACTCTCATCAACTCTCATATGCCAACTCTCATGACCGGTCAAACGAGCAAAAACTCCCATCAACTCTCATTAAAATTTGAACCAGCAAAGTTGATGAGAGTGCGTGAGAGTGCGTGAGAGTGCGTAAGAGTCGAGAGAGAGAGAGAGAGAGAGAGAGAGAGAGAGAGAGAGAGAGAGAGAGAGAGAGAGAGAGAGAGAGAGAGAGAGAGAGACAGAGAGAGAGAGACAGAGAGAGAGAGAGAGAGAGAGAGAGAGAGAGAGAGAGAGAGAGAGAGAGAGAGAGAGAGAGAGAGAGAGAGAGAGAGAGAGAGAGAGAGAGAGAGAGAGAGAGAGAGAGACAGAGAGAGAGAGACAGAGAGAGAGAGAGAGAGAGAGAGAGAGAGAGAGAGAGAGAGAGAGAGAGAGAGAGAGAGAGAGAGAGAGAGAGAGAGAGAGAGACAGAGAGAGAGAGAGAGAGAGAGAGAGAGAGAGAGAGAGAGAGAGAGAGAGAGAGAGAGAGAGAGAGAGAGAGAGAGAGAGAGAGAGAGAGAGAGAGAGAGAGAGAGAGAGAGAGAGAGAGAGAGAGAGAGAGAGAGAGAGAGAGAGAGAGTTGGTGGTCAAACGCGACCGAGAGTTGCAACTCATCGACTCTCATCAACTCTCATCCTCGTTTGACCGGGCCTTTAGACTCCTACGTTCTCTGTTTCGGCAGTATATCTAACCTTACTATATTTCGATTGTTGTTTCAACACTGTCTACGCAGCACGCTACTTTTATTACTACTGTCAAGTTCTATTTATATGATATACTGGAGTTGCCATATTTGAAAGAAAGTAACTTTAAATTTCGGCACTACTAGGCCTAAAATATTTTGTTCTAGATCTGGAACGTAACAGTCTTTAAAATGAAACGACATATAATCATTGGCAATAATACGTAGGGACTTCACAACTGCGCAAACAATTAAATGGTATGATTACTTATAAATGATACAGAAACAAACAATTCACTTTGCAATTAAAGAATACGTATTTTGTCGTTTGCTCCATGTAAGTTGATATGCAGCCTCCATGCTGCAGAACTTGGCAGAGTGAGGTGGAATTCTTTCTTGGCTGGTAAAACAAGAGACAACTTTGAGGTGGTACAATCCAATATAAGTTCAACTGTATCTCCTTGCTTGCAGGCGTTTTTCAGAGCAGCGTTGTGTGACGTTACTCCGTTGGTGTAAACCTGATAGTTGTCACCAAGAGACCAGCTATATGAACCAGACCAGCCATACGAGCTATCACTTGATGGCACGGTATCCGCTTTCACAATTCCAACCAACATCCAGTGATTATTCAGGAAAGACTCAAGCTTTAGTTTCCAACGTATAATTCCAGATTGATAAGTATTCGCCCCAAGAACATATTTATGCCCAGAGTTTGGTCCATTTACAGCGACCCTACCTTTGTCTTGAATAGTAATGCCAGTGCTGTGTAGTCTGAACGAGTCTGTATAAAGAGTTATCGTTAGTTCTTTTTCCAATCCCAAATAAACAACAAGGCTGTTGAAATTCATCACCTGCTCGCGGGAAACCTTAGGTACTATTGCAGGGTGCTTTGGAGTTTCAATTTTCTTAGCGCGAAGATAGTTGAGTATCAAACTAAAATGGTGTGGATTCAAATCAAGGAAGACGCGACCATCTTTGTCACGCGTAAGATTCCGTTCCCATCGTCCGTTGAACATTGTGGCGAGCAAAGAACCATTAACTTGACGTAGAGTCGACCGTTTCGTGCTCATCTTTTGTCCACCGATATTTAACTGAATAATTTCATCATTGTTCACAGTAACACCTTTCATTCGTTCCTTTTCCAAGTTGTACGCGTCGAGTTCCGCTTTCATTTTCTTTCGTTCCCCACCAACGATTTCTTCGAATTTTGTCTTGAAACGTTTTGACATTGCGTCGAATTTGGTCACCAAGTTTTCTCCTTGTACACCAAGAGTATCTAGACTCAGCGCAATAAGAAATATTGCGCAAATGATCTTCATAATCACTACTGGACTTTTTGATCAAATGATGCTTGGCTGCTTCTTTCGTTGTCCTACGAAGGTTAGTCTCCTTCGCAGACGTTCTTGTGCTGAAACGAGCCACACATTCCATTCCCTTTGTGTACATGGACCAATGAAATTACACCATTGTCGTGCTAATTAGATAAAGATAAAGCATAGATAATGGACCGGAAACGTTGTTTGCACAACTTGCTATATATGGTAATTACACACTTAAAAGCAGCTAATGCACCTATTGCTGAAATTAGACAAAAGTGTAATATCACTTAAGTTCAGCAGTGTCTGATTTTAGCCATGTGGGACCACCCGTTAGGTGCATTGCCCGCTTATAAGCGTATAACTAGGAGTTACTATCGCAAGGAAAGTGCTGCCTTCTTGCCACATGAACTGAATGCAAAATTAACTTGTACAAATACAAAGCCACACTGTATGTATCAATTTATTTTGTAGTCAAAATTGAGATTACAACACTCGGTTTGAAAAGTGTACAAAAACTACTTCCAGTTCACAAATCACAACCAACACATTGGAGTGGGTTATTGTCAACACTGAATTTTTGGTACCAACTATAATGGATTTGAAATTCTAAACATCAATAGAAATATGCTACCAGAAATAGAATAGTTTGGAATTCAGAATGACACATGTCTATAAATCATTGTCATGTCATTTGTTGACTATTCTTGTTTAATAGATGTACTGTAGATGCTGCATCTGGAATTTTTACTTTTTGGTAATCAAATGTTTCCTAACAGTCTTTTCTTTGCCCCATATATGCATATATTTCATAAATCATATCTGTCCAGTAAGAATACAGCAAATCCATAACATGTACAGCAAATTGTCCAATCCAAAACAACTCTGAAGCACATTACACAGGATTCCTCACGACAAATATATCATTTTGTATATAGAAGATTTCATTCCATTACAGATGATGAAGTATATCCATATAAAACTTTTTGGTAATCAAATGTTTCCTAACAGTCTTTTCTTTGCCCCATATATGCAGATATTTCATAAATCATATCTGTCCAGTGAGAATACAGCAAATCCATAACATGTACAGCAAATTGTCCAATCCAAAACAACTCTGATGCACATTACACAGGATTCCTCACGACAAATATATCATTTCGTATATAGAGATTTCATTCCATTACAGATGATGAAGTATATCCATATAAAATTATTTGGTAACAAACATTTTGTTGAAGTAAAAATCGATTTCTGTGTAATCCAGCTGTTCAAGTGGCAGCAGTAGTGCAATTGATTAACAATGGTTTCAGTCAGAGTTCCAAAACTATAAAGTCATCTCAGATTTAAAAAATTTGTTGAACTCTGAATATATAAAATAAACTTACAGATTTAATCACTTTGACATTGATATTAAAATCATCATAAGTCATCTTAGATTTATGAAATTTGTTGAACTCTGAATATATAAACTATAAACTTACAGATATAATCACTTTGACATGATACTGTATTAAAATCATCATAAATCTCGATATTTATAATGAACCTAGTCTCCCTCGCAGCCGTTGTTAGGGTCGCCGTCCCAAACTCGCTCCCCACCAGCGGCTGCTCACTCGAGCAACACATTCCATTCCCGCATCTGACCAATCAGAGCAAGCCTTCCAAAATCTGGAAAGCCGACCTTCACCTTGGCATGTCCTTGCCTCGGTATTTTGATGGCGAGCAGGTGTGTGATTTACGTTTAAAACGTTTAAAATAAAAGATCTTAATCCCTATCAACGGAAAGCAGTTGTCCAATTTGTCCAAGGGAATACTGATGTTTGTAAACTTTCCTACCGAGTGTGGTAAATAGCTGATTTTCCAAGCGCCGATACAATCTCAAAGGTTTCTGGCCATGGCCCATGTTATTGTGGTGGTTTCTCCGCTTGTGAAGCTTTTAATATGCAAGAACAAGTAATTCACCCACGAAGTCTTAGGATTTCTTCGGTTAGCTTGAGCAACATTGAAGAAAAGAAATTAAAATACGTAGAAGAAGCAATATTCTCGATCGGTAATTTAATACGCACACCTCGCAAACACTTGTAGCCTTTTCAAAAGTTTTCGTACGCATTTATTGACATGAGCGGCAAGAACATAATTAAAATACCATTCTTCGTAAATTTCGTGAACTTCTAAGCTAAATTACTCGAAATATTAACTTTCAAGTAAACACACTATACTAGTCGCTCTCTTGTTGTTCACCCCATTTCCGTCGGGCTTGTGTTTACATCTTTTATTTCCGTGACGCTCATAACTTCAACGCTTGTTTATCTGCATGTGGTGAAAGAGGATAATCAAAATAGCATTCTTCAAAAATTCGGCGAAGTTCTAAGCTATACTTCTGAAAATATTCGTGATTTCAAGTGCCGTGCGGTACGCAGATAATTTTCAGACTTCGGTAATAATTTGAGCACACCGTGTGGCCCACACGCTTCACATTGACTTTTACGCACCTTTGTTTGCATGGGCAGAAAGAACATAGTCAAAACATTATTCTTCGTAAATTTTGTAATGTTCTAAGCTAAACTTTTCGAAATATTAGCTTTCGATTAAACAAGCTTTACAACAACAACGCTTGCCTCGTCGCTCGCAAAAGGCTGGCGTTTAATTTTAGCAGTGATCATGTTGTAATCTCATTGGTTCATTATACAAAGGGAATGGAATGTGTTGCTCGAGTGAGCAGCCGCTGGTGGGGAGCGAGTTTGGGACGGCGACCCTAACAACGGCTGCGAGGGAGACTAATCTGATGCTTGATTAAAGGAATCACTTGTAAATCTTGTACTTTTTAACATGAAGTACCGGTGAAATTTTCCGCTGACTAATTGTACGTGGATGTAGAAAAAGTAGCAAATCCGCAAATGTCGTGTAGTATATGTCTAGGATCCACGTTCAACTGAATTTCTTTGACTTGGGTGTAAAATAACTGTTTTTCTGAAAGTTCCTAAACAGCGACATGGACGGCGAAGATTTACTGGCAAAATTTGACGCAATGACCAAGCGTTTCAAGGCAGAATTCGAAGAAATTATCGAAGGAGAGAGAGCGAAAATGAAAGCGGAAGTAGACGCATACAACGTCGAGAAGGAACGAATGAAAGCTGTTATCGTAAACGACAATGACATTATTCATTTGAATGTTGGTGGACAAAAGATGACAACCAAAAGATCAACTCTTTGTCAAGTTGAAGGATCTTTGCTCGCTTCGATGTTTAGCGGGCGGTGGGAAGATAGTCTGGAGCGCGACAAAGATGGCTGCGTCTTCTTCGATTTTAATCCACAATATTTTGGTCTCATTTTGGATTATCTTCGCGCCAAGAGGGTTGAAACTCCAGAAAATCCTGCGCCATTACCTAAGGTTGCTTCAGAGCAGCTGAAGAATTTCAATAATTTTGTTGAGTATCTTGGCTTGAAGGAAGAGCTGGTGCCAAAGGGAATTAATGAGTCGTTCAAATAACACAGCACAGAAATAACTTTTGAAGAAGATGCTGCCGTTGCATTGCGTGGACCAAACCGAGGGCATAAATATGTTCTTGGTGAAAATACTTATCAAGATGGAGTAATACGTTGGCAGCTGAAGCTTGAGTCTTTCCAGAATAATAACTGGATGTTTGTTGGAATTGTGAAAGCGGATACCGTACCATCGGGTGATGCCTCATATCGCTGGTCTGGTTCGTATGGTTGGGCTCTTGGTGGGACCAGTGAAGTTTACACCAACGGCCAACATTCACACGTGTAAGCAAGGAGATACACCTGTAAGCAAGGAGATACAGTTGAACTTATATTGGATTGTACCACCTCAAAGTTGTCTCTTGTTTTACCAGCCAAGCAAGAATTCCACCTCACTCTGCCAAGTTCTGTAGCATGGAAGCTGCATATCAACTTACACGGGGCAAATGACAAAATACGTATTCTTTAGTTTTAAAGTGCAGTGTTTGTTATTATCTATCATTTACCATATGTATTATTTAGCTTTATACTTCTTTGTTTGTCTACATCATTTTGACATGTGTCACAGATGACTAAACCTTTATATTTTTAATGTAAATACCCTGGCAGTATGACATGGGGTGGGGTGGGGCATATAACAGGCTACAATGCTCCACCCTTGGGTCAGAAAATGGAAGTCAAATGCCACCACCCCAGTGGTAGATAATACTTTCCATGTTGATATTTCTCTGCTAAACATCTTTTTGATTTGGGTGAGTTGATCTGTTGATGAGATTTTGTCAACATGACAATCTTAATGAACATTGTAGCATGGTATATAGACTTTCCATCTTGCCTTCATTTTATTATCTTGTAACACAATTATATTATATTTTGATGCACATAATACAAGATTTTGCAACTCACGTTTATTGCTGTACTATGGAAAATGTATGATTATGGCAATTAGAATTATTTTTGGTCATTCTAAATGAACCACCCCAATACCTCAGGACAGACTAATGTCTGGTCACCAAGTGAATATGGAAATAAACACTCAAAGTTATTGTGTTTATGTTGACTTTGTTATGTACTTATAGCTACACTTTCTACGAACATTATGCTTGATTCATCAACAATCGATTAACCAAAAGGAATCACTCGTAAATCTTGTACTTTTAACATGAAGTACCAGTGAAATTTTCCGCTGACTAATTGTACGTGGATGTAGAAAAAGTAGCAAATGTTGAGTCACAGAATAAAGACTATACAGAAGGGCCACTCGGGTCGGAACCTTTGAAGTTTTTGTCTCCGCGCATGACGCATTACGCATCTTGCTCAGCCGGTAAACTGCATGTTCTGGCCAATAAGCACGCTGAACTGGCTGTCCTAGCCAGTAAACTGCATATTTTTGCATAAAAATACGAGGACACGTTGTACCGCTAAGTGGCCCTTCTGTATAGTCTTTATTCTGTGGTTGAGTTGTATATGTCTTGGATCTACGTTCAACTGAATTTCTTTGACTTGTGTGTAAAATAACTGTTTTTCTGAAAGCTCCTGAACAGCGACATGGACGGCGAAGATTTACTGGCAAAATTTGACGCCTTGACCAAGCGTTTCAAGGCAGAGTTCGAAGAAATTGTCGAAAGGGAGAGAGCGAAAATGAAAGCGGAAGTAGACGCATACAACGTCGAGAAGGAACGAATGAAAGCTGTTACCGTTAATGACAATGAAATTATTCATTTGAATGTTGGTGGACAAAAGATGACAACCAAAAGATCAACTCTTTGTCAAGTCGAAGGATCTTTGCTCGCTTCGATGTTTAGTGGGCGGTGGGAAGATGGTCTGGAGCGCGACAAAGATGGCTGCGTCTTCTTCGATTTTAATCCACAATATTTTGGTCTCATTTTGGATTATCTTCGCGCCAAGAGGGTTGAAACTCCAGAAAATCCTACGCCATTACCCAAGGTTGCTTCAGAACAGCTGAAGAATTTCAATAATCTTGTTGAGTATCTTGGCTTGAAAGAAGAGCTGGTGCCAAAGGGAATTAATGAGTCGTTCAAACAACACAGCACAGAAATAACTATTGAAGAAGATGGCGCCGTTGCATTGCATGGACCAAAGTCAGGGCATAAATATGTTCTTGGTGAGAATACTTATCAAGATGGAGTAATACGTTGGCAGCTGAAGCTTGAGTCTTTCCAGGATAATAACTGGATGTTGCTTGGAATTGTGAAAGCGGATACAGTACCATCAAATGATAGCTCGTATGGCTGGTCTGGTTCGTATGGTTGGGCTCTGGGTAATTCCAGTCAAGTTTGGACCAACGGGCAAGAATCAAACGTGGATTCTCCGATAAACACCTGTAAGCAAGGAGATACAGTTGAACTAATATTGGATTGTACCACCTCAAAGTTGTCTCTTGTTTTACCAGCCAAGCAAGAATTCCACCACACTCTGCCAAGTTCTGTAGCATGGAAGCTGCATATCAACTTACACGGGGCAAATGACAAAATACGTATTCTTTAGTTTTAAAGTGCAGTGTTTGTTATTATCTATCATTTACAATATGCATTATAGACCACTTTCATAATAGTGACTAAGTTGAATATTTTTATGTGCATCTTAGACCCTGTTTACACTAGAGCAAAAGTATCCAGATTCACATTGTTTTTTTCTTCCCATGAGGATGAAAAACAATGTGAATCCGGATACTTTTGGTCTGGTGTAAACAGGGCCTTAATAAGCCTTTCTGGCCTCGTTTGTGTGTCTGCAATTCAAAAGAATCTTTGCTTCATAATGAGGCTAGAAAGGCTCATTTAGATGCACATAAAAATTATTTAAAGTGAAGGCCTTTATGAAAGTGGGGTCTATTTAGCTTCAAACTTCTTTGTTTCTCTACATCATTTTAACCTGTGCCACAGATGACTTTAAAACCTTTATATTTTTAATGTAAATAGGGTTGGATGGGGGTGGGGCATATAACAGGCTACGATGCTCTACCCCTGGGTAAAAAAATGGAAGTCAAGTGCTGCCACCCCAATGGTAGATCATCATATTTCCATGTTGATATTTCTCTGCTAAACATCGTTGACTTGGTGAGTTGATCTGTTGATGAGATTTGTCAGCATGACAATCTTAAGCCTAGTTCTCATATGTCGCCGACGGTTGCTGATTTGTGATTTAGATGCATGTTAAAAACGGTAAAAAAGAAAAGTAATAAAGAACAATGCAGAAAGCAGTGCTTTTCTGCATTGTTCTTTATTACCTAACGTGCATCTGAATCATGGATCGGTGACAGTCGGCGACATATGAGAACTAGGCTTTAAGGAACATTGTAGCATGGTATATAGACTTTGCACGTTCCCTTCATTTTGTTATATTGTTAGCACAATTGTATTATATTTTGATTCACATAATACAACATTTTGCAAGTCAGGTTTATTGCTGTACTATGGAAAATGTATGGTTATGGCTATTAGAATTATTTTTGGTCATTCTAAATGAACCACCCAATACCTCAGCACAGACTAATGTCTGGTCATCAAGTGAATATGGAAATAAAAACTCAAAGTTATTGTGTTTATATTGACTTTGTTATGTACTTATAGCTCTATTTTCTACGAACATTATGCTTGATTCATCGACCAAAAGGAATCACTCGTAAATCTTGTACTTTTTAACATGAAGTACCCGTGAAATTTTCCGCTGACTAATTGTAACATTTGCAGATTTGCTACTTTTTCTACATCCACGTGAGTTCGTTCGGTTTAACTGAATTTCTTTGACTTGTGTGTAAAATAACTGTTTTTCTGAAAGTTCCTGAACAGCAACATGGACGGCGAAGATTTACTGGAAAAATTTGACGCCTTGACCAAGCGTTTCAAGGCAGAGTTCGAAGAAATTGTTGAAAGAGAGAGAGCGAAAATGAAAGCGGAAGTAGACGCATACAACGTCGAGAAGGAACGAATGAAAGCTGTTACCGTAAACGACAATGATATTATTCATTTGAATGTTGGTGGACAAAAGATGACAACCAAAAGATCAACTCTTTGTCAAGTCGAAGGATCTTTGCTCGCTTCGATGTTTAGCGGGCGGTGGGAAGATAGTCTGGAGCGCGACAAAGATGGCTGCGTCTTCTTCGATTTTAATCCACAATATTTTGGTCTCATTTTGGATTATCTTCGCGCCAAGAAGGTTGAAACCCCAGAGAATCCTGCGCCATTACCCAAGGTTGCTTCAGAACAGCTGAAGAATTTCAATAATCTTGTTGAGTATCTTGGCTTGAAGGAAGACCTGGTGTCAAAGGGAATTAATGAGTCGTTCAAACAACACAGCACAGGAATAACTATTGAAGAAGATGGTGCCGTTGCATTGCGTGGACCAAACCGAGGGCATAAATATGTTCTTGGTGAAAATACTTATCAAGATGGAGTAATACGTTGGCAGCTCAAGCTGGAGTCTTTCAAGAATAACTGGATGTTGGTTGGAATTGTGAAAGCGGATACAGTACCATCAGATGATGACTCGTATGACTGGTCCGGTTCATATGCCTGGTCTCTTGGACTTGGTGCCGGTAACGTTTGGACCAATGGACAATCATCAGCTGTGGATACTCTGGAAAACACCTGTAAGCAAGGAGATACAGTTGAACTAATATTGGATTGTACCACCTCAAAGTTGTCTCTTGTTTTACCAGCCAAGCAAGAATTCCACCTCACTCTGCCAAGTTCTGCAGCATGGAGGCTGCATATCAACTTACATGAGCCAAATGACAAAATACGTATTCTTTAGTTTTAAAGTGCAGTGTTTGTTATTATCTGTTATTTACAATAATTATATATCATTTAGCTTTAAACTTCTTTGTTTCTCTACATCATTTTAACCTGTACCAATGCCACCACCGGACCACTCTAGTGGTAGATCATACTTCCATGTTGATATTTCTCTGCTAAACATCTTTTTGACTTCAGTGAGTTGGATCTGTTGATGGGATTTGTCAGCATGACAATCTTAAGGAACATTGTAGCATGGTATATAGACTTTCCATCTTGCCTTCATTTTGTTATATTGTACCACAATTATATTATATTTTGATGCACATTTATATACAAGATTTTGCAATTCACGTTTATTGCTGTACTATGGAAAATGCATGATTATGGCAATTAGAATTATTTTTGGTCATTCTAAATGAACCACCCAATAATAATACTTCAGGACAGACTAATGTCTGGTCATCAAGTGAATATGGAAATAAAAACTCAAAGTTATTGTGTTTATATTGACTTCGTTATGTACTTATAGCTATACTTTCTACGAACAGTATGCTTGATTCATCAACAATCGATTACCAAAAGGAATCACTCGTAAATCTTGTACTTTTTAACATGAAGTACCCGTGAAATTTTCCGCTGACTAATTGTACGTGGATGTAGAAAAAGTAGCAAATCTGCAAATGCTGAGTTCGTTCGGTTCAACTGAATTTCTTTGACTTGTGTGTAAAATAACTGTTTTTCTGAAAGTTCCTGAGCAGCAACATGGACGGCGAAGATTTACTGGCAAAATTTGACGCCTTGACCAAGCGTTTCAAGGCAGAGTTCGAAGAAATTGTTGAAAGAGAGAGAGCGAAAATGAAAGCGGAAGTAGACGCATACAACGTCGAGAAGGAACGAATGAAAGCTGTTACCGTAAACGACAATGATATTATTCATTTGAATGTTGGTGGACAAAAGATGACAACCAAAAGATCAACTCTTTGTCAAGTCGAAGGATCTTTGCTCGCTTCGATGTTTAGCGGGCGGTGGGAAGATAGTCTGGAGCGCGACAAAGATGGCTGCGTCTTCTTCGATTTTAATCCACAATATTTTGGTCTCATTTTGGATTATCTTCGCGCCAAGAAGGTTGAAACCCCAGAGAATCCTGCGCCATTACCCAAGGTTGCTTCAGAACAGCTGAAGAATTTCAATAATCTTGTTGAGTATCTTGGCTTGAAGGAAGACCTGGTGTCAAAGGGAATTAATGAGTCGTTCAAACAACACAGCACAGGAATAACTATTGAAGAAGATGGCGCCGTTGCATTGCACGGACCAAACGGACAGCATAAATACGTTCTTGGTGAGAATACGTTCAAAGATGGAGTAATACGTTGGCAGCTGAAGCTGGAGTCTTTCTACAATAATAACTGGATGTTTGTTGGAATTGTGAAAGCGGATACCGTGCCATCAGATGACAACTCATATGCCTGGCCTGGTACATATGGCTGGTCTCTTGGCGGCGGTCACGTTTGGAGCAAGGGACAGCCATCAACTGTAGATTCTCTGAAAAACACCTGTAAGCAAGGAGATACAGTCGAACTTATATTGGATTGTACTACCTCAAACTTGTCTCTTGTTTTACCAGCCAAGCAAGAATTCCACCTCACTCTGCCAAGTTCTGCAGCATGGAAGCTGCATGTCAACTTAAGTCATGCAAACGACAGAATACGCATTCTTTAGTTTTAAATTGCAGTGTTTGTTATTATCTATCAAATTAAATTGATTGTACCACCTCAAAGTTGTCTCTTGTTTTACCAGCCAAGCAAGAATTTCACCTCACTCTGGCAAGTTCTGCAGCATGGAGGCTGAATATCAACTTACACAGGGCAAATGACAAAATACGTATTCTTTAATAGTTTTAATTACAGTAATAGCTTTAATAGTTTTTATTTGCCTATTTACTTTATATACTTTATGTAATATTATATACATAGTATGTTATTTATATAATCATAGACAGTGTCCACAATTAGTTGTTAACTAGCTAAATACATTGACACTTGAATTTGGTTTGCTAATTGGTTAATTTTAAACTTAACAAGATGGTGTCCTGTTGGTCATCTGTGATTGGTCAATTTCGTGGCTAAGACCTAACAAGATGGTGCCCCATGGTGTGTATTTGGGCCATTTTTTCATGGGGCACCTGCAGTCCAGTTGTCAACCTCATACCCAGGTTCTTAGTGGGTACGAGGTTGTAGAGGTCAGTGCCCGGGACAGACTAATGTCTAAAGTTATTGTGTTTATATTGACTTATTATGCTGATTCACTTCATAACATGAAGTACCTGTAGGATTTTCCGCTGACTAATTGTACATAGACATAGAAGTGTATAAATACATAAAACTAGAAGTTACCATCGCAAGTGAAATGCTGCCTCAAATGGGACAAAAAACTTTAGCCTACTCCACAGGCAAATCTGTGCAGTATGTGGCCAATGTGACTGACAACCCATGTGAGATTGCCCACTCCACCCAAGTTTGCCCACTCCACCCAAGATTGGCCACTCCACCCGAGTTGGCCCACTCCACCCAAGATTGGCCACTCCACCCAAGATTGGCCACTCCACCTGAGGCTTCCCACTCCACCCAATTGCAAGTATTTCTGACTAGTCAATCATCGAATAACCTTGAATAACCCGCCACAGCGGGGTTGCAGAATAAAGAACTGAGTTCGTGTACCACGCGTGAATGCCACACGAAGCTGTCAACGGCAAGAAGACGTTTGACTGAAGAAAATTGTTAGGTTACTAACCTTTTTAAAATTATGTAAGTTTTTTTTGGAAAGATTATGTTTCCGTATAATATATAGGGATATTTCATCCCTCTGCAGCGTAATTCTTTGTGGAATACCCCTCGCTCCAGGTCTATAATTGATAAAAATATTACTAGCAATCAAGAATGGTAGAAACGGGATGAGATACTCCGTAGTTAAGTCTTTATCAAATAAATCAAGACTAAGGGGGTGTTTATATGGAGGAGAGCCAGCCCTCTAAGTCTTGGTAGAGCTACAATCCTGGCCAAAATTCACTCGGACAGTCGCGTAAAAAGAAGTTAAGCGCATCAATTTCTAACATCATGTTCCAAAGACATCGCCCCCCTCTCCCCCAGTTCAATGTTGGTTAGCAAATGAAATGCAAAGTATGTTCAGTGCAATTGTTTTATCAACATTGGATGGGGGGAGCGGGGGGAATGATTTTCCGAAGGAAATTTGATTTCAGACGTCATTTAAAACAAAGTGTCCGAGTGATTTTGACCAGGATTGTAGCCCTAGTAAGAGGACTGGAATTTACCTCGTGTTTACATGAGCTTTTTTGGTAGGGCTACCCCTAGTAAGAGGGCTGGATTTCACCTCGTGTTTACATGAGCTTTTTTGGTAGGGCTAGCCCTAGTAAGAGGACTGGAATTCACCTCGTGTTTACATGAGCTTTTTTGGTAAGGCTAGCCCTAGTAAGAGAGCTGGAATTTACCTCGTGTTTACATGAGCTCTTTTGGTAAGGCTAGCCCTAGTAAGAAGGCTGGAATTCACCTCGCGTTGGCTTGTTTACCGACTTGTGCAGCTTCCCACGAAGCCCGAAATCATATTTTCGCAAACACCATTTGAATTTATAACAAACACATGAACAAACGCAACTTCAGTAAAATAAAAAGTTGACCAAAAAATATTAGTAAAGACAAACTTCGCCATGTATACTGAGCTTCGATTAGCTAGCCCTACATGGGAAAATTCCAGCCCTCCAGGCGACATCTCTGGTTGTCAATTGCGAGATCTCGCTGAGGAGGGCTGACCCCCTTGTCATGTAAACGCAAACAAATTTTTACAAGTAATTACGCTGAGATGTGGGACCTCGGCCAAGAGGGCTAGCCCTACCAAGAGAACTGGCCCTCCTCCATATAAATACCCCCTAAATCACCACCAAAACTAATAGTGCTCGTCGTAGCCTGCAAGCAGGCTCAACGTGGCGCTGTGAACCACATTTCACAGCAACAGACCGGCCTTCCCGCAGGCTAGCTCGTCATGAAATAATGCCGTCTTAGGGCAAGTTTATTTCACATGGTTCTATAATTAGTTCTCTATTATGGCAGCGTTCGACATTACATCTAAAGGACGCAAACGCTACCGTGGAATCGAAGTCCGCAACATGTTTATATCGTGGACATACTCAATGCGTTGACTTGCGAGATCTTTCCAAGAATCGAAACGTCTTTGTTTACTTCACTTGTGATTACATTCCTTTGCTAATTAGGCTTGTCATTACCCTGATCTCAGAGTTTTATAGCGGTAAGACAGGAGAGAGAAAACCTCTGGTAGGAAGCTAATCTGATACAGGTTTAACCTATCATATCACGCTAGTAATAAGAAGTTTAGCGAATGAAAACTCTTAGCTAGGGTTATCGAACACATTCTGTTCAGCTAGAATTCTATTGGAGCCGGTTGATCAATTATTGTACCGTTCCTACCAGAGGTTTCCTCTTCTCTCTCGTTTTACCGCTATAATTAAATTATGAGAGAAAATCTCTAGCAGTCTAGCTGGGACCAGGGAAGCTTATTATTGACTCGTCGTTATTTGAGGCCCAACGAGCACTCAACTGAGTTTGCTCACTTGCTCAAATGCTCACTTCAATAGATTGATGCAAATAAAAAACATTTTATTACACAATCATGAACAATTTTAGCAATTATACTATTCTGGAGAGAGAGTAACTACAAAATTCATCGGCTGCTAACAAACTTACTGTCAAGTTCTATTTATATGATATACTGGAGTTGCCATATTTGAAAGAAAGTAACTTTAAATTTCGGCACTACTAGGCCTAAAATATTTTGTTCTAGATCTGGAACGTAACAGTCTTTAAAATGAAACGACATATAATCATTGGCAATAATACGTAGGGACTTCACAATTGCGCAAACAATTAAATGGTATAATTACTTATAAATGATACAGAAACAAACAATTCGCTTTGCAATTAAAGAATACGTATTTTGTCGTTTGCCCCATATAAGTTGATATGCAGCCTCCATGCTGCAGAACTTGGCAGAGTGAGGTGGAATTCTTGCTTGGCTGGTAAAACAAGAGACAACTTTGAGGTGGTACAATCCAATATTAGTTCAACTGTGTCTCCTTGCTTACAGGTGTTTTTCAGAGCATTGTTGTGTGATACTTTTCCGTTGGTGTAAACCTGATTGCTGCTACCAAGAGCCCAGCCATATGTACCAGACCAATCATATGAGGTATCATCTGTTGGCACGATATCCGCTTTCACAATTCCAACCAACATCCAGTGATTATTCTTAAAAGACTCAAGCTTCAGATGCCAACGTGTTACTCCATCTTGATAGGTATTCACGCCAAGAACATATTTATGCCCAGAGTTTGGTCCATTTATAGCGACCCTACCTTTGTCTTGAATAGTAATGCCAGTGCTGTGTTGTCCGAACGAGACTGTATAAAGTGTTATCGTTAGTTCTTTTTCCAATCTCAAATAAACAACAAGGCTGTTGAAATTCATCACCTGCTCGCGGGAAACCTTAGGTACTATTGCAGGGTGCTTTGGAGTTTCAATTTTCTTAGCGCGAAGATAGTTGAGTATCAAACTAAAATGGTGTGGATTCAAATCAAGGAAGACGCGGCCATCTTTGTCACGCGTAAGATTCCGTTCCCATCGTCCGTTGAACATTGTGGCGAGCAAAGAACCATTAACTTGACGTAGAGTCGACCGTTTCGTGCTCATCTTTTGTCCGCCGATATTTAACTGAATAATTTCATCATTGTTCACAGTAACGCCTTTCATTCGTTCTTTTTCCAAGTTGTACGCGTCGAGTTCCGCTTTTATTTTCCTTCGTTCCCCACCAACGATTTCTTCGAATTTTGTCTTGAAACGTTTTGACATTGCGTCAAATTGGGTCACCAAGTTTTCTCCTTGTACACCAAGAGTATCTAGACTCAGCGCAATAAGAAATATTGCGCAAATGATCTTCATAATCACTACTGGACTTTTTGACCAAATGATGCTTGGCTGCTTCTTTTGTTGTCCTACGAAGGTTAGTCTCCTTCGCAGACGTTCTTGTGCTGAAACGAGCCACACATTCCATTCCCTTTGTGTACATGGACCAATGAAATTACACCATTGTCGTGGTAATTAGATAAAGATAAAGCATAGATAATGGACCGGAAACGTTGTTTGCACAACTTGCTATGGTAATTACAACTTAAAAGCAGCTAATGCACCTATTGCTGAAATTAGACAAAAGTGTAATATTTAAGTTCAGCAGTGTCTGATTTTAGCCATGTGGGACCACCCGTTAGGTGCATTGCCCGCTTATAAGCGTATAATTACCATAGCAAGTTGTGCAAACATCGTTTCCGGTTTCGTAAGTTTCCTATCCAGTTCCCCTTCCATTATCTATGGATAAAGCCGTCCTGGGCTGTGTTGTTCGAAAGCTAATATTTTGAAAAGTTTAGCCTAGAACTTCATGAAATTTACGAAGAATATTGTTTTGACTATGCTCTTATGCTCTTGCTAATTCCCATGCAAACAAATAAGCGTGAAAGTCAGTGCAGAGCGTATGAACAGCGTAAGAGAAATTTAAGAATGTAAACAAAAGCTCAAAGCTGAAGTGTTAATTAGTGTCTGAAGCGACTGCCCGAAGTAGTTTACTTGAAAGCTAACATTTCACTTACTATAGCTCAGAGCTTTACAAAATTTACGAAGAATATTGTTTTGACTATGTTCTTGCAAGATTGTAAACAAAAGCTCAAAGCTGATAAGGTGTTTAGTGTCTGAAGCAATCTCGTCCCCAGAGCCAAATTGCCCCGGTGTCTGAAGCGACTGCCCGAATTAGTTTACTTGAAAGCTAATATTTTGCTTACTATAGCTCAGAGCCTTACAACATTTACGAAGAATGGTATTATGAATATGTTCTTGCTGGTCGTGTAAGTAAATATGTGCGAAAAGCTACAAGTGTCGGCGAAAGGTATCTAGCGGATAATAATTTTTTATCGGGATGTCTGGCCATCTCGATGATATTACTCAGCTTCATAATATATATTCCAGGCAGTGACGCTTTTAACTTTATTTCATGTACATGTATTCATATCACGATTCACAGTTACAACATCATCTTATTGATTCTATTTACGCCAGAGTATTTACGCAAAAGTTTTACTAAACTAGAATGTTCGCTGTGATTGGTCGGATTAAGGGAATGGAATGTGTGGCTCGTTTCAGCAGACCTTGGTTGGGGAATAAACGTGAACCATAAGAAGGTCTGCGAAGGAGACTATACGAAGCACAGGGAGCCCATCTTGGCAGAGCGTGGGTACCCTGTGGCACACTCGATCGTGGTGTGTTTAGGAAAATAATAAAGGGATGAAACACGAATTCTTCCTTGTTTTGAACATCGTTTTAAGCGGCTATAGGTATTAAAATTGTAAGACAATTGAGCGAAGTAGTTGTGATAATGATTCATTTATCAAAATATAATCAAAATGAGGCAAAATCTCACCTTTTAGCCGTGATTTTGCAGCTAAATTACATATCGTATTTTCGAGAGATGTGTTCCGCAAGTAGCTAGGACACTACGTCATCGTTGACACTTCGGATAGCTACGAAATCCTACGATAAGCTTTTCGGATAAAGCGGGAAGTCTCAGGATTATTGATTTATTGCACATTCATCTGACTCTGAGTTTCAGTAGGTTTCAGTATTCCAACGGTGGCTCCCGACGATACGAGATGTCCTGGCTACTTGCGGAACACATTCCACGTTGAACGTTTGGTGTTTCATCCCTTATATTTTTAGCCTGCGTCCTCCCCTCCCCTTTCCCCCTTTCGCTCCCCTCGCGCGCGTTTTCGCTCTTCCCTTCCTTCCCTCCCCCCCACCCCCGAGCCTGCTACGCAGGCTATTTCTCTCCCTCCCCCCCTTTCCCCCCGTTTTTCCCTCGCTTCCGGTAACCGTTTTCCGTATTTTTTTAAATCTCCTGCCACAGTCCCCCGCGCGTCTTTCGAGTCCGCCACAGTACCCAAGTGCTGCCAAGATGGCTCCCTGTGTACGAAGGCCTGTATTTGATAGCGTTGAGTGACTATAATTACCGGAATCCTTTGCCCGTATCCAGGTAGGTAGGCAGGCAGGCAGGCAGGCGGGCAGGCAGGCAGGCAGGCAGGCAGGCAGGCAGGCAGGCAGGCAGGAAGGCAGGAAGGAAGGAAGGAAGGAAGGAAGGAAGGAAGGAAGGAAGGAAGGAAGGAAGGAAGGAAGGAAGGAAGGAAGGAAGGAAGGAAGGAAGGAAGGAAGGAAGGAAGGAAGGAAGGAAGGAAGGAAAAGCGTACCCGAAAGCCTGAAACTGAAGTGATCACGCAGGACCTCCCTGAAAATCACTCTAGTGAGCGGAGCTTTCCTGCATAAATATTGTTATAATAATAAATGATAATCACAACCCCCATTCAACTTTGATCCCAACCCTACTTCTAATATTCTGACCCTAAACTTAATCTCAACCCCCCCCCCCCCCCCACCACCACCCTACCACCCCCCAGCAACCCTAAAACCCAGCCACAACTCCACGGTGACCCTAAGCGTAGTAAACCACAACCCTCCGGCGGGAAAAACTTACAGCGATTTTCAGTTGAGTTTGGAGATAGATAGTTTATTTAAAAGTTTGATCGTTGAAACGCACAAGTTGCCAAGGGAAATTCGAAACGTCGTCGTGAGAATTTGAATGTTGTCATGGGCAAATTTAAAAGTTTGGGCAACGCCTTAATTTCTATTGGTTAAAATGCGCAAACATTCGAATTTCCCATGGGGACGCGTGTCAAACTATGAAACGATCAAACTTTTCAAGCAGTAATTTGCAGAATTTGTTCGTCTCGTGTAATTAAGTACCGTCGTTTGACTCGACCTCATCAGTCAATTCCAGCGTTGCCTATCCCCCCCGGGCCAACCCCGGGCATTTGCATTTTTAAATTTTTTTAATACAAATGCCCTGGGGTTGGGCAAAAAAGACGCTACAATGCCCCACCCGGAGCAAAAAAATGGATGACAAATGCCCCGCCAATCGGAAGTGATATTTTTCGAGTGAAGCGACTCTTTGCTTTTGTCTTGACTGATTAGTTCCACATTTTCGCCAAGTGGAAATCACTTCGATCTCTTTCTGAGATCAGAATTAATATGAGCTTGTTGAACGCCCACTAAACGTCTGTAATGTAAAGTTTTCTATGCGCGAATAGCAGGGGCGTAGGAAGCAGGGGGGCGGGGGGGCCGCCCCCCATATTTTATAAAGGGGGGCCGGAATAGCTTTCGCCCCCCCGCCCCCCACCCCACCCCCTCCCCCCCCACCCCAAAAAAAAAAAATTGAATTTAAAAAAATTGCATTATAAGTGCGACTTCGATTGCGCTGATCGGCCAATTAATAATAACAAGACGCCTGCTTAGGCGTTCACTCGGGCTACTGATTTCTGAAACCTTGGCGTAGCCCCCTTGCACATATAGAAAACCTGCCGTGCAAAACAGTGCAAAATTTTTGACAAACCGATTAACGGAGCGAGGTCTTCTATATTGCCAAACAAGCTGCAATTCTCCCTCCCCGTAACTCCCCCCCCCCCCGTGGAGAAATGCATTAAATTGTAAACAAAGCAATGGGCAATGTGGCTTTCAACGGGCAATCTCGTATTTGTAAATTACAGGCAGCGATTATACACCAGCAGCTTTGCTGTTTTTCGAAGCCTACAATAACGAGTTTAGGAAAGATAAACCCGAATCAGGAGAGATATTATAATAACATGGCAACAGATCACTTGAATTGTAAAGGCTGTCTAAAGGTGTGTATTAAAACTCAGGTTTTTCTGCTCCAGCTTCGGTTCTGGTATAAAAGCATCGATTCCGCAGGGCCTTCTGTCCGCTAAAGTGTGAATCTCTTTCATAAGTCATAACTGTAAAGTTTACACTGCATTTTCAAACATATCAGACGTTTGCGAGAACGAAGTCAACGCTGAACTGAACGCAGACAGATCAAATTACACGCTACGCATTCATGAAGATTCGTAGGTGATGGAAAAAAATTGTCAATTTGTGATCGCAACACTATATGATCCAAAATGAATACGAATAAATGAAGGTGCATTTGTCATTGCGTACTTTGCAGGAGGCAGTGACCGCGCAGTGTGTAAAACAGGGAATTCCCGACTCTGCTTCATCCTGTGTTTAATACATGACAATTTCTAGTCCTGCTACCCAGAATCGCACTTTTGCGAGTACGTTTACACACGAGCAAAGAGAACTTGTGAAATACAATTGTGAGCGTATATAAGATCAGGATACTTGCCAGCGACATTACTGATGAAGAATTAAGTATATTTCAGCGAACAGCTCCAAGCACATCAGGAAAGCCAAGAAAGAACTCCTGAAGATTAGCATTTTAGCACGCCTTAGTTTCGCAAAGCCTGACGGGATGACGTAATGTTTGCCATTTCGAAACATAGACAACAAGAAACTATTTCTTAAAAGAAATAGCTGTTTCGTTCCGGTCAGTCGTTTATGAGGGGCTGTTTCAACAGCAATGACGAATTTTAGCTCAACTAATTATTTCCCCCATGTAGACTGGCGCGACAATTTTTACTACGCGCCTGCGTTTTGCATATAAACAAACTAGAAATATGCTGAAGCGAGAAGATTATAATAAAACTACAAAAAAATAATTTAAGCTTCGTCTAATAAAACGAACACACATTTCAGACGTTGTACCGTCTGATCATGACGGATTACTCTCTCCTCCGCAGTCCAGAGGGCAGGCTCTATTGATTATTTCAGGTTATTCGCAATCGCATAAATTCGACTGAATTTAAATGTGACGTGCTAGCGGTCTCGCGATTTTCGTGAGAACGCAATTATTTTGGCAACGTAAATCTTCTATTCAGTAGCAATACTCTTCTGACCGTCTATAGGAGGAAAATAAAACGTTACCAAAATAATTGCTTTCTCGGGAAAATTGCGAGACGCTAGCACGTCGCATTTAAATTTCATGCAGCTGATTTATTTATGACACCGCGGTATTTATTGAATAATCGCCAATAGCAAATTCATAAATTTCCAAGGCCAAAAGGATCAATATAAATTAGGTCAATAACGGACTATCATCATTTTCGTCGTCATAGGTCATAGTTTAATTCTCGAATCAGAATAATCCATTTAGATGGGCCACAAATGAATGATAACGAACTTCTAGCCTCAAACTATTGACATTGTTCATAAAATAGCTATATTTTAAAATTATTAGACACGCGTGAAACAGTGCAACTGACCTTTTGGAACGCGCAGTTGCCATACACAACGAATGCATTCTCGAGTTCAACGAGGGGAAAGTTCCTACTTTCTACAGCACAAGATTGATGATTCGCTTCGCACGGGATTGTTTACGTCTTCAAATTACTCTAGATCAGCAATATTTTCACTTCGTTTTGGCCTTTAACCACGCCTCCAACTAAATTTTTTATGCGGAATTTTGATTTCATTGGATAAGATCACAGTTATGTCAATAACACTGCACTACGATTGGACGATTTTCATCTGTGATGACAGTTTCTTTTGTGATGTCAATGGTAAGCTAATACAGTAACAGTTTCGTTCCTGCGGGGAACGAAACAAAAAAAACGGAGCCGAAACCTATACTCGTTCTACCATAGTAGCCCGAGTAATAATCCATCCTGATTCATGGATAGCATAGACTCACAAATTATAATGAAAGAATTAATGAAAGGGCCTACTGAAAGAGGTAGAGGAGACTCTGAAAATGCCATTTCCGACGATCTAGAGACTCCAAATTTTCAAAATTTTACCGTTCGGCGCCAACCATGGTGGCGCCTCGTGGGAGTCGGCTCCCCTAAGTTTATCAAGCTTCCTACGCCCCTGGCGAATATTCAGCTAGGCGAAATTACACTTGTTTACAAACGTACCACATGCACTACATGTTGCTAGAACGACGACGGCGGTTAAAAAGCGACATAAACTGTTTACAATTTAAAGAAGTCACAGTTAACTGACTATTATATTTGATGTTTGAAGCTAGTTTAATGACTTTTAAAACATCCCAGTATTGCTAAAAAGATTGTAGTGTCTGTATTGAAGTCATCAAGTCAATCTCAAGAAACAGTTATCTTTTAGCCGTTGACGTCGTCCTATAGACGTGAAATGCTCTAAGTGGCGTTGTAGAAAGAACGAGGACGGTGTTGAGATTACTCTAGGGGGTAAAAAAGATTTATTCTTGTTGTTTTGCAAATATAATTCTTTTGTTTAAAGGACGTCGTCGTTTAGGTTGCCGTCCTAGATCTTAAGGTCCCTAATATAAAGCAAGTAAGCAACCAGGTTAGATTTATAACGTTTTTCTCTGACGAAGGACCTTCGCTCGAAACGTTAGAAAAACTACGTTCAATATAAATTTCGGTAGTACTCAAACCTTATTATATTCGATTTGTATTTCAACACTGCCTACGCGGCACAAGCTAGGTTACTGTAGATTAAGGTAAAATTCGGCTCCTGTGGCTGTTTAGACTTGCTCCAAGTCTCTCTCTTGTGTCGTCCCAACGCGTGCAACGGTCTGCGGTATCCCCGGAACTGGAGAGACATGGAGCAAGTCCAGTGGCTGTTTTAAGCCCGTTCTCCACCAGGCGAATTAGTCTGTTCGCGCGAATCGAATTCTCCGGCAATTGATTGGCAAGTAAGAAAATTGGCGCGAAAACTAGCAGCACCAACCAATTACATTGCATGAACGGGTATTTCGATTCGATTCGCGCGAACAAATTCGCCTAGTGGAGAACGGGTTTTATGCCGGTTTTCCACTAGGCGACTTTTTTCGCGCGAAGCGACTTTTTCTTTTGTCTCATGAGCTCTGAGCTGGAACTAATCAGAAATCTATTGAATTCGAACAAAGGAAAGTCGCTTCGCGCGAAAAATCGCCTAGTTGAAAAGAATTCGAACATATTGTTCTACAATACAGTCGTTGTCATCTAAGCGTGTACACCGCCAGTCAAAACATGTTTTATGTCAACGTCAAAGTTAAATGGTATTAGGTTTTCATTCAATATATTCGAACCAAACATTATTGTCACACATCTCACCAGTCCCACGTTGATTTCAAAACGGTTAACTTTTGACGGGTCTCAATCATTGTACTATGGCACAATAGCTAATCTGAGCGGCTGTTCGGAAAACGCGGGGTGCGGGGTGCGGGGTGCGGGGTGCGGGGTGAATTTAATTTTTAATAATAAAAGCGAATAAAGGATATACTTTTGTTTTAAAATTATGCCTATCGAAAATATTCGTTTCAAACCAAGCGGTACAGTATTAAAAATATATAACTATTTTAATTAAAGTTAATGTAAGTCCAAGATGGGATCCCAAATCATCGAGTTTGGATTCGAGTTTAAGTTAAAGTTCGAATCACATCTAGTAAACACGTTGGTGGGTCAGGATAGCGTATAAGCTAGGCGGTAAACACGGCAGCTAGTCGGGGTCAATTTTGACGATATACGTAAGCCAAGTAAAATAATAACATTAGTCTTAGATGTGGTTTGGTGTTGGATAGTGCCAGACTTAAAAAAACCAACAATAATACATAATAAAGACTGCAGTTCAACGAAATAATTCGCCTAGCTTACACGCTATCCTGACCCACTAACGTGTTTACCAGCTCGTATACTATATACTCTAGCCTGATATACTAGATGTGATTCGAACCCCATCTTGGACTTACAGTCTCCCTCGCAGCCGTTCTTTGGGTCGGAGGGATGAGAGTCCGACCCAAAGAACGGCTGCGAGGGAGACTAGGACTTACATTGGCTTATTAAAATAGCTATATATATTTGTAATACTGTACCGCCTGGTTTTATACGAATATTTTTCAATAGGAATAATTTTAAAACAACAACAACTAAAAGATATACTTTATTCGCTTTTATTATTAAAAATTAAATTCACCCCGCACCCCGCACCCCGCACCCCGCACCCCGCACCCCGCACCCCGCACCCCGCACCCCGCACCCCGCACCCCGCGTTTTCCGAACAGCCAATCTGAGCCACAAAGTTTGAGTTATTTCAAATATTCATTTTTAAAGTAATTTTAAATTTGTCTATTTGTGAAAACCCATGGTCCACTCTCCTACTGGTAAACCCTATTATTACTTAATGAAGTAATGTTTTTAAATTCGGGAATTTTTTATTAAAAATTGAGCCGCCTGCGCCTGTAGTTTAGCAAACGGTCTATTTTTAGAACCCTTCGTAATGCCTATATATTTGGAGAAAGCCTGGAACCCAGTAAAGATGGCCGATCAACAGAGCAATTCAGAGTTGAATAATTGCTCTTTAAATGAAAGCTCAAAGGAGAATGAAAACATGACCAAGACATACACCATAAAGGATAAAAACTTCGAGGTGAAATTCGTTGTTGACAAGAGATACAAAGTATTGGAAAACATCGGGTGTGGTGCGTATGGGATAGTGTGCTCGGCTGTCGACACAAAAACCAAGAATAAAGTAGCAATTAAAAAAATTCCAAAAGCTTTGGAAGTCCTGACGATAGCGAAAAGAACGTATCGTGAGTTAAAAATATTGAAACACTTCAAACATGATAATATTATATCAATTAGAGATATCCTGAAGCCTCCGGAAGATAAGACACAATTTCTTGATGTTTATGTTGTTTTTGATATGATGGAAACCGATCTACATCGTATTATACATTCTGATCAACCCCTCACAGATGAGCATGTCAGGTATTTCTTATATCAGATCCTCCGAGGCCTTAAGTATATTCATTCAGCCAATGTTTTGCACCGAGACCTGAAGCCTAGCAACTTGTTGGTGAATGAAGATTGTGAGTTAAAGATTGGTGATTTTGGTATGGCTCGGGGCTTGGATTCATCACCTTCTGAGCAGAAGAGGGTGATGACCGAGTATGTTGCAACACGGTGGTACAGGGCACCTGAGCTTATGCTGTCTCTTAGTGAGTATTCCCAAGCTATCGACATTTGGTCATTGGGTTGTATCTTTGCTGAGATGTTGGGAAGAAAGCCTTTGTTTCCTGGCACTAATTATCTTAATCAACTGCAGGTAAAATCCCATTATCGGACTTAATTATATTTAAATGCTACTCTGGCTTTGTTTATTACTCAATTTTTTGACACTCTAATCTAGTGCTTTCATCAAAGAAGATACAAGGTTAGTGTCAAGATGTTGGGCCATGAACAGTAACTTAAGTAATATTTAAAACATAAGCAGCAGTGTTTTATTGAATTTAAAACATGAGGTGATAGGCAAGTGTTTTAGATCTGATAAAACGCGTACTCTGAATGTTTTAAATAGCTTCAAAAATTACCCATTGGTGTAGTAATTATTTTGAAAAATAATGTAGTCTAAGACGAGCAAATCAAAGCTAAAGTTTATGTAACTCAGGAGGTTTCTTTATCAAATATAAAACCATGCACGGACATGGTACTGATTTCCTTTGTGTTTTCATCATGAATTATTAATGAGTTTTTGAAGTACTGTATAATAAACGAGCAGGAGTGTTTTATCAGATATAAAGACACGAGGCGAGGCCGAGTGTTTTTATATCTGATAAAACACGAACTGCGAGTTTATTGAACAGCTTCAAAAACGAACCACTTGGTAAGTTCATTGGCGTAGTAAGTTTGAAAAATAACCTTGTCTAAGCCGAGAAAATCAAAGCTAAAATTTATGTAAATCAGGAGGTATCTTTATCACATATAAAGACACGATACGGTCATGATTTTCTTTTGTGTTTTCCTCATGAATTATTAATGAGTTTTTGAAGTTACATTCAAAAATGTGTATGCCAAAGTAATATATTTGACTACAGTGTATGTCTGATCCTTCATCTGGTTGCACTGGGAAACAGTGGTGAAGCCAAGCATAGCAACTGGTCATGCTATACAAATTTAAATGATAAATCAGCATATTTTGAAATCCAGTGAAATATATATCTGTCAACACAATTATCACGAAATAAAAATACAACAAATTCAACATTATAGCAATCTTACTAAGTGGAACTAAAAATTTCCAACAAAATAAGAGTTAGTGGATATACTTTGCTAAATGTCTGAATATGTAGATTATTTTAACTTTGCATAGCATGACCAGTTGCCATAGCTTCACTACTGCTGGGAAATATTTACAGTCAAACCGGGTGTTCTCTTGCGAGCTACAATGCAATATTCCCACGCAACATTGCAATGTTGATTGACAAGTTCCGGTGAGCAATTTGCAAACATTTTGGGAATATTTATTTCCGAAATTCAACATTTCTTTACTTAAACTACCATTGCATGGCTGAAAATACATTAAATACTATCTACCCACCAACAGTAATATTTTAAACATAAATTTGTATATTTACTCAAAAGAAAGACGAACCTTTAAAGGAATCTGCTGAGGAATCTTCATGAGATGTTTGCAAGTTGCTCAAGCCAAATTGACAATCAACATTGCAATGTTGCGGTGCAATATTGCAAAATCGCATGCAAGAGAACATCCGGTTTGACTGTATATAAATTATCTTATTATATTCATTGTATAATATTTATAAATACAGTACTGTATTTTGTCACTCTATGCATGAAAGCCATTTTGGCAAGAAAGGGTTATACTGTACATGTACTCTTCCACGGTCACTAGAGCTACAGTATAAAGGGTTAAACAGAGTAAAACAATAAAGGGACTTTTTGGCAGGCTCAGGTAGCAATAGGTTAATCACTTGTTAACCCATTGCTGCCTTAGGATGTTCACTTTGAGGGTCTTCCATTTTATGAGTAAATTTGTCTGGTGTTACATAGAGTAAGACAGGGAGTGAAGGAGCTATTTTTGGCTGCCTCAGGCACGATTAGGTTAAAGGTTTTATTCTTGAGACTTGTAGAGTACCAATAGTACTGTACAGTAGTACAACATTGTATTGACAAATATAATATTTAACCCTTTCATTCCCAATTGGTTCCATTTGGCACTTTTTATGTTTTACTCTGTCTAATGCCAGATTGATTTTACTCGTCAAGGGAAGCCTTCCTGACATGGTGGGAGTTAAAGGGTTAATAAACTATCTCCTTAATCCTTTCATTCCCATCAGTGCCATTTGGCACTTTATTTTTTGCTCTGTCTAATGCCAGACTTGTCAAGGGAAGACCTACTGACATGGTGGGAGTTAAAGGGTTAACTCAGTACATGTTATATGGTATTTAATTTGATAATCTTTATTTGGCTGTTTTGGTACCAATCAATATACTGCAGTTTTGCACAGTTAATAGAAAATATACATAGTGGTTTGGAAACCCATCAAACTTCAAAGCAGGTAACAATCAAGTACATCAAGGTGCCAAATCCTTTGTTTTAGGTGTATTAATATTTGAACAGTCAGCGGTGGTGCCAGGGTACGAGAAATGGGGGGGACAGTGCGACCACTGAAGGCGTGAGCACTAGTGGGGTCCAGGGGCATGTTCCCTCAGAAAATTTTGCAATCTAGAGTCTCTGAAATGCCATTTCCTGCATTTTGGGGGGAGATTTTACAAAATTTTGAGAATTATAAAATGACATTAAAAACACTAAAAACTACACATTTCAGGTCTTTGTATGGGATATTTCATGGGCAATTACTAGATAGTGTCAAAAAATTAAGAGAGATATCTAACAGTGCCATTCTATTTCGAATCACCGATATTAAAAAAGAAATAAAATCACAATAATTTTGAGGTGTTTTATTACTTGTCTTCATTCTTATATTTACTGAAGTTTATTTAGGTAGGTTGCCTGCCTTTATGCCAGTAGTTCCCATGAGCCAGATTTCAAATCTCAGTCAAAAACCTACTCCTCCCCCCCCCCCCCCCCAACAATTATCTTCGAATTTGAACGAATTGAAAAATTCGACCTTGGAGAGAACTGGGGGGGACTGGGGGGGGGGGAGGGGATGATTGCTTCATTATACAGAAAACACAATATGTTCAGTAACCGTGAAAGTGCAAAAATTTCCATAAACCTTAACAAAAACATAAAACAATGACTTTTGTTGAGCTTCCAAACCATGTATATTTTCTATTATTAAACTATGAGTTTTGCAATAGGCCAGCCATTTCTGCTGGCCCAGTGCCTGCTGCAAGACGGCTGCCAGACCCCTTGATGAGTTTGCCTTTTTTTTTGTTCACCACTTTTACTTCATATAGTTAATCCTCAGTGTTGTTGGAACACCATCAGAAAGCTTCTGCAAGAGAATGGGAGCTGAAAGAGTGAAGACATACATCAGTCGTTTACCAAACAAACAAGCAGTTGAACTGGACAAGATCTACAACCAGGCTGATCCCGTTGGGTTGGAGCTGTTGGGCAAAATGCTAAAACTAGATCCACTTGAACGAATTACTGCTGAGAAAGCTCTAGAACATCCATATTTAGAAAAATACCATGATGTTGATGACGAACCTGTATGCTTCTCTCCCTTTGATTTCTCTTTCGATCGACAGAGCGTGAGTAAAGATGGTTTGAAAGAAAGCATCATTAAGGAAATTAAGCAATATGATAAGCAGGAGAAAGTTGCCTTGCCTGCTCGTCAAGTGAAGAGTTTTTGTTTAACAACAAACTTGGGAACAGATAATTTAGGTAAGAACTGACTTTTGAGTGAAAATAAATAGACAGGATTGGAAGCCATTGATCTTGGAAATCTTGTCTTGTCTAGCACACTTAACAACTGAGCTCCAAAGCCTGGTGATGAGAAGTGAGAATTATTAGTAGTCCATCCATCTATCCATTCATCCACCCATCTATCTACCCATTCATCCATCTATCCATTCATTTATCCATCTATCCATTCATTCATTCATTCATTCATTCATTCATTCACTCATTCATTCATTTATTCATTCATTCATTCATTCATTCATTCATTCATTCATTCATTCATTCATTCATTCATTCATTCATTCATTCATTCATTCATTCATTCATTCATTCATTCATCCATCCATCCATCCATCCACCCATCCATTCATCCATCCATCCATCCATCCATCCATCCATCCATCCATCCATCCATCCATCCATCCATCCATCCATCCATCCATCTATCCATCCATCCATCCATTCAACCATCCATCTATCCATTCATCCACCCATTTTTCCATTCATCTATCCATCTATCCACTCATCCACCCATATCCATTCATCCACCCATCTATCCTATCCATGCATCCGTCTATCTATCCATCCATCTATCCATCCATTCATCATCTATCCATTCATTCACCCATGTATCCGTCCATTTTTCCAGACAGCCAGCCAGTCATGCATTTATCAATGTATCCATTTATTCATTATCCATTCATCCATCCATTTATCCATCCATCCACCCACATGCATTATTCACGCCATCCACAGTCTCCCTTCTTACCTCATTTTATATAGCCCTACATCATTCCCATTCATTCACCCACACTCATTTATTGCCCCCTTTTTTCTCCCTTTACTCCTTTCTCTCTACTTCTTTTCTCTCTCTTGTTCGTTTTTCCTTTCTCTCCTTCCTCTCTCTCCCACAGTTTACGACACCATCCTTGCTGCCGTCCATGTTTTACCCTGATGAAGGGTTCCGCTCGAAGCATCAGTGAGTATTTCGCTCCAAAAAATCTTGGTACAGTACTGTAGTTTATTTAACCATAGGCGTACATTTGTGTTTTGGCTTTTTTTTCCCAGCAGATACAACGGAATTGCAGACAGACGAAAATTGTATTCTAAAGCGAGTGGAAGTTGGCTTGAAAAGAAAAGAGAAAGAAAAGGAGAAAGAGAAAAACAATAGAAAGAAACGATGCCGAAAACGAAGCGAGGTCGAGACAAAACCGACTAAAGCAAACTCAGGCTCAACTTCTGAGCTTAGTGATAGCGACAAGAAGCTGTTGGATCGATGGAAGAACATGCAAAGCACGACAACGCCGTTTATTCATCCTATTAGAAAGTACATGCCAGACATCATGGCGCTGAAACAAGAGGAGAAAGGTACTGAGGCAACGACCAAAGCTTCGGAAAAGATCTCCGAGGCAGCGACGTCTGGTGCTAGCATGCAGCATTATCAATTTACGAGGTATCTTTCTGACAACAGCGATGGCGAGTCTTTGAAAGCAGTGAAAGATCCAGCACAAGTTGATCTCGGAAAAGGTCCCGAGGCAATGTTTGGCCCAAATTTTCTGGGTAAGTTGCTCGGGATTTGCCCTCGGTGAATTAATCAGATATCCCCCGTTGCCTGGGCTGCCTCTGTGGCTCAAAATAACCACTGGTTTAAAATCGTGACTGCTTTGGTTGAAAACGTTTGTTTTTATAAAAAAAAATATTGCACCCTATGCGTTTAAGTAATACTTAAAACACGAGCAGTAGTGTTTTTGGCGAATTTTCTAATTCTGATAAAACACGTAATGTTTTGAAATAACTTCAAAAACGTGATTTTTTATGTCTTTTTCATGAATTATTAATGATTTTTTCAATGATTTATATTAATAATAGTTTACGAAATAAGTTCTTTCAATAATAAGATATGACAACGTGTTTAACCTAGTATTTTAAATTATTATTCAGGAATACAAACCTGCCTACCTCTTGCTCAAAGTTCTGTGCGACCAATCCATCAAAACACGTCAACAGCAGATGATATTTCGGTGGAAAATATGTTGGAACCTAATTCATCACAAGACCAGGTTTTCTTGCCTTCCGCAAACCCGACCCAACAGACATCGGAACATACAGACACCCAAGCACAGATATCTGATGTTCGCCTTGGTGTTGAGGAAGAACAAATGGATCCTGTTACCTTTGGCTTAAATTCTTCCCAAACTGAACAAGAAACACCTGTAAGGTCTTTGAGTGACAGTATGAATAACACAGCACGGGAAAGAATTATTCTAAGTAACATCCAGAATACAGGACAAACTATTCTACGTAATCAATCTATCCTTGCAAGTCTTGGAAAAGTGGTACCGTTCCAGAACAATGTGCCCGTTAACACTACAGAAGCAACAATTATCGGAAATCATCAATCACATGTGTTTCCGAGAAATACAAATGATCCAAACTTACCTTTCCAGGTTTCTGATTCGGCAGTTAATTATCCTACTTCAGTAGAAGTCTCGTCGGTGATGGATTCCCAAGCGGTGATTGGCAGCGAAATTCAGGAGCAAAACCAAGTAACTCTGGGAAACTCTAATACTGTGACATCGAGTTGTGACCTGGTAGCGAACCACACTATCGAACAAAGGAGATTTAGTCTTATTGATTTTATTTCCAATAATTCCAACGAAAGAACTACAAATCAGATTTTTCCAACAGACTCGAATTCAAGCTCAAAAAGGATCAATTTATCATCTGATTATTGTGAAACTTCGTTTAGAGGAAAAACTGCAGTAGACGGTCAAGCAGCGTTACTGGAAAATGTAATGGGCTTGTCGGGAAATAATGCAGAGTCGTTGACACTTCCACTAACTCCAAAAGGTTCATGTGGTTCGGGTTATGGTTTGGGATTAGACGTTGACGAGTTCTTGAACAGTGAGGATGGTCAAAAAATGTGAGTTACACCGTATCCCTCCTTCTTCTTATCCTTGGTTTCTTCTTTCTTTCTTCACTTCCTACCTCCTTTCCTCCCTTCCTTTCTTTCTCCCTTCCTTCCTTCCTTCCTTCCTTCCTTCCTTCCTTCCTTCCTTCCTTCCTTCCTTCCTTCCTTCCTTCCTTCCTTCCTTCCTTCCTTCCTTCCTTCCTTCCTTCCTTCCTTCCTTCCTTCCTTCCTTCCTCCTCCTCCCTCCCTCCCTCCCTCCCTCCCTCCCTCCCTCCCTCCCTCCCTCCCTCCCTCCCTCCCTCCCTCCCTCCCTCCCTCCCTGCCTCCCTGCCTCCCTGCCTCCCTGCCTGCCTGCCTCCCTGCCTCCCTGCCTCCCTGCCTCCCTCCCTCCCTCCCTCCCTCCTGCCCGTCCGTCCGTCCGTCCGTCCGTCCGTCCTTCCTTCCTTCCTTCCTTCCTTCCTTCCTTCCTTCCTTCCTTCCTTCCTTCCTTCCTTCCCTCTCTCCCTCTTTCTCTCTTTCTTCCTTCCTTCTTTCATTCCTTTTTTCCTTTCTTTCATCCATTGGTCCTTCCTTTTTTCCCAACACTTATTTATAATTATTGCATTTTATTTTTTGTTTTTGGTTGGTAATTGTGTTTTCAATTTTTTTATATAATTTAATTTAGGTTCAGATCTCTCCGCGATCCTTCGGTGACCGGTCTGGGGGCCAGTCCTCCTTTGTCTGCTTCGCTGCTAAATGCCTGGTTGCCTGAAAATATTATCGATCCTGTTGATGTAACTGAAATTCAAAGTGAATTAGAGTCAGCGTCGTTGCTTGCATTATTTGAAGGAATTGCGCCGTGAGTTTACAGGAAGTCAACATGGAAGAATTATCAGATTCCGCGCGCGACGATAGAGCATGAGCTTACAGCAGTGTAGTAATGTTCTATTGGGGATTGCAATACGCAATACACAATACAAAGGGAAACAACAGTGATGTTGGAGTACAAACCTGTTCGTGTCGACAACACGTCTATAAAGCGAACGTGTAGCATAAAGACGACGACGACAACAACAACAACACCTTCACAATCACTTGCACCAACAAGAACAGAAGCAGCAACAACAACAACAACATTCTTACTATCACTAACAAGAACAACAACGACAACAAATACACACAACAATACTCAATAACCTACATGTAGCGCAGAATGGTGTAGTCGTGCAGAAATCAGTAGAATGCATATTTTGCTAACACTATTTCAAAAATCTAGTACTCAGTGTTTTTTATTCAAGGTCTTTGAATTGAACGAGACATTCAAAGCGCTTTTTAATTAACTTTCTTACGACGACGAAAGTTGTGTTAATTTTTGTAGACTTTGTATATTCATGTCTTTTATTTCTAACGAAAGGAAATCACCAATAGGCGAATTTCAGGGTGTTGCGCGCGCATCACTTTTCAAAAAAACTGGCAAGCTCCACTCAAAGTAAACATACTGTTTAAATTCAACAAAGTATAGATACAGTTTCTGGATGTTTAACATTGTTATTCTGCTGTTGTTGGCTCGCTAGCAAGTCTGTTTGTCATTGCTTACTTTGTGGAGAGCCCACCAAGAGCCTGCCAATTTCTTTGCAAAACGATGCGCACGCAATACCCTGAAACTCGCCTAATATTACAGTCAAACCGGATATTCTCTTGCATGCTATATCGTACCGCAACATTGCAATGTTGATTGTCAATTTGGCTTGAGCAACTTGCAAACGTCTCGTGAAGATTCCTCAGTAGATTCCTTTAAAGGTTCGTCTTTCTTTTGAGTAAATATACAAATTTATGTTTAAAATATTACTGTTGGTGGGTAGATAGTATTTTCAGCCATGCAAATGGTAGTTTAAGTAAAGAAATGTTGAATTTCGGAAATTCCCGAAACGTTTGCAAATTGCTCACCGGAACTTGTCAATCAACATTGCAATGTTGCGTGGGAATATTGCAATGTAGCTCGCAAGACAACACTCGATTTGATTGTAATACAGCTATCACAACCTTGTCATAACTATAAAATGTAGTTACAAAACTAAGAAATTTACTTCATCTAATGTTTGAACTCAGATTCTTTATTTTTTCTTTTTCTATTTTTATTTTCATTTTTATTTATTTTATTTTATTTTTTGTTATTTTTATTTTCATTTTATTTATTTACGGCCTACTGGCTACCAATGACCCAATTTCAAATGAAATATGGGCCAGGTAATCACTAATTACAAGCTTGCGTCATTCAGGGCTAAATCCACTTGTACGTCTGTTGAAGACGTGAAAGTTTCAACCAATAGGAAAGCAGACGTGGTTACCAGGCTATGATCGCCCGAGCTCTGTAAGCAAAGTCCTGGGACGAGGTTGGTACCCAGGCTGTTTACCCGAATTGGTATAAGACGTAAAAATTTGGTTACTTGAAGTATTCGTAGACTGATGAGAAGGAAGAAGATTTGAGGTTGAAGAATGTCAGGAAGGGGAGGCAGAATGTAAGTGTTCCTATTACTCTTCTTATTTCTTACATATTAACTTCCCTACACAGTTTATATAAAAGCTAAGGATAGTTACTCTTTATATGTATGAAAAGAAACGTGATGGGAGTGTAAAGTCTTTCTCAAGACTACTCTATTAGACGATCAACTTTCTCAAACATGTTACAATACTCCTAGGTTCAAACCATTTACTTTATTTGATAAGTACATTATATTTTTCTTGACTAGGTATGGTCTTATTCTTAAGAAAAGACCAAGTGCATCTCTAGCATTTGCTAAACCATCAATATTTCAAGATGATGACTCCAGCAGTGATGAAGGTGTAAGTGTTTGTATCAGGGTTGCCAGGTCCCTCTGGGTCAAAATAAGCCAAACGCATGTTCAAAATAAGCCAAAAAAGCCAAAGTCTAAAATTAAGGTGGGGGACTGGGCCCGAGTGCTAATTGAAGTAATAATTATGCAAGTATGCCACAAATAATCGGTTTATCACTTTATCTGACATTTTAAATTATTTATTTAGGTATACACTCACATTTCACATTTCAAAACATTTCATAAAACTCTGTCATGCAAGACGTATTCAGTTTAAAACTCGGTTAAAAAGAGAAGTTCATCTTAGTCAACTGAGTCAACTGCTGAAGTTTTAAACGGATCAAAATTCTTGAATTATTATTGGTTGAAACTTGAAAAATTATGCGGTTGGACCTCTGCGAAGACAGTGGCATGATTGATGATGTTCTAAATTAAGAATTCGTCTCTGATTGGTTGATAGTTATCCCATGGTTATCCAACTCACGGATCGGGTAATCCCTACTGCTCTATACCGAGATTTAACAATTAGTCTTTCTAAACAACAAAGCGGCAAATTTTAACCGATGAAAAACTGAAATATGGTGAAAAGACCGACGACTTTCCATTTTTTAGAAAAAAAAGCCAAAAATAAGCCAAAAAATAGTTATAAGCCAAACGAAATTTTTCCAAGCCAAACCTTGTAAAAACAAGCCAAATTAGAGAAATTTGGCTTAAAAAAAGCCAATCTGGCAACCCTGGTTTGTATAGACCCTTTTATGCACCAGTCAATGGTTTGCCCCAGGGGGGGGGGATCGGGCATACCCACGGGATTTGACATTTCACTATGAAATTTTGGTCAATTTCCCCACCCTGGGACTAGCTTTTTAAGTCAAAGTAAGTCAAATTTCCCCACCCATATGAACAGGAACTTAATATGCATATTTTAATATTAATAAACATGTGATGATGAAACAAAGAACTGAGTCTGTGTATATAAAAATTATATGCTCCAGTGCACTACAACAATTCACTGAGCTGGTGTCCAGGTATCTATCAGCAATATCATAGGCCAAAAGCTTTCTTAAAACAAAGCATATTTATATATTTCATCAAGAATCACTCACCTTCTGTCGAAAGATAAATTCACTCAGCACTCGAGAAAATCCAGTGTTTCCTGCTGAAATAGGCACTGATGATCAATCCACTGATCAATCTTGTACCCAGAGCCTGTGATCCTTTTGGTTACGACCATTTGTTCCTTCACTCGTTCCCAAGCCCCACTCAGTGAGACCTGACAATCTTCCCGACCCTCGGGCTACCTACAGTTGTCAAATTCCCGACCCAGGGGAAACAGGTAGTTGTCAAATCCTGTGGGTATGCCCAATCCCCCCCCCCCTGGGGGAAACCATTGACTGGTGCATTACGGTTAGAATTGCATGCTGGGTAATCAGGGCAAACTTGATAATATAAACAGACAAGAAGCAGGCGTTTGATGAGTCAAAGAAGATACTAAAAACGAGTTTTATCGAAGAAATTTCAACAATTTATCATCAGTGGATAAAGAGAAAGGTAATTAACTCCGGAATGTGGTAACCGAATGATATTAAATTACATTTTAAGCTACAAATGAACACCAAAATGGCACAAAATCCTTTAATTACCTTTCTCTTTATCCACTGGTGATAAATTGTTGAAATTTCTTCAATAAAACTTGTTTTTAGTATCTTTGACTCATCAATACAACGCCCACACCTGCTTCTTGTCTGTTATATTATCAAGTTTGCCCTGATGACCCAGTTGGAGTTTCTTGCTGGCTGAGTTTACAAAAGAAGCGAGAAACGTGTTTCTCACACTGGGGAGCCTAGAGTGAATTAGTATTTAACATCACGTGTTAAATGTTTGGTATCCTTTTGTTCTTTGCCACCATCGTGCCCACCCACCCTCCCAGGTTGGCACTACATGCATGTAAATAGTAGAGTATAGCTTGATTTTGTTTGTGATTCGGATTGACTGTAAATTTTGCAATAAAGGCATTGCGCTGCTCTTTGCGGTGGCAGATCAACACGGCAATCCCAGTGTGAGAACATGTAATTCTAACCGTAAAAGGGTCTATTAACCAGGTATTTAACTATAGGCTGGATCTGGATTTGCTGGATTTGGGCAAAAATACCAGCTGGAATTCTGGCTGGATTTGGGACATTTTTGAAAATTCCTCAAATCCAGCTGGATTTAATAAAATCTGGTGCACCCCTACCAGGGATGTAGCTGGGGGAAGCCACTTCAGATATAAAACGACAGACCTATAACTACAAAACTGATATGAATTATGTCAGGAAAGAAACTGTAAACAGTGTGTTCAGTCTACTGTGTGTGTGTGTGTTTTGATTATCTATGTGACGTTTACATGTTTTGAGTATTTAATGACATTTTTTAACCTTTATAGGGTTCGAAATGTTCAGAAAATATGCCTAATTTTGTAGGCTGTTTTTTGTAGGTCAAAATTTTTGCAGGCTGTTTCCCAAGCAGCAAAGTTACATTCTAGACATAGGCCCAAATAATCCCCAATAATCTCCGGCAATGTCCTAAAACTGCCGGCTATCACGGACAGCCAGCTGCTAACCCTGCTTTAGAGTTTCTGTAAAATCTTCCTCCAAAAGCCAAGAAATGGCATTTCAGCTACTTTCAATTTCAAAATTTTCCATGGAAGGGACTGCCCTTGGATCCCCCTAAAAATGTCTTGATTTTAGCCCCCCCCCCTTCAAAATCTTGGCTATGTCCCTACTTGTAGCTGGATAAGTTGGCCATAGTTTGGGATTAGGGGGGGTTTAGGGTATGCATAGATGCCAGGGAAAATTGGGGAGGTGAGGGGGGGTCCCTTCCTTTCCCCTTGTATCATCCCAACCCATAAAAAACAACCAGCTATGCAGGCTAAGATTATGGTTGCACGAAGACAAAATGTCATGATTTTTGTACACAGTGTCAGTATATCTGATTTTTAGATATCTCACAGTATGAATGAATGAATAAACTTTATTTGAGTGTCTAGTCTTTTAGCCAACCCAAAAGGGTCTACTAATCGGGGACAGTGTATTGGCTTCAAGATACAACTGGAAATCAAACCTACTTCTAGCCAATCTCATTCCCAAAGCCTGTGGCTGTGTTCCCTGGCTGTATGTTAATGCTTGCAGGTACTAGAAGTGCCAGGGGAAATTGAGGGGAGAGGGTCTCTTTCCTTCATCCCTCATATTGCCTAAAAAACACCTAAAAAAACTCCTAAAAAACAGCCAGTTATGAAAGCTAGCCTGCTTATGTATACTGTAGCTATACAATCCATGGAGTAATAGTTGTATTCTTGAATGACCCAGTTACTGATCATTCAATTATACACTTCCCCCAAGTTTCATCATACATACATACATTAATTAATTAATTACTTCTCCCACAAGGCTTTTTAAGAGCAATTTACACATTGAAATTTAATTAACATGGCCGAGTTGAAGGCATAATAAAGGTGCTTCAGGAAGCCACCATACAACATATCGGACTGCAGATTACAGTTAAGACCTAGGTGTTGGTTTTGTGGAGGGAGGAAAACTGGAGAGCCTGGCAAAAAACCCTCGAAGCACAAGAGAGACCAACTAAACTCTACTCACATGAGTCTCAAGCTCGACAACAGGGTTATTCCCAGATGGTCACCCATCTAAGTACTAACCCCATCCAATCGGGCTTAACTATTGGTGAGAGGCAGCGCCTTAACAGCACACGCCAACCGTGCTTCCCTATTCATCATAGATTTTAAAATGTTTATGATAATACATAACTAATTGATGTTTTCAGGAAAAAGGTCGAAAAACTGTGAATGAAACAATAGGAAAAGAAGCTGAGAAGAAGAAGCAGATGAGACAGGTAGAAAACTGGAAAAAAAACTTTTTAATTTTTATTATATTTAAAATGAAATTTAGCCATTTTTAAAAGGGTTCCCTAGGTAATGGTTGGCCCCACCTCTTTATATTACCATAGTTGCATCCTTGTGTGTTTCTATTACCCCTATGAGCATGGAAGAACCTCTGGCACAGTCCTGGGGTAAAATATCATTTTACTTGTTGTCTTGTTTTAGCTTATATGGGAAAAGATGGGCCACGATCTGGATATTTTTAGGCCAAAACAAAAATACCTGGGTTTCTGGTTTCCTAATCCTACATAGTTTTTTGGCCAATGAAATGCTGACCCTAGTTTCTTTACTGGTGGTTTGCAATCAATCCCTTGAGATTTGGAAGACAATGAAACGGCGGCCATTTTCCTCCAGAAAACATAATCGTTTGTTTGTTTGTTTGTTTGTTTGTTTGTTTGTTTGTTTGTTTGTTTGTTTGTTTGTTTGTTTGTTTGTTTGTTTGTTTGTTTGTTTGTTTGTTTGTTTGTTTGTTTGTTTGTTTGTTTGTTTGCTTGCTTGCTTGCTTGCTTGCTTGCTTGCTTGCTTGCTTGCTTGCTTGCTTGTTTGTTTGTTTGTTTGTTTGTTTGTTTGTTTGTTTGTTTGTTTGTTTGTAATATCCTTGCTAAGTTCGTATTTGATATTTCCTTCTTTTATGCCCCAAAATCCAACAAGAGTTTTGATAAAAACCTTTTAAATTTTTGTATTGTATAAAACAATTTTTATAAAGGTTTATGTGTAGTTAATGGGAACCACATTGGAGTTTTAGTCGCGTAATGTTGTATAAAACAAGGAAGAATTTGAATGAAGGGCGCAATTAGCCTCCGGCTATGTTGTCTGTGAAAGGCGACACGGAACACGCTGTTGAGAATGTTTGAGAATGTCAGTAGTGTCTTGGATGTAGGAGGGTACGTGGGGGATGAGTGAGTAAAAGGTTATACACATGGAAAAATAAAAGCTTGTAGTCAACTGGCATAAGAATTTGCCCTCTTTAACTATAAGCTTTACACGTGGCGTTTAGGAATGTCGCTGTCAGTCACAGTAAAACTACACAATGTGGCGAGCTTGGAAAAGCTCTCTCCTTTCGCTACGGGGTTATCACAATTTTTTATAAGTTTGAGTGTAGTTAATGGGAACCACAAAGGAGTTTTAGTCGTGTAATGTTGAAGAATGAGGGAGAGGTTAGAAGGGAATTTGAATAAAAAGCGCAATTAGCCTCCGGCTATGTTGCGTATGAAAGGCGACACGGAACAAGCTGTTGGACATGCAGTGTAAAAATATTGTTTAAGAATCATGAAAAAACATCAGAAAAAGAATTAAGGATTTGTAACGTATAGTATAGTTCAATCAGGATCTTAGGACACAACCCTGGACGCGTTTCGACCTTCTGGTGGTCTCATCAGCAGGGATTTGGGGTTGGGAGTCAATGTAAATATCAAATTAATTGTTGGAAGATAAATAATAATCGCTATCAACACAATAATATTAGAGGAGAATAAAAGTGAGTGTATTTTTTTTTAACTTTACTGACCTTACATTGACCAATCAGAACTCAGGGTATTCCAAAGTGATATAATAATATTTTTAATGTCATCTCTAGACCCAAATTGAAAGAGATAAAGTTCTTGATGAAGATCCTACAGCTTATGATTATGATAAAGTTTATGATGAAATGGCAGATAAAAAAGCCAGTTTAGTTGCAGTCGAGAGAACTGCTGCTGACAAGAAGGTAAAATTATGCTTTTGATTTTAATTTTGACATGATTTGAAACAAATAAATTTCCAATGAAGTCAGGTTAACGTTACAATAAACATAGTTTAACGTTAAAATTTTATCTTTAAAGTTATGTCTTGTCTAAGAGTTATTTGCTGGGCACCTATTTTCATTTTCAAATTACGTTTCCCACCTGGTATGTCTATTGCAACAATAAAGAATTATTGGATGAGGCTGAGCAGGATATCAGAATTATTCAGACCGAGGTCAGCGTTATCTGCCGAAGCGAAGCTGAGGCAGATAACGCTGACCGAGGTCTGAATAATTCTGATATCCTGCGTAAGCCGAATTCAATAATTATTTTATTATTCCTTCTGCAACAAAAGTCAGCCATGCGAATAAAAATCAAAACAGACAAAAACGTCAAACTCAAACTTATATTTTTTATTAACAAATAAGCCACAAAAATAACAATATCAACACACAATAAAAAATACGCGGGCACCGTATGGACATGACAAATACGACATTTATTTGTCATGTCCAAATTTTCCACATTTCAAATACGAGATTTATTTTGTCTGCGCCAAAATACGAATAATTATATGTAGGCTCTCAACCAATGAGAATACGAGAATATAGTACAATGAATAATAATATACATTATACATTTGTTGACTGGTGCCGAGGGAAACATCGAGTTTTACGGACCCTGAAGGCTTCAATGTCACCCGAGGGCTTTAGCCCGAGGGTGGCATTGAAGCCTGAGGGACCGTAAAACTCGATGTTTCTCGAGGCAAAAGTCAACAAGCGTTTTGTTATATACCAAAGACTTTTAAAATACAAAATACCAAGTTGACTCGAAACTTACAAAAGGCAAAAAGACTTAACCAAAACACTTTGACTTTGTCTTCGTAATTTAATTCAACTAAAGAAATACACCAGACTCAACAAGTACAAAGAACAGCTTTAAATTTATCCAGGTTTTCTTCAGACCTTCTTTGAAGGATGTATAGATATTCTTTCCTTTGGAAAATGGACTATTTCGTACCAAACAAGCTCGAAACAGCTCTTGTTTTCAAAATGTTCCGAAAAGTCCAAAGTTCTTGATCTGATGCAATAATCATTGTGTATTCACGTGAACAACGCATGTTTAAAGCTGACGTCAGAGGGAAACATTGCACTGTTTCCTTCTTCGTTGTTGATGTCAGAGGGAAACAGTGCAATGTTTCCCTCGGCAGAAAGAAACATTGAGTGTTTGTTGAACAACACGTGACCATGATCTGACCAATAGGATTCCATATTTGGCAAACGAAAGTCTTTGGTATATAACATATTTGATTATAATCTGGGTGTCAGTTTGAGCATAGCTGCTTTGCGCAATATTATAGTCTAGTTCTCACATTTTAGGACTTACTCTACCTGTAGGACTTACCTGTAAGACTTATCAAGTTATCATTCTTAATTTTGATCTTTTGCATGGACGTATTTGCGAATCTGTTTGGTATATATGCACATTTGAATAATCTGGGTTGTTAACTGTGATTTATTGAGCTTAGCTGCAATATTACAGCTTTAATTTTTCTCAGAGATTAGGACTTAAAGCGCCTATGAAGCGAAAATTATTATTGTCTTAAATGAAAGAACTCTCAAAACGACAAAGTAACATCTTTTCAGACCTTCGTTTCCGTGCCTCGTTGTTGAGATATTTCAATTTTTTTGATATGGAAATTAAACACTTTGACGTCACACGTGTATAATGAGTTATCAGAGAAGGTTCGGTATCTTTGCTATTATCAAACGAAATCAATTAAAAATGTGTATGTCTAATGCTGTATGCGAAATAGACGAACTGGATCGGCTTCGAAGTGATTTCGTTTGATAATAGCAAAGATATAGAACTTTCTCCGATAACTCATACACGTATGATGTCAAAGTGTTTAATTTGCATATCAAAGAAACTGAAAAATCTCAACAACGAAGCACGGAAACGAAGATCTGCAAAAGATGTTACGTTGTAGTTTTATGAGTTATTTCATTTAAGACAATATTAATTTTCGCTTCAGAAATAATAATTAGAAATAATTACTTAGCGAGAATGTACAGATACATCATCATACATGTATGATTGGAAGCTTCGAGCGTATTCTTAGAGTTTCCGTTATCTCACACCAACAGCCTAAATACATTGGCAATCTGTTAAAATTTGCTGAAGTCAGGAAAAAGGAAGATGAAAGGCGCATTGAACGGCAAGTTCAGAAAGAACGTGAAGCAGAAGGAAGCGAATTTGTGGACAAAGATGCTTTTGTTACGTCAGCGTATCCTTTTGAGAAGTGTCATTACACTACATTGCATTGCATTACATTAACCGACATCCATTAACCGACATCACGTTAGGTCACGTCAGGTCACAGTATATTACAGTACAGTACAGTACAATACAGTACCGTTGCGTTGCGCTACATTACCGTGCGTTACATTACCGTGCGTTACATTACCGTGCGTTACATTACCGTGCGTTACATTACCGTGCGTTACGTTACCGTGCGTCACATTACTGTGTAACCGTGCGTTACATTACCGTGCGTTACATTACCGTGCGTTACATCACCGTGCGTTACATTACCGTGCGTTGCGGTACGGTGCGTTGCGTTACCGTATGTTACTTGCATTACATACATTATACATTGCAAATTTGGCCCTTGACTTCTTTCAGTTATCGTAAGAAAATGCAAGAAATGGCCGAAGACGAGGAACGACAAAGAAAATTAGACGAACTTGAAGGTATAAAAGAAAGATTAACTGTACGACTACGAAGACCACCATGACGACGACAATGACGATGATGACGACGACGACGACGGCGATGATGATGATGATGATGATGATGATGATGATGATGACGACGACGACGACGACGACGACGGCAACGACGATAATTATGACGATGTTGATGACGAGGATGATGACGACGACGACGATGATGATGATGATGATGATGATGATGATGATGATGATGATGATGATGATGATGATGATGATGATGATGATGATGATGATGATGATGATGATGATGATGATGACGACGACGACGACGACGACGACGGCAACGACGATAATTATGATGACGATGTTGATGACGATGTTGATAACGATGATGATGACGATGATGATGACGACGACGACGACGACGATGATGATGACGATGATGATGATGGTGATGATGACGATAGCAGTTAGAACTATTATAAAACGTCGTAGACCGAGGTTTAATATTACTTTCTACCACTTCATACCTCAGGTGATGTAACGAAACAAACTGACTTGAGCAAGTTCTATCGTAATTTGTTGGATAAGAATGTTTCTACCGGTGGAGCATATGATAGCGAAGCTCGCACGAAGGTTGGCGAAAAAATCAGCGAAACAGACCAAGAGTCATCAAGTTCTGTAAAAGACGCAGATGCGAGAGAAAGACGCCATGAAAAGAGTGATAGCCGTGGAGGGAAGACGTTGGAGAAATCCGACCGTCAACTAAACAAAGACGAGCGACGTAAGAAGGAGAGTAGTTTTGAGGCACACCCAAGCCATGCAAAGAAAGAAGATGGCCATGGCAGAAATACCAAGTCGGAGAAATTGGGCAGAGATGAAGAACAGCGAGAGAAAACCAGGGATAGTGAGGAACGACGAGAGGAAACCAGAGATAGTGAGGAACGACGATGGAAAACCAAGGATTGTGAGGAACGACGGGAGAAAACGAGAGATAGTGAGGAACGACGGGGGAAAACCAGGGATAGCAAAGGACGACGGGAGAAAACCAGGGATAGTAAGGCACGACGGGAGAAAAGCATGGATAATGAGGGACGACGGGACAAAGCCAGGGATAATGAGGGACAACGAGAAACAACCAGGGACGACAGACCCAAAGTAGCAAAAGATGACAAAGGAAGACGAGGGTCAACGAAGGACAACGAGGAACAAGAAATGGTGAAAGAGGATTCAAGAGATGACGAGGAAGAAACAAACGAAACCGAAAGAAGGACAATGAAAACACCCGAAATTAATAAACAGGCGCTAGACTCTACGGCCATGAACGATGAAAGTCAAGAAAAAGTGCGTGAAAAAAGTGTTGTGAGCAAATTTGCAAAGCATTCGTCAAGCGAGACAGTGCTTTCAGCCCGGGAAAGATATTTGGCGCGAAAGAACGTTCGAGTGGTTATGACCCAACCAACTTCAGAAGACGAAGATCAATAACTTGGTTCGATATTTGGTAAGCATTAAATATTTGTGGAGCTTTTTTTTTGTAGTATACTACACTCGAGTCTAGTCTGGTCTGGTCTGGTTTGGTCTGGTCTAGTTTGGTCTGGTCTAGTCTAGTCTATAGTCTAGTCTAGTTTAGTCTAGTCTATAATCTAGTCTAGTCTAGTCTAGTCTAGTCTAGTCTAGTCTAGTCTAGTCTAGTCTAGTCTAGTCTAGTCTAGTCCGGTCTGGTCCGGTCTGGTCTGGTCTGGTCTGGTCTGGTCTGGTCTGGTCTGGTCTGGTCTGGTCTGGTCTAGTCTCGTCTAGTCTCGTCTAGTCTAGTCTACTCTAGTGTCTGGTCTAGTCTAGTCTAGTCTAGTCTAGTCTAGTCTAGTCTAGTCTAGTCTAGTCTAGTCTAGTCTAGTCTAGTCTAGTCTAGTCTAGTATTATTACCTTGACATAAGGTAAAGAAATTTCAAATAAATACGTTTTAGAGCTTCTGTAGCAATGAGAAGGCTGAATTTGTGCTAAATCTTCTATTTTAGCCTTTTTTAAAAAGTCGGGGATAAGGCGTTAAGCCTTTTACTTTTTGACCGATTTTGGCCGTTTTTTGAAATTTTTGAAAAATGGTCAAAAAGTGATAATTTAGCTCAACTAAAGCCTTTTTGTAGCTTCTGTAGCAAAAAGAAGGCTTTATTTGTGCTAAATCTTCATATTTTAGCCTTATTTCAAAAGTTGATAAAATATTCAAAACCGGTGAAACTTTTTAATTGATTTTGGCCATTTTTTAACTTTTGAAAGAAGGTCAAAGAATGATAATAAAGCCTTTTTAGACCTTCTGTGACAACGAGAAGGCTGTATTTGTGCCAAATATTCATATTTGAGCCTTTTTTAAGGGGTTAGCCTTCACTTTTTGACCGATTTTGGCCAGTTTTCGAACTATTGAAATACGGTCAAAAAATGTCATATAAAGCCTTTTTAGACATTCTGTGACATTGTGAAGGCTGTATTTGAGCTAAATATTCATATTTGAGCCTTTTTTAAGGGGTTAGCCTTTACTTTTTGACCGATTTTGACCATTTTTCAAACATTTGAAATAGAGTCAAAAAATGTCAAATAAAGCCTTTTTAGACCTTCTGTGCAAAGGAGAAGGCTGTATTGGGCTAAATAGTCATATTTGAGCCTTTTTTCAATACTCAGAAAAAAATGTAAAGGGGTTAGCCTAATTCTGTATTAATTGGGTTTCTATTTAATTTTCCAGGTGTATTTCAGCATTTGAATGTTGAGTTAAGTATTCTTTATAATAAATTTTAAAGAATGAAATATATTTTTGAATTTAATTTGTTGTTGTTGCACAAATTTATTATATTTAGATTAAATAAATTTACATAAATTAAAAAGAATTCACATAAATTTTATTTTTTTTATTTTAAAAAATTTCCAAAAATAATTGCATAAATTTCCAAGAATTAAAAATAAATTTACAGAAATTTCAAAAATTTAGTTATTTCAAGAATTTTAGGAATTTTTGAAAAAGTTAACGAGAAAACATTTTGAATTAATTAAATTTTTTTCACATTTATTTTTAATTATGAATTTAATTTAAGAAAAAATATTTTTAATTTATGTAAATTTATGCACGTTTTTTGACAATTTATGCAAATGTTTCGATTTATATTTTTAATTTATATAAATTTATCCAATTTTTAAAAAAATTTTTTAAAAATATTTGTAATTTGTGTAAATTTATATTTAATTTATGCAATTATTTTGAGATTTATGGGCCAACTCTACATTTTTTGTCAACTTTTAAAAAAAATTCAAATATGAATATTTAGCCCAAATACAGCCTTCTATTTATTTTTTTTTAATTTAATTTATTAACTTCGCCAAAACCAAAAATTACAAAATATAAAGAAAATATCGTGGCAGGGTATCCACAACAGCAAAACGCCAATTACTGTGGACCCGAAGGTCTAAAAAGAAGGTCTAAAAAGACGTTATTTGACCTTTTCTGACGAAAAATGGCCAAAATCGCTCAAAAAGTAAAGGCCTTCAAAATACAGCCTTCTCATTTTCACAGAAGATTTAAAACGACTTTATCTAACCGTTTTTGACCCTAACTCACAAGTTTCAAAAGTGGCCAAAATCGGTCAAAAAGTAAAGGCCAACCCTTTTACTTTTTTTCCCCGATTATTTTTCAAAAAAATCGAAAAAATTTCTTTAGCCAAAATACAGCCTTCTCGTTTTCACAGAAGTTTAAAACGACTTTATCTAACCGTTTTTGACCCTAACTCAAAAGTTTAAAAAGTGACCAAAATCGGTCAAAAAGTAAAGGCTAACCCCTTTACTTTTTTTTTCTGGATATTTTTCAAAAAATCAAATAAAATATTTTTAGCCAAAATATAGCCTTCTCGTTTTCACAGAAGGTTTAAAACGACTTTATCTAACCGTTTTTGACCCTAACTCAAAAGTTTCAAAAGTGGCCAAAATCGGTCAAAAAGTAAAGGCTAACCCCTTTACTTTTTTTTTCCGGATATTTTTTAAAAAATTGGGAAAATTTTTTTTAGCCAAAATACAGCCTTCTCGTTTTCACAGAAGGTTTAAAACGACTTTATCTAACCGTTTTTGACCCTAACTCAAAAGTTTAAAAAGTGACCAAAATCGGTCAAAAAGTAAAGGCTTACCCCTTTACCTTTTTGTTTCGGGATACTTTTCAAAAAATAAAATAATTTTTTTTAGCCAAAATACAGCCTTCTCGTTTTCACAGAAGCTTTAAAACGACTTTATCTAACCGTTTTTGACCCTAACTCAAAAGTTTAAAAAGTGACCAAAATCGGTCAAAAAGTAAAGGCTAACCCCTTTACTTTTTTTTTCCGGATATTTTTCAAAAAATCAAATAAAATATTTTTAGCCAAAATACAGCCTTCTCGTTTTCACAGAAGCTTTAAAACGATTTTATCTAACCGTTTTTGACCCTAACTCAAAAGTTTCAAAAGTGACCAAAATCGGTCAAAAAGTAAAGGCTAACCCCTTTACTTTTTTTTTTCCGGATATTTTTCCAAAAATCAAATAAAATATTTTTAGCCAAAATACAGCCTCGTTTTCACAGGTTTAAAACGACTTTATCTAACCATTTTTGACCCTAACTCACAAGTTTCAAAAGTGACCAAAATCGGTCAAAAAGTAAAGGCTAACCCCTTTACTTTTTTTTTCCGGTTATTTTTCAAAAAATCGGGGAAAATTTTTTTAGCCAAAATACAGCCTTCTCGTTTTCACAGAAGCTTTAAAACGATTTTATCTAACCGTTTTTGACCCTAACTCAAAAGTTTCAAAAGTGACCAAAATCGGTCAAAAAGTAAAGGCTAACCCCTTTACTTTTTTTTTCCGGATATTTTTCAAAAAATCGAAAACAATTTTTTTAGCCAAAATACAGCCTTTCTCATTTCCACAGAAGCTTTAAAACGACTTTATCTAACCGTTTTTGACCCTAACTCAAAAGTTTCAAAAGTGACCAAAATCGGTCAAAAAGTAAAGGCTAACCCCTTTACTTTTTTTTTCCCGTTATTTTTCAAAAAATCGGGAAAATTTTTTTTAGCCAAAATACAGCCTTCTCGTTTTCACAGAAGCTTTAAAACGATTTTATCTAACCGTTTTTGACCCTAACTCAAAAGTTTCAAAAGTGACCAAAATCGGTCAAAAAGTAAAGGCTAACCCCTTTACTTTTTTTTTCCGGATATTTTTCAAAAAATCGAAAACAATTTTTTTAGCCAAAATACAGCCTTTCTCATTTCCACAGAAGGTTTAAAACGACTTTATCTAACCGTTTTTGACCCTAACTCAAAAGTTTCAAAAGTGACCAAAATCGGTCAAAAAGTAAAGGCTAACCCCTTTACTTTTTTTTTCCGGTTATTTTTCAAAAAATCGGGGAAAATTTTTTTAGCCAAAATACAGCCTTCTCGTTTTCACAGAAGCTTTAAAACGATTTTATCTAACCGTTTTTGACCCTAACTCAAAAGTTTCAAAAGTGACCAAAATCGGTCAAAAAGTAAAGGCTAACCCCTTTACTTTTTTTTTCCGGATATTTTTCAAAAAATCGAAAACAATTTTTTTAGCCAAAATACAGCCTTTCTCATTTCCACAGAAGCTTTAAAACGACTTTATCTAACCGTTTTTGACCCTAACTCAAAAGTTTCAAAAGTGACCAAAATCGGTCAAAAAGTAAAGGCTAACCCCTTTACTTTTTTTTTCCGGATATTTTTCAAAAAATCAAATAAAATATTTTTAGCCAAAATATAGCCTTCTCGTTTTCACAGAAGCTTTAAAACGACTTTATCTAACCGTTTTTGACCCTAACTCAAAAGTTTAAAAAGTGACCAAAATCGGTCAAAAAGTAAAGGCTAACCCCTTTACTTTTTTTTTCCGGATATTTTTCAAAAAATCAAATAAAATATTTTTAGCCAAAATACAGCCTTCTCGTTTTCACAGAAGCTTTAAAACGACTTTATCTAACCGTTTTTGACCCTAACTCAAAACTTTCAAAAGTGGCCAAAATCGGTCAAAAAGTAAAGGCTAACCCCTTTACTTTTTTTTTCCGGATATTTTTCAAAAAATCAAATAAAATATTTTTAGCCGAAATATAGCCTTCTCGTTTTCACAGAAGGTTTAAAACGACTTTATCTAACCATTTTTGACCCTAACTCACAAGTTTCAAAAGTGGCCAAAATCGGTCAAAAAGTAAAGGCTAACCCCTTTACTTTTTTTTTCCGGATATTTTTTAAAAAATTGGGAAAATTTTTTTTAGCCAAAATACAGCCTTCTCGTTTTCACAGAAGCTTTAAAACGACTTTATCTAACCGTTTTTGACCCTAACTCAAAAGTTTCAAAAGTGACCAAAATCGGTCAAAAAGTAAAGGCTAACCCCTTTACTTTTTTTTTCCGGATATTTTTCAAAAAATCGGGGAAAATTTATTTAGCCAAAATACAGCCTTCTCGTTTTCACAGAAGCTTTAAAACGATTTTATCTAACCGTTTTTGACCCTAACTCAAAAGTTTCAAAAGTGACCAAAATCGGTCAAAAAGTAAAGGCTAACCCCTTTACTTTTTTTTCCGGATATTTTTCAAAAAATAGAAAAATTTATTTTTTAGCAAAAATACAGCCTTTCTCATTTCCACAGAAGCTTTAAAACGACTTTATCTAACCGTTTTTGACCCTAACTCAAAAGTTTCAAAAGTGACCAAAATCGGTCAAAAAGTAAAGGCTAACCCCTTTACTTTTTTTTCCGGATATTTTTCAAAAAATCAAAAAAAATATTTTTAGCCAAAATACAGCCTTCTCGTTTTCACAGAAGCTTTAAAACGACTTTATCTAACCGTTTTTGACCCTAACTCAAAAGTTTAAAAAGTGACCAAAATCGGTCAAAAAGAAAAGGCTAACCCCTTTACTTTTTTTTTCCGGATATTTTTCAAAAAATCAAATAAAATATTTTTAGCCAAAATACAGCCTTCTCGTTTTCACAGAAGCTTTAAAACGACTTTATCTAACCGTTTTTGACCCTAACTCAAAACTTTCAAAAGTGGCCAAAATCGGTCAAAAAGTAAAGGCTAACCCCTTTACTTTTTTTTTCCGGATATTTTTCAAAAAATCAAATAAAATATTTTTAGCCGAAATATAGCCTTCTCGTTTTCACAGAAGGTTTAAAACGACTTTATCTAACCATTTTTGACCCTAACTCACAAGTTTCAAAAGTGGCCAAAATCGGTCAAAAAGTAAAGGCTAACCCCTTTACTTTTTTTTTCCGGATATTTTTTAAAAAATTGGGAAAATTTTTTTTAGCCAAAATACAGCCTTCTCGTTTTCACAGAAGCTTTAAAACGACTTTATCTAACCGTTTTTGACCCTAACTCAAAAGTTTCAAAAGTGACCAAAATCGGTCAAAAAGTAAAGGCTAACCCCTTTACTTTTTTTTTCCGGATATTTTTCAAAAAATCGAAAACAATTTTTTTAGCCAAAATACAGCCTTTCTCATTTCCACAGAAGCTTTAAAACGACTTTATCTAACCGTTTTTGACCCTAACTCACAAGTTTCAAAAGTGGCCAAAATCGGTCAAAAAGTAAAGGCTAACCCCAGGCAATAGAACTGCCGACCATATTTTTACTTTGAAAACTCTACACGATAAATATGTTAATCAGAATAATGAGAAAATTTATGCATGCTTTGTTGATTTTAAAAAGGCCTTTGATTCCGTCTGGCATAAAGGCCTTTATTTGAAACTATTAGAAAATGGAATTGGAGGACGCTTCTATGATCTGATAAAGGATCTGTACTCTAATACTCAGTGTGCAGTGAAAGTGTCAGGTCATAGAACGCCCTTCTTCTCCTACAATCGAGGTGTACGCCAAGGTTGTGTTTTAAGTCCCCTCCTGTTTAACTTATATATAAATGAACTTCCTAATCTATTTGAGAAAGTAAACTCAGACCCATTTCTTTTACCAAATGGAACAAGACTAAGTAGTCTTCTATATGCTGACGACCTTATTATACTATCAAGATCGAAATCAGGTCTTCAAAATTGTCTAGATTCTCTTAATGAATGGAGCAAAAAATGGCTAATGAATATCAATTTGAAAAAAACCAAAGTTATGATCTTACAAAAACATAATTCTAAGCTACAAAAGTTTGACTTTTTCTTGGGAGATAGGCGTATTGACATCACAAATGAATACACTTACCTCGGCCTAAAACTAACTCCAAACACTAAATTCTCAGTCGCAACTCAACAACTGAGTGAAAAGGCTATGCATGCTTTATTCAAAATTCGAAAACATCTTGATTTTCACAAACTTACTCCAAAACTTGCAATGAAAGTCTTTGATGGCATAGTCTCTCCTATCCTACTCTATAACTCTGAGGTTTGGGGAGCCTATTCCAACAACGATTTTACTAAATGGGACAAGACTCCAACTGAAAAAACACACCTAAAATTTTGTAAAATCTATTTGGGTGTGAATAGGAAAGCGAGCAATATCGCTAGCAGGGGTGAACTAGGTAAATTCCCTCTGTTAATCCCCATATTCAAAAGACTATTTTCTTACATTAAACACATTAGTCAACTACCAGATTCAAGTATAGCGAAACAAACTTTTTACCTTTCAAAAAGACTTTACTCACACGGTAAAGATTCATTCTACTCTAATGCCGCAAACATTATTAAAAACTTTTATCCTAATATCGATGAAACAATAGATATTGAAAAATTTGTTCAGGATACGAACGTAAGTGATTTCGTAAAAACTATTAAAGATAACTATACATCATTTTGGAAAAATCAAATTGAAAACTCGACTAAACTATCATTCTATTCCACTTTCAAAAAAGATTATAACTTAGAAGAATACCTAAATATTATTAAAGATCCTAACCAAAGAAGACTGTTCTCAAAGTTTCGTATAAGTAACCATAAACTAGAAATTGAGTTCGGGCGTTATAGAAATGTACCTCGAGAGGAGAGATTTTGTAAATGCTGCGATAAATCTGCAGTTGAAGATGAATTTCATTTTTCATTTGAATGTGAAAAATACGAAAATTTGCGAAATAATTCGCACAATATCCTAAAAGAATATTTTCAAATCAACATCACCAATGACTCAAGGAGAAAATTATTGAGTGATGTTATGTCCTTGAATGATCCTGTGATAACGGATCTATTTTCGAAGCATATTTCAAAATGCTTTCAGATCAGAGACATCAGCCCTTAAACCGGAAACATAAGTTTTTATGTATTATATTCACTTTCCATTCACTCTCCTTAATTATATTATTCCTATTCCTATCTCTTCTTACATTTTGAAACTTTAACTTTTCTATATCTTTTCTATATTTTATATACTATTTTAATATTTTCTATATTATAATATTATACCTGTAAATATAGCACTATATTCATTGCTGTTCCATTGGTTAAAGTTGTTTCTCTATAGAAGCAACTTTAGCTAATGGAACGGCGGTGAATATGGTGCTGTATTTTTACACTATTTTATATATTCTATATGCTTAGCAATACCTGTAATTAGGTCATGCAAATAAAGCTTTATAATAACCCTTTTACTTTTTTTCCCCGATTATTTTTCAAAAAAATCGAAAAAAATTTCTTTAGCCAAAATACAGCCTTCTCGTTTTCACAGAAGCTTTAAAACGACTTTATCTAACCGTTTTTGACCCTAACTCAAAAGTTTAAAAAGTGACCAAAATCGGTCAAAAAGTAAAGGCTAACCCCTTTACTTTTTTTTTCCGGATATTTTTCAAAAAATCGAAAAATTCTTTTTTTGCCAAAATACAGCCTTCTCGTTTTCACAGAAGGTTTAAAACGACTTTATCTAACCGTTTTTGACCCTAACTCAAAAGTTTCAAAAGTGACCAAAATCGGTCAAAAAGTAAAGGCTAACCCCTTTACTTTTTTTTTCCGGTTATTTTTCAAAAAATCGGGGAAAATTTATTTAGCCAAATACAGCCTTCTCGTTTTCACAGAAGCTTTAAAACGATTTTATCTAACCGTTTTTGACCCTAACTCAAAAGTTTCAAAAGTGACCAAAATCGATCAAAAAGTAAAGGCTAACGCCTTTACCTTTTTTTTTCCGGATATTTTTCAAAAAATCGAAAACATTTTTTTTAGCGAAAATACAGCCTTTCTCGTTTTAAGAGAATGTTTAAAACGACTTTATCTAACCGTTTTTGACCCTAACTCAAAAGTTTAAAAAGTGACCAAAATCGGTCAAAAAGTAAAGGCTAACCCCTTTACTTTTTTTTCCCGGATATTTTTCAAAAAATCGAAAAAATTTTTTTAGCCAAAATACAGCCTTCTCGTTTTCACAGAAGCTTTAAAACGACTTTATCTAACCGTTTTTGACCCTAACTCAAAACTTTCAAAAGTGGCCAAAATCGGTCAAAAAGTAAAGGCTAACCCCTTTACTTTTTTTTTCCGGATATTTTTCAAAAAATCAAATAAAATATTTTTAGCCTAAATATAGCCTTCTCGTTTTCACAGAAGGTTTAAAACGACTTTATCTAACCGTTTTTGACCCTAACTCAAAAGTTTAAAAAGTGACCAAAATCGGTCAAAAAGTAAAGGCTAACCCCTTTACTTTTTTTTCCGGATATTTTTTAAAAAATTGGGAAAATTTTTTTTAGCCAAAATACAGCCTTCTCGTTTTCACAGAAGGTTTAAAACGACTTTATCTAACCGTTTTTGACCCTAACTCAAAACTTTCAAAAGTGGCCAAAATCGGTCAAAAAGTAAAGGCTAACCCCTTTACTTTTTTTTCCGGATATTTTTCAAAAAATCGGGGAAAATTTTTTTAGCCAAAATACAGCCTTCTCGTTTTCACAGAAGCTTTAAAACGATTTTATCTAACCGTTTTTGACCCTAACTCAAAAGTTTCAAAAGTGACCAAAATCGGTCAAAAAGTAAAGGCTAACCTCTTTACTTTTTTTTTCCGGATATTTTTCAAAAAATCGAAAACAATTTTTTTAGCCAAAATACAGCCTTTCTCATTTCCACAGAAGCTTTAAAACGACTTTATCTAACCGTTTTTGACCCTAACTCACAAGTTTCAAAAGTGGCCAAAATCGGTCAAAAAGTAAAGGCTAACCCTTTTACTTTTTTTCCCCGATTATTTTTCAAAAAAATCGAAAAAAATTTCTTTAGCCAAAATACAGCCTTCTCGTTTTCACAGAAGCTTTAAAACGACTTTATCTAACCGTTTTTGACCCTAACTCAAAAGTTTCAAAAGTGACCAAAATCGGTCAAAAAGTAAAGGCTAACCCCTTTACCTTTTTTTTTCCGGATATTTTTCAAAAAATCGAAAAATTCTTTTTTTGCCAAAATACAGCCTTCTCGTTTTCACAGAAGGTTTAAAACGACTTTATCTAACCGTTTTTGACCCTAACTCAAAAGTTTCAAAAGTGACCAAAATCGGTCAAAAAGTAAAGGCTAACCCCTTTACTTTTTTTTTCCGGTTATTTTTCAAAAAATCGGGGAAAAATTTTTTAGCCAAAATACAGCCTTCTCGTTTTCACAGAAGCTTTAAAACGATTTTATCTAACCGTTTTTGACCCTAACTCAAAACTTTCAAAAGTGACCAAAATCGGTCAGAAAGTAAAGGCTAACCCCTTTACTTTTTTTTTCGGATTATTTTTCAAAAAATCGAAAACAATTTTTTTAGCCAAAATACAGCCTTTCTCATTTCCACAGAAGCTTTAAAACGACTTTATCTAACCGTTTTTGACCCTAACTCAAAAGTTTCGAAAGTGACCAAAATCGGTCAAAAAGTAAAGGCTAACCCCTTTACTTTTTTTTTCCGGATATTTTTCAAAAAATCAAATAAAATATTTTTAGCCAAAATATAGCCTTCTCGTTTTCACAGAAGCTTTAAAACGACTTTATCTAACCGTTTTTGACCCTAACTCAAAAGTTTAAAAAGTGACCAAAATCGGTCAAAAAGTAAAGGCTAACCCCTTTACTTTTTTTTTCGGATTATTTTTCAAAAAATCGGGGGGAAATATTTTAGCCAAAATACAGCCTTCTCGTTTTCACAGAAGCTTTAAAACGACTTTATCTAACCGTTTTTGACCCTAACTCAAAACTTTCAAAAGTGGCCAAAATCGGTCAAAAAGTAAAGGCTAACCCCTTTACTTTTTTTTTCCGGATATTTTTCAAAAAATCGAAAAAATATTTTTTAGCCAAAATACAGCCTTCTCGTTTTCACAAAACGTTTAAAACGACTTTATCTAACCGTTTTTGACCCTAACTCACAAGTTTCAAAAGTGGCCAAAATCGGTCAAAAAGTAAAGGCTAACCCCTTTACTTTTTTTTTCCGGATATTTTTCAAAAAATAGAAAAATTTATTTTTTAGCCAAAATACAGCCTTCTCGTTTTCACAGAAGGTTTAAAACGACTTTATCTAACCGTTTTTGACCCTAACTCAAAAGTTTCAAAAGTGACCAAAATCGGTCAAAAAGTAAAGGCTAACCCCTTTACTTTTTTTTTCCGGTTATTTTTCAAAAAATCGGGGAAAAATTTTTTAGCCAAAATACAGCCTTCTCGTTTTCACAGAAGCTTTAAAACGATTTTATCTAACCGTTTTTGACCCTAACTCAAAAGTTTCAAAAGTGACCAAAATCGATCAAAAAGTAAAGGCTAACGCCTTTACCTTTTTTTTTCCGGATATTTTTCAAAAAATCGAAAACATTTTTTTTAGCGAAAATACAGCCTTTCTCGTTTTAAGAGAATGTTTAAAACGACTTTATCTAACCGTTTTTGACTCTAACTCAAAAGTTTCAAAAGTGACCAAAATCGGTCAAAAAGTAAATAGAGCCTTCTTTTTGCCATATAGAGCTAGAAAAAGGCTTTATTTGACATATCACTTTTTGACCTTATTTCTAAAGTTGGCAGTGTTACGATATTTATCGACCGACATGTTTGTTTATAGGGGCGCCCCCGCCCGCGATTGTCTGGGATAATCGTGGATCATCGGGGACAATCCCCGATCGTCGCAAATGTGAACATCGGCGATCTATTGACTCCTTTAAGAAACACTTAAAGACGTATTTATTTGGAAAGGCCTATGAGTCTTAGTCTTTGTAACATACTGTATATTTGATTTAGATGCTTTTTAGTAATAATTTGTAATATTTTACATCGCGCTTTAGAATATTTATAGTTTTAGCGCGTTATAAATTCAATTATTATTATATTATATGATCGGCGATGAAATGCGACAAATGAAAACTAGGCTTTATATTTAGTATTTAAGAAATAGAAAGCATTTCCGTGTTTCCAGAGTTATAGAAACACGAGTGGATCAAAGCGAAAATTCTCCTGACTCTTTATTGGAATGTCAGTTTAACAGATGGAAACAAGTCTGAAACTTGGAGTAAAACGACATCTGCTGGTCAAGAAACTCGCCGGTTCAGTTGATGTGTTTTCAAAATGGTGGCTGAATACAAATTGTACAGACTTTTCAGTGCGTTTTTCTGACGTTTGCGAAAAGAAAACTGTGTGCTGACATTGTTTTCAGCATGGCTCTGGTCAAAACTGGAGATAAAACACTGCAGATCAGCGGGACGGATAGTCGGAATTCATCGACAGCAAAAAAACAAGATGTTCTTGACGAAGATACATATATCGAGGTTTATGTTCTTTTCATGTATATTAACTTTAAATAGATCAAGTGTGGCCCTGGTTCAGGGATGGAAACCCAGTTGTTATCCACTGATATTGGCCAACCGATAGCCACGTTACATAGAAAGCCACATTTAATACTGTCATTTACACTATTAAACATCACATTTGACCTAAACCGTTTGACTAAGAAATCTCTCTTAATTATATACTTAAAATTAGCAAGTTTTGGTGATCTGGAAAGTTGGCTAACGTGGTTTAGGTTGATCTGATATCAAGTACTTTATTTAATACCTTTCTGACCCAGTCAATATATAATCAGAACTCAGAAGGCTGATCTAATTAATATTGATTGCAGTGCTGTAATAGTTACATAATTTTTGAAACTAGTTGCAGTTACATCATCAGAAAAGTAACTAGTCACCGATACACGTTACAATGAAAAAAAAGTAACTAGTTGTAGTTACAAAGTTACTTTAAAAATTTTGTAACTAGTTACAATTACAAAGTTACACCTATTCCTTCGTTCTGCTCTTAAAATCGAGAAGCATGTGAATTAGACAAAACTATTGTTTAATTTGACCAGAAGAGAATTTTCAAAATTACGATCAGTCATTCAGCAATGATGTGGTTTGAAAATTAATCCTGTGCAGCTGAACAGCCTTTCACATGCTGCACTTGCAGGCATCGGTGTGTTCAGTTCAATGAAAAGCTGGATACAACGTTGAATGACGACTCGGCAAGGTTGGGAGTATTATGGATATTGCAAAAAGTAATGGTGCTCTCAACGGCAGGTGTAACTAGTTATCGTTACTTTTTATTCCAACTTTTTGTAACTAGTTATAGTTACCTTCTGAAAAAAGTAACTAGTTACCAGTAAAGTTACTCAAAAAGAAACGATTACATGTAACTTGTAACGAAGTTACTCACAGCACTGATTGATTGGTACTCACCAATTCAATAGTCCCAAGAAATAAGACCTTTCCACACGAAGTTAATGGATCATGTGATCTTTCTTTTTCTCAAATCTGATTAACTAATGTCCAGAGTTGTCCAAAGTTTTGAATGTCTGAAGTTTTGTGAGAGCCAATCAAATCACTCAACGTGCTGTCCACACACTTTGTGCAGAAAGGTCTATTGATGTTTGTCACTCCTATTCCATAACTATTGGAACAGGGAAATTTCTTTTATAAAATATATTAAACTTGGGAATATAGTACACTATACAGCATGAGTGATGTGTGCTATTACTACAGCATGCTGCCACTCACTGCTATTGTTGGTTGGTAGGTATAGATGTACAAAAGAATATTACATTAGATATTGTACCTTATCAACCAACATAGCCACTGTGTCTTTGTCCTCTAAATCTCAGGAGACTGATTGCTACTTAAGCCCAGGTATGAGGTTAGTACTAATAAGGAGAAAAAAAATATACCCGGGTTTCTGGTTTCCTGACCCTACCTAGTTTTTTGCGAGCAAAATGCCGACCCTAATCTTTTTATTGAATTTTTAAGAAGCATGGGCCCGAGTTGCAGCATGATTTGCATCTTGGGATAGCAAGCGTGGTGTCAGAACCAGTGCTTCCACTTTTTATTTGCATAGCCCAGTCACTATGGGGGAGGGTTTAGATAAACAAGAGAAACAAAGAACTTTTGCAAAGAAGGCTAATAATATCTGACCCCTCCCCCCCATGGTGACAGGCCCATGGAAGGAAATTTCCTTGCAAAGTGGAAGCACTGGTCAGAACCTAGTAATGTGCTCAAAATTAGCTTTAATAGATGTGCTACCATAATTGACATTTGGTGTTGGAAAGAATATTATTGTTATTCCTAGGCACTAAATAAAAAAAAAAGTTAAAAAAGAAGAAATCCAACCTACCCTACCTAAGTTTTTTTGAAGAGAAATAGGAAACCCAGGTTGTTTTTTTCGGCCTAATTGGATGGGTGACCACTTGTTTGAGCTTGCAACTTGTATGTTAGTAGAGTTGTTGGTTCTCTGGTGCTTTGAGGTTTTTTTCCAAGGTTCTCCAGTTTTCCTCCCTCCCCTTAGTTTATTCGATCTTGCAAGCGACTACTTATAAGCAAGCACTGCACCTCAATATAAGCAACCACCACAAGGATGTGTAAAGTGGTTGTAATTACTGGCTGGTTCCATACAAAAACTCTGTCTTCGTAAAATTATTGATGGTCGAGCTCCAGAGTACTTAATTAATAAATTAGAATCTTTTCGTTTCAACCATATATATCAGACCAAATCAAAAACTGAATTTCGTCTTCTGAAGCCAAGAACTGATTCCTTAAAAAGAACGTTTTTTTATTCAACAGTCAAAATATGGAACATTCTGGGAACAGTGAGTATGTGGGGAATCATTTCGTCTTATGAAAGCCAAACTAGTTAAAAATTTCTTCCTGAGATATACTGTTGACAATTTTAGAATTTATAGATTATACTAAACTTTTTTATACTGATATTCTTATCAATCATAGTTAAGTAATTATTATTATTTAGTATTTGATTTACTTTTAATAATTGCTTTTTACTCTATTTTTATTTAAATTTATTTGATTTAGTTCTATATCGGTAGTTATAATTAGAATTAGAGGGTCACTAGGGAGAATACATTATTTGTAATTGGTGTTACCCTCTTTAAATAAAGTTTATTTGTATTTGTATTTGTACAAGAGCTTGGAAACAAAGAAAAAGTGCAGTTTGTAAATCACAAACTATCAAGGTGGTCATTATGAGAGCTGGTCACTTATGAGTTATGAGGGCTGGTCACTTATGAGTTATGAGGAGTTATGAGTGGTTGCAAGGAGAGCTTATACTGTCCATAAAGGACAGTAATGATATTTAATTATGCAGCTTCATATTGATTTATGCTTTTTATTATCCCATGATTTCCATGATTATATTATAGAAACAGGACTTTTACCCAATCACTTTATAGTCAAATTGGATGTTCTCTTGCATACAACTTTGCAATATTGATACGGAACATTGCAATTTTGATTGGTGGATTCAATCATAGTCATTCAAAATATGGTCTGGAAACTCAGCTAAAGTCTTTGTTCTATCTTTTTGTTCTCCTTTATGCATTTTTGTGTACGGTACATGGTCACTGAACCCAATGTATTTTAGTATTACAAACGAATTATCCAATAGCAACGTTTCAGTTCAATCAGTCAACCGTGCTATTTAAATATTAATAAACCTAAAACAAAGGATGTGCACGGTGTAAGGTACAGTTCAACATAAAATCACAGCTCATTATAGGTGCTTTGAAGTTTACCGAGTTTCCAGTACATATCTTTAGGCCAAAAAAAAATATACCTGGGTTTCCTATTTCTCTTCACAAAAACTTAGGTAGGGTAGGTCGGATTTCTTTTTTTTAATTTTTTTTTATTTAGTGCCTAGGAGTAACAATAATATTCTTTCCAACACCAAATGTCAATTATGCTAGCACATCTATTTAAAGCTAATTTTGAGCACATTACTAGGTTCTGACGCCATGCTTGCTATCCCAAGATGCAAATCATGCTGCAACCAGTTCAATGGCTGCAACTCGGGCCCATGCTCCTTAAATATTCAATAAAAAGATTAGGGTCAGCATTTTGCTAGCAAAAACTAAGGTAGGGTCAGGAAATCGGAAACCCAGGTATTTTTTTTTCCCTTATTGATTATGATTCAATCAACATCTTGCAAACGCTTTTTTTGCACGATTCCTCAATGAGTTGCTTAAAATATTGGTTTTAAACATCAAACAATGCATGAATGTGATGTTATACCTGAAGGTAATGGCTCTAACTTTATGTAGAATTTCGCATTATCCAAAGTGTGACATTTAAAACGATTCTTAATGCAACCCATCAAGGAATCGTGATAAAGTGTTTGCAGGTTGCTGACTGAATCCATCAATCAAAATTGCAATGTTGTTTATCAATATTGCAAAGTCACACGCAAGAGAACATCCAGTTTGACTATAATTGTAATGTGGTAATGTAGTTCAGAAACTTGTTAGTCTGTTAGAGTCAGTCACATTTTGACCATTTTTTTTCATTCAAGATTTTAATATAATTTATTTCTTTACTAGTCAATCGAGAACATTATTGAACGGGACTTTTTCCCTGAAGTTACAAAACTAAAAGCCCAAAACCAGTATCTCGAAGCTGTTGATGCTCAAGATGTAGAAAAACTGCGTGCCCTCTCTTCCCAATATCAGCTTCTTCATACTCCATTGGGTGCTCCACGTAAGTGAAATAAAAATAAAATATACTTGTCTGTGACTCCATGAAAGTTTTGGATTCATAATAATATCAAACACAGAGAAGTGTGTTGAAAAACCAGCTTAAGGCAAAAGGCGCAAAGCTGAGGCTTTTTATTAACCAACTTTGAGGTGTTTTGATATCAGATCAAACACAACTTTCAAGTGTCTGAAATAACTTCTCAAATGAATGACAGTATTTTAAGAGAAATTTGAGGTGAAAGTTGACTTAATTTTTAATGCAAATGCTCCATCTTAGTACTGATTTCCGTTGCTTGTAGGTGTATTACCATATACAGTACAGGATAAAAGCTTAAAATGTGATTAAAAAATGAATAACATGGAATTATTCATACAGATATTATACTAAATTTAAGAAATGGAAAATATTTTCTGCGTTTCTACAGAGCTATAGAAACACAGGGAGTTTGGGTGAATGAGAAAATGCAGACTTGGGAATCTTTACATGTTTTCCAGGACATGACTTTTAAGCAACCAGTGTATGCATTTTCAAAATGTTATTAATTTTTATAAGTAATATTACACAATATTTCCATTTTGAAGGAATTTGTTTAAAATTAATACTGAAGATAATGGAGTTGAAAAGTAGAAAATATCAATTCTTTGTGTTTTTCAAACAGCTCCATCGCCAGCAAGTTTTGAAAGACCCGGAACACAGAAACAGTGGGAGGGTCCGGATGAGGAAAATCCACCCTCAACACCAAGAACAACGAAGGAAACAACAAAACATGAAGATAACCAAGAACTATCAAAAATCATCTCCCTTGACAAATTTCTAGCAAAACACACGAGCGAAGACAATGCATCATTTGAAACAATAATGGAAAACACAATTCAAAAACAGAAAGATAAATATGCTTGGCTTTACGAGAAAGAGAACGAGCATAAGCTATTAACTCAACAAAGACTAGCCCTGCCAGAAGGCAAAGAAGGCGATCAAATGAAATTAGCTGATCGTCCAGCAAATGTCGATAATTGGGAGTACACCAATAAAAACGCTCTGATGTACGTCCCAGAATGTGTAACCCTCACAACAGACGAAGAGATTTCTCGAGCGAAGTTACAAGAACGCGAGATTAAACATGGTAATACGAGACTACCTGATGATTTGTTTAAGAAAAATGTAACAGCTGAATCGATGAGCAAGGTCGCGGAAAGCCAGGTCAGTATTAACAAAGGAAAAGTTGGAGTGGATGGGAAGGAAGTTGGAGCAAGTGAAACACCAAATGTTAATGGGTTTCGATTTATTGCAACACCATCTCCAGCTCCAGGTATGTGCAATAGAATTGAAAAGGAGAAGAGGAGTTTCTAAAGTCGCACTTAAAGTGCTACCCTGCGAGTCAGAGCCCCTTTCCGACCTACGCAAGCTTCGGGGGAAAGTGGGCTCTGCCAACAAACTCGATCTTCGCCCCAAGTTTGGGGCGAGTCAGTCAGGTTTTAAACTGGTCAAACAAGTTCTAGTTTACGAACACGTGTAAGCAGGAAAATAGGAAGTAACGCGTAAAGCCGGTTTTCCACTAGGCGACTTTTTTCGCGCGAAGCGACTTTTTCTTTTGTCTCATGAGCTCTGAGCTGGAACTAATCAGAAATCTATTGAATTTGAACAAAAGAAAGCCGCTTCGCGCGAAAAAAATCGCCTAGTGGAAAACCGGCTTTAGAGCCTGGGCCCAAAATAGTATCCGTTCACGCATGCTCAAAAAGAAATATCGAGTTTGTTGGCAGAGCCCACTTTCCCCTGAAGCTTGCGTTGGTCGGAAAGGGGCCTGACTCGCAGGGTATTAAAGTGCCTATATGAAACGAAAATTAAACCCGGCTTATTTGAAAGAACACATAAAATGGTAGAGTAACAGCTTCTGAAGTTTTTCGCTTCCTTGCTTCATTCTTGCGATATTTCAGTTTGTTTGATATATGCAAATTAAACATTTTGTTGTCGTCTAGGTGCATGCATAATGAGTTATTGTAAAAAATATATATATATCTTTGCTATTATCAAACGAAATTAGCGACTTGTAGCGTATACGTTTTATAACATCTTACGACGTAGCGTAAAGTCGCAGCGTAACGTCTTAAGGCGGTTTTCCACTAGGCGACATTTGTCGACCGACTCGACATTTTTCTTTTGTCTTGGCTAATTAGTTCCACTCGAGAGCATGCGAGACAAAAGAAAATGTCGCTTCGCGCGACATTTTTGGCCTAGTGGAAAACCGCCTTTATAACGTGGCGTAACATGTTACAACGTAGCGAAACGTCTTATAAGTTAGTGTACGTCTTATAACGTCTTCAAACGTAGCGAAACGTCTTATAAGTTAGTGTACGTCTTAGAACGTCTTCAAACGTAGCGAAACGTCTTATAAGTTAGTGTACGTCTTATAACGTCTTCAAACGTAGCGCAACGTCTTACAACGTAGCGTAAGTTAGCGTCTTTTAACGTAGCGTAACAACTTTTTATGTAGTGTAACGTCTTACAGCGTAGCGCGCCGTCTATAGAGTAATGAATTAAACACTTTTTAGATAGGGTATATGAGATTTTTTTCATATTCTAAAAAATTTAGAATATGAAAAAAATCTTATATACCCTATCTAAAAAGTGTTTAATTCATTCACATATATAAACCACACCACACACGACAGATTTTTGGGGAAAAGTTGTGGTTTATAGTCCGGAAAATACGATAGTCGGTCTATAAGACAGCTGGCCGGGTACATTTATACGTTGTGGAGAAAACCTCAGTGGGTTGGTATAAGCTACTGTACACACGTAAAAACGCACAAGCTGTTACAGACCTGCAAGCAAGTTATTACAAAGCTGTTCAACAGGCTGTCACCGTCATGTGTTCGCACTGGCTGTCCCAGTCTGTTAACATGTCTATAACAGGTTGTTGACAACTTGTAACAAGGTTGATGAGTCCAACAGACTGATGACAAGTTGTTCCAACAACCTGTTACCGCTCTGCAGTCAACAAATTGTTAACAGATTGATGCTAACAAGGTTGTAGCAGCTTCTTGAATGAACAGCATTGTTACAACTTGTTAACAGCCTTGCTACAAATCTGTTGCGAACACATCCTGTTGACAAGCTGTGAGATTTTTACGTGTGTAGGTGGTCAACCCAGTTTCTGACTAGGGTTCGAGTTTTTCAAATTTGAGTTAGGTGACTAGATGATCCATTTTGCAGTTGACCTCATTGAATACCTCGATAGAGTAACAGCCAATTCATTCTCAACGATCTACACATTCCATTTTCAAGGTGTCGATGCTTCGCCACTCATGACATGGGGTACCATCGAAGGCACGCCATTCCGTCTGGATGCAGGAAATATCAGCATCGACTCAACTCCAGGCCCCACGTTCAAGATTCCTGAGCCAAAGAAACGTGAAGTTTTGGCACTAAAGTTGGCGGAGAAAGCGAGCAAGCGACATCGAGAAGAAAGACGACAAGCACAGGCAGCTTCTGTGATTGGAAGGTAATGTTTACAAGCTTAGCCAAGAATTTTATACCCTCGTAATAAACAACCTCGTCCCCAGGGCATTTTGCCTCCACGTTGGGAGGTCGGCGAAAATGGCCCTGGCATCGGCTGGTCGATTATAGAATCGGATTGGCCGGTTTAAAAACTTGATTAATTAAGGTACAGTGTAATTTATTCATCAAAATATGAATTGCAATAAATCCACTCTGCGAAGTTCATCCAAAGAATTGTAACGATAGCTTTGGTTAAAGTCAAGAACAACATTAGATATATGTTTCTTCCCGACATTTAAATGTATCCTGGATAATCGTGGGGAGTATCATGATGAATAATGCTAGCCAGTTGCATTTATGATAAAGGTTCACATGAGTGATTCGGCAGAGCGTTAAATATTTCTTATTTATTATTCATGTATACGTATAATACAAAAACGAAACACAAAGACCGCATAAATTTTCTTGCCAAAACACCCCAAAATTCTGGGTGTCACGTGACCAGCCGATGCCAGGGCCATTTTCGCCGACCTCCCAACGTGGAGGCAAAATGCCCTGGGGACGAGGTTGCGTAATAAACAGTCATTTGCACCGAAGTGGAAACACCGCCCATCAAAACATGTTCAAAACATGTTCAAAACATGTTCAAAACATGTTCAAAACATGTTCAAAGTTGACCATTTTGAAATTGACACCGTGCGATTGGCAAGACGTGATTGGCTAAGAGCACAAGCGTGTACGTATCGAAGGGGAACTTAATATGTTTCCAAGGAAAACAAGTTTCCAGTGTATGTTGAAAAGTTTCCAAAACGTTGTTTCAGAAACCAAGTTTCCCTGATTGGAACACTGTTCTATTTTTTTAAAGTGCCTATGAAGCGAAAATTATTGTTGTCTTAAATGAAAGAACTCCTCAAAACGACAAAGTAACACCTTTTGCAGATCTTCGTTTCCGTGCCTCGTTGTTGAGATATTTCAATTTTTTTGATATGCAAATTAACACTTTGACGTCACACGTGTATAATGAGTTATCAGAGAAGGTTCGGTATCTTTGCTATTATCAAACGAAATCAATTAAAAATCTGTATGTCTAATGCTGTATGCGAAATAGACGCAAAGGATCGGCTTCGAAGTGATTTCGTTTGATAATAGCAATGATATAGAACTTTCTCCGTTAACCATTATACACGTGTGATGTCAGTGTTTAATTTGCATATCAAAGAAACTGAAATATCTCAACAACGAAGCACGGAAACGAAGATCTGCAAAAGATGTTACTTGTAGTTTTAAGAGTTCTTTCATTTAAGACAATAATAGTTTTTGTTTCAGCGTATGCCGGATTTAACACACGGCATCCTTCACTCTTGTGTCAGCTTACTGTATTTCACATTTGTTATAGATCACCGAGATCTAAGAACACAAGTGAAAGATTGCTTCATATGTCCCCGGCCGCCCAACGGTTAGCTTCCGAGAGATTAGGAATAAGAGTTGGAACAGACAAAGCACTGAGATCAAGCTACTCACCATCGCCTCAACGAGTTACGCAAAGAACTCCTGGCCGAACATCAACACCTTCATCGACAAGAACACTTTATACACCTGAAAAGAGCCAAACACCCCGAACTCCCTCACTTACAGATAATTTATTAAATTTACCTAAACAGTGATGGGTCAACTGACGGAGAAAATCAAATACTCCCCAAATAATGGGGGTCTATTGTAGCGGGCCTGAATTTCCGAAATCCGTTCTATTAGTATTAATCCGTTCTTTCAGTATTTTATTTTATTTTTTACATCAAAAATACAACTACAAAGTAATATTAATGTCGTGGAAAAAAATTATTCTTACATATTTCAAAAAATAATATTTAAAATGTACCCACTGTCCCTTTGCTTTCTACCGCAGTTATTAGAAATACAAAAATATCCATTTCTAATTCTAAAAAGTATTTACATTAAATATAAATCATATCAGCCTGCAGTTAATAATTGCAAGATGAATAATTCTATTGAGTCTTGGATTTGTTTGTTTTCCAACCATGAAAGCAATATATATCCACTTATGTGTGTCAAAATAAATCATGCTTTGAATACTACCCCGTTAATTAATAAGTGTGTAGTGAATAACAACCTGGTCTCCTCCTGAAATTGACTGTATATACTAATTGTAAACAAGCTCTGAAATTGATTGTGGGAAGTCAATTTCAACGTTAACTCTGTCCCACATGCGGGATGTTAAACTAAAAAGCGTATAAGGAAAAACTCATTAGGGTGTTGTGGTCGGGTCTGAGAGGCGGGGCTTTTTTCCGAAGGGTTGTGATTAGCCTTAGGGCTACCGGGGGGTTGTGGTTAGGTTTAGGGTTTCCGGGGGGTTGGGGTGTGGGGGGTTAGGAATTAGTTCTTTAATTCGTTGAAATTTACTGTCAATTTGAGGAAGAGAATGGGCTGCGAATAACTAGTTTTCAGGTTTTGAAACAAAGCTTGTCCAATCACAACTATACGTTTGACAAATCATATCAATTACGAATATAGGTGTAACTTTTCGTTGTCAATACTTGTCATCGTTCTTTTCACACGGCAGCGTTTGCTTGGAATAACTTGTCTTTGGCTTAATTGTGAGAATCGAAATGATTGGCGAACACATCGAAGTGGACTACCCTTAGACGACCTATGACCTACCGAACGCATTTATTTAGACTTTCTATTTTTGACCTTTCGGTTCCTCGTTGAAAAGGACTTTTTCCACCTGCAGCGCGCCAAAATTCACCGGTGAATTTTTCGACCAGTGACGTAATTCGGGAAGTAATTATTTTCAGGTTAAATTGCTATGCAAGTTGCTATCTTTGGAAGTTGGAGTTAAACAGACTCTTGAAAACGTTTTAGTAGAGGTAGAACCACTTTCCATTGCATGTACGACAACCAGGCACGTAGCCAGGATTCTGAAAGGGGGGGAGCCGAAGTCAAAATAAATTTTTAGAGGGATCCGGGGGCATGGTCCCCCGGGAAATTTTGAAATCGACAGTCGCTGAAATGCCATTTCCTGGCTTTTGGAGGAAGATTTTACAGACTCTAAAGGTTAAAAAACGTCATATAAAATACTCAAAACATGCAAACGTCACATAGATACTCAAAATGCATACACTCAGTAGATTGAATACACTGTTTACAGTTTATTTCCTGACACAATGGCATATTGCATCAGTTTTGTAGTTACATGTCTGTTGTTTTATATCAAAAGGGGGGGAGCCGCGGCTCACACGGCTCCCCCCCTCTGGCTACGTCCCTGACGACAACCCGAAACACGTCAAAACAGGGCGATGTACGTTTCAGCGATTTCCCGCCAGAACATTTAATTAGATTCAAAAACCTGCAAGCGAAACAAGTCCGCCTGTTTCCTGCCGCTTTTCCTTTCCACCCGCCCGCAAAAAACAGCGCTAAGAGGCGGACTTGGAATACAAAATAAATGCTAGACTTGCTCGATGTTTGCCGTAGCCATGAGAAAATTATTATCAACACAACGAAAACATGAAACGGAAGCAATAACAACCGAAAGTTACACCCTCTTACTCGTCATTGATTTGATCTGTCAAACACATAGCTGTCACTGGACGTTTGGTTGAAAACAGAATTATTAACTATAGTTATTCGCTACACGTTTAACGCAAATGGTGGTATAAGCTTCGTGCAGCTCTTTGGCACTGTCGTAATGACAGTTTACCCCAATACACCCAACTTTCTTTCAAAATTTGGCCGGACAGCTTTAATTTAACTGAGACCGGCAAACAACAATTAACAACAGCTAGTGGCAGCGATTTTAACAATAATGACAAACCTGATATTCTCAATCAAAATTGCAATGTTGCGTATCAATATTGCAAAGTCGTACACAAGAGAACATCCGGTTTGACTATAACATCAACAACAACAACAACAACAACAACTTGAGAATAATAACCAATTACAACCACAGCAACTTTAACAATGACAACAGCAACAACTTTAGAACAACAACCAATTACAACCGCAGCAACTTTAACTTCAATAATGACAACAACAACAATAACAACTTTAAGAATAACAACCACAATTCCAAGAAAATTTCTAACAACATTGCTTAGAAATTCTCACATTTCTGGGAAAAATACAAAAAAACAAAAAACAAATACCGATTGATTTTGACCGTGAACTTGATAAATAACATTGTGAATGATTCTTACGCGGCTGGACCAGAAGTTCCATACATACTTCCAGTCAAGTTAGGAGACAGGAGAGGCCGCCTATAAGACGATCTACCTTGTCCGGCTCTTCGAAAAGAATTTCTAGTCCATCCGTAGACCAATGAATTGAAGAGACCTTGTGCTGGGGTGAGACAACCCTAGAGAAAAGATTAATTAAGACCTCGTTTACACGGCGAAATAGGACGATTCGGAACCGTTCTCGAATTAGTACGGTTCCGCCTGTTTACACGGAAGACAAATTCGGAACCGGTCTCGAATTCGTACGGTTCCGCCTGTTTACACGGAAGACAAATTCGGAACCAGTCTCGAATTAGGACGGTTCCACCTGTTTACACGGAAGACAAATTCGGAACCGGTCTCGAATTAGTACGGTTCCGCCTGTTTACACGAAAGACAAATTCAGTACCGTTCTCGAATTAGTACGGTTCCGCCTGTTTACACGGAAGACAAATTCGATACCGTTCTCGAATTAGTACGGTTCCACCTGTTTACACGGAAGAAAAATTCAGTACTGTTCTCGAATTAGTACGGTTCCGCCTGTTTACACGGAAGACAAATTCGGAACCGTTCTCGAATTAGTACGGTTTCGCCTGTTTACACGGAAGACAAATTCGGTACCGGTCTCGAATTAGTACGGTTCCGGTTCCGAATTTGTCTTCCGTGTAAACAGGCGGTCTCGAATTAGTACGGTTCCGCCTGTTTACACGGAAGACAAATTCGGAACCGTTCTCGAATTAGTACGGTTTCGCCTGTTTACACGGAAGACAAATTCGGTACCGGTCTCGAATTAGTACGGTTCCGCCTGTTTACACGGAAGACAAATTCGGTACCGTTCTCGAATTAGTACGGTTCCGCCTGTTTACACGGAAGACAAATTCAGTACCGTTCTCGAATTAGTACGGTTCCGCCTGTTTACACCGAAGACAAATTCGGTACCGTTCTCGAATTAGTACGGTTCCGCCTGTTTACACGGAAGACAAATTCAGTACCGGTCTCGAATTAGTACGGTTCCGTCTGTTTACACGGAAGACAAATTCAGTACCGTTCTCGAATTAGTAGGGTTGCGCCTGTTTACACGGAAGACAAATTCAGTACCGTTCTCGAATTAGTACGGTTCCACCTGTTTACACGGAAGACAAATTCGGTACCGTTCTCGAATTAGTACGGTTCCGCCTGTTTACACGGAAGACAAATTCAGTACCGTTCTCGAATTAGTACGGTTCCGCCTGTTTACACCGAAGACAAATTCGGTACCGTTCTCGAATTAGTACGGTTCCGCCTGTTTACACGGAAGACAAATTCAGTACCGGTCTCGAATTAGTACGGTTCCGTCTGTTTACACGGAAGACAAATTCAGTACCGGTCTCGAATTAGTACGGTTCCGTCTGTTTACACGGAAGACAAATTCAGTACCGTTCTCGAATTAGTAGGGTTGCGCCTGTTTACACGGAAGACAAATTCAGTACCGGTCTCGAATTAGTACGGTTCCGCCTGTTTACACGGAAGACAAATTCGGTACCGTTCTCGAATTAGTACGGTTCCGCCTGTTTACACGGAAGACAAATTCAGTACCGTTCTCGAATTAGTACGGTTCCGCCTGTTTACACCGAAGACAAATTCGGTACCGTTCTCGAATTAGTACGGTTCCGCCTGTTTACACGGAAGACAAATTCAGTACCGGTCTCGAATTAGTACGGTTCCGTCTGTTTACACGGAAGACAAATTCAGTACCGTTCTCGAATTAGTAGGGTTGCGCCTGTTTACACGGAAGACAAATTCAGTACCGGTCTCGAATTAGTACGGTTCCACCTGTTTACACGGAAGACAAATTCGGTACCGTTCTCGAATTAGTACGGTTCCGCCTGTTTACACGGAAGACAAATTCGGTACCGTTCTCGAATTAGTACGGTTCTGCCTGTTTACACGGCGAAATAGAACGAATTCGAGACCGGTCTTGAATTCGTCCGGTACCGTATAAACGTAACCTAAACTTACCATAATTGGGAGTTGCTTATAAAATTAAATTTAATCGAGGGGCAAATCACATCAAAAAATCTTGTACACCTTTAATGTCACAAAATCCCAGTTGATATTTTATTATATTAAGGAGATGATTCAGCGGAAGAGGTGTGCCTGCGTGGACAGCCGAAAAACGGTAAACAAAAGACTGTCTAACAGTATGAGAAGGAATTGAGACATGGAGGTTCTGACAGCGACGCGTGTGTTTTTTATATTTATTTTTATATAATAAATTCTCTCTAAAATAACAGTGTTGTCGTTTTGGTTGACTGGTTCAAGAACCCTGTGACATTTAAGAATCCAAAAATCCGCAAAAATTTCAAAAAAAAATATCTCAAAAAATCCCAGAAAGATCTCAAAAAATTCCAAAAATCCCAGAAAAATCTCAAAAAATTCCAAAAATCCCAGAAAAATCTCAAAAAAATCAAAAAATCCCAGAAAAATCGAAAAAAAATCCCAGAAAAATCTCAAAAAAATCAAAAAATTCCAGAAAAATCTCAAAAAAGTCAAAAAAATCTCGTACGCTTTTCTGGGAGTGATTCGCCCCTCGCCCTCGATATTATAAAAATCTGTCGTTATTCGACAATTAATATACTGCAGTACCTCAAGGAGAAAAACAAAGAACATTTTCTTGAAGTTGTAGTTCTTGTCTTCAGTACCCAGATCAACAAATGCAACAACAAATGCTAAAAGAGCAAGGTTGTAAATTAAATATTTATCTAGTGGTTTATAACCAAAGTCTTTCTTCATGCATGTTCACATCACAGCCCTAATTCTTTCAATTTCGCCAGTATAAACAGTAGTCCATTGTACGTTGGTGCATTGTTTATTATTTACTGTCTGTCTGTATTGTTTATTGTGTGTATATTACTTACTGTTTACTGTTGATTGATTTCATTATGTATATTGTTCGTTGTTCATTGTCCGTTGTTCAATGTTCACAATTGTGACTTATGCATTGTTCATTGTGAATTGTTCACTGTTTATTAATTGTCCATTGTTTATTGTGCATCATTCATTGTTTACTGTTTACTGTTCACCGTTTCTTGTTCGTTGTTCAATGTTTGTTGTTCCTTGTTTATTGTACAATGTTTGTTGTTCATTGCCCATTGTTAAATGTTCACAATTGTGACTTATGCATTGTTCATTGTGTATTGTTCACTGTTTATTAATTGTCCATTGTTTATTGTGCATCGTTTACTGTTTACTGTTCACCGTTTCTTGTTCGTTGTTCAATGTTTGTTGTTCCTTGTTTATTGTACAATGTTTGTTGTTCATTGTCCATATATACAGGGTATTGTTCATCATTGTGAATTGTTTATTGTCCATTGCCCTTTGTTCCTTGTTTATTCTTTATTTTCCATTGTTGATTGTCCATTGTTAATTGTCCATTGTTAATTGTCGATTGTTCACGTTTATTGTCCATTGTTTGTTTGTTTATTTACTGTACCTGGCAGCCAGCAAATAAAGAACACAACAATGTAAAGCATCACTCTTCTTTTACTGCTTTCAATCAGTTCTCGTTGTTGAATAGAAAGGAGACCTGAAACACAAATGAGAAAGAAACCAGACTGGTCAAGAAACCCTTCCATGTGTACAATTTTCTTGTTTGCAGACTCTTACCAGATCGCTTGATCATTTGTGTGTATTGTTTCACAGCCATGAAGTACAACACCTACAAAACATTTAACCACAAAAGCAATTTAAAGTGCTATAAAACCGAAAATTAAGTTTGTCTTATTTGAAAGAACACTTTAAATGATAGAGTAACGTACATCTTTTGAAGTTTTTCGTTTCATTGCTTCGTTCTTAAGATATTTCAAATTGCTTAATTCTTAAGATATTTGAAATGCAAATTAAACATTTTGACCTCACATGTGCAGAATGAGTTATCGAAAAAAGTTATCTATCTTTGCTATTATCAAACCAAAATAATTCGAATGAAGCACGTGCGTGTGTTTCGCCCAGAACACTAAACATGTAGCCTGTGTACGGCCGCTTGCTCTTTCCCCATGCACAGGTAACTGCGGGCGGATTGGGGGGGAGCAAGCGGCTGTACACAGGCTATAAACAGATCTTCAAGTAATTATACTTGATAATAGCAAAGATATCACGTAACTTTTTTCGATAACTCATTATGCACGTCAAAATGTTTAATTTGCATATCAAACAAATTAAAATATCTCAAGAACGAAGCAAGGAAACGAAAAACTGCAAAAGAGGTTACTCCATCATTTTAAGTGTTCTTCAAATAAGACAAACTTAATTTTCGTTTCACTGATTTTCGAAAAATCAATTTGATATACTACAACGAGTAAAATATATCATAAAATGCTAGCCGGGTTAAATTTTTATTTCATAAACACACTAAGAGACATTTTAAAGGCACAGCGTCAGGAATTATTTGACGTGTGTAATATTCACCATAACTTTAATCATGTAAACTTGAATTTATCCACGAAGTTTCTCAAGTTTGCAATCATCGTGACGCTGTGCCTTTACAGTCATTTTCCACTCACTTTTCACCCAAATCTTCCGAAGTTCGCAAGTTCGTTGGGAAGTTCGTAGTTCGTTTTGAACTACACATTTGATTGGTTGCTTGGTTCCTAGCTAGTAGCCAATCAAATGCGAACTTTGAACTTCCCAGCGAACTTCGCGGGAATGAACTTCCGACGATTTGAGTAATGAGTAATGACTTATTTAACATCGTTAAACACAGGATGTGGTTGCCCAATCATACGAGCCAGAGGCTCATGATTAAAGTGCACGACATAAGCTAAGACCTAAGTGTTGATTTTACGGAGGGAGGAAAACCGCAGAACCCTGCGAAAAACCCTCGAGGCACAGGAGAGACCAACTAAACTCTACTCACGTGAAATTCAAGTTCGAGAACGGGGATATTCCCAGACGGTCACCCATCCAAGTACTAACCCCGTCTAATTGGGCTTAACTACAGCGGTGAGAGGCAGCGCCCTAACAGCACACGCCACCCGTGCTTCCCTACGTTTGGGTGACGTTTGGGTTTAATGCAACCATGTCATAACTCACCAAAAGCAATGCAATGGATACACCAAGAGTCAAAACTAATACAAGTGAACCGTAGTTTCTCCATCCAAAGTTATTGTGATTGGTTATCTCAATACCATGCTAAACAAACAAAATATAATGTACTATATTAATAAAAATATTTGCAAACTAAATAAAACAGATGCATGCAGGTTCATATTATATTTTTTAAGTTTTAAAACCATTGGTATATACCTAAGTAAGGCCTCTGTAAGTAGTCGGGAGTAAGGAAAACTCATCTGAGTAATACCTGTGCACTGAGCTAATCTGTTGAAGTACAACAGTACCCTGCAACCAAGGCCTGAAACTCAGTCATCGCAGAAATACTTGCATCTAATTAAAAATAACTTGCAGTGCTTGTTTTTTCGCTGAGTCATTTTTAATTAGATGCAAATACTCGCAGAAATCTGCGGACCATCTTGTGCGATGACTTGGAAACAGGCTTAAAGCTTAAGTTACCCCCGACCTCCAATGTCAATGCAGAGTTGGAAAAAGTATTCAACCTTCCTCCGGATGGGTTTTTAAGTTTAGATAACCTTCCTAAAAATCTACAGCGAGAATTTTGTGTTTTGCAACGTTCATAAATACTGCGTGACTTTTACAGTACCTTGGTTCTCTAGGTTTTCCTATATAGGTATGCTTGGGCATACTACAATAGCTACTAATAACTGACCGCTGCTAACTGACAGCCTACTAACACAGGGCCGTAAGAAGCTATTTTGTATTGGGGGGGGGGGGGGGCAGATGTAGCGAGCGTCGAAGATGCGCGATATCTAGGGGGTCCGGGGGCATGCCCCCTGGAAAAGTTTGGATTCTAGGGTCTCTGAAACAGCATTTCCCGCATTCTGGGGCGAGATTTATAGCAAAATTTCTAGCATAAATTTTATTTCCCTCTAAAACTTTACAGTTTATCGCTAGTTTGGGCCCCCCGGTGTCTACGGCCCTGTAACTACCCTCGACTGCTGCGAAGATACAGACATCACAGCAGACATCAGCGTACATGTCTCACACATGTAACTGCTGCCACTGCCAGTGCTGCATAATTGTTGGTTAGCCAATGTTTTGCTGCAAATCGTTTTTCTTCTCGACACCTTGCTTGGTCAGTTGTAACTTTCTCAGATTACCGAATGTGTTGTTTTCACGTGTTTTCACTTTAAACCTTACTCACTAAAGTAAACCTTCCTCTGGGTGGTACCCGCATACCCGCAGCTTTTTTCCAACTCTATGTCACTGACGCTTCCACCTGAGTTATCTTACGAGTGCTAGCAGCGTAAACGTCGACGTAATTACACATGCATGCATATTCTGAACCCGGTAATAGAACACTGTTACCCGATTCAACCCAGTTACAGGTGAAGGTAATTAGCATAATTCAAAGCACATATGTTGTACACTGCATGCGTCAGAAGCACAATGTTATACGGTGTTGAAACACCGGCAGTCAAGGAAAGCGATGTTCAGTAGAAGACATACTGATTTGAGGATGATTAGATGGATGTGTTATGCAACATTAAGAGACAGGAAGAGCTAAGAGGTCGTTTGGGACTGGTGGACATCAGGTTTGGTCGCGTGAAGAGGATGGATCAAGATAATTCGGTTTGAAAGATCACTGACTTAAATGTGCCTGGAAGAAGGGGGAAGGGAAGACCTAAGAAGACATGGAACAAGCTGTGAAAACGGATTTAGTGAAGAGGGGTTTGTACAAGGAACTAGCATTAGATCGTGCGGTATGGAAAGCTGCCATCATATAAAACCGGCTAGCCCATGCAAGCGTGGGAAATGGCAGTTTGAAACTGACCATCAGTGCAACTGACAGGGATGTACTGTACTGTATTATGAAATGGAGCCAACTTCAAGTAACCTGTGTTATCCCCACCCCTTGAGATTACTAAACTCAGTCTCACTCTCATGTGAACTTTAATATTTATTTAATACAAGACAAAACTCTTACTGCATCGTATAGTCTTGCTTTTGGACGATCAAAAAGTAGAAGACATCTAGAAAATCAGAAAAACACAATGTTTAAACAAACGACTTCTGATTTTCCCGGGTAGGAGTCCTGAATAGGATCCTATAAGATCTTAACAGATCCTACAACTGATCCTGAACAGGAATAGCATCTTATTCAGGATCATGCATTGGATTAGGATCTTATTTAAGATCCTGCAGGATCAGCCTTGTTAAGGATCTTATGATAATAGGATCTTAACAGGATCCTTAAGTACGAATACTTCGGATAGGATCTTATTTTCGTCATATAGGATCTTAGTAAGATCTTAAATAGGATCCTATTTAGCATCTTAACTAAGATTTCTACCTTAACTATTAGTCCCTTAACTAATTTCCAACTACTTTAACTAATTTCTTAACTTAAAGATTTCAACTCATAAAGCTTAAAATGTAGAGAAATTAACAGCAGGGGAAACAACACACGGCATCTATTGAGAGAAGTACAGTAATTGTAATGAATAAACACTTAATACGTACTTTGAACAATCAAGGAAATCTTTTTTAGAATAATATATCACCATTGGTAACATTAACAGCACAGGAACAATCCTGAAAGGTGAAAATCAATCAAGGAACAATAAATTAACATCTAAAGTCAGAATTAGCATGCAAACGCAGATGTGTATTCGTCACCCTCGTACAGGTAGAATCAGATTAACCTAAAAACTTAGAAGTGGGGAAACTTGCATTATAATTACAGCTATAGTTGCACGTTAATACAGTCTTAATGTCCAAGTAGATTTATTTAAATTCCTAAACTATAGTTATACAAGTACAGTGTAACACTCACCATGAAACAGTGTACAAACAAAAAAATAATTTTTTGTAAAAGAAACCATGCGATCCCTATAGAGAAAAAAGGGGAAAAAATTATTTGTCAGTCAAACAATAAAATTTAATAACTGCATTTTTCTATCTTTCAATTTTTAAATTTTTAAATTTAAATTTCAAATTGAAATTGAGAAATTGAATTTCTCAATTAATAATCCCACAGTAAAATGCTGCACACTTTACATTCGTGAAACTGCTAGACCTCTAAGCATACAAAAAATCTGAAATTTTTGTACGAAAGCCAGTCAGGTGGGGAGCGTACAAAAAATCTGAAATTTTTGTACGAAAGCCAGTCAGGTGGGGAGCGTACAAAAAATCTGAAATTTTTGTACGAATGCCAGTCAGGTGGGGAGCGTACAAAAAATCTGAAATTTTTGTACGAAAGCCAGTCAGGTGGGGAGCGTACAAAAAATCTGAAATTTTTGTACAAAACCCAGTCAGGTGGGGAGCGTACAAAAAATCTGAAATTTTTGTACGAATGCCAGTCAGGTGGGGAGCGTACAAAAAATCTGAAATTTTTGTACGAAAGCCAGTCAGGTGGGGAGCGTACAAAAAATCTGAAATTTTTGTACGAAAGCCAGTCAGGTGGGGAGCGTACAAAAAATCTGAAATTTTTGTACAAAACCCAGTCAGGTGGGGAGCGTACAAAAAATCTGAAATTTTTGTACGAATGCCAGTCAGGTGGGGAGCGTACAAAAAATCTGAAATTTTTCTACGAAAGCCAGTCAGGTGGGGAGCGTACAAAAAATCTGAAATTTTTGTACGAAAGCCAGTCAGGTGGGAAGCGTACAAAAAATCTGAAATTTTTGTACGAAAGCCAGTCAGGTGGGGAGTGTACAAAAAATCTGAAATTTTTGTACGAAAGCCAGTCAGGTGGGGAGTGTACAAAAAATCTGAAATTTTTGTATGAAAGCCAGTCAGGTGGGGAGTGTACAGAAAATCTGAAATTTTTGTACGAAAGCCAGTCAGGTGGGGAGTGTACAAAAAATCTGAAATTTTTGTACGAAAGCCAGTAAGGTGGGGAGTGTACAAAAAATCTGAAATTTTTCTACGAAAGCCAGTCAGGTGGGGAGCGTACAAAAAATCTGAAATTTTTGTACAAAACCCAGTCAGGTGGGGAGCGTACAAAAAATCTGAAATTTTTGTATGAAAGCCAGTCAGGTGGGGAGCGTACAAAAAATCTGAAATTTTTGTACGAAAGCCAGTCAGGTGGGGAGCGTACAAAAAATCTGAAATTTTTGTACGAAAGCTAGTCAGGTGGGGAGCATACAAAAAATATGAAATTTTTGTACGAAAGCCAGTCAGGTGGGGAGCGTACAAAAAATATGAAATTTTTGTACGAAAGCCAGTCAGGTGGGGAGCGTACAAAAAATCTGAAATTTTTGTACGAAAGCCAGTCAGGTGGGGAGCGTACAAAAAATCTGAAATTTTTGTACGAAAGCCAGTCAGGTGGGGAGCGTACAAAAAATCTGAAATTTTTGTACGAAAGCCAGTCAGGTGGGGAGTGTACAAAAAATCTGAAATTTTTGTACGAAAGCCAGTCAGGTGGGGAACGTACAAAAAATCTGAAATTTTTGTACGAAAGCCAGTCAGGTGGGGAGCGTACAAAAAATCTGAAATTTTTGTACGAAAGCCAGTCAGGTGGGGAGAGTACAAAAAATCTGAAATTTTTGTACGAAAGCCAGTCAGGTGGGGAGCGTACAAAAAATCTGAAATTTTTGTACGAAAGCCAGTCAGGTGGGGAGCGTACAAAAAATCTGAAATTTTTGTACGAAAGCCAGTCAGGTGGGGAGCATACAAAAAATATGAAATTTTTGTACGAAAGCCAGTCAGGTGGGGAGCGTACAAAAAATCTGAAATTTTTGTATGAAAGCCAGTCAGGTGGGGAGCGTACAAAAAATCTGAAATTTTTGTACGAAAGCCAGTCAGGTGCGGAGCGTACAAAAAATCTGAAATTTTTGTACAAAAGTCAGTCAGGTGGAGAGCGTACAAAAAATTCGAAATTTTTGTAAGAAAGCCAGTCAGGTGGGGAGCGTACAAAAAATCTGAAATTTTTGTACGAAAGCCAGTCAGGTGGGGAGCGTACAAAAAATCTGAAATTTTTGTACGAAAGCCAGTCAGGTGGGGAGCGTACAAAAAATCTGAAATTTTTCTACAAAAGCCAGTCAGGTGGGGAGTGTACAAAAAATATGAAATTTTTGTACGAAAGCCAGTCAGGTGGGGAGCGTACAAAAAATCTGAAATTTTTGTACGAAAGCCAGTCAGGTGGGGAGCGTACAAAAAATCTTAAATTTTTGTACGAAAGCCAGTCAGGTGGGGAGCGTACAAAAAATCTGAAATTTTTGTACGAAATCCAGTCAGGTGGGGAGCGTACAAAAAATCTGAAATATTTGTACGAAAGCCAGTCAGGTGAGGAGCGTACAAAAAATCTGAAATTTTTGTACGAAAGCCAGTCAGGTGGGGAGCGTACAAAAAATCTGAAATTTTTGTACGAAAGCCTGTCAGGTGGGAATCGTACAAAAAATTTGAAATTTTTGTTCGAAAACCTGTCAGGTGGGAATCGTACAAAAAATCTGAAATTTTTGTACAAAAGCCAGTCAGGTGGGGAGCGTACAAAAAATCTGAAATTTTTGTACGAAAACCTGTCAGGTGGGAATCGTACAAAAAATCGGAAATTTTTTTACGAAAGCCTGTCAGGTGGGAATTGTACAAAAAATCTTAAATTTTTGTACAAAAGCCAGTCAGGTGGGGAGCGTACAAAAAATCTGAAATTTTTGTACGAAAGCCAGTCAGGTGGGGAGCGTACAAAAAATCTAAAGTTTTTGTACGAAAGCCAGTCAGGTGGGGAGCGTACAAAAAATCTGAAATTTTTGTACAAAAGCCAGTCAGGTAGGGAGCGTACAAAAAATCTGAAATTTTTGTATGAAAGCCAGTCAGGTGGGGAGCGTACAAAAAATCTGAAATTTTTGTACGAGAGCCTGTCAGGTGGGAATCGTACAAAAAATCTTAAATTTTTGTTCGAAAGCCTGTCAGGTGGGAATCGTACAAAAAATCTGAAATTTCTGTACAAAAGCCTGTCATGTGGGAATCGTACAAAAAATTTGAAATTTTTGTACAAAAGCCAGTCAGGTGGGGAGCGTACAAAAAATCTGAAATTTTTTTTACGAAAGCCTGTCAGGTGGGAATCGTACAAAAAATCTGAAATTTTTTTACGAAAGCCTGTCAGGTGGGAATCGTACAAAAAATCTGAAATTTTTGTACAAAAGCCAGTCAGGTGGGGAGCGTATAAAAAATCTGAAATTTTTTTACGAAAGCCTGTCAGGTGGGAATCGTACAAAAAATCTGAAATTTTTTTACGAAAGCCTGTCAGGTGGGAATCGTACAAAAAATCTGAAATTTTTGTACAAAAGCCTGTCAGGTGGGGAGCGTACAAAAAATCTGAAATTTTTGTACGAAAGCCTGTCAGGTGGGAATCGTACAAAAAATCTGAAATTTTTGTACGAAAGCCAGTCAGGTGGGAATCGTACAAAAAATCTGAAATTTTTGTACGAAAGCCTGTCAGGTGGGAATCGTATAAAAAATCTGAAATTTTTTTACGAAAGCCTGTCAGGTGGGAATCGTACAAAAAATCTGAAATTTTTGTACGAAAGCCTGTCAGGTGGGGAGCGTACAAAAAATCTGAAATTTTTGTACGAAAGCCTGTCAGGTGGGGAGCGTACAAAAAATCTGAAATTTTGGTACGAAAGCCAATCAGGTGGGAATCGTACAAAAAATCTGAAATTTTTGTACGAAAAAGCCAGTCAGGTGGGGAGCGTACAAAAAATCTGAAATTTTTGTTCGAAAGCCTGTCAGGTGGGAATCGTACAAAAAATCTGAAATTTTTTTACGAAAGCCTGTCAGGTGGGAATCGTACAAAAAATCTGAAATTTTTGTACAAAAGCCTGTCAGGTGGGGAGCGTACAAAAAATCTGAAATTTTTGTACGAAAGCCTGTCAGGTGGGAATCGTACAAAAAATCTGAAATTTTTGTACGAAAGCCAGTCAGGTGGGAATCGTACAAAAAATCTGAAATTTTTTTACGAAAGCCTGTCAGGTGGGAATCGTATAAAAAATCTGAAATTTTTTTACGAAAGCCTGTCAGGTGGGAATCATACAAAAAATCTGAAATTTTTGTACGAAAGCCTGTCAGGTGGGGAGCGTACAAAAAATCTGAAATTTTTGTACGAAAGCCTGTCAGGTGGGGAGCGTACAAAAAATCTGAAATTTTGGTACGAAAGCCAATCAGGTGGGAATCGTACAAAAAATCTGAAATTTTTGTACGAAAAAGCCAGTCAGGTGGGGAGCGTACAAAAAATCTGAAATTTTTGTTCGAAAGCCTGTCAGGTGGGAATCGTACAAAAAATCTGAAATTTTTTTACGAAAGCCTGTCAGGTGGGAATCGTACAAAAAATCTGAAATTTTTGTACGAAAGCCAGTCAGGTGGGGAGTGTACAAAAAATCTTAAATTTTTGTACGAAATCCAGTCAGGTGGGGAGCGTACAAAAAATCTGAAATTTTTGTACGAAAGCCAGTCAGGTGGGGAGTGTACAAAAAATCTGAAATTTTTGTACAAAAGCCAGTCAGGTGGGGAGCGTCCAAAAAATCTGAAATTTTTGTACGAGAGCCTGTCAGGTGGAAATCGTACAAAAAATCTTAAATTTTTGTTCGAAAGCCTGTCAGGTGGGAATCGTACAAAAAATCTGAAATTTTTGTACGAAAGCCTGTCAGATGGGAATCGTACAAAAAATCTGAAATTTTTGTACGAGAGCCTGTCAGGTGGGAATCGTACAAAAAATCTGAAATTTTTGTACGAAAGCCTGTCAGGTGGGAATCGTACAAAAAATCTGAAATTTTTGTACGAAAGCCTGTCAGGTGGGGAGCGTACAAAAAATCTGAAATTTTTGTACGAAAGCCTGTCAGGTGGGGAGCGTACAAAAAATCTGAAATTTTGGTACGAAAGCCTGTCAGGTGGGAATCGTACAAAAAATCTGATATTTTTTTACGAAAGCCTGTCAGATGGGAATCGTACAAAAAATCTGACATTTTTGTACAAAAGCCAGTCAGGTGGGGAGCGTACAAAAAATCTGAAATTTTTGTACGAAAGCCTGTCAGGTGGGAATCGTACAAAAAATCTGAAATTTTTGTACGAAAGCCAGTCAGGTGGGAATCGTACAAAAAATCTGAAATTTTTGTACGAAAGCCTGTCAGGATGGGAATCGTACAAAAAATCTGACATTTTTGTACGAAAGCCTGTCAGGTGGGAATCGTACAAAAAATCTGAAATTTTTGTACGAAAGCCAGTCAGGTGGGAATCGTACAAAAAATCTGAAATTTTTGTACGAAAGCCTGTCAGATGGGAATCGTACAAAAAATCTGACATTTTTGTACGAAAGCCTGTCAGGTGGGAATCGTACAAAAAATCTGAAATTTTTGTACGAAAGCCTGTCAGGTGGGAATCGTACAAAAAATCTGAAATTTTTGTACGAAAGCCTGTCAGGTGGGAATCGTACAAAAAATCTGAAATTTTTGTACGAAAGCCTATCAGGTGGGAATCGTACAAAAAATATGAAATTTTTGTACGAAAGCCTGTCAGGTGGGAATCGTACAAAAAATCTGAAATTTTTGTACGAAAGCCTGTCATGTGGGAATCGTACAAAAAATCTGAAATTTTTGTACGAAAGCCTGTCAGGTAGGAATCGTACAAAAAATCTGAAATTTTTGTACAAAAACCTGTCAGGTGGGAATCGTACCAAAAATTTGAAATTTTTGTACAAAAGCCAGTCAGGTGGGGAGCGTACAAAAAATCTGAAATTTTTTTACGAAACCCTGTCAGGTTGGAATTGTACAAAAAATCTGAAATTTTTGTACATAAGCCTGTCAGGTGGGGAGCGTACAAAAAATCTGAAATTTTTGTATGAAAGCCAGTCAGGTGGGGAGCGTACAAAAAATCTGAAATTTTTGTACGAGAGCCTGTCAGGTGGGAATCGTACAAAAAATCTTAAATTTTTTTTCGAAAGCCTGTCAGGTGGGAATCGTACAAAAAATCTGAAATTTCTGTACAAAAGCCTGTCATGTGGGAATCGTACAAAAAATTTGAAATTTTTGTACAAAAGCCAGTCAGGTGGGGAGCGTACAAAAAATCTGAAATTTTTTTTACGAAAGCCTGTCAGGTGGGAATCGTACAAAAAATCGGAAATTTTTTTACGAAAGCCTGTCAGGTGGGAATCGTACAAAAAATCTGAAATTTTTGTACAAAAGCCAGTCAGGTGGGGAGCGTATAAAAAATCTGAAATTTTTTTACGAAAGCCTGTCAGGTGGGAATCGTACAAAAAATCTGAAATTTTTTTACGAAAGCCTGTCAGGTGGGAATCGTACAAAAAATCTGAAATTTTTGTACAAAAGCCTGTCAGGTGGGGAGCGTACAAAAAATGTGAAATTTTTGTACGAAAGCCTGTCAGGTGGGAATCGTACAAAAAATCTGAAATTTTTGTACGAAAGCCAGTCAGGTGGGAATCGTACAAAAAATCTGAAATTTTTGTACGAAAGCCTGTCAGGTGGGAATCGTATAAAAAATCTGAAATTTTTTACGAAAGCCTGTCAGGTGGGAATCGTACAAAAAATCTGAAATTTTTGTACGAAAGCCTGTCAGGTGGGGAGCGTACAAAAAATCTGAAATTTTTGTACGAAAGCCTGTCAGGTGGGGAGCGTACAAAAAATCTGAAATTTTGGTACGAAAGCCAATCAGGTGGGAATCGTACAAAAAATCTGAAATTTTTGTACGAAAAAGCCAGTCAGGTGGGGAGCGTACAAAAAATCTGAAATTTTTGTTCGAAAGCCTGTCAGGTGGGAATCGTACAAAAAATCTGAAATTTTTTTACGAAAGCCTGTCAGGTGGGAATCGTACAAAAAATCTGAAATTTTTGTACAAAAGCCTGTCAGGTGGGGAGCGTACAAAAAATCTGAAATTTTTGTACGAAAGCCTGTCAGGTGGGAATCGTACAAAAAATCTGAAATTTTTGTACGAAAGCCAGTCAGGTGGGAATCGTACAAAAAATCTGAAATTTTTGTACGAAAGCCTGTCAGGTGGGAATCGTATAAAAAATCTGAAATTTTTTTACGAAAGCCTGTCAGGTGGGAATCATACAAAAAATCTGAAATTTTTGTACGAAAGCCTGTCAGGTGGGGAGCGTACAAAAAATCTGAAATTTTTGTACGAAAGCCTGTCAGGTGGGGAGCGTACAAAAAATCTGAAATTTTGGTACGAAAGCCAATCAGGTGGGAATCGTACAAAAAATCTAAAATTTTTGTACGAAAAAGCCAGTCAGGTGGGGAGCGTACAAAAAATCTGAAATTTTTGTTCGAAAGCCTGTCAGGTGGGAATCGTACAAAAAATCTGAAATTTTTTTACGAAAGCCTGTCAGGTGGGAATCGTACAAAAAATCTGAAATTTTTGTACGAAAGGCAGTCAGGTGGGGAGTGTACAAAAAATCTTAAATTTTTGTACGAAAACCAGTCAGGTGGGGAGCGTACAAAAAATCTGAAATTTTTGTACAAAAGCCAGTCAGGTGGGGAGCGTCCAAAAAATCTGAAATTTTTGTACGAGAGCCTGTCAGGTGGAAATCGTACAAAAAATCTTAAATTTTTGTTCGAAAGCCTGTCAGGTGGGAATCGTACAAAAAATCTGAAATTTTTGTACGAAAGCCTGTCAGATGGGAATCGTACAAAAAATCTGAAATTTTTGTACGAGAGCCTGTCAGGTGGGAATCGTACAAAAAATCTGAAATTTTTGTACGAAAGCCTGTCAGGTGGGAATCGTACAAAAAATCTGAAATTTTTGTACGAAAGCCTGTCAGGTGGGAATCGTACAAAAAATCTGATATTTTTTTACGAAAGCCTGTCAGATGGGAATCGTACAAAAAATCTGACATTTTTGTACAAAAGCCAGTCAGGTGGGGAGCGTACAAAAAATCTGAAATTTTTGTACGAAAGCCTGTCAGGTGGGAATCGTACAAAAAATCTGAAATTTTTGTACGAAAGCCAGTCAGGTGGGAATCGTACAAAAAATCTGAAATTTTTGTACGAAAGCCAGTCAGGTGGGAATCGTACAAAAAATCTGAAATTTTTGTACGAAAGCCTGTCAGATGGGAATCGTACAAAAAATCTGAAATTTTTGTACGAAAGCCTGTCAGATGGGAATCGTAAAAAAAATCTGACATTTTTGTACGAAAGCCTGTCAGGTGGGAATCGTACAAAAAATCTGAAATTTTTGTACGAAAGCCTGTCAGGTGGGAATCGTACAAAAAATCTGAAATTTTTGTACGAAAGCCTGTCAGGTGGGAATCGTACAAAAAATCTGACATTTTTGTACAAAAGCCAGTCAGGTGGGGAGCGTACAAAAAATCTGAAATTTTTGTACGAAAGCCTGTCAGGTGGGAATCGTACAAAAAATCTGAAATTTTTGTACGAAAGCCAGTCAGGTGGGAATCGTACAAAAAATCTGAAATTTTTGTACGAAAGCCTGTCATGTGGGAATCGTACAAAAAATCTGAAATTTTTGTACGAAAGCCTGTCAGGTAGGAATCGTACAAAAAATCTGAAATTTTTGTACGAAAGCCAGTCAGGTGGGAATCGTACAAAAAATCTGAAATTTTTGTACGAAAGCCTGTCAGATGGGAATCGTACAAAAAATCTGACATTTTTGTACGAAAGCCTGTCAGGTGGGAATCGTACAAAAAATCTGAAATTTTTGTACGAAAGCCTGTCAGGTGGGAATCGTACAAAAAATCTGAAATTTTTGTACGAAAGCCTGTCAGGTGGGAATCGTACAAAAAATCTGAAATTTTTGTACGAAAGCCTATCAGGTGGGAATCGTACAAAAAATATGAAATTTTTGTACGAAAGCCTGTCAGGTGGGAATCGTACAAAAAATCTGAAATTTTTGTACGAAAGCCTGTCATGTGGGAATCGTACAAAAAATCTGAAATTTTTGTACGAAAGCCTGTCAGGTAGGAATCGTACAAAAAATCTGAAATTTTTGTACAAAAACCTGTCAGGTGGGAATCGTACCAAAAATTTGAAATTTTTGTACAAAAGCCAGTCAGGTGGGGAGCGTACAAAAAATCTGAAATTTTTTTACGAAACCCTGTCAGGTTGGAATTGTACAAAAAATCTGAAATTTTTGTACATAAGCCTGTCAGGTGGGGAGCGTACAAAAAATCTGAAATTTTTGTATGAAAGCCAGTCAGGTGGGGAGCGTACAAAAAATCTGAAATTTTTGTACGAGAGCCTGTCAGGTGGGAATCGTACAAAAAATCTTAAATTTTTGTTCGAAAGCCTGTCAGGTGGGAATCGTACAAAAAATCTGAAATTTCTGTACAAAAGCCTGTCATGTGGGAATCGTACAAAAAATTTGAAATTTTTGTACAAAAGCCAGTCAGGTGGGGAGCGTACAAAAAATCTGAAATTTTTTTTACGAAAGCCTGTCAGGTGGGAATCGTACAAAAAATCTGAAATTTTTTTACGAAAGCCTGTCAGGTGGGAATCGTACAAAAAATCTGAAATTTTTGTACAAAAGCCAGTCAGGTGGGGAGCGTACAAAAAATCTGAAATTTTTTTACGAAAGCCTGTCAGGTGGGAATCGTACAAAAAATCTGAAATTTTTTTACGAAAGCCTGTCAGGTGGGAATCGTACAAAAAATCTGAAATTTTTGTACAAAAGCCTGTCAGGTGGGGAGCATACAAAAAATGTGAAATTTTTGTACGAAAGCCTGTCAGGTGGGAATCGTACAAAAAATCTGAAATTTTTGTACGAAAGCCAGTCAGGTGGGAATCGTACAAAAAATCTGAAATTTTTGTACGAAAGCCTGTCAGGTGGGAATCGTATAAAAAATCTGAAATTTTTTTACGAAAGCCTGTCAGGTGGGAATCGTACAAAAAATCTGAAATTTTTGTACGAAAGCCTGTCAGGTGGGGAGCGTACAAAAAATCTGAAATTTTTGTACGAAAGCCTGTCAGGTGGGGAGCGTACAAAAAATCTGAAATTTTGGTACGAAAGCCAATCAGGTGGGAATCGTACAAAAAATCTGAAATTTTTGTACGAAAAAGCCAGTCAGGTGGGGAGCGTACAAAAAATCTGAAATTTTTGTTCGAAAGCCTGTCAGGTGGGAATCGTACAAAAAATCTGAAATTTTTTTACGAAAGCCTGTCAGGTGGGAATCGTACAAAAAATCTGAAATTTTTGTACAAAAGCCTGTCAGGTGGGGAGCATACAAAAAATGTGAAATTTTTGTACGAAAGCCTGTCAGGTGGGAATCGTACAAAAAATCTGAAATTTTTGTACGAAAGCCAGTCAGGTGGGAATCGTACAAAAAATCTGAAATTTTTGTACGAAAGCCTGTCAGGTGGGAATCGTACAAAAAATCTGAAATTTTTGTACGAAAGCCAGTCAGGTGGGAATCGTACAAAAAATCTGAAATTTTTGTACGAAAGCCTGTCAGGTGGGAATCGTATAAAAAATCTGAAATTTTTTTACGAAAGCCTGTCAGGTGGGAATCGTACAAAAAATCTGAAATTTTTGTACGAAAGCCTGTCAGGTGGGGAGCGTACAAAAAATCTGAAATTTTTGTACGAAAGCCTGTCAGGTGGGGAGCGTACAAAAAATCTGAAATTTTGGTACGAAAGCCAATCAGGTGGGAATCGTACAAAAAATCTGAAATTTTTGTACGAAAAAGCCAGTCAGGTGGGGAGCGTACAAAAAATCTGAAATTTTTGTTCGAAAGCCTGTCAGGTGGGAATCGTACAAAAAATCTGAAATTTTTGTACGAAAGCCTGTCAGGTGGGAATCGTACAAAAAATCTGAAATTTTTGTACAAAAGCCTGTCAGGTGGGGAGCATACAAAAAATGTGAAATTTTTGTACGAAAGCCTGTCAGGTGGGAATCGTACAAAAAATCTGAAATTTTTGTACGAAAGCCTGTCAGGTGGGAATCGTACAAAAAATCTGAAATTTTTGTACGAAAGCCTGTCAGGTGGGAATCGTATAAAAAATCTGAAATTTTTTTACGAAAGCCTGTCAGGTGGGAATCATACAAAAAATCTGAAATTTTTGTACGAAAGCCTGTCAGGTGGGGAGCGTACAAAAAATCTGAAATTTTTGTACGAAAGCCTGTCAGGTGGGGAGCGTACAAAAAATCTGAAATTTTGGTACGAAAGCCAATCAGGTGGGAATCGTACAAAAAATCTAAAATTTTTGTACGAAAAAGCCAGTCAGGTGGGGAGCGTACAAAAAATCTGAAATTTTTGTTCGAAAGCCTGTCAGGTGGGAATCGTACAAAAAATCTGAAATTTTTTTACGAAAGCCTGTCAGGTGGGAATCGTACAAAAAATCTGAAATTTTTGTACGAAAGCCAGTCAGGTGGGGAGTGTACAAAAAATCTTAAATTTTTGTACGAAAACCAGTCAGGTGGGGAGCGTACAAAAAATCTGAAATTTTTGTACGAAAGCCAGTCAGGTGGGGAGTGTACAAAAAATCTGAAATTTTTGTACAAAAGCCAGTCAGGTGGGGAGCGTCCAAAAAATCTGAAATTTTTGTACGAGAGCCTGTCAGGTGGAAATCGTACAAAAAATCTTAAATTTTTGTTCGAAAGCCTGTCAGGTGGGAATCGTACAAAAAATCTGAAATTTTTGTACGAAAGCCTGTCAGATGGGAATCGTACAAAAAATCTGAAATTTTTGTACGAGAGCCTGTCAGGTGGGAATCGTACAAAAAATCTGAAATTTTTGTACGAAAGCCTGTCAGGTGGGAATCGTACAAAAAATCTGAAATTTTTGTACGAAAGCCTGTCAGGTGGGAATTGTACAAAAAATCTGATATTTTTTTACGAAAGCCTGTCAGATGGGAATCGTACAAAAAATCTGACATTTTTGTACAAAAGCCAGTCAGGTGGGGAGCGTACAAAAAATCTGAAATTTTTGTACGAAAGCCTGTCAGGTGGGAATCGTACAAAAAATCTGAAATTTTTGTACGAAAGCCAGTCAGGTGGGAATCGTACAAAAAATCTGAAATTTTTGTACGAAAGCCAGTCAGGTGGGAATCGTACAAAAAATCTGAAATTTTTGTACGAAAGCCTGTCAGATGGGAATCGTACAAAAAATCTAAAATTTTTGTACGAAAGCCTGTCAGATGGGAATCGTACAAAAAATCTGACATTTTTGTACGAAAGCCTGTCAGGTGGGAATCGTACAAAAAATCTGAAATTTTTGTACGAAAGCCTGTCAGGTGGGAATCGTACAAAAAATCTGAAATTTTTGTACGAAAGCCTGTCAGGTGGGAATCGTACAAAAAATCTGAAATTTTTGTACGAAAGCCTATCAGGTGGGAATCGTACAAAAAATCGGAAATTTTTTTACGAAAGCCTGTCAGGTGGGAATCGTACAAAAAATATGAAATTTTTGTACGAAAGCCTGTCAGGTGGGAATCGTACAAAAAATCTGAAATTTTTGTACGAAAGCCTGTCATGTGGGAATCGTACAAAAAATCTGAAATTTTTGTACGAAAGCCTGTCAGGTAGGAATCGTACAAAAAATCTGAAATTTTTGTACAAAAACCTGTCAGGTGGGAATCGTACCAAAAATTTGAAATTTTTGTACAAAAGCCAGTCAGGTGGGGAGCGTACAAAAAATCTGAAATTTTTTTACGAAACCCTGTCAGGTTGGAATTGTACAAAAAATCTGAAATTTTTGTACATAAGCCTGTCAGGTGGGGAGCGTACAAAAAATCTGAAATTTTTGTACGAAAGCCAGTCGGGTGGGGAGCGTACAAAAAATCTGAAATTTTTGTACGAAAGCCAGTCAGGTGGGGAGCGTACAAAAAATCTGAGATTTTTGTACGAAAGCGTATTTCTGACAGATTTGTCATTAACAGTTTTTTCTTTGAAAAAACATCAAGCCATTCTAGGCAGCAGAGATAGAATTGGGTTCAGGAAGAGCATCCAAGATTACCTAATAATAAATTTACATGGCAGAACTTACTGACTCTTTTGACCTCTGTTTGATACGAATATAAACATGTGTTGCATAGTTGACAGTCAAGAAAAATGATGCAATGTGAAACACCTAGACATAGAAAAAATCATTTAAACTATTATTTCATCTCACGCACTCTTTAGTACTGTAGCTGCCCACTCCTACTTAAGCTAGCCACAAACAGCTCCTTAATATGGTATTTTACGCTACAGTCTAACACCAAATGATTTTACTTGACACATAGCTGCCTAGGATGTCTGTGGGTTCTCCCTTTGACACATGGTAAACTTGTCTGGCATTAGACAAAGTAAAAAAAATAAAGGAGAGCTGGAGAGCTGGAGCTGTTTTTACCCAGCACAGGCAGGAATCCATGGGTTACCCTAATACTTTAATCAGTTTCTTTAAATGCATGAGCTACCTAGAATGTCTGAATGTTCTCCCCTTCAACAAGTAATATTGTCAATTTGAATGACAAGTGATTACAATTGTACCCATCCTGCCAAAGCTGCAACCAAAAACAGCACCTCTATTTTCTAGTCTGTCTAATACCAGACTAGTTCAAAGAATCCTCAAACATTCTAAACAGCAATGTAGGGATCAAAATAACGACTGGTCACCGATCAATGACCGTCCAAATTTTTAATGTGACCAGTCAAATTTGTATAACGCCAGTCATTTTGACTGCATGGTCATATTACTTGCAATTAATTTACTTCCATTTGAAGGAACTTAAATGATTGTTGTTGTGCTTTTGTACCCCCGTTTCATAATGTCTGATATTTATAATGAAGTGAACTATGCATGCATCTCCTTTTTATGAGAAACGTTCATATCAGTACACTACTATATATATAACAGTAGCATAGAATATACTTTAAATACATGTTTTTTGTTGTGTTGTGCCCATGGGGTTTTGTGTGTTTGTTTTTTTGTTGTTTTTTTGGGGTTTTTTTGTCTTTTTTTTTTTGGGGGGGGGGGGGAGGGGGGGGGGTCGTGAAATTTGAAACGTTAAAAATCACCTTTGAATGGTTACAATTGGAACTGACCAGTCACCATGACCAGCGTAACATGAAACGTTATACAATGGGTTGACTAAAAATATTTTAAAATGCAAGTGCAAACCTCAGTTGCTATTTCAAGATAAAAACATTCCTTGATATCTTCTACACTGTCATGTTGGTAGAACCACCATAATGTTGTGGTTATAAACCAGCCACAAGCCAAGAAAAAGTCAGCAACAGACAGATGAAACAGTGGATGGACCTAGATGACAGAAAACATTTTTATTCTCCAACACAGGCTATACTGTAAACTTCCAACCCATTGATCTCTATATAATTAACCATATAATTATATAGATCAGTATATATAATTATATAGATCAGTGTTCCAGCATTTAAGATTACCAATACAGTACAGTACAGTACAGTACAGTACAGTACAGTACAGTACAGTACAGTACAGTACAGTACAGTACAGTACAGTACAGTACAGTACAGTACAGTACAGTACAGTACAGTACAGTACAGTACAGTACTCACCTCAAAATTGAAGACAATTCTTTTCCTGCATGTATAGACAATAATTGACAATGATCCAATAATACTAAAAAAAACAGTAATGAGTAATAATTTATTTAACGTCGTAGTCACAGGATGTGGTCACCCAATCATCTGAGCCAGAGGCTCATATTAAAGTGCACGACACAAGCTAAGACCTAAGACTGTGTTGATTGTTAAGGAGGGAGGAAAACCACAGAACCCTGTGAAAAACCCTCGAAGCACAGGAGAGACCAACTAAACTCTACTCACATCAGCAAATAAGGTTAATAACAAAAATTTGGGAAGGGGAAAGGGCAGGCAGTTAAATTCCCTAGAAAGTGGGTATGACTTTGTCACAGCACAGGAGCCCAACCCTCTACCCAACTGAAGGGTGAATCACTCTCAAAAAAGCATGTGATTTTTTTATTTTTGGGGGGGGGGGGGGGGTTATTGAGATGTTTTTGAATTTTCTGAGATTTTTTTGAATTTTCTAAAATTTTTTTGAATTTTATGAGATTTTTTGGAATTTTTTGATATTTTTGCATATTTGTTTTGAGATTTTGAGGGTTTTCAGATTTTTAAAAGTCTACAAGATTTTCAAGACTGATTTGCCACTCTTATCCAACCATTTTGCCCAAGGCCATGATGACATAGCCTGCATGCAGTTTACAATATAATCATGGTACCTTAGTAATGATGAAACCATATAAATCACTGCCAAAGCTTTCAACTAGAGAAGAGAAGATAAGATAAGAAATACATTTACACACTGCATTTCATTGTAGATCTTAATCCTTTGAGGCCAGGATCTCTCCCAGTGCTGAATAAAATCATCTGGAATTGCCAGATAAAATCCTAAAGACTCATCTTCAGGCTTCAAAGGGTTAAGTGCCTATGAAACAGAGTGTATTTGGAAGAACGCCTAAGATATTATACTAAATATACCATTTTTGACTTATTTACTATGCAATTTGAGCAATGACATCACACGTTGTATCACTATGGAAAATCTGTCATATCTTTGGATTGGTTTGACAATACAAAACCACACAATGCTGATATTAAATCAGACCATACACCAACAAAATTTCCAATGCTTGATTCAGCTTAGTCAAACCAATCCAAAAATGACTGATTTCCTGTTTTCTCCCAACATAGCCAATCACTCAAGAATAGGATAGAATTGAAAGGCATATATTGTAAAGCCATTTTTCATTATCCCAGGTGTTCTTCCAAATACAATTTTAAAAAGTTGAAGTGAAATTTCATTCCATAAGCAGTTTTAAGTTCAAACTTGCAGACATCCAAAACTATCAAAATATGGTACATGTATATATATATATATATATATATATATATATATATATATATAGTGCTAATTAATACATCTAGTATTCATAATTATTAAACTTTAATAGCATTAATATTTTGATCTTTCACAATCTGGTATTAATCTGCATACAACAAATATATATGGACTCTTGCTTTGTATAACATTGTCTTGGCTAATATATAATATATTGTAATATCGACTGTACATGGAAATTCAATTTTGAAGATTTGGCATAAATCTCAATGTATTATTATTAAATTTAAGCATGCCATAGGCACTGCAGTTGTGCTATACACAACAACGCTCTAGCGGCATTCAAGTTGTTGAATCATACAATAAGAGCAGATACCTCTATAAGAACATAGCACTATAAGTTTAACTATTTTAAGCAACAAGTAAATACATACCATACTCTGTGCGTCGTCGCTTGGTTTCTCACACAGCGAAGGATAAATTGGTAAAGGTAATGGAGCAGTAGAGAGATCCGTATGGTTTCTAATATAAATACCATCCATAGTTGAAACCCGGCGACAAACTTAAAGATGAAAGATTATAAATCGGCCGTGATTGCTTTCTCTTCTGCTCCGATTTACTGTAATACACAGAATTAAAGACTGAAAGTTGCGTGCCGTAGTGCCCGTTGGCAATTTGAAACACCTTGCATGTGCCTGCCGCCTGGTTGGCTAGAACTCAATTTATATGCATAAAATACAAAGAAATATCTCACCCTGCTTAACCCTCTAATTACTCATTAACTCCCCTTCGGAATTACGAACATGAGGAATACGAACATGAAGAATATTCCTTAAAAAAATAAGCCAAGCTTGTCTTGAACAAACAAGGGCATGTTTTAATATAGTCGACCGCTCCCCCCGCTTCCGGGGGGAGCGGTTCGAGTAATATTGCTGAGAAATATTCCGAGAAAGACGTGTACTCTGAAAATATTTTAATTAGAACTCAATTATTTGTAATTGTTGCAATAGGCGAGTTCTATTTCAAGGTGTTGCGCGCGCATCGTTTTTCAAAAAACTGTTTAAAATTCTAAAAAGTGTAGATATAGTTTCTGGACGTTTAACACTGTTATTCTGCCGTTCAGTTGTTGGCTAAATTTCAGGCCGGTATTGCTACACAATATAATACATTTAAATATATTACTGTAAAGAGCCCAGCTCAAAATTTTACATGTAATAAGGTAGAAACATTCTTGAAGTAAGCCAAGCTTGTCTTCTCGCGCAAAGGCATGTTACTATAGTTACTATATGTCACTATAAACTGTAATTGCTGAGAAATATTCCGAGAATTACTGAAAATAAGAATTACACGAATGTAATCGGTGTAATGAAGGGTTTATCAGGTCTGACGTCACTACATCGTGCCTTCTTCTGATTGTCCAAGAATTGAAATTGTTGCCCCAAATAATAGAAGAATGCATGAGGTCGGCACTAGATCATGGTCGAGATGCGGACAAATATGCGCCTACTAGCTTTCAGTACAGCGGAGAACCTGCACAACAATAACACTGAAGTCCTGTTCTGATTGAAAGAACGAACTTACATTTTGAAAATTTGGAAATATATATTATTAATTGAATTTTGGGAGATATGCTCAGTGATATTTTACAGAGGATTTCACATAACTTTTGCCGAATGTGTTGCGAAGTTCGTTCGTTATTTCCGAAGTGCGAGATTGCGGAGTTCGTTGTTCACGGCATCATTTCAATGTTCCCTGTTGGACATATAGACTCAGTACATATTCGAATAACAACTGATCTTAATACTTTCGGGGGACAAAACCTATAGTGCTGGATTCGGCAGATTCAAGCGATCATTTTGATTTAAAATTTATTTAAATCGGGCAAACAGAAAATATTTAAACATGTTTTGAAACACACGTCTCCCAATGTAAGTACGACACACATTGTCACGGTTTACTTTTATATTCATCGAATTCTGCCAGAATATCATCTTTAGAATTACAGAATATTAGCTGGTGGAAGCCATCGCGGGAAAAGAACGATTCGAACGGAACGATTCGAACGCCTTTGAATCCAGAGCTATATATGTTATGGTAATGACGCGCAGGTTCTCCGCTGTATTAAAAGCTAGCAGGCGCATATTTGTCCGTATCTCGAAGGTGACGTCAGACTAGTTGACACAATATAAAAGTAAAAGCCTCGAAAATCTCGTACGCCTGTAAAAATCTACCCTGGTCCCAGAGGTCCTACGCCGCCCGCTCCCCCCCGAAATGCTGAAAGCGGCGAGAGAACCTCTGGTCGAACTGGCCGTTTCTTTGATCGCTCCGAGCCAATGAAGTCGCTAGGGTCAGATCTTGACCCCATTTTCTGATTGGCTAAGAGAACTGTTAGGGGGGTTTCGATTAAAAAAAATAATTACAACTACAAGTCAAAGGTAGCCTGTGCACAGCCTGAAATATCCCTGTATTACAAAGGTGGAGGCGTGAAGAAATATACTGCATCTTGCAAGAAGTTTGTAGCATCGTTATGTTAAAATCTCCGGAACAAAATTGCAAAACAAAGCCGTAAAGAACAAGAACTAACGAATACCGTTGCTGGTGCACATTTCCGGGTTGTACCTTGGTACACCGAGTTTGCAGTGCGTGAGAGCCTGTATGGAATGTCCATCTTTTGTGCATCGGACATCAGCTTATCCTGTATATTTGTGCACAAATACTAGGATATAGATTTGTCTATGTGCACCAGCATGGAAAGGATGGGGCTGGCAGGCTGCCAATTTTAGCGCGGCAGGCATGATAACTATGTAGGGTGTAGCCTGTGTAGGGGGGTTTGGGGGCATGCTTCCCCGAAAATTTTTGAAATCTAGACTCTCTGAAATGCCATTTCCTCGGCATTTTGGGGGAAGAATTTACAGAATTCTGAAGGTCAGTCTGGTCTATTAATTCCCATGTTTGTTTGGTCTTTATTTCTTTGTTTAAGTTGGTTATGTCAAAATAACTAAATTAAAATTAACAATTCAGCTCAAAATAATTAATGAAGTCCATTATTAGGAGCAGAAACAACACAGTTTTTTTACACTATAATAGTTATCATATCAGTTAGTGGCATTGTCTCAATGTCTCTACCATTTATAACTTAGCTTGTGCACCGCTGTTTATAACCACTTTTCGTGTGCACCAATAATTGCTATTTTGCATTTTTGTGCACCAGTTTGTGCACCATTTCCCGTTGCTGTGCACCGGACATGTCCGGTGCACAGCCTCTACATTCCATACTGGCGTGAGAGGTATAAATATTATTTCAGTGCGTAGACTAAACTATTATTTCTCTTACTCAAGAAATATTTCTACGTTGCCATACGGATTGGGCGATCGAGTATTAATCTGCCGCCGAACTATTGTTTATATATAATACCAAGAACGTCGTTCAGCAAGCTTTTTCAATATCCTCTAGTGGGTTCGCCGTGACATCCAAGTATGACGTGTTTTTTTTTTAATTTGAATACAGTTGTTGCATAAATCAACTTGTTATATCATTCTGTGATTGTAATTTATAAATCCTATCGCTAATTTTATTACGAATATAATGACGGCGTTATAATGCCAAAAGCAAGGCGCCATGCATTTGTATTAACCACCAACGAATTGATAGCTGTTTATTTTTTTTAACTCCTATTTTGACCTCATCCAGTCATCTCATGCATGCTAAAGAATAAAAATCCGTTGTTTATGAACACTCTAAAGAAGATAACGTGAACTAACACTGATTTGAAAAAACTTGCACGGAAAAATTAAAGAATATTTGGCGCGTACGTCACAAGCAAATTATTCACACGCACTGATTCAAAAGCAAACAACGTAAACAACTGATAATGGCGTTTTGTGTCAATTTCTTTTACTTTCCCTGTATGATTTGGCTGCGGCGTATTTTCTCTCGTGTCATTACATGAAAAAGTTCAAAACGTCTGGTTATATATTTACCTCCCAAAGCCCCCAAACACAAATCTAGAATAATGCATATTATTTCTTTATGAACGGGTGACATTTTTGCGTTGTAGTTGTACACATATAAAATTCGGTTTCGTTTTCGCAATTTTTCTGAATAGCAGCGGTATAGAAGCTAAAGCGCCATGGGGAAAAAATTCTGCCCTATGGATAAGAATTTTCCTGTTATTGTGAGCTTGCAAGTGATTTTGAAACGATCAAACGAATAAATAATTTGATCACTGAAGCGGTCGGGCGAGTCATTCAGCGCAACTAATAAATTGTCTTGTCTCGTGGGCTGTTGGGTTTTTTTCCTTGCTCGACTGGTAAAACAGCCAAATTTCTAGACTTATAGTTTATTTCTCCTAATAAACAAAAAATTCTGTTAGTGGTGCAAAAAGTTTTAACCCCCCCGGTCATTTAATTAGATTACTGCAACATCAAAGTGAGATTAGTAGCGTCTTCGACCAGAGGTTCTCTCGCCGCTTTTAGCATTTCGGGGGGGAGCGGGCGGCGTAGGACCTCTGGGACCAGGGCACAGAATAAGGATCAACCAGAAGTCCAACTCGCGGAAAAAAGTGTCCCATTATTTTTATGCGCATGCGCCAGTCGGCCATTTTGAAAGTAAGTGCACCCGGAAAATTATCCCTCTCGTCCTTACGACCCTCGGGCTCATGTATTCAATTACTCTTGGCCTTCTTGTGACCTTTTATTTAACTTTATATTGTTATCTATACATATATAAATAATATTAATTAAGTAATAAGTAATTTACTTTAGAAAATGTTTCGTTGGAGATGAAATTCTTTGACCACGAAGTTTTTAAAACTTCAGTACGCGGATACTACGGGTAAAAGTCCGTGGCAAAAAAGTCCTGTACTTACGAAGCTGAGTTTTACATTTCTCGATGATGCCGACACACTTGTTTATAGAGAAAGATGGCTAAAAATTTCGGAACTACGCATTGTTGAAATACATCGAGTACGTATGTTGTTAGAAATTGTATAAGCTTTCATTCGGTATATAGTTCAAATCATAGTGTTACCTGTAACGTTTTAAAATATTCAAAATGTTCTGACCATTGACCATAAAAGTTTTAATATTTTTTCATATGTTCAAAAGGTATGATCACTAATTTGCACAAAAACATTTTCAACTTCAACTAGAAATCTGCAAACTTTTCCACTCCTTTCATATTTGAATTAGCTTCTGTTCAAGAAATATCTTAGCTTCATGCCAGAAGTCTTTCTGAGGTTATAGCAAACACCAAAACAACAAAAGGCAAAACAAACTTAAGAAATTCATCCATTTCAGACGGTCCACGTCAAAATAATGTGTTTTTTTCATATTTTAAAATACTTCCCAGCAAGAAAATTAAAAGTTCTGACATGAATAGCACTTGACAGTATCCTCTGTTTCAAATATGCAGTTCAGGGTTGTGCGTTTAATATTTAAAAACAAAATCCAAAATTCTATAACACTTGTGAGGAGTCCATTTCCATTATATAATTCTTATTTTACGAAAAATGGTGAGAACATTTTGAACATTTTAAAAAGTTACAGGTAACATTAAAATTTGAATTATATACCAAATGAAAGCTTATAAAATTTCTAACAACATACGTACCCGATGTATTTCAACAATGCGTAGTTCCAAAATTGTTAGCAATCTTTTTCCATAAACAAATGTGTCGGGAAAATCGAGAAATGTAAAACCCGGCTTTGCGAGTGCAGGACTTTTTTGCCACGGGCTTTTACCCGTAGTATCCGTTCACTGAAGTTTTAATAAGCTCGTGGTCAAAGAATTCTATCTCCAAAGAGTCGTCTTCTAAAGTAAATTACTTGTTTACTTAACTAAATATTATTTATACAGATAGATAACAATATAAAGTAAATTAAAAGGTCACACCGAGGCCAAGAGTAATTGAATACAGGAGCCCGAGGGTCGCAAGGACGAGAGGGCTAATTTCCCGGGTGCACTTACTTTCAAAATGGCGCCGGGATCGCGAGGCCGACATTTCCATAGGACGCTTACATCAAAGGTGCCGACAGAGAGTTGGACTTCTGGTTGATCCTTATTCTGTGACCAGGGTTAGTAAAAATCCGAAGATCCCCCCAAATCTCGAAAAATCTTCAGAAACCTCAAAAAAATCGCAAAAGAATCGCAAAAAATCGCAAAAATCTGAGAAAAATCCCCCCTTCCGAAATCCCCCCCCCCCCAACCCGATTTTTTGTCAAGGCTAATTGTTGTGAAGCTCTTCAGTCATGTTTTTAAATAAAATTCGGACTAAATACGTGAACCTACCTTTCGGGAATTTCCTGCTCACTTCTCCATATCACACGGAACAATTTGTACCGAAGAATAATAACCTTCAACCAGACACTGATTCATTGTTGAGGCTGCGAGAGTTTATTGGCAAAAACCATAGATTATTTGTTGTAACGGGAGCAGGCATTTCAACTGAATCTGGCATAAGGGACTATAGATCCGAAGGAGTTGGATTATACGCGGTGAGCCCAAGCAGACCAATTCAACATCAAGATTTTGTAAGCAGTCTTCAGAGGAGAAGACGTTATTGGGCCAGAAACTATGTAGGTTGGCCAATCTTTTCATCACACAGTCCAAATAATGGTCACTATGCCTTGACTGAACTTGAAAGAGTTGGAAAGGTTCATTGGACAGTGACACAAAACGTAGACTCTTTGCATTCAAAAGCCGGATTGAAGAAACTGACTGAATTACATGGCTGTGGCAACAGGTATAAAGAAAATTAGATAAATATGAAAGCACAGTACTAAATAATTTTGAGTAGTAAATCTTAATGTTTACTATTTGAGTCGATTTACTATTTGTTCTTAATATAGGGATGTATTCCCATAATTTATATATTTACAGGGCAAAGTGAAAAGGCTGCATTTACCACTTTTTCACTTTGCTCTATCTATAAAACACTCTATCTTTTGTATCTACTGCGTATATGCGAGTAGATACTATGCTATCACCTGTGTAAGTATTAAAGTACTGTAACAAAATAATGCCTTTGGAGCCAATCAGAGTATAGAATGAAATAACATCTGATGAAAAAACGAATGAAGCCAAAACTACTGTACACCAAGTATTTCATAAGTCGATGCACAGTCAGTGCATAAGTGCCCACCCCCTTCGTTTGGTGAAAATTATGGTCCAGGGGGGGGGGTGCTTAACCGGTCAAATATGGTATTTAATATTGTATAAGATTATTATTACCCCTGTAAATGTACATGTTGAACTTTTGCTTGGGCTCATCGTAAATGACACCTGAGGATTATTTTCCTCTGGAACTGTGATGATTTCCCAGCTATGTCTTCCTATGTATTTGTTTATGGCGAAGTTTTATAAAAAAAATAAATAAATATGAATTTATTCATTTTATTGTGCTTAATAATAATAAAACAAATATTTTTAATAGGGTAATTTGTTTGAATTGTGGCACTACAATTGGAAGAGATGACTTTCAAAGAATACTAAAAGAACTAAATTCAAATTGGCATGTATCAACAGATATTGCTGCCCCTGATGGTGATGTTTTGTTAAGTGATGACCTGGTTCGCGACTTCCATATACCAGATTGTGATCAATGTGGTGGTATTTTAAAACCTGATGTGGTGTTTTTTGGAGATAATGTACCAACTGATAGAGTGAAGTTTGTTCATGAACGTTTAAGCGAATCTGATGCTGTCTTAGTCCTGGGTTCCAGTTTACAAGTGTACTCTGCATACAGGTTCATGGTTGCAGCGCATAAACAGGGAAAACAACTGGCAATAATAAATATTGGTCCTACAAGGGCTGATGATTTGGCTACTCTAAAACTTCAGGCTAAGATTGGAGATATAATTGATATATTATATAGCTGTGTGCAGTAAGAAAAATTTAGGAAAAAACTATAATTTAAAAAACAAAACAAAATACAGTATAGTTAGTTTCAGAAATTGCAGCTTGATGTTAGTAATAATTGTTAGTTTTGCTGTACAAGCTGTGTTAGTTAGTAATACTCAGAAAAAAAATCAATGGTTAGAGCGTCTGGCTAGCATTCAGAAGGTTGTGGGATCGAGTCCCGCTCAGAGCTCAGAGTTTTTCTGAGTATTACTAACTAACACAGCTTGTACAGCAAACAACTAACAATTATTAAAATACGGTATCTTAAATTTTATGACTTGTGTCTTGGTGAATGAAAATTTATCATGATTTGTCTTTTAACTGTTGTGGCAATAGAAGCGTTCTGTAAAATATTGTTGCAATATATTCCTCAAGTTGGACAATTCATTTGATAAGATTTTGTTCACAATGTCCTGTTTTGAATTTAATTGGTGTTTGGCAAATAATCCTGTTTCTTATTGGTTGTTTAAATATGATATATATATATATGATATATATATGATTAAAAACCAGAAACCAATCAAATTCAAAA
>OZ036008.1:12110191-12150191 GCA_964035015.1 Corallium rubrum
AATCTCAGTATCTTACCCTCTTATCGCGTTTATAAAGCTGGATTTCCCAGTTCCTGAATCACCGGTGATGCCAATGTTGATCTCGACATCTTTCCATTTCTCAAGCTTTCTTTTGAAGAAATCGACAATTCCAGAAATGCCGTTTTCTTTTATATACTCGCTAGCCTCGCTAGCATCTTCCTTGTTAATTGACCCCAAGTCCGTGGCGTCCATGACGAAGCGATATCAGTCTTCAAATACTCGGCAGCAAACTGCAGCCAATATTACCTGCAGCGAGCTGCGAAGTAAAAAGCCAGTTTTCCGCGAATCGACATTTTCCTTTTGTCTTATGAGCTCTCGACTGGAACTAATTAGAAATCTATTATAGAAATGTCGATACTCGCGCGAAAAAATTCGCAAGTGGAAAACCGGCTTATAAGGACAGTTCAGTATAAATAGAAAATCGCGCGCGCTGATTGGTTGAGCTCACGCCCTGGTTGAGCTAGCAAAACCATTAGGGGGAGGGCGCGGCCATAAACCTATTTACCTTTTTATAAAATCATGGCGAAACTCGCAAAGCAAGAAGTATATCGCTTTTGTTTTCGTCGAATTCGTCTTTAATTGTCGTTTGGATCGCTTTCCTGACAACAACACTTGGCGTAGCATTTTGAAGGTCTAGGCGTATTATTTTGAAAGGCTTGACGTATCTTCGGTGTGAAGTTTACACGGAATGCACCCTGTCCCTGGCATTGAGTTCGAGAGTTTGACTATGGTTATTGATTAGTCATTTGACAGAGAGCGAGGTTGCGCCAAGAGGCTTCGCATGGTCACGTGACAAACATAAAATTTTCTAAATTCTTGATAAAACTTATACAAAACGAATACAACACATAACGAAAGAAATCCATTTAAAATATTTTGTTTTTAAATGGTTTCCTTTCGTTATGGTATTGCATTTTAAAATTTTGAGCTGAGCTCTTATATTCATTTTGCGATTAAGTTCTGACGTATGTAAATAATTAATTAGAATTATTTACATAGCTTATAATTCTCTTTAATTTTGATATTAAATTGTAATAAAGGTCAAAAATGGTGTGTTTCTATATTATCGTAAGTTATATAGCAGCAAATTATATAGACTGGAATCTAGCCTCTTACGCAGGCATCACTGATCTCTCTGTGAGCGAGCTGCTCCCCAATCCCCACGCTTTTGCACGCCAAGCGAAGAGAAGAGAGATGCGGTTGTTAGATAGTCAGTTAAATAAAATCCATGAAAAACCATTGAAGAAACACTTGCTAATTTGTCAAAGTGTCTTCTGCATCTTTATTTTCGCAATATGGATCATGCAAAACGTATATTATTAACAATGATTACAATTTCAAACAACAACTAGCTATAGACAAAACAGTAAAATATTCCTTTATTAGTCAATGTCAAAATCGTCGACCGATTTTCTTGCGACGTCTTCTAAAAGCGACATTGCTGTTTTCTCGATCTCTGCCAAACAGCGATGGAGAAAGTAATATGTTGAGCCAAACGAAATACCGCCAGCTATGGCCAATCCTACGAATGGAATAAACCGACTAGCTTCCTCGAGGACAGCCTGCGAAGAATAGACCGTCATGAATGATGCGACTTGCATCGCTGTTGTGAAAAAGAATTTGCGAACTCTTTCTTGGTTTTCAGGATTCATCACGGCAAACTCGCGCGTACCTTCTTCGGGAAGACCAAGTTGGGACCTGTAAAAGCTGACTTCATTGGTGATCAACGCCAGGTCAACCGCGACGGATAAACCCGGGAGTGGAACGATCGCACCAGCAGCTGACGCCGAAGCAACCATCCAAACCCGACCTTTGAGAACCTGAATTTTTCTTTGCAAAATGTCCGTCGAAAGACTGGTGAGAACGCCGAGCGACAGGGTTAAACATTCTCGTTGACGTATCGGTAAAACATCTAGAATAGCTTGGGTCAGTCGAGCGAAATCCCACTTTGCTGGATAATGGTTGCTGATTAAGAATATCTCTCTTCTATCGTCCAGTAGATCCACCAAGTTCTCGCAACAGTTATCTAAGATTTCTTTCAGCATGGCTCGCTCGTCGAATGATCTCTTTCGCTTCTCTGCAAGATAATCTGCGTCAATCTTGGTGCGAATGAAGAAAAATTTCTTCCCGATCGATTTGATTTTCTTTGCCAATTCGAGATCGTTTTCGGTGAATCGGCCTGCTGTAAAGATGAGAAACGTGTCGTACTTCACTAACTCGACTTTCTCGCAGTAGGTTGGCAGATCGGGATAATTGGGAGTGCCGATTCCTGGTAAATCCCAAAAACGTATTTTGGAGTTGGTTGGATGGGCGTAGCACGAGGGTTCGGTGGTGGTCTCCTTGACACCAGTTTTAGCAGCCATTTCATCGTCATCGTGAAGTCTAAAGACAATCAGTAGAAAATGTGTTTTTGTTCATTGTGTGTGTGTGTGTGTGTGTGTGTGTGTGTGTGTGTGTGTGTGTGTGTGTGTGTGTGTGTCTGTGTGTGTGTGTGTGTGTCTGTGTGTCTGTCTGACCTGTCTGACCTGTCCGACCTGACCGACCTGACCGACCTGACCGACCTGACCGACCTGACCGACCTGACCGACCTGACCGACCTGACTGACCTGACTGACTGACTGAAATAAAAGTAGTGTGCTACGTAGGCAGTGTTGAAATACAAATCGAAATATAGTAAGGTTTGAGTACTGCCAAATTATTGAACGTCTATATAGTTTCTGACGTTTCGAGCGAAGGCCCTTCGTGGCCCTTCGTGGCTCTTCGTTGCCCTTCGTGGCTCTTCATGGCTTCGTCTCCTGACGAACGGCCATCGCTCGAAACGTTAGAAATTATACGTTCAATATTTTTGGCAGTACTCTAACCTTACTATATTTCGATTTGTATCTCACAAAGTACTGCACTGGCCTTTATCAAAGTTTGTGGATAGATTGATCATAGACCAAGCCATTAAATTTTGGTTTAATTCAGTTGAAAATTGGATGAAAATCCTTGTAGAAGAAATAATTGGAAAAAATCGTTATGTATTATATAACCGGTATGCAACACCGCTGCCAAACGTTTGCGCATGCGTGAATTCACTGAGTAAACATTGCAAGAGAAGTGGGAACTAGCCGTGGCGACAACAACCAGACAGTGAAGACTAAGTGAGACTCGACTATTCATTTGTGTTTTAAAAAAAGGGTAAAGAAAATTACGAAGGGGTAAATTCAGAATATGTTACAATATTGACAAGGAATCCATGCACAAATTACCTACCTTATCTTTTTGGTAGTATGCTTATAATTTTAACTTTTGTGTCGGACTCTCGGACAAGTCCAAAATATTTCAGTGTTTTCCCGCTCTTTTTTCGAGGACGAGCTCGGACGTCGCACATGCGCAAAACGTTTGGCAGCGGTGTTCCGGTATGCAAGCAATCCGGTATACACTGGCAGAGGTACGCCGTCTCTGAGTACGGTTTGTCATGATCTACGTTAGAATCAGCGTCAGTCTCGTTTATGAATAGACTTTTTGCGGACGTTCCTTTTGCCTCTCTCCCATTTTCTTCCGCAACCCTTTTTCTCTCGCCTCGACCGCCCACGCCTCGACAGAAATTTATATATGCTTCACTGCGAGGGGTTTTCCCTTGAAGCAGAATATAAAATACACGTCTGGCGTTAGTCACAATGAATACAATATATACAGTACGTAGCTTTACGCGGTAAAAGGACTCGTATTAATTTATTACATACAAACTAACAATAACATGGAGTTCTAAGAATTGCTCGGAGATATATACCGGATTTGTATAATCAGAAAGCATGCAATTACCAGGAAATTACACTGTTTAATAATTCAGCTTTTGTTATTGGAACGAAACAAGTCCAAAATACGTTTTTCTACACTCATATATATACAGTATATGAAAATTTATCTTTCGAAGAAGACACTGTCGTAAATTGATATTTGCCATTAAGGGTGTACATGCCGCGTACATATCTTTTTACCGGCCAGACAATTTTACTCGTCAAGGGAAGCCATGCGTGAATACCAACTGTTGATTAAACTAAAACGTAAAATAGCATGCACGCAAGCAGAGAATAGTGGCAGAAAAAAATCTAACAAAAATCTCAGTATCTTACCCTCTTATCGCGTTGATAAAGCTGGATTTTCCAGTTCCTGAATCACCGGTGATGCCAATGTTGATCTCGACATCTTTCCATTTCTCAAGCTTTCTTTTGAAGAAATCGTCTATTCCAGAAACGCCGTTTTCTTCGATATAATTGCTAACGTCTTCCATATTAAGAAACTCCCATTCCGACCCGTCCATTATGAAGCGAGAAACTTGGAAAGACGTCAAATACTCGGCTGTGAATTATTAGGAGAGCAAAGTGCAACTGATACTGTTCTGGCGCTTCTAGCCACTATATATTCGTCCAATAACTCAGATAGATTGTCATTATTAATATGATGTCATCATATGATGACGTTGTATTCTCGTTAACATTGTTCTAAGTCTCAATCGGTGCTCATACATATAGTATACAGTATACTATACAGTACTGCCCTAATAAAAGCATTCAGCATATATATTTTACAGTTTACAGCCTCCTCCGGAATGAAAGACCTGTTTATTCATACAGTCCTAAATAGTATAGAGCAGTGAGTCTACTACATGCCTAAACATGTTTGGGCGAGTGCCTTCCGCATGTTTCTCAAACGAAATCTTGAGTTTAATTAGGGTAAACATACAAATCTGCCTAATCTATTCTAAAAGGGGCTGTTTACATTAGCCAGGCTCACGCGATGGATTAGGATCTCACTGTGGTTTTGAAACTCGTATAAACTAAATTTACATAGAAGAATTGCATGGTTTAGTTCAGATGTAAACGAATCTTAAGTAACGTCGATTAAAATCTCCTTTTGTGGTCGAGGAAAGAAGTTCGTGATACGAGTCAGCCCAGCTCATGTATTAAAACAGCCCCTAAACCAAAGAGATTATAGTGTGATATGATCTGATTTTAAGGCATGTTATTTAACCTCGTATAATTTGGATTACAACTCAAAGGGGGAAGCCCAGAATGAAAGGGAAAGTCCAGATGAAAGGGGAAGTCCACAGTGAAAGGGGAAGTCCAGAGTACAGTGTATATCTGCCACTGATCTCTCCTTTCACTATATACGTCTCGTGGCTATCATCAGACATTCAATAATGATATCATGCTGTAAAGCTGAAGGTCAGTTCTTATATACCAACTTCTTATTATATACCAACTTTCAACAGTCAACATAAAATTATATGTAAATCCGTAGAGGCCTGTTGGCAGTTGTAATCGTTGTGATTTATAGTCAATCGGCGATTTTTTAACAACAGCTGTGTTTCTATATGTATATAGTTTATACATTGTAATTCTAATCACTGGTCTTCCACGAATTCAGAACATAGAAAATCATTGTAATTCTAATCACCGGTCTTCCACGAATTCAGACCATTGCAATCTACGGAACATTGTGTTGTAGTGGTCGATTTGTGGCCGAATGTGTGATAATGTGCATAGTCTAGTGTGTGTATAAAACCATAAATTCGATCATCACTATATTAGTGAAATTGTCGTTTATGTAATAGATAAAGCATAAGCAGCGATTTACAGATATTGATTAAATATTCATTTCTTTTGAATTTTCTTCATGAATTTTAAATAAATTTGATAAGTATTATTATATATCTGCGATCGGATTGTTCTCTTACGATATATTGACGAACTTCTCGACAAAATCCATAAATTACTTAAGACCACGTCCACACGTATGCGTTTTCATAATGTTTTTATATTGTTCTCGGTCCTCAGGGGAGCAGAAAACAATGATTTATTACCTGAAACAATATGAAAACGGTAGGAAAACGTATACGTGTGGACGTGGCCTAAACGACTATGCGCACACGGTAACGTTTCCGAGCGTTTTTGTATTGTTTACTGAATTACTGTTCTCAAGGTCCTCAAGGGAATCGAGGACAATCACTCAGCTCAAGCAATACGAAAACGCTCGGAAACGCCACGCATATCTAAGCCTATGTGCACACGGTAACAGGGGCGGATACAGGGGGGTGTGTGACTGGGTGACTAGTCACCCCCCTTCCCTGCCCCAACCAATACAGGATTATACAGCGATACACTAGCAGCTGTTTATACAAATCACAACAGTTACTCGTGTGTAAAACGTGCATAAATTCTATTGTATAACAATGCTTATTGATACAGGCCGTAGCAATGGCCTCTCCTTTGCAATAAGATTGGACATCATGATACGCTAATATCTTGTAAATTTGAAACCCCAATTTTAAAACAGTAAGAATCACGATTATATAGACGTATTGTATACAATCTCAATCTGAATATACATAGTAATTTTGGAACATAAACGTATAAAATATATGGTGTATTCATATATTTGGGTATTTTGTTTGGTAACGTTTATATCCTTCAAAACTCTTTCAAATCCCCCTCAAAATGCAGGAAATGCTATTCCAGAGACTCTAAAATTCAAAATTTTTCTGGGGGAGCATGCCCCCGGACCCCCCCGGAAGTTTCTCGCATCTTCGGCGCCACCCTGCCCCCACGTAGTAAGTATTGCTTGTTTTGACCCCACCCCCCCCCCACCCACCCCCACCCCACCCCACCCCACCCCACCCCGCGCCCTTGTTAAATATTCTGAAAGAAACAACTGAGCACCTTATAGTCACCCCCCTTGCAAAAATCCTGTATCCGCCACTGGGTAACGTTTCCGAGCGTTTTCGTATATTCCCTTGAGAACAGTAAACAATACGAAAACGCTCGGAAACGTTACCGTGTGCACATCTAAAGAGTCTGCATGGTTCACGTTGCGACATAAAATAAGTTTAAAATGTTTCAATGTGAAATATCCAACATATATTATTATAGTAATCTCTCAGCAGTTATTCGAGCTAAGGACTATTCATGCTAGCTTCCGGTGAGTTGTTAGCCATGTGACAGGTCTGTAGCAACATTCCTCACGGCCTCACTCGGCTTCAAAAGCGAAAGGAGCAAAGAATTTACGTAAATATATATTTTAAAATAGTCTGTACGCGAGCTGTGATTGGTCAGTCGCCGCGTATTTATATCAGAGGCAGTGATCAGTAGTCTGCGATAGCAGACTGATCTCGGCCGCTCCCTCCCCCCCGGAAGCGGCAGAGAAACAGTCTGCGATCAATCAACACTAATGCCGTACAGCCACCCACAGTAAACCGTGGGGCGGCATGTGATTGGTCGATTTAAACTTTCTTTGTATAAGCTGATCTAAATCTAATGCCGACAACTTCATAAACAGCTTTCGAAATGGTATCGAAATGGACGTTTACGAAGCTTTTATAAACGCAGTGAAGTTAAGGACGTTAAACGGGTATTTTCTATAAATTTTTTGAAACAAGAACAAGTGGAAGCATGTACAAAACCTTCAAGTTTATAATTATAAACATACCGTTGCCGAGGCACTTTCGACACACGTGCGATTCGTTTACACACGCTCACTTGGAATGGAAACTTTTGAATGACTTCGATACTGCTAATTCCAGTTGCCGCGCCGTTTTTTGACAGTTGTTTACGACTTCACATGCACTGAATAGGCGTTGATAAAAATGCTGCGTGAAAGCAATTAAAATAACGGGTCCTGGTAAGACGATTTCATCTAATTAAAATAGCTCTCCTGACATCTATGGTCAAAGATTTTCTTCTTTCGTATTAAGTCTTTCAACTGCTGCTTACTTTCATCGTTTCAGCATCAAGAACCTCGGAATAATATACACGCATTTGCCCCAAGGATTAGGAACACACAGTAGACGAACTTTGTTTACTTTAGACAGTGCACTGGTTGTTGCAAAAACAAATGAATGAGGTAACGTAAAATTTAAATTGCGTGACAAATCACAATTGTTTGTGTCCTCAAACCACTGTTGATAACAAGTGAACAACGTTCAAAAAACGGCGCGTGGCGCGGTCAGAACTTCTTCCAGACTCCAGTTAATTTATATCCGAAATATTTATACATGACGTCACGGTACGGCATTAGTGTCGATTGATCGCAGACTGTTTCTCTGCCGCTTCCGGGGGGGAGGGAGCGGCCGAGATCAGTCTGCTATCGCAGACTAAGTGATCAGAGGCTTAGTCTGCGAAGCAGACTGCTGCTCGACCGCTACCCCCCGCTTCCAGGGGGGAGCGGTCGGACAGCAGTCTGCTTCGCAGACTATCAGAGGCTATGCAAACACGATAGTGATGTCACGGCACATATCTTAGCCATATTTCATAAAAGAAATAGAACATGGACGCACTGATGTTCTAGTAATAGTTAGCATATAGTCAATACTACCCTAAGAGTAAAGCTGAACTCGGCTCAAACTGTCAAATACAAGATCAGCATTGATATAAATTCAAATTTTGTCTTGTAGACATGGCGAACGTGAATAGACCAGAATCCACGGAAATTGATCGCATGGTAATTCAGGATGTTAATGTTCGAGCTTATAAATCCTTTAACAAGAACTTACGACAATGGTCAGACACTGAGGTGCATTTTGGGATCACAGGTGCATCAGGAACGGGAAAGTCGAGTTTTATTAACGCCATGCGAGGGTAAGAATTTTAGAGGCTTTGCTTTACGTTTCATGTAATATATCATACATAGGAGGAGTGTTTCATCAGGATATCCAAACACTGAGACGTTTGTTGAAAACCGAGGCGAAGCCGAGGTTTTTGAACAAACTTCGAAGTGTTTGGATATCCTGATGAGACACTCCTCCGAGTGTATGATATAACACCTCAAACAAATCAGTATTTTAAGAGAAAATCAAAGTAAAAGTTTGCTTAATTTATGTAATTTCTTCCTCCGATATCCAAACAACGGACACGGTACTGATTTCCTTTGTGTTTTCTCATGAATTATTAATGAGTTTGAGATATCCTGATGAAACACTCCTCCGAGTGTATGATATAGCACCTCAAACAAATCAGTATTTTAAGAGAAAATCAAGGTAAAATTTTGCTTAATTTATGTAATTTCTTCCTCAAATATCCAAACCACCGACACGGTACTGATTTTCTTTGTGTTTTCCTCATGAATTATTAATGAGTTTGAGATATATACCGATAAACAGAGATACAGTGAAAGCCGACTATCTCGAACTTACGAGAGAGGTGAAGAACAGTTTAAATCAGATAGCGGCAGTTCAAGATAAGGGGGTAAATTATACTGTAAAACAGTAAAAAATATGTTGAAGAGGAAAAGCCTTGTTCGAGGTTTTAATGTGTTTACATCAGTCGATTCGTACAAAGCCGTAAAACAACATAGTCATTGGCAAGAAGATTCGGAATACATGCAGTTGAAACACTCACCAGACTGAGTTATTAAATTATGATATTTTTAAAAGCGTAAAAGATCCTCATAGCTACAGTATATCAAGAACTGTTTCGGTGAAATCGAGAATTTAAACAGAATTGTCTTTCTTGAGGTATGTGGGAGACGTGCGACATTAATCCTTCGCAGCATGACGTTTCGAGTTATAGACAGGGAGGGGGGTTTGGGTTTCAGTGTACAAAATGCTCACTATTTTCACTATCCCGGAGCAATCTTCCGGAAGGCGATGAAATGATTTGAACGTGATTTTTCCTCGCTTGTTTGACAAGAAACAAGAAATTATCAGACGTTCGTTTGTAAGACCTTATTTAAACGACAAATGAACTAGAATATACATTACATTCACGTGTAATAAAATATCATAATATATAATACGTAACTTCGGTCTACCATCTGAGTTCTAACTGGTGGCTCAATTGTTATAGAGCGTCTTGGGCTAGTATTCGGAAGGTTATGGGCTTACGTTTCCTTAGTTTTAACAGCTTAGGACAGCTTGCACAGCAAAGAAACCAAACTTTAATATACAATATGCTCGTTTTAATAGAATCCCAGATGACCATGAAATGGCAGCTGCTGTTGGAGTAACCGAGACAACCAAAGTGCCAACCTGTTACGATCATCATCGCATCCCGAATATCCATTTCTGGGATTTACCAGGCATTGGAACTCCGAATTTCACCCATGAAAAATACTCTGAAAAAGTGGAATTAAGGAAGTACGATTTGTATATAATCTTCGCGTCGTGTCGGTTTACGGAGAATGACCGACGGTTAGCGACGATGATCCAATCGTTCGATAAGAAATTCTTCTTTGTTCGCACAAAAGTAGACACGGACATTCGAGCGGGGAAACGAAAAGAAACGTTTAACGAAGAATGGGCATTGAATGAAATGAAAGAAGATTGCTTGAAAAAGTTAACTGGGTTAACCTCTGATGAGAATATATATCTGATAAGCAATCACTATACTACTCAGTGGGATTTCCCTCGACTAACTCAGGCTATCAAGGAAGTCCAGTTTACACTCAAGAAAAACAGTCTGATAGCACGTCTTCAAAATTTGTGAGTTGCCTGAGGTCTTCGAGACTTGGAAATCTTTGTGTCTGAGACCTTGGTTTGTGACAATCTCCAAGTCTGTAATCGTATCATCAGACGAGTTAGGGGATTATTTGTCATGCGATTAGAACACGGTTCTATGATTGGAAACTTTGGTCTCCGTTAATCTCCAATACAAAAATCCACCAAGTCTGTCATAAGAGTTTGGAAGAAATTTAATGGAGACTGGTCTCCGTGAATGTGATTAGAACACGATTCTATTTTGGAAACTATTGGTGTTTCCGTTGATCCGCTCGGACACAGGTAACAGACTCAATATGAACAAAGCTCAAAAATCAGATCACTGCATGGGCAAACAGAATATGACAAAAGTTTAGCCAAGAAGCTTTTAACAATCAAAGGAACAAAGAACCAGATGTTTTAAAAATATTCAACTTCTATAAACTATATTTATATATATTGTACTTTATTAATTATTTTTATACCTCTATCTTTTGGAAGAAATATACTACAATATGACGAAGATTAGCTATATACTTTCGCTTCCTTTAAAACTCAATTGTATAAACTCTATCACAATAAGTTAAACACTATCTTTGACACACAGACATGCAGAGTAAGCACGTGGAAGACAGTATGTCCTAATTGTAGGACGATTGACAGACTTTTTTGCTGCTAAGATTTTTAGGCAGATGCAGGAATAGCAGGATGCGTCTTTTTCAGTGCTTGATGTCGGGATCAGCTCTTTGAATACTTCCATTATCCGTCTATTTCAAACGAAATCGCTTTGATTTCGGGGGTATGGGGCTGAGTTCAGCGTCAGATGCGGATAATGGCACATTCTGTATTGTAGTAAATAGTGGACCATTATGTGTATTGTCTTGAATTTATTGATTTATGTACGGGGTTTGCCCAGTTGGGACCTCGTGTCCGTTCGCTAGCCCCTTATCAAACTCATATTTTACTTTTTGTAAAGCATTGAGATCTGTTGTTATTATTGTAGTACTGTATTACTTAGTGAGTTTGATTAAAGCTTCTATTATTATTATTATTATTATTAGATTTTAAGGCTAATTGTCTTTCTATACAAAAATCTGTTAATCTCTTGCCAAATTATCCCATATCATGATTGATTAAAATTTTGCGTATATATTGTTTAGCAAATGAACCTCCAAATTCAGAACATTGTAGGATCAACAGAATATGACTGACGTTTAACCAAGAAGCCTTTAACATAAAGAACAACGGGGCAGATGTCTTAGACTTAAAATTCAACTTCTATATACCAAGACGTCTATATTTATAGATACGCATGATTGGATTTAAGTTCTGATCAAAAGAGGAAATTTTAAGGCGTCCATATGTGGATGTGAAAAAAATATACTACTATATATATGGCAGCAAATTAAGAGCTTGTCTTTCTAGACAAACATCGTTATTGTTAAATCTCTTGCCAAATTGCTTCAAGTCATGGTCGTGAATTAAATGTCCGTGTATGTATTGTCTTAATGGTAAACGAAGCTCAAATGTCACAGCACTGGATAAATAGAACACGACTGAAGTTTAACCAAGCTTTTGACATAGAGAGCAAGCTTGAATTTCTAGACAAACATTATTGTTAAATCTCTTGCCAAATTGTCCCAAATCATAGTCGTGGATTATATGTCTGTGTATGTATTGTTTCAATAGTAAACGAAACACAAAATTCAAAACACTGGATAAACAGAACATGACTAATGTTTAACCAAGAAGCCTTTGACATAAAGAACAACGGAGACTTAAAATTCAACTTCTATATAGCAAGACATCTATATTTATAGACACAAGTTCTGATCAAAAGACAAAACTTCCAGGGTCTATATATGTGAATGTGAAAAATATATACTACAATATATATGGCAAGGAAATTAAGAGCTTGTCTTTCTAGACAAACATCGTTATTGTTAAATCTCTTGCCAAATTGTCCCAAAACATGATCGTGGATTATATGTCTGTGTATGTATTGTTTTAATAGTAAACGAAACACAAAATTCAAAACACTGGATAAACAGAACATGACTAATGTTTAACCAAGAAGCCTTTGACATAAAGAATAACGGAGCAGATGGCTAAACTTAAAATTCAACTTCTATATAGCAAGACGTCTATATTTATAGATACACATAATCGAATTTACGTTCTGATCAAAACACAAAACTTCAAGGCGTCCATATGTGCATGTGAAAAAAATGTACTACACTATATATATGCCGGACAAGCAAATTAACAGCTTGTCTTTCTAGACAAATTAAACTTCGTTATTGTTAGTAAATCTCTTGCCAAATTGTCCCAAATCATGATCGTGAATATCTGATATGTCTGTATATGTATTGGTGTGAGAAAAGGTATTTTGACTCGAGTAACTCTTAGACTCGCAAAAGTTATTTTAACTCGATGGATGAATTTTCACCTCATATTGAAGCTAAAATAACTATAGAAATAACTCTACCAAAATGGGTTCATTTAACTTCACCGACCGAGTTATTTCAACTCACCCAAAACAGTTGTCAAATTCTCAGTCCCAAGATTATATGAATGTATATGTCCATGCACATATATACTGCTTAGCAAACAAATCTCAAAAATCAGAATACTGTCACCGGGCAAACAGAATATGAGTTCTGACTGACGTTTAGCCAAAAAGCTTTTTGACATAGCGAACAACGCCATGGACCATGATTGATATCTTATTACTGTCAGTTATAAATTTCTATCAGGACGTCTAACAGATCGATTTTCATTTCTAATCGAGAATAAAAAATGTAAACGTCAAGCTAGCCAAGAGGGGCGGTCGCCACCCCCTCCCCCCCAATGGTCTCCAAGACCGTTCCCGTAAAAAGTTTAAATCCGTTGAGAAACTTGTAGGGGGGGGGGGGTGTTACATTGTTTTAAGGCCAAGTGAGCAGACAATTTATATTGCAGGCATGCATATGCTATACTTAAATTACAATACTATACGCCTCGTTTACAAATAAATCTAAAGATATTCTCACGTCGTATTCTACGTTCTGGTTTGATTTCAACAAAATTATGTAATTTATGGCTTTCAAATTACACTTAAATACTTGCCTTAAAATGCAGGAAACAGTGTTTCAGAGATCCTAGAAATCCAAAATTTTCAGGGGGGCATGCCCCCAAGGAAATCGAGGTGCTTGCCGCCCCCCCCCCCCAACTCAAGAACCTGGCTACGCCACTGCAAGCTAGTGTATATGTATATTTATAATAAAAGTAGTGTGCTGCGTAGGCAGTGTAGAAACAACAATCGAAATATATTAAGGTTAGATATACTGCCGAAACAAGGCCCTTCGTCAGAGAGGAACGTTTCTCTCTGACGAAGGGCTTTCGCTCGAAACCTTAGACTCCAATACCTTCTCTGTTTCGGCAGTATATCAAACCTTACTATATTTCGATATATGCATGTATATATATATATGCATGTATATATATATATATATCTATATAAAATATTTTAAATACAGTGAGATATATACGTTGATTTAAGGGATCCACCCGAAACGTCAGTATATTTATATTCGTAAAAATCTCGGCAGACCACTATACCGATCTTTTTGCTTCGAAATTCGCCATATCCCAAACACTTAAAGGCGGTTTTCCACTAGGCGACATTTGTCGACCAACTCGACATTTTTCTTTTGTCTTGGCTAATTAGTTCCACTCGAGAGCTTGCGAGACAAAAGAAAATGTCGCTTCGCGCGACATTTTTCGCCTAGTGGAAAACCGGCTTTATGCAGCACTCTATACTTTTTTTCTTACTATTACAAAAATGTTGGTAGTTTTCAGAGTTTGTCTTTTCAGACAAACAACGTTTGATATGTTAGTCGTTGGTAGGCGTTTTTTATTAATTAATGGACTGACATCCAAACTACAAAATAACTATCAGTTAACTTGTTCATATATCACATGCATTTTGTATTAAAATAACTTTTAATCTGTTGAATTAAAAATGCAGTTTCAACATGTTCTACGGCGAAGTAGACAAAACAGTTCACTTTCCAATAAATAGAAGACTAAATTTAAGACAAAACATCGTTAGTAGACGTTTTTATCAACGGACTGACACTCACACTATACAAAACAACTGTTGGGTAACTAAATTGAATATTGACAGGCGTGACATGCATAACGGACATTCGTATTCACTTTTAATTTGTGTGAAACTTTGATTAACAGTTGTGTTCTATGCTCAAACAAACAGAAAAAGGAGGTTAACCCTCCAATAAATACATTCAAGACTAAATTTTAAAAGCCTTAAGCCTCGTTCCTATATATATATATATATTAGTAAAAGCTCGCAATATATAAAATAATAACAATATCATTTATTTAAAATCACAATAGGTATTACACTATACAGCTGATGTGCTGATGAAGTCGTAAATTTAGTGCTATGTGTGTAGATATAATTGTAAAACAATTAATGTTTTAGAAATGTACTATTTTGATCATACCATGAGTAAAATTACAAAAATTTGTTAAGAATATACAAAGTCCGATGCGACGGTGCCACGTAACCGTGCTTGCAAAGATATTCAACAAAGTTTAACTCATCCCTGTCCGAGGGCTTCCCCAGAGTTGAATAAAATCGTCTGGCGTTAGCCAGAATAAAATACTAAAGACAGATTCGGACAGGAAAGAGTTAATTCGGTTCTATTTCTTGCGTTCTTACGTATAGTACTGTACGTAGTGGAACTAGTGTTTCATTAATTTAAACTTAAAGCCTATAGCTTTTTGTGATTTCGGCCACGTCCACGCGTATACGTTTTCCTAGCGTTTTCATATTGTTTCAAGTAATGAAACCATTGTTTTCTACTCCCCCTGAGGACCAAGACCGAGAACAATATAAAAACGCTATGAAAACGCATACGTGTGGACGTGGTCTTATTTGCAGTGTGGCATTCAAGTGTATATAGAAACAAGTCTTTAAGGTTTAATTTTAAAGAAAAAACAAAAACAAACAATTTGGTATAAGATTTAGGAAGTGTTATGTGGTCGTGTTCTACGGTAAAGAAGTGACAAGAATGGTTAACCTTCAAATCAATACTTAGATTAATTTTTGAACAAAACAATGATAAGACTAAGGAAGTTCTCAGTATAGTTGGCGTCTCTTTGAGAAATAAGTAAACAAATTGCATGCGAAGGCGTCAAAAATGACAAAAAAGGCAGATGCATCGCCTTTGACTTCCGCGAGGACAGCGCGTCCTACGAGCTAACGCGTTGGCTAATATATTTCGCGATTACCTATAAATAAGGCACGCAGCGAGCACATTGAGGTCATATACACAAAGTACTGAACAGTCAAGAGAGTCCACAGAAATAACAGAGGAGATCCACATATAGATCATATTTGAAAGATGAAGACTTTTGCAGTTGTCGTTATCGTCACTGTGCTTTTGGCTATGATTCTGCCACAAGGCCACGCATTTACAGCGGCAAGTGGAAGATTTGGAGACGAAAGCAAGGCAAGTGGTATATACCAGCCACGGCTGAATCCTGTTTCAATATTATTAAATTAAATATATTGTATATCAATATACGAATGTGAGTGTGTCTGCATGTACAATACCACGCGGCATTCCTGAAAACATTATTAAATATTTTCTTTTTGGTTAATCTGAGAAACTATACATCAAAATGATCGCTTGAATCTGGCGAATCCAACGCTATATTTGGCAACCGTGAATATCCCACGAGTTCGTGCTTAACATGTATTTATAATCTGGCGAATCCAACGTTATATTTGGCAACCGTGAATATCCCACGAGTTCGTGCTTAACATGTATTTATACCACGCAAGGTATAATAATAATTAAAGGTTAATGTAATATAATTAAAGGTTTTCAAATGCGCCTCACAATAATTTTTGACATGGCCGAGTAGTAGGCGTTTAAAGGTGCTCAGGCAGCCGCCATATGACACATATTGGCCCACGGATCACAGCTAAGATGTTAGGTGTTGGTTTTACGGAGGGAGGAAAACTGGAGAACCCGGCAAAAAACCCTCGAAGCACAAGAGAGACCAACTAAACTCTACTCACATGAGTCTCAAGCTCGACAACAGGGTTATTCCCAGACGGTCACCCATCCAAGTACTAACCCCATCCAATCGGGCTTAACTATTGGTGAGAGGCAGCGCCCTAACAGCACACGCCAACCGTGCTCCCCAATAATACTGCGTTATTATAGCTATGAGTAATGAGTAATGAGTAATGATTTATTTAACGTCGTAAACACAGGATGTGGTCGCCCAATCATCCGAGCCAGAGGCTCATGTTAAAAGTGCACGACATAAACTAAGACATAAGTGTTGATTTTACGGAGGGAGGAAAACCGCAGAACCCTGCGAAAAACCCTCGAAGCACAGGAGAGACCAACTAAACTCTACTCACATGAAATTCAAGTTCGAGAACGGAGCTATTCCCAGACGGTAACCCATCCAAGTACTAACCCCGTCCAACTGGGCTTAACTACAGCGGTGAGAGGCAGCGCCCTAACAGCACACGCCACCCATGCTCCCCAATAATACTGCGTTATTATAGCTATATATTGTTTTCAGCATGAAGTTTACAAGCTTTCGCAAGTTGCTAAACTCAGAAAACTTTGAGCTCCAGACGGGGACCCGAACCCACAACTTTCTAAACACTATCTGTTTATTAAATTTGTTTCAACAAAAATAGGTGTACACGCATTCAGCTCCGACATACCGTTCGGGTAAGTCGCGGGCGCACGCGGGCAACGACGCGAAGGAGGTAACTTTCCTTTCCGTCTTCCCATCATTCCTCGCGCGCTTCACGATTCCTGGCGTACCTACGACTTACACAAATTATAAGAGCCTCTGCGCAAAGGAGAGAACACGCAATATCAGCTAAATCTGCAACATTGTCGTCGCCATTAATTGGTCATGGCATATGGGTGATGGGATTCCATATATGGCATGCGAAACTCCAGGCCTAAACCCTGAGCGCAAGAGGACGCCTGATATTTCAAGCCGCCATCTTAGATTTGATGACGTAAAATGGTGCTACTTATTGTCTAGCCTTGTCTAGCCTGGTACCCTGGCCCAATCAGAGAATATGGGCCAGGTAACCACTAAAGACTTCTGCTTTCCTATTGGTTAAAATTTCGCGCGTTTTTAGTGGCTTATGAGTAAAACTGCAATCGTCATAACTGGATTTAGCCCTGATGACGCGAGAATGAGATTAGTGGTTACCTGGCCCATATTTCTTTTGAAATTGGGAGGCTACTTATTGTCTCGAAAGAATTGTCTTGGAGAAATAAGTGTAACCAGTTACGTCATCAAATCCAAAATGGCGACGCCCATATGTTTAAACATGCGGAATCCCATTGAGTCTTTCATGCGCATGGTGTACTGGAACAGACGATTTTACTCGTCAATGAAGAGATCTCTGTAACAGTCATGCAGTAGTAGGTTAATCTAACTGTAGTCACAAACCGAGTTTTACTACCAAGGCTCCGGCGATCGGGCACACCGAAACCCAAAGCGGTCATCCATCTAAGTACCAACCCCGTCTAACCGGGCTTAACTTTTTGGTGAGAGGCAGTGCACTAACATGCAGCACATGCCAATAGTGCTCCCCTTTCATATGCTCATCGTTCTTTTGAGATCTGATCTTGCCTCTCTCTATTCTTTTAGGCGAAAAAGAATATTGACAATTTGAATGCAGCAGCGAGAAAGTTTGGCAAACTGTTTGCTAATGAATATCGCAGATTCTTAAAAGAACAAGAAGCCAATAGGTTATATGGAGCAAAGTAAAACGATATTCGTGAACATATAATTAAGCGAGAGGATTTAGACAATGTATGCCAATGTATATTCTTAGGATTATAATCACGTATATATGTAACAGATATACTAACAGATATATAATAGCTATATGTAATTGATATCGCATTTAATAGCAAGATCCATTAACTAACTGAATAAAGTTCAAGTTACAATATTTGGGTACTTGTTCATTTATTCATTCATTTTAGAAAATACTTTAAGGTAGTTCGATTGTCAAAAATACGAAGCATTCTTAAATTTATGTACATGCATGAATTCACTACTAAACCTTATTTACATATTCATATTCAAATATTTTTCGTAATTCATATATAAATTTACATATTCATAAATTTACCACTAAACGAATTTATATAGTCATAAATTTACATAAATTTTTCATAATTTACATATTCATAAATCTACATATGTATTCACAAGTTCATTACCAAACGAAACTTACATATTCATAATTTTCATAGATTTCGCATAATTTACATATAAATTTACATACTTATAAATCTAAACTTAATTTACATATTTTTTCATAAATTGGTCATGAATTTATACATATTCATGAATTTAGTGATCTTCAACTGTCAAACCAGTCTTGAAAACAGGTTTGGTGCAACACACATTATGATTGGCTACTGAGCGTGCTTACGCAATGACCAACGAGTTGTTTACGTGGTGGCTCTAGAGTGTAACAATCAGCGTTCCTGAGCCGGTCGGCCTTCTGAAACCCTGTTTTTATCTCTTTACTTACTATTCAAAACATTATTTCAGTAAATAAATAAGAATACTTTGTCACATAATAGGTATAAAGTTGTTTACAGTGCTTGGGAAGTTATAAAACGACTCACTGAGCCGGTGAAACCAGGCGCGCAACGAGAGGGGGGTTGGGGGCCCCCTTTTTTGGGGGTGCAAGGAAAATTTTGGAGGTCAAAAATTACTTCTACTCTCTCTGACGCCTAAATCATGTGATTTAAAACCTTTATACGTGGGTCAAAAGTGTCCTCAATGCAGAAAATGCCATTTTACAGATCCAAAGTTCAAAAGTTTCCCGCGGGGCTATGCCCCCGGACTCCCCTAGATTTGTGTCGTAACTTTATCTAAAAACGACCCCCCTTTCAAAAATCCTGGTTGCGCCCTTGGGTGAAACACTCGACTATCGTCTCGTGATGCTCACGCACATCTCGTGTTTCTGAACTTCGTTACCAAGGTAACTTCGCGCATATGCGATAGGAAAAGTGTCGGATGTTTGCAGGGGTCTCTTTCCTGCAGAGAGACCTTTGCTAGCAGGGAAAGACCACCCGAACAATTGCCAAAGAGTTAAGCAAAGCCAGATTAAAATTTTCTCAGTTCTTCCAACCACAAACTATCATAAGTTGTTACAGTCAAAATGGAAGTACCTTCCCACTTCCTCTTCTGTAGTTGGTTGTGTATTACTGTATTTCTGTAGCCGCTACTGAAGCGTGAGGAACGGTCTAGCGATAACAGTCGCCAATTCTTGATATCGATTCGTCTGTTGATATCGATTTGGGATAAATATCCCTTGTGTTATGATTAAATGCCATTTAAAGCTAAATTATACTATTTTTGTACAGTTTTCAACAAAAAATTCTCTCAGGCTTCGGTAGCCGCAACAGAAATACAGTAATACACAACGAACTACAGTTCATTGCTATTGGACGCAATAGACGGCACGACAACAACTGTTGGAGAAACCTTGCTGTGGTCCAGTGTAGTAGACGACAGCTCTTTATTGTAACTATATCGATAATTCCGTAGCGTATTTACAATCGTTGTTATAAATTGAGTAATAAGAAATGTTCTTTCGATTATCAGGATTGCTGAAAGTTCACAATTAGTGTTAATTCGCTTCAGTCCTGGTCAATGCGCCACTCGATCGGCGCCATAGCTGGTATCAGGAAGGCCAGAAAAAACCTTCCACCGAGGTGGCCAGGAAATCTGGGCGGGACCAAGATAATCAGCTCATTGCCCGCTCAGCAAATAGTAAATCAAAAACGTTGTGATTCCAAGTTCAATGTTCAAGTTTGAGTTGTCTACTGACTGACCGAGATGCCTCATCTGGAAAACGACTTCTTTTATACACTTGTTTCTGACACGCCCTCCTCCTGGGAATACTGCTACTTGACGTAATGAATATACTTTCCTACTATACTTCGTGCCGTAGGAAACAACGTAAAGAAGTGGGAAGGTATTTTCATTTTGACAGTAACACAGAAAAACTCTGAACTCTAGACGGGACTCGAACCCACAACCTTCCGCCGGAATACTAGCCGAACGCTCTACCTCAGACAACAGAGTATCCTCAGACATGGACTCCTCATATAGAACTCAGGTGGCAGACCGAGGCTGTATATGATAAATAATTATAACCAGAAACTTTACTACCTCCAAGCTGAAAATCCTAAGCTAACTAACAAAGCTGCGGTATATTGTTTTACGAAATGTCCTAAGATTCTTAAAAACTATTTTTATAACTTTTTTAAAAACTAGTAATATTTCATCACATACACGTTCGTAAACATCGTGTTCATTTTTGTTGGCGAAGTGTCGCAGAATATAATGAAAAGTGTACAGTGTTTTTTATGAAATGTCCTAAGATTTTTAAAACTATTTTCGTAATATTTCATCATATACACGTTCGTAAACATGGTGTTTATTGTTGTTGGCGAAGTGTCGCAGAATATAATGAAAAGTGTACAGTGTTTTTTTATGAAATGTCCTAAGATTTTTAAAAACTATTTTCGTAATATTTCATCATATACACGTTCGTAATGCATCGTGTTTATTTTTGTTGGCGAAGTGTCGCAGAATATAATGAAAAGTGTACCCTGTTTTTTTTATAAAATGCCCTAAGATTTAAAAAAAACTATTTTCGTAATATTTCATCATATACTAACTACTTAATAACCGAGAGTGAGGTCTTTACGGTAAAATATTAAACAGAGGTTTTGCTGTATTGACCAAGTGATAGCGAGGTTAATATATACGCTCAAGACCGAGGTTTAATATTTTACCGTAAAGACCGAACGGTCGAGGTTATTAGGTAGTTTATTATATGGCACTTTTTATTTCAAAATCAATCTTGTATTTCTTGGTCTTCGCTTCCTTTAACTTCGTCAAAACACCGAACTAGCGTTATTTTCTTTCTGTTTCTTTCTCGTCTAGATACTAGAATTTACTTATATAATGTTCATCATCGTCTATATTTCATCTATTTTCGCCGTTTTACGACAATAAAAGTTTCTTATTAGGATTTTTTGTTTGTTTCCAATCGTAGGGCATTAACAATTTTCATAATGCCAGTGGGGATCACGGAGAAATCTCGCCCCGTCAACAACCAATCACAGCGCGTGATTTTACCGGAAGTAATCCGTGCCATATAATAAACGTTCGTAAACACGGTGTTTATTATTGCTGGCCTGGTGCGGCAGAATATGATTAAAAGTAGACAGTGTTTATAGTATCCTATTGTCTATATTTTGACTTTTGTTGACAAAGATTTGTACTTTAATTAAGAGAAGTATTTTTAAAAGTGGAAGGCGGTTTAATGAAGGAAGTTTACACTTATATTGTCATTAATAGCACAAACAACCGGATCCTACGATATTTGTTTTTCACATTTGTTAAAATAAAACCAGCATCATCGATTCAATTTGAATATGCGAGATCCATGTAAGTTCGCTTGTTAAAAAACGTTCAAAAAAGCGTCCACGCTATGTTACACAATAAAAATATTACTGCATGTATATAATTTGTATGTGTTGAAAATTTAAAATGTTTATCCGACAGTATATTATGTCTTTCCAAAACACATGTAAAAAATCCCCCATTTTGTGAATATTATTCTTAAAATATAAATAGTTCATATCTAAGTAATGGGAAAAAAACGGCATCCGTGTTCCTTTTCACATGTGTGAATTCGCTGGGTAAACATTGCAAGAGAAGTGGGAACTAGCCGTGGCGACAACAACCAGACAGTGAAGACTAAGCAAGACTCGACTATTCATTTGTGTTTTAAAAAAAGGGTAAAGAAAATTACGAAGGGGTAAATTCAGAATATGTTACAATATTGACAAGAAAGCCATGCACAAATTACCGACCTTATCTTTTTGATAGTGTGCTTATAATTTTAACTTTTGTGTCGGACTCTCGGACCAGTCCAAATATTTCAGTGTTTTCCCCATAGAGATCATATAAATACTAGAGGGGGCATCCAATCCTAATTTCAGCCAACCACAGGTAACCAATTGAAGGCTGCCATCTTGGATAAATTGGTTGGCAAGACAATGATGCCCGGATGAAATTTCTTGGTTCCAGGCCTTTTTTCTGTATCCGAAGCTAATTTTACATTTCTTGTTTATCTCGCCACATTTGTTTATGGAAAAAAAAGGTGGAAAACTCACGAACTACGTATTGTTAAAATACATCGTGTACATATGTTGTCACAAATTTCATAAGCTTTTGTTTCATATATAGTTGAAGTTTCTTCGTTATCTGTAGCGTTTTAAAACGTTCAAAATGTTCACACCTTTGTTCGTCAAATGATGAGAAATGGACTTATGAGTTACGACAAGTGCTTAGAATTTTGGCTATTGTTTTTAAAATACTTATCGCACAACCCTGAGCAATATATCAAACAGAACATATTGTAAAATGCAATTTCTGGTAGAACGCAGTTTGTTTTGTCTTTTGCAGTTTTGGTGTTTGCTTTATCTATAACTTTTGGAATACTTTAGGTATGAATTTAAAGCTAATTTAAATCATGAAGCTTTGTTTTTAAACATATCAGAAGTTTTATACTACCTTAACTTATAGCTTTAGTTCTGGTAAAATTATGGAAAAACAACAAACCAGGTGCCATTTCTCATCATTTGACGAACAAAGGTGTGAACATTTTGAACGTTTTAAAACGCTACAGATAACGAAGAAACTTCAACTATATATGAAACAAAAGCTTATGAAATTTGTGACAACATACGTACACGATGTATTTTAACAATACGTAGTTCGTGAGTTTTCCACCTTTTTCCATAAACAAATGTGGCGAGATAAACAAGAAATGTAAAATTAGTTTCGGATACAGAAAAAAGGCATGGAACCAAGAAATTTCATCCGGGCATCATTGTTTTGCCAACCAATTTATCCAAGATGGCAGCCTTCAATTGGTTACCTGATTTATCCCCCAATGCCCCCTCTAGTTTATATATGATCTCTATGGTTTTCCCGCTCTTTTTCCGAGGACGAGCTCGGACGTCGCACATGCGCAGAACGCTTGGCAGCGGTGTTGTGAAAAAGTGGTAAACCGCTGGGATTTTTAGTAACGACAAACTGCCGTTTCGAGCGAAGCCCTTCATCAGAGTAAGAGCCTGTTTACATGATCCCGGTGTACCGGGATCTCGGCTTGTAGATAATTTACTGTTAATTCTTTGAACGTTTTCATGGCGATAAAGTAATATAAATAAGTTTTGTGGAAACACCACGTAAAAAGAAATATTTTACGTGGTGTTTCCACAAAACTTATTTATATTAATTTGCTGTTATTTTCGCGGTTGCGTTTATATGGAGACCGGGACGTCCCGGTGTACCGGGATCCCGGTTGAAGCAACCGAGCTCTCGGTACAACCGGACAGATTTTCCCCATATAAACGCGACATCCCGGTACACCGGGATGAAGTTTACTGAACTACAATGCTTGTAACTTTGAATATTACGGTCAGAATTTCGTCCAAACCATCAGGTGTAAAGGCAAAACACTGAATAAAAGTGAAATGACTTCGAACATAGTAGAATTGGGGTGAATTTTTGCTTTTTTGTCCATTTCCTTAAATTCCCGCTTTTTTTGACCCGGGATGAAATTCATCCCGGTCAACCGGGACGAGCACTTTGTTTACTCCACATAAACACGGGATGAAATTCATCCCGGGCAACCGGGACATCCAGGTACACCGGGATCATATAAACAGGCCCTAAGATGTGATGAGTATCTTTATAATAGGAAAACCTCAAATGTGTGAAAGCTCACATTTCACTCTGATGAAAGGTTCCGCTGGAAAAGTCAGTTTTTCGTTGCTACAAATCTCAGCATTTCACTAGCCAGGGGGGGAGCCGCGGCTCCCCCTTTTGATATAAAACAACAGATATGTAACTACAAAACTGATGCAATATGAATTGTGTCAGGAAATAAACTGTTAAAACAGTGTATTCAATCTACTGAGTGTATGCATTTTGAGTATCTTCGTGACGTTTGCGTGTTTTGAGTATTTTATATGACGTTTTTTAACCTTTAGAGTCTGTAAAATCTTCCTCCAAAACCCAGGAAATGGCATTTCAGCGACTCTCGATTTCAAAATTTCCTGGGGGAGCATGTCCCGGACCCTCCTAAAAATTTATTTTGATTTCAGCTCCCCCCTTTCAAAATTCTGGCCACGTCTCTGAAGATCCCACAGGCCATAGAGGCACTTTAATAGGAGTTGGTCGTTCGATAGAAATTTGTGAAAATTAACACAAAGCGTAGCGTGTTATAGCCATTTTTCTCCCGCCCTGCCTGGAAAAAGTAACACAAGGCGTGACAGAAACGTTACTTCATTTCATTTCATTTCAAAACGAACACGTTTGAAGGCTTGTAACAACTGTGGCACACAAATTCAACGCTATTATTATAACGAATATGCATACAGAATAATTAAATATATATCCGTACATAAAAATCCCCCCCCCCCCCCCCCAACAATTTGCCGAGTTCAAACGATCTTTTTAGCCCCATAAAAGGTATACAACGTTTAAAAAACCCTTAGCATGCTGTATAACAGACGAAAGAGATGAAACAAACATTATTTTTTCTTAATGAAACAGACAGGTGTTTTGCTTATGGGAAAACACTTCATTAGTTACAACTGACATCGAACTAAATATACAATCCAATCTAATTGTTACAAAAGAAAGTTTTAAGTGGGTGTAGAGAAAATTCCAGGTATACGCACCGGTTAAATCTCTCCGTTGATTGCTTTAATTTGGATTTTGACTGTTCGTATTACAATAACCCTTTCCCTCGGTGGATTCCTGATTTTGTGGCGAGTAAGATGTTTTGGCGTACATATGAGTCACGATTTAGGGGCATTTACTATTTTTAGAGTATATTGTCTATTGTATCATACTGTATTCCGTTTTATTGTTTCTATTGTATTCTATTGTGTTGCCTCGTTCTTAATTTGAAAACCACTGCAGGTATTGTCGACCCTTGACCGGTTTACTGGCGTCTGGCGTTAGCCACAGTGAAATACAAAAAACACAACTACTGGTTGTCGAATGCCGCCTGGAAATAGTCAGTGGTCCTCAAAAAAATGTCTTATTTGTAAAAAATACAACAAATAAACCAGCTGAACACATTTTGTTTAGAAGATCAATATCGTACGTTTCACACAATTTCTTTGATAGCGTAATATACTTAATTTATTTAAACGTTTTTAGCAATGTCTATTTTAGGGTATCAGAGATGACCTTAAGTGGAATGATCACGAAGAGAACATAATCAAGAAAGTAATATTGGGCATTTCACTCGATTACATAGCGTGTTCTAAGGATTTAGGGTGAAGGAAAATTCGAGTGTAGAATATATACATTGTAAGAATGTATATATTCTAGAATGTAATAATCAAGAAAGCCAACAAACGCTTGTTTTTTATTATTCAGCTTAGACGTGCCAAAACAATACATTTTAGCCAGCTCAGGCAGGAATGGGTTAAGCACTTGTTAATCAAGCGTATATAGTCCTTGGGTACTTTACTTGAAAAAAACTAAATGAATAGCTGTGAAATATTGATAGCAAGCACTTAACCTTATATTGCATTTGTAAGCGATGGCGGACAATCAATGCAATGAAAAGATCCAGGTTTATTTGCATTTCAGAGTAGGTGGGCGGTATAAACATGTACAGTATAAATACGAGGCGGATAACGGCGAGTGGATTATACAGCTGGTCAAACATTACGGTTTGTAAAGCATTCCAGTGATTTTTCCCTCAGCGTACGTTCATAATGAAAACGACAGCGATTCTCGTAGTCTTCGCCATTCTTTTGGCTTCTGGTCTTGTTCAAGAAAGCAATGCTTTTGCAGGAGGTGCTGGAGCGTTTGGCAAGAAACGCACAACAAAAGTAAGAAATATAAGACATTGTTTTTTTCAACTTTTATAAAAGCTCACAGAAGTTGCGCTCAAACACAACATAAACATCACGATGTCCAAAAGTTTAACTTTATTGACTTAGATTGACTACATATGTACAACAGGAACTGCTTATAAAATTAACAAACCTATAGGGGAGCACGGATGGCGTGTGCTGTTAGCGCGCTGCCTCTCAACAAAAAGTTAAGCCTGTTTTCCACTAGGCGGAATTTTGCGCGCGGAGCGGAAAGTTTCTTTGTCTTGTGATTTCTTGGGTGGAGCTAATTAGAAAAGACAAAGAAAAATTCCGCTCCGCGCGCAAAATTCCGCCTAGTGGAAAACAGGCTTTAGACGAGGTTAGTATACTTGGATGAGTGACCGCTTGGGAATAACCCCGAGCCTGGAACTCATGTGAGTAAAGTAGTAGTTGATCTCTACTGTGCTTCGAGGTTTTTTTTCCGGATTCTCCAGTTTTCCTCCCTCCGTAAAATCAACACCTACATCTTAGCTGTGATCCATGGACTGAACTGTGTCGTATGGCGGCTGCCTGATGCGCTTTTGATATGCCTCGACACGGCCACGTTGATCTGCGTCCTTCGTAATTCAGCCGCTGCTGGCTGCAAGTACGGATGATTAGCGCCCTCCCCCAGTCCTTTATCCTTTATTGCAGGGTTACCAACGGCTCCTAGGATAGATGTAGTGGCTTCTGCATAGAATATATAAAAATCAAAACGGAGGTTTCTCGTGAATTTTGCTGGCATTCAAAAAGTAATTTTGCTGTTAAATAGACTATAATAAATTTTAGCATTCAAATTTGTACTCATTATATTAAAATATTAATAATTGTAGGCTAAAAATTAAGAAAACAACGTTTTAGGTTTAAGAATATTAAGTTTTAGTATAGTGTAAAAAAAAAAAACTACTTGTATTAAACCTTTAGATCACACGGTTGCAAACTTGCTACTTTTTTTTATATATATAGAATTGATCGGACTGTGGGCGCGGGTGAACCCACAGTCAATAAACATACTGATCAGAATAAAGTCAGCTGTCGCTGCCATATGAGAAAAGGCTTTTTTTTAAGCTCAAGCGGTTTATTATAACTTATTTTTCACATGGCGAGGTTGACAGGATTTCATAAGATAAGGAGTGGTGCGGGGGATATTAGACGGGAAGATTAGAAGAGGGGAATATTAGAGTCTTAGAGGGGAATATTAGAGGGGAATATTAATCTATTGTTTTGCCAAGGGCTATTGAATATATTGCCCTAAAAGAACAAAGGAAACCTCGCCATGTGAAAAATAAGTATAGGTTATTTTGAGGCCACGAGGGGATACGTGTGAATAAATCACATATCTCCTCGTGGCCTCAATATAACCTATACTTATTCAATGTTTTTTTGTAATCAAAGAACGATATGTTAATATTAAAGTAGTTACAAAAGTCAAATCGACTCTATTGTTCCTTTATGCGAGAGTTGATAAAAATTATACCGAAAAACAGTTTGAAAAAATTGAGAAGAATATTGCAAGACGAAATCTTAATTACATATAATCAACAAACGTTTGTTAAATATTGGCATTGCGCGGTCTTCAATAAATGACGCTGCATGTAAACCGCTAATGAAATGTCGCTTGTCAAAAAAACTCGCGGTGTTTTTTTTCGATATTGATGTTCATTTCGCTTCTGGCTAAACCGTACAAAATCTTAGAATACGTTAGCTGGGGCGTATGAATTGTGAGCTATATGTACATCTCTTCTCTTAACAACAAGAATTACAACATGTATATATACCATGTATATCATCATACTTGTACCATAGTCAATCGAGATATGGTCTGGAAACTCAGCTAAAGTCTTTGGTCTATCTTTTTGTTCGCCTTTATGCATTTTTGTGCACAGTGCACGGTCACTGAACACATTGTATTTTAGTATAATGAACGAATTGTCCAATAGCAACGTTTCAGTTCAATCACTCAACCGTGCTATTTAAATATTAATAAACCTAAAACAAAGGTTGTGCACGGTGTAAGGTACGGTTCAACATAAAATCACAGCTCATTATGGGCGCTTTGAAGTTTGCCGAGTTTCCAGACCATATCTCGATTGACTATGCTTGTACATATCGTAGTATATCATCATACTTGTACATATAGTAGCATATCATCATACTTGTACATATAGTAGTATATCATCATACTTGTACATATAGTAGTGTATCATCATACTTGTACATATAGTAGTATATCATCATACTTGTACATATAGTAGTATATCATACTTGTACATATAGTAGTATATCATCATACTTGTACATATAGTAGTATATCATCATACTTGTACATATAGTGGTATATCATCATACTTGTACATATAGTAGTATATCATCATACTTGTACATATAGTAGTATATCATCATACTTGTACATATAGTAGTATATCATCATACTTGTACATATAGTAGTATATCATCATACTTGTACATATAGTAGTATATCATCATACTTGTACATATAGTAGTATATCATCATACTTGTACATATAGTAGTGTATCTTCATACTTGTACATATAGTAGTGTATCATCATACTTGTACATATAGTAGTGTATCATCATACTTGTACATATAGTAGTATATCATCATACTTGTACATATAGTAGTATATCGTCATACTTGTACATATAGTAGTATATCATCATACTTGTACATATAGTAGTATATCATCATACTTGTACATATAGTAGTATATCATCATACTTGTACATATAGTAGTATATCATCATACTTGTACATATAGTAGTGTATCATCATACTTGTACATATAGTAGTATATTATCATACTTGTACATATAGTAGTATATCATCATACTTGTACATATAGTAGTATATCATCATACTTGTACATATAGTAGTGTATCATCATACTTGTACATATAGTAGTATATCATCATACTTGTACATATAGTAGTGTATCATCATACTTGTACATATAGTAGTATATTATCATACTTGTACATATAGTAGTATATCATCATACTTGTACATATAGTAGTGTATCATCATACTTGTACATATAGTAGTGTATCATCATACTTGTACATATAGTAGTGTATCATCATACTTGTACATATAGTAGTATATCATCATACTTGTACATATAGTAGTGTATCATCATACTTGTACATATAGTAGTGTATCATCATACTTGTACATATAGTAGTGTATCATCATACTTGTACATATAGTAGTGTATCATCATACTTGTACATATAGTAGTGTATCATCATACTTGTACATATAGTAGTGTATCATCATACTTGTACATATAGTAGTATATCATCATACTTGTACATATAGTAGTATATCATCATACTTGTACATATAGTAGTATATCATCATACTTGTACATATAGTAGTGTATCATCATACTTGTACATATAGTAGTATATCATCATACTTGTACATATAGTAGTATATCATCATACTTGTACATATAGTAGTATATCATCATACTTGTACATATAGTAGTATATCATCATACTTGTACATATAGTAGTATATCATCATACTTGTACATATAGTAGTATATCATCATACTTGTACATATAGTAGTATATCATCATACTTGTACATATAGTAGTGTATCATCATACTTGTACATATAGTAGTGTATCATCATACTTGTACATATAGTAGTGTATCATCATACTTGTACATATAGTAGTGTATCATCATACTTGTACATATAGTAGTGTATCATCATACTTGTACATATAGTAGTATATCATCATACTTGTACATATAATATTACACGGTGGTGCGAAGATATGAATTTATCTTCGAGTGGTGAAAACAATATTTTACTCATTCGCTGCGCTCATTCGTAAAATATTGTTTTCACCACTCGAAGATAAAATTCATATCTTCAAGCCACCGTGTAATTTTCTTTTTATTATATAGATTCAATGCAAAAGGTGGGAAAATGTTTAATCACGTGATCGATATCCTCACTAGTGAGGATATGGAAAATATGTCACTGCATATTTCTTAGTAAAACACTCCCATCTAAATAATAAAGTAGTATATCATCATTCTTGCACATACGGTCTATATATTAATAGCCGCGTCTGTCTGTCCGTCCGTCCGTCAGCGGAAAAGCTAGAAACCCACTGGGCCCATTCAAACTAAACCACTACCAAAACTAAGCCTAAAGTTCGACAGTGTGCAATGGGTGTATGGCTTTTGAAAAGATTAGCGTTTTCACTTTCGAAAAGACCAAAACGTTCACCCATCGCTGACTTGGCGGCCATTTTGGATTATGACCACAGGGTAGCCCAATACTCACAACCATCGCCTTTTCGAAAGGTAGAAAATACAAAATAACCGAATGAAACCCAAAGCTGTGCCACACGGCCCACATGAGTGCATGACTCTTGACTCTATATGGCCACAGGGAGCCCGATCCAGTCACCTGTGTCTCTAAACAAAGAGACCTTTCTAAAAACATGTTCTTTTTCAAGACCGTGAATTTTTCACGGGTAACCATCAGTAGTAGTATATAATGTCATACATCGAACTCAACCTACGTTCAAATCATTAATCCATTATTCAGTCTTATAAATTGGGAGCTATACATCTCTTCCCTTAAGTTCTCATTGTCGCCGACAGTCGCAGATCGTCGCCGATTTATGATTTAGATGCATGTTAAGTAATAAAGAACAATGCAGAAAAGCACTGCTTTTCTGTATTGTTCTTTATTACTTAACATGCATCTGCACTTCCCGTTTTAACATGCATCTAAATCATTAATCGGCGATGATCTGCGACCGTCGGCCATGTATGAGAACTAGGTTTAAACAACATGCATTATGGCATTAACATATATCATACTTGCACATACAGCAGAACTGTCATGCATTGAACTCAACCTGCGTTCAAATCATTGATTTATTTCTCATTTCGTTCGTTTCTCATTTCCTACTGAACAACTGCAAAATATTTAGTAATTACACAGCCTTCGGTAATAATTAAAATACAAGGGGAAAAGTACAATGTTTTTTTTTTATGCTATAATTTTGATATGTCTAAAGTGAAGTCGCTTAAAATAATGACTGTCTGCATGACATTGATTTAATTTTCATTTTGTTTCGTGTTTTTTTTTCACGGAACGACAAGAAAACATTTCGTGATTACACAACCTTTGGAAATAATTAAAAGAAAAAGAACGAAACCCAAACTAATAATTATGATATGTCTAGTAGATGAAGTCATTTGAAATGTTATCTGTCTAACATTGATTTAATTTTTATTTCGTCCGCCATTTTCATCTGAACGATTAGACGAAATCTTAAGTGATTATATACACGATTTAAAATACAATTCTCAACTTGCAGTTTTAAAAAAAAATTGATTTGAACATGATCTTTTTAGCTACATAAAACGTACAGCATTTAAATAAAAAAATCCGCTTGAAAACAGGCAAGGAGATGAAACAAACATTAATTTTTCGTTAACGCAGACAGGTGTTTTGCTTGGGAAAGCACTTCATTAGTTACAACTGACATCGGACTATAGACAGGTGAATGTAATTGTTACACAAAAGACGTAGTCAAGTGGGCGTACAGGAAATTTCAAGTACTACGTGTTAATCTGATTGCTTTAATTGGAATTTTAGCTTTTCGTATTACAAACATCCACGCTTAAGTTAACCTTGCTTAAGTTGAACCTTGCTTAAGTTGAACCTTCCGCGTCAGTGGATGCACTTTGTGACGCGTAAAATGGCATGGTGAAATTCATAATACTTGGAAGTCGAATGACTCATGCTATCAATTTTGTTGATAATATGTATTAGTTTCCAATAAAAATAAATGTCATGTATATAACTAAACATTTTCAGCATTGTCTGTATTAGGGTATACAAACTAATATTAAAAAAAGAAGTTACCATGTTCTTAAATGAACTAAATATAATATGAATATACAAATGAGAAAGCTTCGCTATGTCGGAAAACCCATTGCTGCCTATAGGATGTCTGAGGGCTCTCCATTTGATGAATAAAATAGTCTAGCGTTAGACAGAGAAAAGATAGGAAAGGGTTAATCACTTGTTAATCTATATTGCTGCTTAGGATGTCTGAAGATTTTCCCTTTGGCGAGTAAAATAGTCTAGCATAAGACGGAGTAAAAAGATATAAAGAACCGATTTTGGCCAGCTCAGACAGGAATACTTCTGTGAACTTTATAAGCTGAATATTTCTAGTACTGCTAAATAAAGTACCGAAGTTATGATGTTGGCTTTGAGATATTAATGGGTTAATAAATTGTTAATGCATTGCTTCTTACAGGATGTCCGAGAGTTCTCTCTTTAGTAAAACAATAAAGAGGTCGTTTTTAGCCAGCTCAGGCAGGAATGGGTTAGGATGTCTGAGGATATTCCCTTTAATGAATATATAGTCTAGCGTTGAACAGAGTAAAAAAAAAAATTAAAAACACCAGTTTTCTCCGCTTCAGGCAGGAATGGGTTAATCACTTGTTAATCCATCGCTTTGTTTATAGGATGTCTGAGGGTTCCCTCTTTGATGAATAAAATAGTCTAGCGTTTATAGCCTGTTTTTGGCCGCCTCAGGCAGGAATGGGTTAATCACTTCTTAATGCATGCATTGCTGCCTTGACTAGTAAAAAATCATCTGGCGCGTTAGACAGAGTAAAACAATCAAGAGGCCATTTTTGGACAGCTCAGGCAGGAATAAGTTAATCACTTGGATGTCTGAGGGTTTTCCCTTTGACAAGTAAAATGGTGGGGTCCGTTTTTGGCCACGATGATTCGTATACGATTCGATAAAAAGATATCCACATACTCGTCGAAAACGTCGTCCTTGTATGAAAATACAAGGACGACGTTTTTAAATACACAAATATATACTACATAATAATACAATCTAAGTATATGTTTCCACATTATAAAATTCATGCCTTTTTATTAATATTTTATATCTAGAGTGTTATAATAAACATGTTATAACAAATCTTTGTCTTTGTGTTCACTATAAATCTATTTTAATAAAGCGCAGTACTTGCGTAGTTTACTTATCCAAACTGTTTATTTAAAAAACTAAATGAAAAGCTGTAAAATTAATAATAGCGAGAACTTAATCTTGTATAGCGCAACCGATGGCTGTTTATTAATGACAATAAGCGAATGAAAAGGTCGAGGTTTATTTGAATTTCAAGGTGGGTGGACCTTATGGGCGTAAAGAGTATAAATACAGGGTGAGTGACACACTACTGGTCATACAGCTGGTATAGCAAGGTTTGTGAAGTATATATATCCGAGTGGTTTTCCGTGCAAAATGAAAACGACAGCAATTCTCGTGCTCTTCGCCATTCTTTTGACAATCAATTGTTTTGTTGGTAAAAGTGAAGCTTTTGCAGGAGGTGCTGGTGCGTTTGGCAAGAAGCGCACAACTCAGGTACGAAACATGACATCGTTAAAGAAGTCTGCGCATCTTGTAATATTAATTATTGTGCTCGTGCGCAACTTCTGTGAGCTTTGTATTATTTTTTTGGAAAAAAATAAAGACAAGTATCCTCAAAACATTATTTTTCTTAAAAAAAGAGACAGATACACTAGAGAACTGAGTGTCAATGTTCTTTGAGATATTTTAAAAAATTTCTGAATTCCCAAGCTGGACTCGAACCCTCAATCTTCTGATGGCCGGTGAGACGCTCTAACTATTGAGCAAACTGAAACTCAGATAATTTGAACGTAGATTGAGTTCGATGTATGACATTATATACTGCTATGTGCAAGTATGATGTATGTTGATGTCGTAATGCATGTTTTTAAGAGAAGAGATGAATATGCTAGCTCTGGTATGAGAATTAGGTGTAAATGTTCCTCGAACTATTTAAGTCAGAAAAATTTATGAGTTCCCAACCGGGACTCGAACGCACAACCTTCTGATAGCCGGCGAAACACTCCGACTATTGTGCTACTGGGACTGAGATGATTTGAACGTAGATTGAGTTCGATGTTATAACATGTAGATAGTCATTTTGTGAGAAGTACACACAGGCTCTTGTCACCTGTCACTGGGTCATTGCGAATACCTAAAACCTTGTAGCACTATGTCACTTGTCACTATTGTGTGGGCAGTATTTTTTTAGAAACCAATGTGATAGTCCTTAACAAAATATTAAACATTCTACTGAAATGAATTCATGGGTTATTTTCATAAAGTTCCCCGGAAAGCGTCTATATAATATTAAAAATAAAAAAATTATTATCTCATGCAGAATAAGGGCTTTGAGATCAAGGATGTCCACCTCAACGACGATGACCTTTTAACATACGAAATCTTTTTGCAAAACAAAAAGAAATAATGAATACTTCTTTGCCCCAATCCCAACACCGTCTTAGTGTCAGTATTGAAGTCAATCTCAAGCAACAGTTCTCATCTTTTGGTGAGTTGAGAAAGAACTATGATCATTTTAGCAATCCTGGGACGTTTTTGAAGTCATTAAACTAGTTTGAAATTTCAAATATAACAGTCAGTGAACCGTGACTTCTTTAAGTTGTAAAAGAAACTCATCTTGTCTTTTACCCGCCGTCGTCGTCCTAAAATATGCTTTGATATAAACGTACTTATGTATTTAGATTCAGGACGCTTTTTTCTCAATTCGACAGGTCCATTCTTCATAAACAACCGACATATTAAACAACTATCTAGCTTAAATATCTTAAACTTGTTGATATGCATGGAAGTTAAATTCTGTAGATAAAAACAAGATGTCTTGTTTTTGGTCCAAACTATAGTATTTTTTTATATCAATATATATATAAATTTGAGTACTATATAAGAGCTATTAATATTTTCATAAAAAGCCGTAAGTGTCTTTGATGTTCGTCGGCGGAACTTAATTAAAAAGTTATAAAGCTGACATTGACAATGCCGGACGCTGGATTTGTTATTAAAGTTCAATCTTAAACATCGTTTTTAATTAATAAATGTTTATATGATTTGAACGGAACTTGAATGGACAATTGAGCTCTCTGTTGATGCAACGTATTTCACCCCCGCCAAAAGATAAGATATATAATATGTTCATACAAAAATACTTATTCATTTATATATCTAATACTGCTTAACTTGCAAGGATAGCCGTCTAATAAAAACGTCAAATCCCTCAATAACAAATCGTGAATGCTTCCGATTCACCCTTTAATAAAGCCGCGTTCCTTTTGTACAGCGAAATCAAAGTATGGTGTAGTGTACTGTGTAGGCACTAGGCAGTGTTGAAACACAAATCAAAATATAGTTAGGTTAGTTAGGCTATATGGAGCACGGGTGGTGTGTGTTGTTAGCGCGCTGCCTCTCACCAAAAGTTAAGCCCGGTTAGACGGTGTTAGTACTTGGATGGGTGTTGTCGAGTTTGGAATTCATGCGAGAGTTGTAGTCGATCTCTCCTGTGCTTCGGGTTTTTTTCGCCGGGTTCTCCGGTTTTCCTCCCTCTGTAAAACTTAGCTGTGCATGATCCGTGGTCTGAACTGTGTCGTATATGGTGGCTGCCTGGAGCGCCTTTAATACGCCTTGACACGGCCTCTCGAGCTTGGAACTCATGTGAGTAGAGTTGTAGTTGATCTCTCCTGTGCTTCGAGGGTTTTTCACCGGGTTCTCCAGTTTTCCTCCCTCCATAAAATCAACGTGTCGTATGGCGGCTGCCTGGAGCGCCTTTGATATGCCTCGACAAGGCCACGTTGATCTGCGTCCTTCGCAATTCAGGCGCTGGTTGCAAGTTAAGGATGATTAGCCCCCCCCCCCCCCCCCCCAGTTGCCGCGATCGCTGCAAAATTAACTCGGCGATCGCAACGATCAACAATCGTGTCGCTGCTTCCATATGATCACGGCATTATATGGAAACAGCAACACGTTTCCATATGATCGCGGCATCATATGGAAACAGCAACAGCAACGTCGTGTTGCTGTTTCCATATGATCGTGTTGCTGTTTCCATATGATGGCTGATCGCGGCCATTGTAATGGTCCGCTGGGATGCATACTGATCGCCAAGATCACTGAGATTGCAAAATCACCGTTTCCAAATAAAACGCAACGATCGCCGAGATAAAACATTTTCCATGCACGGCCAGTTCATGGTTTCCATACGATCGCTACGATCCCAGTTCATTTTTGAGCGATCGTAGCGATTGTATGGAAACCAACGCTTAAGTGTTAAAACGAAATACTGACGTTTCTAGCGGAACCATTCACAGAGTGAAATACTTAGTTTTAACCTTGCTGTCACGAAAAAAAATGTTATTTTAATACTTTTCTCTAATTTCAGCACAATAATGCCGAGGAAGCCTTGAGAGGTATTTGCGAAGTTGCAAGACGAGTTTGTACCAGACCTCGACCAAGCCAAGATCGGATTCAACAATGATTCTCCTTTAAGCAAGATGCATTTATGAACGATTAACTGTATAGCTAAATACTTTGATGATATGAGAAGTAAATAATTCACAAACATTGAGCATTTATGCTGTAGAAATAAAGAATAAACTTACGTGAATGTAAAAGTAAATGTTTTAAAATATTGAAGTATCTATTACAACGTCTTGAAGAACTTTGCCTTATCATAAAGTATAGGTATATCATATGATAGCAAGTGCAATTTAGGATTACACTTTCCGAGTGATATTTGAAATTGAACAAATATTACATATTGCATTTACTAGTACATTAAATGCTCCAGACTCATATTTCATACTCGTATTCCATACTCCAGATTTCATATTTCATACTCCATATTCTATACTCCATACTCCATATTCCATACTCCATACTCCATACTCCACACTCCATATTCCATACTCCATATTCCATATTCCATATTCCATATTCCATATTCCATACTGCATACTCCATACTCCATACTCCATATTCCATATTCCATACTCCATACTCCATATTCCATATTTCATACTCCACATTCCACACTCCATATTCCATACTCCATTAATCATTTCTCACATGTACTTCACAGCTTGCCTCGGCTGTCACATGTGGATCTTACGGCGTGCAGCATTCTTGGCCTATAGTAGCTCCAAAAAAGACTTGAGCAAAAAAATGGTGCATGTACTGATAAAGCTTTCCATGATGGACGTTTAAACTGAAAAATGACCTTGAAGCTATTGATATTTATATCCTTGGCGAGATGTCCCTTCGTATTTTAGCATTTAATTACTCGGGCTAGGTTTTTTGGGTGTCACGATTTTGATTTTTTTTATTTCGGCTACTATCCACGCTTCCGGTGAGTTGTTAGCATAGAAATAATATACCTAGAATGCGGGCTCCTATCTCCTGTCAGTCAAAAAATTGTCGCCACAAAATGGCGGATTTATAAGGGCAAAAGGAACTCGTCCTAGGACTTTTTAACAGTTTTTTACACGGCCGCGGTTGGTAACCGGTGTGGAGTGGACGATGGATGTATTTTAGCACTGAATTTCTTTGTTTTTACGCTGGGAAATTTACTGGATTAGTGAATTTAAAGATAAAGGCATGTGAAGTGCAATAACCTTCGCCAAAACATTTAGAACATCAAACTCTGGATGTAGAAATGGCGACGATAGCGGCCTTTTAATACGAATGGTTTTAGTGTTTTTACTGTTTTACAATATATTTCAATGATTCCCACTTGCCAATCTGAATGTGATTTATACTGAATGTGAAGGATTAATCCAGGAGACAGTAAGTATTTTGTCCTTTTTTATTCAATCTAATAGGGATTTCTAGCTTGTGATTTTTGAAATATAAAATATGTTTATGCACCTGTCGTACTTTTTATACATCAGTCTTTTCGACATCTATTTATATTGACATTTTAAATCCATGTTTTCCTCAAGATTTTCTCCTACTTTCCACGTGTGTGCTGGCTCAAATGAGTTGTCGGCCGTGTAGTGATGACGTTTACACGCAAGATATTCGTTCTACGCATGCGCAGCTAATACGGGTCAGCCCGTATTTCGAGAGCCTCGACAGCCGCCATTTCCGATCGTGTTTTACAGGCAACTTCGAAGCTCATACTTGATATACAATATTAGGATAGTAATATTGTTTATTAAAATGCATTTTTCAAAAGAAACTTTGCAATAAAAGACTATCATTCTATGTCATACGACGACTATGCATACATATCCACACAGAGAAAGTTCCAGTTGCAACATACACCGCGAGTCAAGTGTTGTGTTGCCCATGTTCATCTATTTTAAGCGATGTGTTAATAATTTTTACATATTGTTGTCCTTGTCAAATTGACTGTCCATTTGAAATAACAGTTCGTTAGGCGTAATGCATAATATTTGAATTTTATCGGCTTGAAGACCAGTAAAATAAACCTTATCTCTTGAAAACAAAAACAGTGACGGACATTAAAATTTACTTCTTGTGATTATAAACCTCGTGCATAAGTCATTCCGTTCAAAAAACGTCTCTCAAATGACCTGTTCACACAAGGCGAGTTACTTTGAGTGGTAGGGTCAACTTTTGTATAATTACGTATGCGTACATCAACATGAAGCGTTCACATGGAGCTATAGGGTTATCTCGGGGGCCGGGATAACTCCAGTAGTTGCGTTTTATCATGAGGGACACAGCCAACTTTGACCTAGCCTCCGAGTTATCCCTACCCAACATCGCTGCCAAACGTTTGCGCATGCGTGAATTCGCTGAGTAAACATTGCAAGAGAAGTGGGAACTAGCCGTGGCGACAACAACCAGACAGTGAAGACTAAGTAAGACTCGACTATTCATTTGTGTTTTAAAAAAAGGGTATAGAAAATTACGAAGGGGTAAATTCAGAATATGTTACAATATTGACAAGGAAGCCATGCAAAAATTACCTACCTTATCTTTTTGGTAGTATGCTTATAATTTTAACTTTTGTGTCGGACTCTCGGACCAGTCCAAATATTTCAATGTTTTCCCGCTCTTTTTGCGAGGACGAGCTCGGACGTCGCACATGCGCAAAACGTTTGGCAGCGGTGTTTCCCTGCCCCAATAACTCGGTATCATGTGAACAGGTTTAAAGTCCTCCAGAGAGTTGTATAAGCCCAGAGCTTACAATCTACATTTTAACAACATTAAATTACTAGACCAGATAGCGGCAACGCGGTTTCGGCCAGCTTGCATACGCAACTGTTATGCATTTTATGCATATAACTATTATGCATTTTATGCATATGTACACAACATGCATACCTACATGCATGCCTACATGTATTACACACAACAAATTCGCGCATGCCTATTTCACACAACAAATCGATAAAAGATAATCTTTTATCCACACGAAATACCTTCTACTGAAACATCTTTCTAAAATCGTCATTGCTTAGTCGAGGTTTTGATGGATCCTTTCCTTCGCTGGACGTTTTCGGGCCTTCGCTAGGAGTTGGTTTGTGAAGGGCCCTGGGGAGGAGCTGTAACTGGGTTCGA
>OZ036008.1:12152691-12160191 GCA_964035015.1 Corallium rubrum
GCTAGTCAGCGGTTACTCATTGATAATATGCGCTCATCAGAGTCTGGTTAGCGTATCTATTTAGTAAATACTTTGGGATTGATTGCTTTTGCGCTGTGTTGATCCACCTACCCACTTCTGATAGAATGCAAGGTAAGTATATATTTCCACTGCTTTCACAGTGTGACTTGCGCCTGGAGGTGGGCTGGCGCGGGGTTGCCATGGTTACCTCTGATCAGGGGGTGGCATTCCCCTTGTGGCTTGGCACCAATCCTCCAATACCGTCAATTGGCGATCTCTTTTTAATGCAAATTAAATAGTTTTCTACGTGGAAACTCACAAGACAAAATAAGGCGAGAATGCGACATTTTACACCTGGTGGAAAACCAAGCTGAGTACTTAGTCTAGAACTGATACAAACGAAGATGTACTTGCCACTTTAAAAACGTCTTCAATGTCCGTCGATTTCATCTCGAAAGGTAAGTTGGTAACGAAAACTGTACACTTATCTAACGACGTCGGAAACTGAAAAAAATATATAATAGTGTATACAATAAATACAGAGTTTATCACATAATTAAAGGATATTGGCAATAAAAATTAAGTTTATCTCATTTGAAAGAACTCGTCAAATGGTATAAGAAGACCTTTTACAATTTTTCCGTATCTGTTTTGGTTTTGGAAATATTTTGACTAAAGACAGCGTGCTGTCCACCATCTTGGAATTATTTTCGATATGCAAAATTATACATGTGACGACATAACCAGGGTAAAGTGACATTTTTATCTTGCAACCTTATGACATTATGAGCCTAGAAACTCGATTTTTTGTTGCGCTATTTCTACTTTAAATTGACTCACAACATTTAAAATGCCTTCCATGGAAATCTGGTCATCCACGGAGTAGTTTCATCAGGTTTACCCTGGTTGTGACGTCACCAATTTCCTAGTTAATTAGACCCAATACATTTACCTAGTTAATAGACGTAATTACAACATGAGGGCGGACAGCACGCTGTCTTTAGTCGAAATATTTCCAAAACCAAAACAGATACGGAAAAATTGTAAAAGGTCTTCTTGTACCATTTGACGAGTTCTTTCAAATGAGACAAACTTATTTTTCATTTAAGTACTGAAATTTCCGTCCAACGAATGACAACTAAAGCCTGTTTTCCACGAAGCGGAATTTCGCGCGCGGAGCAGAAATCTTCTTTGTCTTGCGATTTCTTGGGTGGAACTAATTAGAAAAGACAAAGAAAAATTCCGCTCCGCGCGCAAAATGCCGCCTAGTGGAAAACCGGCTTAATAAACCACTATTATTATACAATACTGATACAATCTCGATTGTGATTGGCTAACAACCTACAGATAATTCTTGATATCTTGCCACCTACAAAATATCAAAAATTATCTGTAGCTATGACGCGCTGGCCAGCGGCCGTCGTTAGGAGTGAAGATCAGAAGCGGATTAATCCGGCGGATTTGGCACGTTTTGTTGACGCTAAAACCACCAAGGAAAAACAAGCGAGCTACACATACAGCTGTTAGAGTTTAAAGCAGTGTTTGAAAGAGAAAATTGTATTTGAAAGCGAAAAAAGTTAGCGAACCTCTAACTGAAGACGGTATGAATATTTACTATTTTTACCTAACTTTGTAAAAAACTTTCTAAAGGCTTGTACATTTATAATTGTATAATAAAACAATTATTGAATTCGGTTATCGCATGATATCAAGAATTATCATGGCCGAGGTTTGTGTTATCTGCCGAAGCCGAAGGCTGAGTTGATATCATGCTCAACCTCATCCAATAATTGTATATTATCTGACACTAATAAAAGTTGTAAGTTTCAACTTTTCGAAGTTCTTATTAGTCATACGATTTTTTTCACTATAGGAAAAAATATCGTATAAGCGTTCTCAATGGCCAGCGGTTCTATTCCTTCGTTTGCGATGTATTATAAAACGAACGAGGAAGGTATATATATAATAGGTTGCGTCTTACGCACGCTGTGATTGGTCAATTACCGTGTTTATATCAGGCTATGTAAAACACGGTTGTGACGTCACGGCACATTTCTTAGCCTTATTTCATAAAAGAAATAGAAAATGGATGCCCTGTGTTTATATAACCTGATGCAAACACTCGATTGAGTTTGGGAGAATTTGAGAGTACTTTTGCAAACATAAACTTTCGAATTCTACCAACTCATGCATCAGGCTATATAAACACGGATAGCCATTTTCTATTTCTTCAATATTCAAAAAATAAGCACTTCTTACTCTAAATGTGGTTGGATGTTGGCTTTTATCAACACAAGGCGAGACGAACATTGGTCGTCCACACAACTCTTGTCTATCCATGGCTAGAGCAGCTGAAACCGAGCTCTAAAAACAAACACAAAATATAATAAGGGAGCACGGGTGGTGTGTGCTGTTAGCGCCCTTCTTCTCACCAAAAAGTTAAGCCCGGTTAGACGGGGTTAGTACTTGGATGGGTGACTGCTTGGGAATGACCCCGTTGTCGAGCTTGGAACTCGTGTGAGTAGAGTTGTAGTTGATCTCTCCTGTGCTTGGAGGGTTTTTTACCGGGTTCTCCCGGTTAGACTGGGTTAGTACTTGGATGGGTGACCGCTTGGGAATGACCCCGTTGTCGAGCTTTGAACTCATGTGAGTAGAGTTGTAGTTGATCTCTCCTGTGCTTCGAGGGTTTTACGCCGGGTTCTCCGGTTTTCCTCCCTCCGTAAAATCAACACCTAACATCTTAGCTGTGATCCGTGGTCTGAACTGTGTCGTTGGTGGCTGCTTGGAGCGCCTTTGATATGCCTCAACACGGCCACGTTGATCTGCGTCCTTTGCAATTTAGCCGCTGGCTGCAAGTAAGGATGATTAGCCCCCAGTCCTTTACCCCTTTATTGTGGCACAGTAAACTCGGGTGGAGTTCACTGTCCCACAATAATCATTTGAAATCGTCATGTATGAAGACTGTTGTCTAGATATTGAAGAAACTAGTCTGTTTTGAAATATCAAATAGCCTAAGTACTATATATCATTCGACCTTCAGCTCCCAACTTGACCTGTAGCTCAGTTGGTAGGGCACCGGACTAGTAAACCGAAGGTCGCACGCGGGTTCAGATCCCAGCCGGGCCAAGTAGAGTTTTCTCTACCTGTTCGCTATGTATGGCTGGTCACTCGGAGTAACACCTTATTATATTATTCTCCACCCGAGTTCACTGTCTCATATTATAATTATTCGAAATCGTCATGTATGAAGACTGTTGTCTAGATATTGAAGAAACTAGTCTGTTTCAAAATATCAAATGCCTAAGGACTGGCCAAACGCTTTCCCACATTTCATTCAACATCGGACTAGTAAATCGAAGGTCGTGGGTTCGAATCCCAGCCGGGCCAAGTAGACTTTTCTCTACTTGTCCGCTACGTATGGCTGGTCACTCGGAGTAACACCTTATTATATTATTCTCCACCCGAGTTCACTGTCTCATATTATAATTATTCGAAATCTTCATGTATGAAGACTGTTGTCTAGATATTGAAGAAACTAGTTTGTTTCAAAATATCAAATAGCCTAAGTACTATCATTCGACCTTCAGCTCCCAACTTGACGTGTAGCTCAGTTGGTAGAGCATCAGACTAGTAAACCAAAGGTCGCGTGTTCGATATGTTTTCTCTTCTTGTCCGGTATGGTTCGTCACTTGGAGTAACACATTATTATTATTATTATTATTATTATTATCATTATCATTATTATTATTATTATTATATGCATGACAAAATTACTGCAATCTGATTGGCTAAGAGGAGTGCAATTATATCGTTAATTGCACTCTCTGAGTGAAAAACTAGTCTGTTTTGAAATATCAAATAGCCTAAAGGACTGGCCAAAAGCTTTCCACATTGCATTCAACATCGTTCAACATTGTTGAATTCAACCGTGATTCAACAGGTTGAAAGCGTTTGGCCACCTCTATTGAATAACTTGAACGTTGTTGAATAGTGTTGAATGATGTTGACTGAAATGTTGAAAGCGTTTGGCAAGACCTTAAGTATTATCATTCGACCTTCAGCTTCCATCTTGACCTGTAGCTCAGTTGGTAGAGCATCGGACTAGGAAACCAAAGGTCGCGTGTTCGATATGTTTTCTCTTCTTGTCCGGTATGGTTCGTCACTTGGAGTAACACATTATTATTATTATTATTATTATTATTATTATTATTATTATTATTATCATTATCATTATTATCATTATTATTATTATTATTATTTTTTTATTTATTTTTTTTTTTCCTGAATGAAACTGTATTTTTTAACTTTGGATGTACATTTTAACTAATTTAATATTTGAACGGATTTTATATATTTTTAATTGAACTAACTGACATTAATTGATTGACATTATTGAAAAAGTGTACTAAATATATTTAAATTCTAAATAAAATTATTAAAAAAAATAAAAATAAAAAAATAAATTATTATTATTATTATTATTATCATTATCATTATCATTATCATTATCATTATCATTATCATTATCATTATTATTATTATTATTATTATTATTATTATTATTATTATTATTATTATTATTATTATAGTAAGAAGAAATAAAATATTTGCAAACTTTACTAGATATAAAGAAAGCTTGCTTGAGTTAACAGTGAAACTTACCTCATTCTTGAACTGGACATAAGCGTATCCCTTGGATTTCCCCAAACGATTTTTAACCAAACGAACTTCTGTGATCTCTCCCAGCTTTAAGAAAAGAATTAATGTATTAAAGTGCATGTGACATGAAAATTAAGTTTGTCGTTGTATATATGTAAGTATATATATATATATATATATACATATATACCATATATACCCTTACAAATTTGCGCTAGTATGCTATAAATAAACTTCACGCAACACAGAAACATGCCACCAAATTAATGGAATCATCATAATATTTGTTTCGAATACTCACGGGTGAAAATGTACTTTTCAGCTGTTCTTCATCAACCGTAAAGAGCAGATTACTGACGAAAACAGTCTGATGGTCCTTGGAGCTGGCAAAAATAAGGAAGAAAATATATAAAATGATAACAACTGGACTCGTTAAATAAGTTACGCATTCAAGCTGGTTTCAATGATCTATTCGAGCGTCAATTGAGCACATTTTTCACCAAAATAAACAAAAATTTCAATATTTTTAGTAGTTCTCTCCCCCCTCTCCCCGGTTCCAGTCCCCTGGGGGGTGTACCCGGCAATTTTTGGGTAGGGTTGTGCCACCGTGACCTCAAAGTCATGACCCCATCCCAGGCCTAAAAAGACGATTTTTCATACTCTATCCCACACCTAAACTAAAAATAAATCAATACCCTATCCCAGCACTGGTATCACATTAGCATCCATACCCTATCTCAGACCAAAATATGCACCCTATTCCAGACCAAAATGGACAATTTGTGCACCCTATCCCAGATCCCGGAGCTTGAAAATTATACCCTATATAACACCGCTGCCAAACGTTTAACGAATGCGCGACGTCCGACCACGTCCCAGGCTCGTCCTCAGAAAACGAGCGGGAAAACACTGAAATATTTGGACTTGTCCAAGAATCCGACACAAAAGTTAAAATTATAAGCATACTACCAAAAAGATAAGGTACGTAATTTGTGCATGGCTTCCTTGTCAATATTGTAACATATTCTGAATTTACCCCATTCGTAATTTTCTTTACCCTTTTTTTAAAACACAAATGAATAGTCGAGTCTTACTTAGTCTTCACTATCTGGTGGTTGTTGTCGCCACGGCTAGTTCCCACTTCTCTTGCAATGTTTACTCGGCGAATTCACGCATGCGCAAACGTTTGGCAGCGGTGTTACCCTATATAGGTACATACCCGCATCCCTTATATAAGAGGGCCCCCCCGGGTTCCAGTCATACCTGTCATGGACCTTCTCTGAAGTTGTTGTGCTTTCCTTGCCATCTTTTTCATTCGAGACTACACCATCGTCTTTTGAAACTGAAAATAAAAATCCATTTACACTTTGAATACAAGCAAAAATCTTTATAGCTAGGAGTACGTACGTTTTCTGGTCTATTCGACCAGGCTTGGTATATAACTCAGTTCAATATACCGTTTTCTGGTATATTCGACCAGGCTTGGTATATAACTCGGTTCAGTATACCGTTTTCTGGTATATTCGACCAGGCTTGGTATATAGTGTGGTTCAGTATACCGTTTTCTGGTATATTTGACCAGGCTTGGTATATAACTCGGTTCAGTATACCGTTTTCTGGTATATTCGACCAGGCTTGCTATATAACTCGGTTCAGTATAGCGTTTTCCGGTATATTCGACCAGGCCTGGTATATAACTCGGTTCAGTATACCGTTTTCTGGTATACTCGACCAGGCTTGGTATATAACTCGGTTCAGTATACCGTTTTCTGGTATATTCGACCAGGCTTGGTATATAACTCGGTTCAGTATACCGTTTTCTGGTATATTCGACCAGGCTTGGTATATAACTCGGTTCAGTATACCGTTTTCCGGTATATTCGACCAGGCTTGGTATATAACTTGGTTCAATATACCGTTTTCTGGTATATTCGACCAGGCTTGGTATATAGTGTGGTTCAATATACCGTTTTCTGGTATATTCGACCAGGCTTGGTATATAACTCGGTTCAATATACCGTTTTCTGGTATATTCGACCAGGCTTGCTATATAACTCGGTTCAATATACCGTTTTCTGGTATATTTGACCAGGCTAATTGGTATATAACTCGGTTCAATATACCGTTTTCTGGTATATTCGACCAGGCTAATTGCTATATAACTCGGTTCAATATACCGTTTTCTGGTATATTCGACCAGGCTTGCTATATAACTCGGTTCAATATACCGTTTTCCGGTATATTCGACCAGGCTTGGTACATATAGCCCGGTTATATAGCCTTTGTATATTTCGGTACGTTTCCTTTTTTGGTTTCTTTTTTTTTGTTGAACAGGGTTGAACTAAGGTTGCATTACCATGTTGTCGTTTGGGTTTTGGTTCATTTCTTTCCTTATCGCCTGAAATTTCACCAGTGTCTTGATGCTAAAGAAATAATGTAACCAAATAATAATGTCTGTTATAAACATTCAGTTGTCCTTCAGCAGTGTGAATAATAATAATTTCAAATGAAGTCGAATCACTGCTGTAGAGAAAAGTTTTCTGACTGCCCCAAGCGGGAATCGAACCCAAGGTCTCTGGTTTCACGTACCAGTGTTCTACCACTGAGCTATTGGGACTCCCGGCTGAGGCAGTCAGAAATATCCATCTTCTTCACATATATACACTACCGAAGGACAACTGAATGTTTATAACTTACAGTGGCCTGGGTCAAGCCGACTTTGTCCTGGAGAAAGATACCTAACTCTTCGTTTATAGGTGGATTAGATATCCCCCGATGAGCATGCGGACGGTAATGTGTGCGATATTTAATATATTGACTGCCTCAGCCGGGAGTCCCAAA
>OZ036008.1:12162691-12225191 GCA_964035015.1 Corallium rubrum
TTAATCAGCGAAATAAATATTGTTTTCCGTTGTTTTGTGTCTGATTCTCTGTTATAAAAGAAATGGTTCATGGTTTGGTGTGCTCCATTGAGTTATGGATGCACTTGGAAAGTTTCTCGGCTACGCCTCGACCAACTCTTACGCTTTTTTCGTGCTCTTCGAACTTCCCGCGTACATCCATAACTCGATGGAGCACGCCAAACCATGAACCATTTCTTATTGGTATCAACCAACTAGTGGTCTATTACAAATCCGGCTTTCTGATTGGCTGAGCTACTAGTGGTCTATTGGTGATAGACCATGGTAGCGTTATCCAATGATAAACCTTCTTATACCTGGAATACTCCTATTCTGACTAATCAGAAGCCACGGCATATTCACGCTGCGAGCAAAACCTGGAAACTAGGCCAAACATGGCATCCGCTAAAATTTATATACGAGTGATGGAATCATGAAAACATTGGCCCGAAAGTAATGGAAAATTGTTCAGTTTGACATTTTCGAATAAGAGAATGAATTCGCTTATGTCTATGGAGTATATCAACACCAAATTTAAAGCAAAGTTATTACAATCTCGTTTTTTGTGAGCGATTGTTTATCATGTGCCATCGAACTACTCTACATTTTGAATGGGGAGACTACTGCAAACAAAAAGGTAAAACTATCTGAAAATTTGGAACAATGTTTGATAAGACTTATTTACGTTAAAGAAAAGTTGTTTATGGTTGATACTAAAACAATTAGACAACTCGCCCTCGTTTTCTACGAGCAGATAGTCAACTCGGCTTCGCCTCGTTGACTATCAGCTCATAGAAAACTCGGTCTCGTTGTCTAATTGTTAAATAGCACTGCAATAATCCTACGTCATCAGTAGTAAGAACATAATATGATTTAAAAAAAGTCAAAAATAAGGTTGAAGTCGTTCTCTGATGAAAATATTGTTGGTAATGTTTCTGCGTAATCCTAAAGATATCATGATAGTTGGTAATTGTGCAAAGTCTCATTTCAAAATTCTCAAAAACAAAGTTGTATTTTACGTGCGAAGTTTGTATTTTGGAGCGCCGCCATTAAATTGACCGTGTTTGAGAAGAATGAGTTGAGGAGAACTTATGACGTCATAGACTCAACAAAAACAAGAGTCATTGTTGTTATTGAGTCTATGACGTCATAAACTTCCGCGACTCATTCATCTCAAGCTCGGCCACTTTAATGACGGCGCTCGCACGTAAAAAGCACGTAAAAATCAATACAAACTTCGCACGTAATATACTACCAAAATCAGTAGAGTGTCTTTTCCGGAAGAAAAAAGGTTGTCTGGAAGGCGGTCAAACGTTTATGTTTTGTGACGTCAACGGCTCGCGAATGCCGCGTGGCTTGTGAACGAATACAACAAACTAGACGAATTCAGTTGAATAAGATGTTAATTTTGAACGTAGTGTAAAATAAATGTGATACTGTGTAGTACACACCATTCAGAAAACATCTTGTTCAACAGAATTCGTTGATTTCGTTGAATCCGTTCGCACGCCACGCTGCATTCCTGAGCCGTTGACGTCACAAAACATACACGTTTGACCGCCTTCCAGACAACCTTTTTTCTTCCGGAAAAGACACTCTACTGATTTTGGTAGTATCACCTTTTCGTCAACGAATTTTGAAATGAAACTTTGCACGATTACTAACTACCATAATAACATCTTTGGGATTATGCAAAAATATTGCCAGCAATATTTTCATCACAGAACCACTTTAATAGAAAATGACATCAGTCTTTATGCATGTTAAATTCCATCTACGGCTTTTACCTTCTTCTCTTTCAAATTTTCGAAATGCTTCACACAATAATTCAGGATTGTCACTGTTACACTGTATCGCTTTCAAGAACAACTTTCGGCAGCCAGTCACGTCATTAGCTCGTCTTGAAAAAAAGCAAAAAATGCACAATATAACAAGAAAACCCGCGTAAAAACAGCGTCCTTTCTGAACATTTTAATTTTTGGTCACATGATTACCTTTCGTATATAAGCTCGTTGTTTGTTTACACTCTTTACGTTTCTCTCTGACGAAGGGCCTTCGCTCGAAACGTTAGACTCCTACGTTCTCTGTTTCGGCAGTATATCTAACCTTACTATATTTCGATTGTTGTTTCTACACTGCCTACGCAGCACGCTACTTTTACTACACTATTTTTAAATGTGTCCTTTTCAACCTTGAAATTTTACCTGGCGCAGCCAAAAAGTTTGAACATATTATATTAGTCAAGGTTCATGCAAATGCTCAAAAATTTCCACATACCTTAACAAATTAATATATTCCAACCAATATTCAGCTTCACGATTGTGAGACGTTATGATGGAGTCCCAGATTTTCTTAGCTTCAGGTAAATTATCCATCTTGGTTGCCTAATCGTGGAAAGACAAAGTGATTGGTTAGAACCTGCAAGGTTGGTATCAGATGTAATGTACAAGATTGTTTATATATGATCTGCATTAATATGACATCATCATCATCATCACCATTGCAATGCAATTCCCTATTACCCCCTCATCACCATCACCACCATCATCACCACCATCATCACCACCATCACCACCATCAACACCATCATCACCACCGCCACCATCAACACCATCAACACCATCATCACCACCACCATCATCGCCACCATCATCACCACCATCATCACCACCATCACCACCATCATCACCATCACCACCACCACCACCACCACCACCACCATCATCACCACCACCACCATCATCATCACCACCATCACCACTGATTGATTTACCTCAATGTAAGCTCTGAATCTTGATATTCGTGCCTGTGTGTCAGAATTTTGCCCATGATCTAAAAATTTAAAGTTTTTAAAAAATATAATTGTCATTGTTTGTTAATCATTTCTTGCAAACTTGATCCATTCTGACTTCAGATGAAATCACCAGGACCAGTGGTGGATTTAGGATCTTAGATGAGAGGGGCAACAACCAAATGAGCACCATGAGAAACATTCAAAAATGAAGTGCACTTGCTCTACTTACTAAAACGTAATTCAAATAAGAACTATGTATTATTTATACGTTATTCCTGGTTCAAAAAAAAAGAAAGAGAAGTTAGAATATGTTGTACGAAGGCTTGTCATGAGGAGACAGTTTTATATGCACGACAGGATTGCTATGTGTTGCTTGCGCTTCATTTTCTAAAAACGGTCCAGTGGACAACTATCTTGATGCGATATCGGCAACTTACAGCCACGAAAATGTCAGTTTCATTTATCAAGAGAATTTGAATTTATTAAATTTGCCAATTAACGTGTGGCAGGAGAGAGGAACAGAACTTTCGTCCCAATTGACAATGAAAACTCCTATGTGTAGACCACTAAGACCCAGGTGTTGATTTTACGGAGGGAGGAAAACCAGAGAACCCGGCAAAAAACCCTCGGAGCACAGAAGAGACCAACTAAACTCTACTCACATAAGTCCCAAGCTAGCGGAGTACGGGGTTATTCCCAAACGGTCACCCATCCAAGTACTAACCCTGTCCGACCGGGCTTAACTATTGACGCCCTAACAGCACACGCCACCCGTGCTCCCCTAAAGAGAGAGCGCGTGGCTTAATAAATCGTGCAAACTACAATTATCCAAGCTTCATCTTTGGTAGACGCAAGACGGTTCTCGATCCTCCTGACAAGCCTTCATACCGAACATATTCTAGCTTCTCTGAGAGCAAGAGCAAGGTTTGAATGCTCCTCATGCAGTGTGTTTAAGCCTGGTTCTCATATGTCGCCGATGGTCGGCGATTTGTGATTTAGATGCATGTTAAAACGGGAAGTGCAGCAGCATGTTAAGTAATAAAGAACAATGCAGAAAAGCAGTGCTTTTATTCTTTTACTTAACATGCATTTAAATCATGGGTCGGCGATCATCGGCGACATATGAGAACCAGGCCTTAGTAGTTGCAACACTGTTATTCTAATGTTGTTTGGCTGAACATTCCTTATTTACCCCCAGCCGTGTAAACCACCGAAATCGTGGATTGGTGGCGTGTTGCTGTATATACATACATTGTTTTAAATGTTCTGCTGCATTTTTAAATCCATCTCTTAAATCTTCTTTCTCTTTACTTTCTAAAATATAAAAGCATACATATATGTTATTTACCGGCTGGGAGGTCTGTATAGGGAAATATTTCCTACGGTTGAGACGGACCTCTGTACGGACCGACCAAAACGGTAAATAATTTTTCTTCTTCTTTCTAATTATCCCCACTTGGTTCTTTTTTTTACAAAGCCCTCGTGCATTAAAAACTTGGCTCGCCTTTTCAAAAAACACTCGGACTTTGAAATCCCGGTAAAGTCCTCCGTCTCGTATTTCAACTATTACATCGAAATATAGTAAGGTTTGATATACTGCCGAAACAGAGAACGTAGGAGTCTAACGGTTCGAGCGAAGGCCTTTCGTTTGAAACGTTAGACTCCTACGTTCTCTGTTTCGGCAGTATATCAAACCTTACTATAAACAATAAAAGGACTGTTTCATAGAATTTCAATTTGGTACTGTGTTTGCAATTATAGCATTGTCATTAAAGAAATACCAAATGGTTTTCTGTGTTTGGATACTCTGATCCAAACACGCGGGAAATTGCGAGTTAGCTTTTCGAAAGTCGAGCAATTTCCCAAGTATTTGGATAAGAGTCTCCAAACACGGAAAAACCATTTGGTATTTCTTTTATAAAATAATCACAAGTGAATATGATATACTGTCCGACATTTTAAAAAAATTCGTTTTGGCGGGAATTTTCCGTGTTTGGATACTCTGATCCAAACACGGCAATTGACCAATCAGGGCGCGCGTAGTACACAAGTTATTTTATAATTTCAATTCACTCTGGACTCGTGTGAAAATGAATTGGTCTCAATTAACCTATCAACTAACCTTGTTCCCAGTCCTCTACTCTTCTTCTCAAATACTCCAAAAAACAGCACCACGAACTGACGGAATCATCAGCACACGAAAAGTCAGTTGCCAGAGCGCGCTCAAATATTTCTATAAATAAACAAACATGACACTTTGACGTTTTGTATAAACTTAGGTCATATTTCACGGGCGACTCTGATAAATAATACAATTTGTGGGTAACAACAACACCGCTGCCAAACGTTTTGCGCATGTGCGACGTCCGAGCTCGACCTCGGAAAAAGAGCGGGAAAACACTGAAATATTTGGACTGGTCCGAGAGTCCGACACAAAAGTTAAAATTATAAGCATACTACCAAAAAGATAAGGTAGGTAATTTGTGCATGGCTTCCTTGTCAATATTGTAACATATTCTGAATTCACCCCTTCGTAATTCTCTTCACCCTTTTTTTAAAACACAAATGAATAGTAGAGTCTTACTTAGTCTTCACTGTCTGGTTGTTGTCGCCACGGCTAGTTCCCACTTCTCTTGCAATGTTTACTGAGCGAATTCACACATGCGTGACCACCAGTGACTCGTGTATGCAGTACTGTATACATCACTTACATGTACTGTCAAATGTTTTATTTCAAACAACATGTACTGTATATAGTTGTCTTTCATAAAATATGGTATACCTTTGGTTTTCTCATGGCTTTGTCCAGTTCGTTCCTACATAATTATAGATTACTATTATATAATGTTATAAAACATATTATTTATTTATTATGTTTTTGCCAACAGTGTATAAAGAATATTTATACCTACACACAAATAAATATATACAAAATTAAACGACAGACAAACATGCACGTATACAAACTAAAATTTAAGAGAAGTGGCAAGGATAGCCGCAACAGCGTGTGCCAGTTACTGTGGTCCCGTATATAAATATATTAAGAGGAAAAACAAACAAAAAAGAAAAAAGTTCAATTCAGATCAAAAGAAAAATAAATAAAAGAACGATGAAAATCCGCATAGTAAAAGCTGTTAAGTACAACAGCGAAGGTCACCAAGCAAGCTCCGGGCGGAGTTACACTTGAGACAAACTGATCTCCATGACCGAGGTTTATCTGGATCGTATGCACAGTCCAGCGCGAGAGTGTAGTAAGATATAAGTTGATTTTTAAAGTTGTTGAGTGTTATTTCATTTAATCTCAACTCATTTGGCAGGACATTCCACGTTCTACACATCTCTTATATATGTCTTAATATAAACAATAACTAACTTCTGGGTGGCTCAATGGCAGAGTTGGAAAACGTATTCAACCTTCCTCCGGATGGGTTTTTAAGTTTAGATAACCTTCCTCAAAATATATAGCGAGAATTTTGTGTTTTGCAACGTTCATAAATACTGCGTGACTTTTACAGTGCCTTGGTTTTCTAGGTTTTCCTATATAGGTAAGCTTTGGCATACTACAATAGCTAATAATAACTAACCGCTGCTGACTGACAGCCTACTAACTACCCTCGACTGCTGGGAAGATACAAACATCACAGCAGACATCAGCGTACATGTCTCACACATGTAATTGCTGCCACTGCCAGTGCTGGATAATTGTTGGTTAGCCAATGTTTTGCTGCAAATCGCTTTTCTTCTCGACACCTTGCTCGATCAATTGTAACTTTCTCAGATTACCAAATGTGATGTTTCACGTGTTTTCACTTTAAACCTTCCTCACTAAAGTAAACCTTCCTCCGGGTGGTACCCGCCGCATACCCACAGCTTTCTTCCAACTCTGCTCAATGGTTGTTAGATAGTCTGGCTAGCATTCAAGGCCAAAGTACCAACACAGAGTCAGCTACAACTAAGAAGTACTTTACTAACTCTAAGCTGAATATATAATAACAGTTTGTTATATAGCTAGAGTTTCACTGGGTGCAACGATGACTGTCATTGGTTGGTTTGTGGTCACATGACCTTACCTAAACCTCAATGTCTACCGAGCGAGCAATAATTGAGAACTTATTGCCTGCTCGGTCAATAAGTTTTCAATTGTTGCCCGCTAGAACTTTGAACTCTTCACGGCATCTTATATATAAACAAAAGCTTGTTTGGTACGAAAAAAAGAATATTTATAGGTTTTCAAACCATGTGTGAAGATTAACTGGAGAAATGTATTGCTGTTCTTTTGTTCTGAGACTCATATTTGTTTGGTTGAAGTGAAATTACGGAGCCAGGCAAAATGTTTTCGTAAGTCTTAGCGTTTGTCTTCTGTGCACTTTCCCTGGATAAACGTCGAAATTATTCAGCGAAACTCAAGCTATATAACAAAACACTTAATATCTGCTCCCTCGGGAAACAGTTAGTTATGTTTTCCCTCGAGTCTCGATGTTTCCCTCGACTTCGTCTCCGGAAATATCAAGACTCTCGGGAAAACAAAACTAACTGTTTCCCTCGGGAGCAGACATTAAGTGTATAATGTACTTACCATGGCCTTTAAGTAGTTATTCCACAGTGTCACAACCCAAGGACAATTCCGAACAGCACGTTCATGTACTGGTATGACAACATCAGCAATATTAAGTTTTGTATCCTTAATATTTAATAAATATAAACAACAAAATTATAAAAATAAATACATGAAAAAAGTTACACTGTATTTGTTTTAATAGGCGAGTTTCAGGGTGTTGCGCACGCATCGTTTTGCAAGGAATTGGCGGGCTCTTGGTGGGCTCCCCACAAAGTAAGCAATGGCGAACAGACTTGGTAGCGAGCCAACAACAGCAGAATAACAGTGTTAAACATCCAGAACTGTATCTATACTTTGTTTATCTTCAACGGTTTGTTTACTTTGAGTGGAGCTTGCCAGTTTCTTTGAAAAATGATGCGCGTGCAACACCCTGAAACTCGCCTATTAGAATACAGTACTTCCTAAAATAATGAACATTATGACAGTGTAAAACAGACACATAATTATATTCAGTCCCAACACTAGAGCAGTTTTATATTTTCTCTTGATGTTTGTCATCTGTTTCATGTACATCTCAAACTCATTAATAATTCATGAGGAAAACACAAAGGAAATCAGTACCGTGTGGTGGTTTGGATATCGGAGGAAGAAATTACATAAATTAAGCAAACTTTTACCCCGATTTTCTCTTAAAATACTGATTTGTTTAAGATGCTATATCATACACTCGGAAGAGTGTTTCATCAGGATATAAGTTTGTTCAAAAACCTCGGCTTCGCCTCGGTTTTCAACAAACGTCTCAGTGTTTGGATAGCCTGATGAAACACTCCTCCTCGTGTATGATGTATTACATGTATCTTACATTTCTTTAAATTATTGACTGGATTTACATGTAATTACCATGTAGTCTGTATATTCACACCAAAATTCTGAATTGAGGCAATTATCCACACTAGCCCTCTCATAAAGGCACTGGACCCTGGCTAGATCATTCTCTTTCATTTCATAAGCAATGTATGAACGGTACTCATCCAGTTTGGGTGCAACAGCAGATGTCTATAAACAAATCAGAAACATGTCACCCTCCTAGGGGTTCTCACTTGACCGAGTAAAATTAAAGCGCCGCACAGACGACCAAGTTTTCCTTGACAAGTTTTATTTGTTCGTGTGTACGAAACAAATTGACAAGTTTTTCCTTGACAAGGTGCCTTGTTCAAAAGCTGGTCATGCCAGCTTTGCCAGCAAAATTGTTCGTGTGTATAGTCACCAAGGAAAACTTGACAATATCATCTCCTAAGCTTATTACGCGACCATTGCCATCAAGGAAAACTTGTCCAACCGTACACACGAGCAATTACAAATTGTCAAGGAAAATGTTTGGGGGAAAAATTGTTTATCGTACACACGAGCAAGGAAAGCTACCAAGGAACTTGTCAAGGAAAACTTGGTCATCTGTGCGGGGCTTAATCATCTGGTGTTAAGCCTAGCTTACACAGGCAATTTTTCTTTGGCAATTTTCAACTTGACTGACAAGTTTTATTTTCCCGTGTGTATGAGGAAACATGGCAAGTTTTTCCTTGACACTTGACAAGTCTCCCTTTTGAAAAGCTGGTGTGCCAGCTTTTCAACAAGGAGACTTGTCAAGGAAAAACTTGTCAAGGAAAAATTGCTCATGTAAACTAGGCATTAGATAGAGTAAAACAACAAAGTAGCTAGTTTTGGGCGACCTATAGTAGGGAAAGGGTTAAGCTCTATCTTTTTTAAAGCGCCTATGAAACGAAAATTAATGAAAGAACACTTAACATTATAGAGTAAAGCCCCGCACAGACGACCAAGTTTTCCTTGACAAGTTCCTTGGTAGCTTTCCTTGCTCGTGTGTAGTACGATGAACAATTTTCCCCCCCAAACATTTTCCTTGACAATTTATAATTGCTCGTGTATACGGTTGGAGAAGTTTTCCTTGACGGCAATGATCGCGTAATAAGCTTCGGAGATGATCTTGTAAAGTTTTCCTTGACAACTATACACACGAACAATTTTCCTTGTTCAAAAGCTGGCATGACTAGCTTTTGAACAAGGCTCCTTGTCAAAGAAAAACTAGCCAATTTGTGTTGTACACACGAACAAATTAAACTTGTCAAGGAAATACTTGTCAAGAAAAACTTGGTCGTCTGTGCGGCGCTTAACAACTTTTGCAGGTTTTCGTTTCCTTGCTTCGTTATTGAGATATTTTAGTTTGTTTGATATGCAAATTAAACATTTTGACATTGTAGGTGCATAATGAGTTATCAGAGAAGGTTAGATATCTTTTCTATTATCAAACCAAATTAATTTGAATGAAGCATATGGATGTGTTTCACCCACAACATTATGTAGATCTTCAAGTGATTATTATATTTGATAATAGCAAATATATATAACTCTTTTCAATAACTCATTATGCACTTGTGACATCAAAATGTTTAATTTGCATATCAAACAAACTAAAATATCTCAACAACGAAGCAAGGAAACGAAAAACTGCAAAAGATGTTACTCTACCATTTTAAAAGTTCTTTCAAATAAGACAAACTTAATTTTCGTTTCATCACCACTTTAAGGCATCAATATCTTACCAAAGATTCTTCAAAAGGTAAGCAGCTTTCTAGCTTAGACTCAGCTTTTTTAAAAGCTTGTGCAATCGACTCAGGCACTTCATCATCATCCAACCATTCCTCAAACTCTCTATAAACAGCTTGTATACCTGGTTAAGAAAAGTCAAGAAAAGTTTTAGCAAAAATAATAAAGAATGCAATGTACAATATTGTGATTTGACATTTATACACTGGACTCTATGTCAGACAAACAAACAAACAGACAAACAAACAAACGAACAAACAAACGAACGAACGAACGAACGAACGAACGAACGAACGAACGAACGAACGAACGAACGAACGAACGAACGAACGAATGAATGAACGAACAAATGAATGAACGGACAAACAAACAAACAAACAAACAAACAAACAAACAAACAAACAAACAAACAAACAAACAAACAGACACAGACAGACAAACAAACAAACAAACAAACAAACAAACAAACAAACAAACAAACAAACAAACAAACAAACAAACAAACAAACAAACAAACAAACAAACAAACAAACAAACAAACAGACAAACAGACAAACAGACAAACAGACAAACAGACAAACAGACAAACAGACAGACAGACAGACAGACAAACAAACAAACAAACAAACAAACAAACAAACAAACAAACAAACAAACAAACAAACAAACAAGCAAGCAAACAAACAAACAAACAAACAAACAAACAAACAAACAAACAAACAAACAAACAAACAAACAAACAAACAGACAGACAAACAGACAAACAAACAAACAGACAAACAGACAAACAGACAAACAGACAAACAGACAAACAGACAAACAGACAGACAAACAAACAAACAAACAGACAGACAGACAGACAAACAAACAAACAAACAAACAAACAAACAAACAAACAAACAAACAGAGTGAGACAGACAGGCAGGCAAACAAACAAACAAACAAACAAACAAACAAACAAACAAACAAACAAACAAACAAACAGACAGACAGACAGACAGACAGACAGACAGACAGACAGACAGACAGACAGACAGACAGACAGACAGACAGACAGACAGACAGACAGACAGACAGACAGACAGACAGACAGACAGACAGACAGACAGACAGACAGACAGACAGACAGACAGACAGACAGACAGACAGACAGACAGACAGACAGACAGACAGACAGACAGACAGACAGACAGACAGACAGAGTGAGACAGACATGCAGACAAACAAAAAACAAACAAACAAACAAACAAACAAACAAACAAACAAACAAACAAACAAACAAACAAACAAACAAACAAACAAACAAACAAACAAACAAACAAACAAACAAACAAACAAACAAACAAACAAACAAACAAACAAACAAACAAACAAACAAACAAACAAACAAACAAACAAACAGATGTGAAAACTCAAGTGCTGTTAATGTTATTTTTTTTACAATTTTTCTTTGTACTGTATTGTCATAATTTTTAAACATTACAGTATTTCCATACAGTACTGTTTAATAAAGCTTACCAATTAAAGGAACAGATACTTGTCTTCTAAAAATAGCTTTGACCTTTTCCTTCTGTTGTTGTCTTAAAACAAGAATTAAGAGGAAAACCAAAATATTAATGGGCTTTTAGCTTGGTGTACAGTATTTCACATTTTATCAGAATTTTAACCAAACATAATTATTAAATAGTTCTAATTAATTTTCTGAATACTGTACTTACAATTTTTTTTTAACCTGATCTGATTCTGTGCCATCAGCCATTTGCTAAAAAATAGAACTTGTCTATTTGAAATTACTACCATTTGCAATCAACCATTACCTAAGTACAGTTGATTGCAAATGGTAGTAATATTACAGTCAGAAAATATGATGATAATGATGATGTTGTTGATGTTGATGATGATGATGATGATGATGATGATGATGATGATGATGATGATGATGATGCTGATGGTGATGCTAATGATGATTATGCTGATAATGATGATAATGATGATGCTAATTAATTTTCAGATTCTTTCCAGCCCCGGACATGTGAAAAATGTCCAGATTTTTTCCAGCCCCGGACATGCAAAACATTTTCAGATTTTTTCCAGCCCCGGGACAAGCAAAACATTTCAGATTTTTTCCAGCCCAAGACAGGCAAAAAATGTTCAGATGATGGTGGCAATGATGATGATGAGAAACATGCTTTACCATTATAGTACATTATGTAATTATCATTATGGTTTGTACTGCAATTTGGTCCAAACAAAGGGCACTCCGCTAACCTGATAGGAATCATACAATGCCATTTCAAATTCTCTGTACCCATCCCAGATTGAAGTACCCTAAGTTAAAATTCAAAAAAAGTTATGAATTAATCACAAAGTAAAACACAGGTAACATGAAATAATATTTACAGTGTACATGTACTTTGTGTTCTCAGTTCCCTACCGTACTTCATGTTAGACCTTAGTAACCACCAGTGCTGTGAGTAACTTAGTTACAAGTAACTAGTTACATGTAATCGTTATTTTTTTGAGTAACTTTACCAGTAACTATTTTTCAGAAGGTAACTGTAACTAGTTACAAAAAGTAGGAATAAAAAGTAATGATAACTAGTTACATCTGCTGTCGAGAGCACTGTTACTTTTTGCAATATCCATACTGATACTCCCAACCTCACCAAGTCATATCCAGGCTCAAATCTGCATCACATGCCACTGCAATGCATTCTGGACAATCTCTGGATCAAATCCATGGCCGCGCACTTGGAAATGACGTTCCAGTTCAAATCAGTAGCAGGACAAACTGTAAAGCTAACTTGTTTACTTTGTTCACCGAAAGTTAAAAAGTGCTCGCTAGCCTATCATCATTGCCAAATTTGTGTAAACATGTCCAGGTTAGCCATCTTTTCATTGAACTGAACACACTGGTGCCTGTAAGGGCAGCATGTGAAAGGCTGTTCAGCTGAGCAGGATTAATTTTCAGACCACATCGTTGCTCAATGACTGATAGTAATTTTGAAAATTCTCTTCTGGTCAAATTAAACAATAGTTTTGTCTAATTCACATGCTTTCTCGATTTTAATAGACAAACAAAAGAATAGGTGTAACTTTGTAATATTATACACTTAATGTCTGCTCCCGAGGGAAACAGTTAGTTTTGTTTTCCAGAGAGTCTTGATATTTCCCGAGACGAAGTCGAGGGAAACATCCAGACTCAAGGGAAAACAAAACTAACTGTTTCCCGAGGGAGCAGACATTAAGTGTTTTGTTATATAGCTAGAGTTTCACTGAATAATTTCGACGTTTATCAAGGGAAAGTACACAAAAGACAAACTGAAAGACTTACCAAAACATTTCACCTGGCTCCGTAATTTCACTTCAACCAAACAAATATGAGTCTCAACAAAAGAACAGCAATACATTTCTCCAGTTAATCTTCACACATGCTTTGAAGACCTATAAATATTCTTTTTTCGTACCAAACAAGCTTTTGTTTATAGGATGCCGTGAAGAGTTCAAAGTTCTAGCGGGCAACAATTGAAAACTTATTGACCGAGCAGGCAATAAGTTCTCAATTATTGCCCATTCGGTAGACATTGAAATTTAGATAAGGTCATGTGACCACAAACCAACCAATAACAGTCATCGTTGTATCTAGTGAAACTCTAGCTATATAACAATTATAATTCTATTGTATATAATTGTAACTAGTTACAAAATTTTTAAAGTAACTTGTAACTGTAACTATAAGTTACTTTTTTTTCATTGTAACTTATATCGGTAACTACCGGTAGTTACTTTTCTGATGATGTAAGTCATGTAACTGTAAGTAGTTATAAAAATTATGTTGTATTGTTATGTTATGTAAAAACTATTACAGCACTGGTAACCACACAAAGCCTCTGCAATGCATGGTGGAGAAGAGAGGGGAGAATCCTCCAATGATTATTGATTATAAGGGCAGTGCAGTGCAGTACAGTGCAGTACAGTACAGTACAGTACAGTATTACAAATCTAAAATACCAGGAATACCTCAGTAAGATGAAGACCAACAGAAGTGATGGCTTTTTCAAAAACAGCTCGTGTATCATTAATTCCTTCCTCCCCTTCCATATTATCCATCACATATTGACAATATTCTGTCCACACCTTTACAGCTAGTGGGGGAAAAACATAAAACATTCCACATTTATAGCATTTATAGCATTTCAGCAGTCAAATACAGCTGTAGTATTCTGGATATCAAATAGGGTACTGTACGTTTCTCTCTGACGAAGGGCCTTCACTCGAAACGTTAGACTCCTACGTTCTCTGTTTCGGCAGTATATCTAACCTTACTATATTTTGATTACTGTATTTAGTAGTCTGGGGATATTGCAATACCCAATAGAGTAAATCTTGTGCCTCTTATCTTTACTGTACAGTTGTAGATACTGTACATATAATGTGAACTACATACACTGATAGTCTTTCACTGCTTTTTCAAATAAGTCTCTTATATATAATTTCTGTTCAGATATACAAGACAATGGCATCTCATCATTTATCCACTCCAACCACAGATCTGTATGAGAAAATAATTATTAAAATAAATTATACAGCACTAACCAGGTACATGTACTTCAATGTTAAAAGCAGCATGTTAACAGAACTGGGTTGAAAAGGGAGGATCCCCCGGAGAGAGAGAAGTGGAGGAAACTGCTGTGGGGATCCACCAGCCAACCCCCGCGTAAGCGGGGAAAATGGCTGTAAAATGATTGTTGTTGTTTTTTGTTGTATACATGCACCCCTTGTACCCCCTTGGCCTTGGCCAAAGTGCGCACACCCCACACCCCACCCCCTGTTAAACCATCAATCACTGGGTTTTTAATAACCTGCACTGTACTAACAAATACCGCTGTACTCATAGATAGATTTTCATGTTTATTACTAGGGGTGCCAGAAACTTTAGGGGGGTGAGCTGGTGAGGTAACACAAGGCGTCACCAAACGTTGTGCTGCAGGGCCCATCCCCCAGTGAGGTCCAGGGGTGGAGCCGCTGGTGGGAGGCTAGAAAGCAAAGCACCCCTGGAAAATTTTGAAAATAATCAAGGTTTCTAGAGCACATCAGAAGGCATTCGAAGCAAAAAACTAAGGTTTTGGAAGTTGTCAAGTCAATGAATTTGGCAGGTCCTTTGAGAGAGTTAAATTACTGTAAACCCGAAATAGGGTTCTATCAAATTACTGTGTTGTTTGAATCCATGTGGTGAACATTTCGTTTGGGGGGGGGGGGGGGCGTGTGTGAAAACAAATATTTTTGGGGGTAGCACACCACCCCCCACCCCCCCACCCCACCCCGAAAATCCGTATATGGCTGCCTGTACTGACATGCATTTACGGATTATTCTTCGAATACTTTTGTCTGGGTGTGTGTGCTACACATAAACACGAAGCAATCGGCTTGGAAGTTAAGCTCTGTCACTAGTACGTACCTGACGTGAGTGGAAACAGCCTGCTCATGCTTTCTCTAGCTTGTCTGGTTTTATCCAAATCTCCTATCTCTCTGAGGGCATTTATCAACGCCAAATGAGTATCATAATGAAACGGAGAGCTCTCCAACTGTTATAATAATAAGAAAAATAACATTAGTTCTAAAAACCCGTCTTGTTTCAAGATGTTGACAGCTTGAGAGAGAACCACGAGGGACAGAGGTTCGACTTACAAACTGTCGAAGAGACACTATTTCTGCACTCTCCGCTTCTTCTTCGTCGCTAGAATCATCCGAACTGTTTAAGTCTTCATCCATTGCTTCTTCTTCAGTATTCTTAGTATCTTGGTTGTCAAGTACAGCTTCATCCTCGTGTCCTTCTGCTGAAAACCCCACATCCTCGCTGTCCGCCATTTTCAAACTTTAAATTATGCAAAATTATTCCACCCACTCCCCCACAGCTGTTTTGTCAAAATATAAGTCTGCCATATCTTTTCCCATTTTGTTTTTTTCTAAAAGCACAAGTGATTTCTTTCCATTTCCCAAAGAATTTTTTACTCATATTAAGTAACCTTTGTCTATAAAACTATATAATACTGTAATATTACATTTAATGTTAACATGATATTCCCTCTAAGGCTCTAACATTCAACGAAAAAGGCAAAATGCCCAGAATATTTTATCCATGAAAATGAAACATGAGATCGCAAGCAATATTTTACTGGGGGTGGGGACCCTAAATGTCTGTTAAGTTCGTTCTGAATTAAATTTTAAAACTATACATAGCGAAACAAAATCTTGCTAAAACGTTGCCAAAACATTAAAATGTCAAATTTTCGTTGTTATTTTTACGTAAAATTTTAAAAATTAACGATTTTGGTTAAAAAAATTTGGGCCTTGTCGCGGTTTCGATTTTTACCCTCCCCATTCTAGTAAGGATAATTGTCGATTTCATTGCCATGACGCTTGCTCCCGCGTGTATTTGATCTCGGATCAGTCAACAGAAAGTCATATGGACCAGTAAAATGTAAAATGGACCAAATAAAACGCTTAGGAAACGAAGAAGACAAAGCTATAGCCTACTCTCTTGCCGAGGCGTTAATCCAGGAAGACGTTGAGAAATTCTTACAACTGTATGACGAAATCCCAAAGAGTGTTTCACCTCAAAGGGTACGTGAAGCTGATATCGCCTAAAATATTGAAATTGCAATATTATTTCCGCTCGTTTCCCCAGGGGCCCAGACAAGTGATATAAATTGCCATCGCGGTCAAGTGTCAAGCACGGCTTTATATTTAAGTGCTAGGGGATTTTAAACAAATCTGGGTATTGGAGAAGACTGCTCAAATCCGTAGCTCAGGTTTTCGCCTACAAATTCAGGCGCGTTGGCCGTGGTTTCGATCGGTACAACAAGAGAAACAACGCGGAGGTCAGGCTGTCACCCAGCACTCGTCCATCATTGTGTCTTGGCAATCTCGGGTTATGTAACGTAGCACGTCGTTCGCCATAAACTACTGCAGGTACCAAGGGAGGTACCACTACTACAAAGGGACAACATTTGTTATTTTTTTTTATATTCCTATTCATGGTTTGTGGAGGTAAGACATCTCAATATTTACAGTAACTTTGTTGGCGGTTTTTATAATTAAAAATCCACGTATTTCTAGGCTGGGGGGCAGCAATTTGCACACTAGCTTCGATCTGTGATTGGCAAGGGAAAATTAAGCCAGCACAACGCAACTCGAACCCACAGAAATATGTACAGTAGTTATGACAAGGTACACGTAAACGGCGTATTATTTATTTATGATTTGCACTTCGTTGGGAACGGCCTGTGAAAGAGAGGGAAAAGTGGTTGGATTTTTGGGTTCAAAATACATCGGGTCTGTTGGAAAACTGCGGTGAAGTAACATCTGTACATGTACGTGTACGTTGCATTGTCTTCCTCGAAGTACGGAACCTTTTAATATGTAGTCAAGTCGACGGTAGTATTGGATCAGATGGCCGCAGACAACAGCGAACACTTGTTTCAAAATCAACAGCAGCTTTCTTGGGTTTGTATATACAATAAAATTCCAAAAATTGACTCGTTTTGGCCACGTATACTGGGCCCTTTGTCTGGGGCCCTGCGTATGTCGATTTCAATGTCGATTTCACAAGTTCTGTGATTTCACATCCTGTCGTTTTCACAAGCCTCGCGTCAATTCGATTTCTTTTGTCTTAAAAATTAAAACCTCGTTTATTAGCTTTACACAGCGTTTCTTTACGGTCGATCATCGCTGCCTTTAAAAACGATTGAATATGGGACGAGGTGATCTTATATTTTAAAGTACTTTTAAATTGTTTTGTTTGAATAGAAATTGAACTGCATTAGACATCCGACAAAGAACCAGACAAAAGTCTTGCTGGTATTCAATGTATTTATAATTTAAACAGCTAGGATTTTTGGGCTCCAAGTCGGACAACACTTTCAATTTGAATGTAAAGATGTCAAAGGAAACGACAATATCATTGGTCACACGTAATGGCTCGTCTTTTCTCTGTTTGTTGGAATAGTAATATCAAGATTTAAGGACACTTGAATCGTAGATCAAGCACCATGACTATTTACTGTACGCTTCGAAGGTTTTTTAGACGATGCCATTCATTGTTTAATGTCTGCTTTTATTACTCTGGTTGGTTTTGGTTGATATGAAATAACAAAATTTTAAACATTTATTTTTAATATAAATCCCACTGTCAATGACCTAAGTCATTTTTCAGTTGACACACACTGGTGTTATATTATTATTAATATTGCCCTTTAACTTTTTTTTAAATATTATTTGTTACTGTTCAACTTGTACTTTGTACTTTACAAAATATCCTGTATAAAGGCTCTTTATATATGCAAATGTTGTACTTGGGGTTATTGCATCACTTTGTTAAAATATATAAGTGGTTTATATAAGATTCAATTTCTCTTATTGCTGTTTACCAAGTGAACGCGACTTCAATTCTCTATTATAACTACCGTACATGTAAGTGCACAGTTAATATTTAAACTGGTTAATATTATTAGATACAAACCTTGATGTAGCATATACCTGTAGTGGTGAATCCAAGTATTTTGGAGTTTACAGGGCAATGAATGTCGTTTTAAAGGCAATCTGCTCCAGGAATTCTAAAACTGGTGTAGAAGTCGAAAATTGACAAGAGAGCTAGAACACTACATAGATATACTGTATATATACAGAATTTAATAAAATAATTTTGACAATTTGCATGTTCACATGCGCTAATTTTGAATTACATAAATTCATAATAGCTTAACCCTTTCCTGCCTAAGCCAGTCCAAAACATTTAATATTAGATGATTTTACACCTCAAAAGGGAGATGCTCGAACAGCCTATGTAGTACTGTAGGCAGCAATAAGTTAAAACCACATAATTTCTATAGAATGATGATAACCAAACCCCTCTGTTTGTTTGTTTGTTTGTTTGTTTGTTTGTTTGTTTGTTTGTTTGTTTGTTTGTTTGTTTGTTTGCTTGTCTGTTTGTTTGTTTGTTTGTTTGTTTGTTTGTTTGTTTGTTTTATTTATCTGTTTATTTGTCAGCAGGATAATTCAAGACAATACATAGATTTTAATGAAAGTGGTGATGTTGATCACGACCAATTCATTACATCTTGGTTAAATCCAGTACACTACAGTATAAACAGTGTACCTTACTCAGGGTGAATAGGCGAGTTTCAGGGTGTTGCGCGCACATCATTTTTCAAAAAAACTGGCAAGCTCCACTCAAAGTAAACATAGTGTTTAAAATAAACAAAGTGTAGATACAGTTTCTGCATATAAAACATCGTTATTCTGCTGTTGTTGGCTCACTAGCAAGTCTGTTTGTCATTGCTTACTTTGTGGGGAGCCCACCAATTCCTTTCCAAAACAATGCGCACGCAACACCCTGAAACTCACCTATTGAGCAATCCCACGATTACAAGGTCACATGACATATATCTGTTAAACTCCAGGGTTTCTCTAATGAGCAATACGGTTCATCCACCTTGTGACTTTCTGAGAAGATATTGTACTAGATATATATTGCAGACCTATAAAGAACAAAGAAAACTGCGTCAGTAAATAATTTTTAATACAACTCAGCCACTGTTACAGTTAGGCAAAAAAAAACAAAAAAACCTGGGTTTCCGGTTTCCTGACCCTACCTAGTTTTTTGCTAGCAAATGGCCAACCCTAATCTTTTATTCGATTTTTAAGGAGCATGGGCCCAAGTTGCAGCATGATTTGCATCTTGGGATAGCAAGCGTGGTGTCAGAACCTAGTAATGTCTCAAAATTAGCTTTAATAGATGTACATTTGGTGTTGGAAAGAATAGTGTTATTCCTAGGCACTAAATTAAAAAATAAAGTAAAAAAAAAGTAAATCCGACCTACCCTACCTAAGTTTTTGTGAAGAGAAATAGGCTGGAAACCCAGGTATTTTTTTTGCCTTACTGTATCCTATCAAATCAGTGTACATTTATGTACTTATACATGTCCCAGGCTAATCTTTGCTTTCTCAAATTGTATTTTAGCTTGGTAATATCAAGGAAATGGCCAGACAAGTAGCAGCCTTGCCAAGAACTTACCGCTGTGGTCCAATTCCAGGCAAAGACTCCTCTTACTTTGGACTTAACCACTCACTTCCAACCTCGCAGTTATCTTTGAATGGTTCACTGGGTTCCACTGACTTCAGTGCATTCAAGACACCACCAGAGGGCTGCACACCTGTTGATTCCAAACAGTTTGACTATGAAGAAGAAACATTAAAAACATTAGAAGCTGCATGCAATCTATCTTTGACTGTTTTGTATGATGGCAATAAACAGCATGATGCTGATAAAGTTTCAGAAAAAGACAGTCTGGAAGCTTGTCCTTTGGAAGCTGAAAGAAATTTAAAATCTAATGATGTAGATATCTCAAAAGCTGAAGATGATGCATTCCACACACCACCAGAATTTCAAGGTATGGTAGGGCCGTTGAGAGCCAGGATGGGGCCCTGGGTCAAACATTGGAGCCATGCCACCACCACCACCACCACCACCACCACCACCACCACCACCACCACCAAAATCAATGTTTTAATGCCATCATTATCGAGTATTCTAAAAACCAATCTTTGGATCAGAAATAAAATAACATTTGAAAATTAGTAGTAATATAACTCCTTGCAAATTGAATTTATCTTTCCAGAAACCTGCAATTTTACTTTCCTTTATACACAGCAATAATAAATTTCTTGGACTAAAGTGTTATGGGCCCCTATTTGCCCTGGGGTAATTACCCCACTTCCCCCCTCCCCCCCCCCCCCCCTCAACTCTCGATGCTACTGTGTACTGTACATGTACATATCTCCTTAAGGTGGCTCTCTATGGTAATTTTAAGAAAGGACTGGTACTGAGTATGATGTTGGCACATGTGTAAATAGCAATCTTGTCGAGTTGATATTCTGTCACGTCAGCAGCTGTACGAGCGATACAAATGCTCAAATATCACACGTTTGCTTCGGTAAAATTTTTTAAAATCTTGCACATAAAGAAATAGGAAAACCTTAAACAACATACTTAGTTTTTAAAAAATTTCATAAGACAGAACTCTTTTTAATCCATTAAGATTATAGCGAAAAAGCTGTCTTGACAACTTCCCCTGACAACTGACCAGATGACAATTTTTAGAAATTTTAACCGAAGAAAACTGGAGATATTCGTCTAAATAGATGAAAACCCTGAAAATTTGACACATTTCAAACGCCATTATTACCATGGTAACAGCAGATATTAACACTATTCAATAAATACGTCATAAGTGTGGTTCTCCTGTAGTTCAGTATACAGAATAATTATGTAATAGTTATTTTAAAGACAGTAACAACAAGCCATGAAATTCTGTAATTCTTCAATATTTCAGATGATCACATTGCTTCTCCTCCATTCGGATATCCTCCTTCTTCAGACCAGCTTATTACATCTGTCATCAACCTCCTGTCAACAACCACAACAGACAATACAGATGAAGAAACCAAAGATGGTGATTCTAAGGATGAACAAGAAGATACCACTTCAGAGAAAGAGCTTGAAAAACCAGATACTGTTGTCGAAGAAATGTTGTCATCTTCTCAAACAGAAAATGTTAATTCAGAGAAGGATAGCTTAGAGGGTTCACCGAGTCGACCAAGTAGCTTTGCACAAGAAGAGGATGATTCGGGAATTTCTATGGTTGATGAGAATGATGTTTCTCGGGATTCTCCAACTGCATTGAATGATAGTGGTTCCAGTGATGGGAAAGTTCCAGAGAAGCCAAGACAAAGGAATACGCATTCACTAGATTATGTTCAAAGACCTGGCACTATTTCAGAAAAAAGAACCAGTCCCTCTCAAGGAGAATCAAAGTATTTAAAATCTAACTCACACGACACTGAAGATGGTATTGGATGGCAAACTCGTTACAAACGAATAGGTCGAAAGCGAAATGAGAAAGAATATGAAAGAAGGTTAAACTATAACAATACAGATGTTTATGGACAAAATGAAAGAAGTCACAGTCGAGATTACTCTCATATGGGTACAAGAGAGGGAAGAAGTAGAGATAAGAATACACGGATGGAAAACTACAGCAAGACAAGGGAACGGTCATCGGAGGATTACATAAAAGTTAGTAGAGGACACAATGCCTGGAATAACAGAAGTACTGAAGACAATGAAATCAGTGAACTCATTTCTGTACCAACATCAAGACGGTCAGGTAGGCGTGGTCAGGGACCATTGCCTTATGGTGGGAAGAAATCTGAAGGTAGATGGGCAAAGAACAGCTCTAGAGACAAATACAGTGAAGCAGAAAGCAACAAAGATGAACATGTGTTGGAAGATAGGTCTACTGCAACACAGTCAAGTGTTTTCTCTTACAGAGATGCTTTGTTAAAAGTTGGTGCTAAGGGTACAGGTAGGACCTAAGTGTATAAAGATGAATCACCCAGACCTCTAGGGTGCGAAATTTCCACAGTATAATGTGCAGTATAATTATTATTCACTACTGATAGTAGATACTAAAACATTATTGGATGAAGCTGATCAGTTGGATGCTATGAATAACTGTGCAGACCACTGGAATATTATCTCCTGAAACCAAAGACGGAGACATAACATTCAGCCAGGTCTGCATATTTGTTTGTATCATATGAAAGCTGAATTCAATAATTTAATATTCATTCAAAATTTTGCTATTTCAATATTGCTTGTTAGACAGAGTACAATAATTAGAAGGCCTGTATCAATCGCAGAGGAATGATATCATTCCCAGAGTTATGATTCCATTAGAAACAAGTACTGTCAGCATAATGTACAGTACTCAGCCAATTATTCAGTGAGACTATAGGTGGTACTTAAGACCAGTCTTTACTAGCAAGCATGCAATTTCTTAAGTACAGTCTGTCACTTTGTACAGCATAGGGTAGCATCAGTGATGGAATGCCATTCACTACCTCCAGCTGCCTATATAGGTTTCTTAAAATAATCATAAAAAACAATGTTATTTTCAATTTATTTGTCTCTCTTCTTGTGTCTTTTAGTCCCTAACTCCAAAGAAACCATTCAGCCATTACTTACAACTAAGACAGATAGAAAGGCAGAGTTTGACTTACATTCAGCTGCGAGTTATTTATTATCAGGTACTGTATGACTTAAGTGTCTACACTTTAAGTTCAACCATCGATGCTACGTCATTCAGTCAGGGGCTCTGGAAGCTTTTCAAAGTTGTGGGTGTCCTGCGTCTTGCAGAATGCCATAAACAGGGCCACACCCTTCAGAGAATATAATAGATAACTAATAACTATATATACATAACATACAAGATAACATCAACTTCAAGAACTTTTAAAAAACGTATTATAAAAAAAGGTATTATTATGTATAAAAAAAAGATGTACTTCGTGTCAACATTCAACAACACCAATTATCAATTTCTTTAAAATTTGCTAAAATATTGTAGGTGTCCTTCTTATGTAGGACACCCACAGTCCAGAAAGTGCGGGTGTCCAGACACCCGCTGCTTCCAGAGCCCCTGCATTCAGTATTCAATTCTGATAGTTGACAACTGGTTTATTTTCTATCTCTCTATTTTTCAGCATGGACCAGTGTTAACAGATTACATAGAAAAGGTAATGTATACATCTTAGTCAGCACCAAAGCACAACTGCATGCACTTGCAAGAAGTTTAACAACATTAATCAACGATGTATTTCTATATCAGTAAATTCACCCGAGAGCCTGCAACGCTGGCTAGTATTTCTACTGCAGTAGTGTTTAAACCTTTTAAATCTTTTTTACCTTGTATTATACATTTTATAATTATGACATCTAATTCTTTAGAATTTTTATACAAAGACCACACTTAAAATAAACAAAAAATATGGGAACCCCAACTCCGACCATAACAATCTCTTTTTTATTACAATTTTTTCTTAGATCCCTCCAAAGTATATATCTACAGTGATGATTAAGAGTTGACCTCACTGGATTCCATGCCTTTGAAAACACAGTGGCTTCATTGTGTATACTTAAATTATTATGAAAATGTTTAATTGCCGTAATATATATTATATATCATATATAGCATATGTAATGTAATAATATATGTGCCAGAGGAATGATGTAATCATTAATTTTATTTAAGTAGTAACTAATATAGCCTGCGTGCAGACACTCTTTCCCCCTCCTGGAATCGGGGAAACGGGGGTCTGCGAAACGGCGTTCGTAATCGTGTTCCTGGTCACGTGAACCAAAATAATTAATTTATATGCTAGCATAATTACCACACCAATACTTGCATTTGCAAGCACCATTATTACGGCTTTCGATTATTTTCAAGTTTGTTTACGTTTGAAAGTTGCAAGTTTCATCTGAAAACGTTGAACATTTCAACAATTCAATCAACTTGCGGCGTTGGATTTTGACAGGTTGTTTTGAAATGACGCCGCAAGTTGATTGATTTGTTTTTAAATTTCAACGTTTTCTGGTGAAATTTGCAAATAGTGTTCATTTTGGTCGACAGTTCTGTGCTGAGAGAGATTATATCGATGAGAGAATGGACGAACTGGCGAAAATTCAACGTTTGGATGCGAAGAAATTGAGACTGTTGGTGTCGATGTGTACTCGATGTTATTCCAAGCACCACGATGCTCACTGATTAATACCATGGGAATTATTTCGGTAGATCTGTGTTTTTTTCTCCCAAACTGGTAAGTTCGGCTGTTCCGTGTTAATTGCACTGTGTGGTTTTCTATTAAAGGCATGAACTGCTATTTCATTTAAAAAATAAATTATTTTGATGTTGAGCGGCGACAATACCGGATCCAGACAATATTAAATCGCAATCAGTAAGTCGATCATTTCGACGGAGAACGCGTGTAGTACTCACACAATCGATTTCTCTTTTTTGAGCGGCTGGCATGGAAGTCTTGAATGATGCAAATCCTAGAGGTCGGCCTCGACTTTTCGCAGATTATTTATTATACCGCGGCGTTTTTTAAGCTACTCGACACAAGATTTGCAAATATATGGTGACTTCGAATGAATTATAAATTCAAGCGTAGCTAATTCTTCTTTCACTTTAAATGCACCTTTACCATCAATCAGGTTTTTGTCGTTATGTTTCAAAGAGAATACATGTTGACATTTCAAAGTAGGATGGACACAAAGGGAGACAATATTATATAGAGAGGGAAAAGCCGCTATAGCACTTTCGCATGAGAATTTCCTAATGATCGGAAATTTGACCAATGAAATATCGGCTACTTTAAATTATCCTTTGTCAACCAATCACATATTAGTCCTTAAAATCCAGTGACGACTCACGTGACCAGAACACGATTACGAACGCCGTTTCGCAGACCCCGTTTCCCCGATTCCAGGAGGGGGAAGGAGTGTCTGCACGCAGGCTATAACTAATACAGAGATGCAAATATTTGATCAGGTATTTGCTATTTTCATAAAGGATCAAGAATGACTTAGTTTGTACACAAATAGAGAACTATTACTATTCCTTGGAGAAATTATATAAAAAACATCTAACTTTTGCCTTGTTTTCATTTGGCCTATGTAATTCAACCAAAAAAGTGACAAAATTCTTGTTTTTCTAAGTACTTGGTTGGATTACCAAAATATTGGTATAATTATACATAGTATGTCTGAACTTATGGTATTTACATACCTATATGAATTGACTATTCTGGTATACAGATTAATGGTCATTAATATCATATTTGTGAATTGTAATTGTTTTCATGAAATATGGACAAACTTATGGTAGTACTAAGTACCTATACATGTGCTGTATGACAATAATTCACCAGTATATGTTTATACGATTAATTTATTTTCTTTGGAAGTAATTCGCATGGTGACAAATAGTAATACAAGCGAGAATTTGTGGAAACAACACGTTTAATTATTTATTGCTAAATAGTAAATAAACCTGGTGTATCCACAAATTCTCACCTGTATTATAAGTTTATTTTCTTCAAAAATATGTGAATATTACACAATATTAAGTTGTACTGTACATAGCCAAACATTCTGAGGCAATTGTCCAAAAACGGTTGACATAATCCATATCTTTGACGTCAAATGCAACGGGAGATATCACTATGACAATACGGTAATTTAACTCCATATTGCCATAGTGATGCCGACTTAATTGGAAAAGTAGGACATTGTGGCCCAGAGTTAGACTGCAACGTCTGCCATTTGATTTTAGTTTTGTGGCCAAGTTGTTCGCATTTGTGATAGTAAAAGACGATATTTTGGAAGAGCTAAAGTTGTAATTTACTATCTAATAGAAACCACGTCCAATAGCGCGCACAACTACGATAACAACGAGGTCGAACGCAAATGTTGTGCCTTCGATTTGCCGCGGCGCGCAACCTAAATCTGCTCAAATACCCGATTTCCGGTCACAAGAAAACAATTCTCATCAACAAGCAAAACATATAATTGTTCTTCTAAATGTACTGCCTTCAATGATGGAAACGGGAACTTCCAACGCACAAAAAACCCTGAAAACGTTGCTCTTTGTACCCGATCTGTCCTACTTTCTTCATTAATTTCCATGGTGATATCTCCCGTTGCGTTTGACGCCAAAGATATGGATTACTGTTAGCACTAATTTATTACGTGCATGTACTACTGTATAGGCAATGGTATTTGACTGTATTTACTGCATGAACTGTAGTTACACTGTTACAGTAGATAACCTAAAATATGTTATGTATTGTGTGATTACATTATACACTAACACGTCGCCCTCCAAGGGTATGTCTGTATGCAAGTTGTCAAAAGATCTGAAATGTAATTAAGTAATATTTAACACACTGGGAGCGTTACACGGCTTACACAGGCCAATTTTTCCTGTAACAACACAGTGAACACGGCCATTATGTTGCATTATAAAGAAAAATTGCCTTGTGTAACATCTTTGATAGCTTGTGTAGAAGTTTGGACACAGCAAATGATTAATGATGGTAAATCAGTATGAAACTAGAAATTGTTGTATCTTGCTATTTTTCCAGACTATGTTATGTAGTTCCAATTGAAAAATGGTAAAAAAAATCTATTCAATTGACCAAAGCTACTGATAAATCATTATTTTTAAAAAATGTATTAAGTGCTGTAGATTGTTTTTTCTCTTATTTTGGTCAAAATTAGAACTGTCTCGCTTGTTTGAAATGAACTTTATACAATTCTGTAATTACTAATTACTGAAAATTAATTTATTGTAAGTCAACAAAATGTAGGTTTTCTGCATTATTTACAATACTATGATTATTACAATGTTGGAGAATCTGAAGATTGATTTGCAAGTTTCTTGCAAAAAAAATAAAGCTTTCACAAATCCATGTGTTGAGTTTTCACTTGGTCTAGTTTATCCCTAGATGTTTGGCGCTACTTCGGCGCTCGCATTGGCGTCGCCTTTGAGAGAACCCGTTGTTTGTTGTAATATTATATAATATTGCTACTTGAGTTATTTTAAAACAAAAAATGTGATCATTTATCTAATACAGTAATGTCTTTTTTTTCTCTTTTTTTTTTGAACGCCGCCATCTTGGATTTTTTTAACACTGCTGCCAAACGTTTTGCGCATGCGCAATGTCCAAGCTCGTCCTCAGAAAAAGAGCGGGAAAACAATGAAATATTTGGACTGGTCCGAGAGTCCGACACAAAAGTTAAAATTATAAGCATACTACCGAAAAGATAAGGTAGATAATTTGTGCATGGCTTATTTGTCAATATTGTAACATATTCTGCAATTACCCTTTCGTAATTTTCTTTACCCTTTTTTAAAAAACACAAATGAATAGTCGAGTCTTACTAATATTAGTCTTCGCTTGGTTGTAGTGTTGCTACGGCTTCTCTTGATATTTATTCTAGCCAATTCACGCATGCGCAAACGTTTGGCAAGCAGTGTTATTTATATGATCTCGTGGTGTAGTCTCCTTCCCAGGCTCTCCCAACTTCTCTTCAAGACCAATTTTGACATTCCACCAAATATAGTAATATTTGAGGGGTAAAACTGTCTTGGGTCAGAGTAGAATTATAATAATGGGGTTATTTTTGGCCAACCAATTTAAGCAAGAACCTATTGGTTAAGCAATCGCTGCCTGGGATGTCTGTGGGTTCCCCCTTTGACAAGTAACATCATCTGGTATTAGACAGTCAAAAACTAAATGGCTGTTTTTGGCTGGCTCAGGCAGGAATGGGGATAAAATGGGCAAAACCACCTAGTATATATATACCTCTTCCCTCTGCTTAATAGAATTGTCTGACACTAGCCAGTCAAATAAATTTGAAATATTTTACTCCAACACCACATGATTTTACTTGTAATGAGGCAGCAATGAGTTAAAGAAATTTAATAAGGGTCAAATTTCTGGTTAAAAAAGTCTAACTCTACAGTAAAGAACACTGACACTTCACTTACTAATATGAATATTACCTGTATTAATCCAAAACCCTTACAAATTAAAATATAAATAAAATACCAATGATAAAAAATAACATTTTACTGGCATACATTATAAGTGTCAACCTCGTACTCAGGGTTTTTCACTCTAGCGAGAGAAAGACTCTATACTCTCTTTCCTCCAGCCAGTGCAGAGAAAGAGCCTGGGTACGAGGTTGTATAAGTGTATGCAGGACTTTACTGTTAAACAATTCATATATACAATAAGTTACAATAAAGAAAAAGTTAATAAAAGCTGGCAATTATATTTACACACTAAAAATAATGACAACCTTCAAACATGGTAGTTGAAACCTACAATAACAGTATGGTTGGACATAATATATTAATATGATATGGGCTAAAATGTGTCCTGACTACATCTAAACAATAATATAAATATTTAAGGTGAATATTTAATTACTAAAAAAGTTCCACGATTGTTTTTCAATGTACAACAGAAATTGCTAAAGCCAAACAAAATATTAAATGCTACAGTATGATTCCAGTTTTGTGTATTTTTCTGAAGACCCTTGTCACCTTTATGTCAAGTATGGTAGCTGAATAAAAATATTTTCGTTTAAACATACATCAATTACTGCCCCATATTTGAATAACAAGGTTTAAAAAAAACTATTTTTTAAAAAAAGTATGAAATAGGAACCACAGCATTGTTATGCCCAGGGCAGTACAAGTCACTTTTGAAGAGAGTCACTTTTTAATTCAAGATTAGCATCTTTTCTGTGACTGTGGGGACAGGTCCTTCAATGCCCCAGTACAATCAGATAAGCGTCTTTTTAACCTAGTGCATGTTGACTCACATTCCTCAATTTTGCTGCTGATGGTATCCCGTTCTTGTTTAAGCTGGACAACTTTAACCTCCGTTGTTTTTTCTGAATTGCACAAGGCATCAACTTCGAGTTGGAGCTTTCTAATTTCCTCAATGAGTAACACTTTCTTTGTTGTGATAGCCAGTAGGCCTTTCTCACTTTCTTCGATCTCACTTTCTAATCTGGACTTTGATGACATAAGCTGTTGTAATGTTGTCTGGGCTGATCCAACCTTTTCCGTGTCCCCAGTTATTACTTCTTTAAGTAAACTCTGGAAGCGTTCTGAAACATCAGGCTCGGAGAGTAGCTTGATGAGTAAAACTGGTGTCACGTTGATGCCTTTACAATTGCTTCCCTCCACAGGAGGTGGTGTATGCATTTCCAACATACTCTCTGTCTGATACGAGTTGGTGTTATTTTCTGAAACTGGTGGTGAGGGTAACTGGATATCGTGTGCCATGTTTTCAGAGTCCATCTCTGAATTATTCTGGCTGGCAGTCACTGAAAACTGCAAAGTCTCTGTATTCTCAGCAATGGCTTCAGCTGATGAGTTGGGCTTTTCTGTGCATGAAGATTGTATAGGGTTAGGTGAAGTTCCCATCTCCTGGCTGCCAGAAATTGAACTGGAACTATCAGGGGTGACAGTGATACAAAGATCAATTTGATTTTCAACAAGAAGTTTCTCCTGGCCAAATGAATCCTCAACACCTTCCATGTTGCATTCTTTGCCATCATCATCTTTGACTTGATCAACTGAATCAGGATATTCACTACATTCTATGGTCTCCCCAGTCTCTGCAGCACTGTCCTTTGCTGTTTTCTCCACCACAGTAAACACCACTTTTTGTGGTTCAATTCTAGGCAATTTCCTTGGTGGTTCTGTAAATGATCGTTCATCTGTTATCACTGGTGGTCTCAAGTTGGTAACAATAGGGCTTGACTCCTTGCATGACTTATCGGATCTATCGAGAATTTCCTGAAAACTGAAAGATGGCTCATCTTCATCTAGATCTGCATCACCTCGACAACAACATTCTGAATCAGACATCACTTCCATCTTAACAATGGGAACCACCACAGACGTTGACCTGTAGGCTTCAACTAAGGATGCGAATTGTGGAAACAAGCTTTTTAGTGCAACCATACAAGGTGTTTCACCCATGTTGTTGAGAAGGTATAAATCCAAGTCGTGAATGCACACCATCAAACTACTAAGTGCACTGACAACTTTTGAGTTTTTGCAACTGGCTGCCATATGCCATATTGTGTTACCATTGGTATCTTTCAAAGCTAGACCAGTACGCAGAAATTCTTCGGATAACTTCCCTCGCTTGAACAGTTTGACCAACCGTTCACAAAGCACCTTAAACAACGACTCGTGGTACAACATGAGCCTCTTAGTGGCTTGATCTTCACCTTTTGTATCGTTCAATAGTTTCAAGCAAAGCAACAAAGGTGTATTCCGTTCAAGGTATTCGTATCGGAGAAGAAGTTGAGGACATTTATCTGTGAGGATATTTAGAACTTTTGTGAACACATGAACGATGTTCGAGAGCGAATATCGCCGGCCACTGCTCCGACTAGAGCGATGATCAACGGCTCTTTCGTGAGCCTGGCAAGCGACAAGACGATGTAAGGCAGTTTCTCCCTTGTTGTTGGTGGCCGCTACATCATATCCTTCGTTTACAAGCCATTTTAGGGCGGACAATTTGCCATAAACTGCCGCCCAGTGGACTAAAGGGAAACGAAAATGCTTGACTTTGTCAGGGATTTCGCTGTTCTTGTCCCAGCCGTGAGCAACCATGTTGAGGACGCATTGTTTGAAGTTGTCAAACGTTTTCGTGTCGTTTCGTTTGCACGACAAGAGAGCAATAAGCGCTGGATTGTGAGTGACATTACAGTCTTCGTAACAGAATATCGTGTGGCCATCTCTGACTCCGAACATTGTCGACCTTAGAAATCGGTATAGAAATTAAAAGAAATTGCCAAGAACCAACCGTGCCAACTGGCCAAGCACGATCAATGAACCAATGGCGGGAATCGAAAGCCTGGGAAAGAGATTTTCAAGAGATTTTCATCCACGTGTGCAACACGTGTGTGTCTGGAACGAGATTGCGTGCGTGTTTCCTATATTTTCGTGACGTGTGCACCACGCAACGTACATAAGAATGAAAATGAGAATGGGATCGAGAATGAGAATACGAATTATAGTAAGAATGATAATAAAAATGGGAATGAGAAGAATGGAAATGAGTATAGAAATTAGAATAAGAATGAGAATGCCAGGTTTTGGGAAATTGGCCATTGCGCACCACGGCGCTATATATCTCAAATTTTCAATCGAGAAAGCCAAATGGTTGCTGCTTATGAAAATTCCACGGAATTGGCGCATAAAACTGATTTTTTAAATCTCGGGTTTTACAAGAATTTTTTTCAAATTTTGTTACAGTATTAGTTTTCTTATGAACTATTGTGTTATTCCGATTTTTGACCGACTAAAATCGTAGCGTGTAGGCCAGGCTTAATAAAGAAAGCGCTTACATTACACAGAATAACTATACGAACTCAAGTTACTAACGCAAGGAAGTGCTGCTGCCTGGTTAATAGTTGGTGGGAGTAAGACCATTGTGAAAAGCATTCAAGTACATATTGTCTCCTTTCACTAAGACTCGGTCGATAGTAGATGAATTCCAATCGTTCACTTGAATAGTTTGTGTTGTTAACAGCGCTGTAAAGAGCACTGTTTTCCTCGAGACTGACCACTAAAACGTTCATGGCCTTGATGAATACTTCCACAAGCAAATATAAAAGACATGATCGACCATGATCGTTGGCCAACTTGGGCGCACTTACTTTAAGCGCCAGTGGTTGCATGGTCAGGGGGGCTCAGAACCAACATCTCGAAATCCGAAAAATATACGCAGCCATACAAAGACTGAGCATGAGTAACGCATAGTAACCCAAGAGAGATGTCAAGAATAGTGTGCTGCCTGGTGGGAGGCAGCAATAAATTACAATTGTTCCAACTAACCAAACTAATACAAAGTCAATAATCTATAAATGTCCATCTGATATTCAATCCCAAATAGATGTTAGCAATTTAATTTTCAAATTCAATAGCCCTCTTTAAATCAAGATAGATACTCTCTCTAACCGTTGGTTTTCTGACATTATGATTTCGAATGACTATTGTGGGACAGTGAACTTGGGTGGAGAATAATATTTAAGGTGTTACTCCAAGTGACCAGCCATACTGGACAAGTAGAGAAAACTCTACTTGGGAATTGGGATTCGAACCCGCGACCTTCGGTTTACTAGTCCGATGCTGAAGATCGAATGATGTTATGATAGTACTTAGGCTATTTGATATTTCGAAACAGACTAGTTTCTTCAGACAACAGTCTTCATACATGACGATTATTTCTGACATTATTTGTAGCATCAATAATTTGAACCAATAGATCGTTTTCACTCACGTGATCGGTGGGTCCATTGGGGTGGTGAAACAATACGAAATATTTGAATAAGAAAGAGCTAATTCCCATACCGTACACCAATATGGCCGCCATTTCATTGTTTTGGTACACCAATCACAGTAACCCAACCGCACACTATAAGGTTTACAGTTGTTGTACTTGTTATCTACCTTCAATGAGTTGAAACTTGTAGCGGCAATAGTTTCGAACGGCGTTCGACCTAATTATTTAACGGGGTCGAACGCCGTTCGAAACTATTGCCGCTACAAGTTTCAACTCACTGAAGGTAGACAACATGAGAGATGAACTGTCAAAAGTAAGTTTATTTTAATGATTTACGGAACTATAAGTTAAAATGCAGCAACATTTTCCAAGTTTATATATATAACAAGTACAACAACTGTAAACCTTATAGTGTGCGGTTGGGTCACTGTGTACCAATATGGCCGCCGTGACGTCAGATGAAAACGATCTATACCTCGTTCAATCAGGAATAAACATCATTAGCATAACTAGTTGACAAAATATTACAAATGCTACGTTCTGATTGGCTGAGTAACACTGTCTATTCGTGATAGACCACTTGTAGCAAGAATCAAGTTTTAAATGAAAAACAATGGCGGAAAAAACTCGCATTTTGCTGAGGTTTCGTGAGTTTGGCTGAGCTAGGTTTCAGTTTGTTTCTTCAAAATACTAGTTTGTCCGACTAGTTGGTTTATATTAAAACAATTAGACAACTCGTCCTCGTCATAGACAAATCGGGCTCGTTATCTTCGTTGTTTAAGTATACACTACATACACTGTAGGCGTATAAATGGCATGCGTTGTAAGATGGTACATTGATCCAACCTAATAAACGTTTGGTCTAAAAATTGAAACGTTGCATATGAAAGGATAATCGGGACTTTAAGATTCTACGACGTTAACCTCAACGACAACGTCCTTTAAACTAAATAATTATTTTCGCAAAACAAAGAGAATGAATAATTTTTCGTCCCAAGAATAATCTCAACACTGTCCTCGTTCTTTATACAACGCCACTTAGAGCATTTCCACGTCTTCACGACGACGTCAACGGCCAAAAGATGAGAACTGTTGCTTGAGATTCACTTCAACACGGGGACACTGCAATAATTTTAGCAATACAGGGGCGTTTAGGAAGTCATTAAACTAGTTTCAAATATATCGAATATAATAGTCAGTTAACCGTGACTTCTAGTTTAAATTGTGAAACTTAACTTGCTTTTTAACCGCCGTCGTGTAGCATGCGCGTCTTAAAGTTCATAATAATGTATGAAATCAGTTCTGGCATCGCTTCTGTTTGATCAGACTGACACCCACACACCCTCCTGTAAACTCTAGTCTTCTGTTGTCTCAAAACAAACGTCCTCAGAAACATTAATTAATTTCGAATTTGAATTCAGAGCTAAACGTTGTCAACGGTTACCGCTTCGAATAGATTTTTATCGACATGTAGAATATCACCTTTCTAGAAAAATGTATAATCAAACAACCTGAAATTCGCCTATAGAAAACTTGACTAGTTTTTATACTTTTAGTTAAACCAGAGTAGCACTACACCATGTCCTGACTCTGATCCGATTTGGCAAACTTTTGTCTATCATATCTCATTGACAGTTCAATGACAATGGAGGCGTGGCGCATCTTTTGAGAACGTTATAATGTTTGTCTCGACTTCAGATATTGGAAGTTCAGAAGCCGTTAATTAGTCCTATTTTCCAGACGGTTCGTCCGATCTTTGGAATCGCTAATCAGATTAGGTCAATATTCAGTTCGCATACAGTATCATATAATCGTTGCAAACGATCAAGTCGGTTGTATGCTCAGTTCATTTTCGAATGCTTACTAATTAACAATTAGACAAGCAATAAAGTTATCTGACTAAAATCGTCTGACGTTAGCCAGAATAAAATACTAAAGACTCGTCTTCAGGCTTCAAAGGGTTAAATCTAAAAAAATCTAAATCTAAAGCTACGTAGCCGTATAGGATTGATTTTAAATCTAAAGCTAAGTAGCCTAACGGCTCGTTTACGCAGACGATTTTCTCCTTCTGACACATGCGATTGAATGGATTGACTTACGAAGGTTATGAGGTTCCGAGTACTTTGGCAAGTTATTCATTCAATCACATGCGTCAGGACGAGAAAATCGCCAATGTAGACGGGCCTCAAATCTAACAGATTGGCTTTAAGTAACCAATCACATTGTCGATTATCAATTCGTTTCCATGCTCCTTACTGATTAGGAGGATTAGGGTTAGGGGAAAGTGCTGGGTTAGGTCATCTAAATCAATCAGAAGTCTTCTTTAATAGTATAGGCAGACGATGACCCAAATCTAAAGCTATATATAAGAAGCCATATATAGGAAACAGGGGATGTCTGCGCGCAGAGTAAACTACATAACTAATATAAAACGTTATTAAATAATTACACATTTGAATTTACCGACTTTGTCAACGGTTATCGATCATTATCTTATTATCTTGATTTTTACTGAACTTTCCGAAATGTGTGTAAGAAAACAACTCCAAAAGCCTCGTTATATGCAGTGCAATGTTTCATGGAATTATTTTCCACGGTCCTAACGTAACTGTTGCGAAACATGAGTTGTATGAACCATTACAGCGTACAACATGCTGGGTGTGCAAAGGTTATCAAGATCGTTGCGAGACAATTAAGTTGTGCGAACCATTAGAGTGTGCAACATGCTGTGCAAAGATTATTAAAGTTGCTGAAATCGTTAGATAAAAGGACTCAATTCTACTTTGTACAAAGACTGCCAAAACTTGTCTCACACGAAACTTGTCTCACACGATTTTGACCAATGTACAGCATGCTATATACACACGATGCAAAGGTTCGTGAAACTTGCCTCACACGATTTTGACCACTGCACAACAAGTCATACGATGCAAAGGTTCGTGAAACTTGTCTCACACGATTTTGACCATTGCACAACAAGTTATATACGATGCAAAGGTTCGTGAAACTTGTCTCACACGATTTTGACCATTGCACAACAAGTTATACGATGCAAAGGTTCGTGAAACTTGCCTCACACGATTTTGACCATTGCATAACAAGTTATATATACGATGCAAAGGTTCGTGAAACTTGTCTCACACGATTTTGACCATTGCACAACAAGTCATACGATGCAAAGGTTCGTGAAACTTGTCTCACACGATTTTGACCATTGCACAACAAGTTATATACGATGCAAAGGTTCGTGAAACTTGTCTCACACGATTTTGACCATTGCACAACAAGTTATACGATGCAAAGGTTCGTGAAACTTGCCTCACACGATTTTGACCATTGCATAACAAGTTATATATACGATGCAAAGGTTCGTGAAACTTGTCTCACACGATTTTGACCATTGCACAACAAGTCATACGATGCAAAGGTTCGTGAAACTTGTCTCACACGATTTTGACCATTGCACAACAAGTTATATACGATGCAAAGGTTCGTGAAACTTGTCTCACACGATTTTGACCATTGCACAACAAGTTATATACGATGCAAAGGTTCGTGAAACTTGTCTCACACGATTTTGACCATTGCATAACAAGTTATACGATGCAAAGGTTCGTGAAACTTGACTCACACGATTTTGACCATTGCACAACAAGTTATACGATGCAAAGGTTCGTGAAACTTGACTCACACGATTTTGACCATTGCACAACAAGTTATATACGATGCAAAGGTTCGTGCAACTTGTCTCACACGATTTTGACCACTGCACAACAAGTTATACGATGCAAAGGTTCGTGAAACTTGTCTCACACGATTTTGACCATTGCACAACAAGTTATACGATGCAAAAGTTCGTGCAACTTGTCTCGAAACGATAAGTCAAGGCTGTTGCATGCAAAATTGGAAATATCCTTAACAAACCGCTCTAACAAACGTTTCTAATGAAATCGGCGCTTGTCTAATTAATCAGACGCATTCCTGCAGAGTAAATAAAACGTTTGTTTTCATAAACAAACATGCTAAATTGATAATTAGAAATTTGAATTTGGTTTCTTTGTCAACAGTTACCGTTATCTTTAATTTTTTTAAACGTAAAAGAAACATGTGAAATAGAACAAGGCGAACGGTCCTGTTACAAGGTGCAATTTTTCATAGAACTTAATGTCTCGCAACGCCAAGACGCTTGCCGCCCTTGCCAGCGGTTCTCGTTGCGAGACAAGTTGGAGGGATTACCATTGCAGTCTGTAACATGCTGTGCTATAGCCAGCCAAAATCGTTGGAGCAACTGAAGCTGCTGTAAACTGAAGTTGCTGTATAATCATTGGACGTATACAGAGTATAGAATGATTCTATTTGTGTATAACTTTATTCTGTGCAACGATTGTCGCAACTTGTCTTTGCACGATTTTGCTCATCACACAGCATGCTACATATCGGCCGAATGGTTCACACAACTTGTCTCGCCCGATTTTTACCGTTGCACAGTACATACTACAATAGTTCGTTCAACTTGTCTCATGGGGCCATTACACAGCATGTTACGCATTGTAATGGTTCATGCGACTTGTCTCGCACGATTTTGACCATTGTATATATAGCATGTATGCTGCAATGGTTAGCAGTATGCTACACTCTGTAATGCATGCATGCATGGTATCGTTCAACTTATAAGAAAACTAATTAGCTCAATTTAGGTTAATAGAAATCGGTGCACCCTATATTAGGTTTAACATCGTCTCTGTTTAATTACATACCCGTAGAGTCAATTCTTTGTTTTCTTGAAACAAACACACCAATTCAACGCCAATTTCAAATTTGAATTCAAAATCCGCCAACGGTTACAGTTAATTTAGAAAGACTAAGATGTTTAATCACTTAATCTCAAACTTCCTAGAATCGTCTTGAATAAAAAACAACAACAAAACGACAGCAAAGTGACTTTACCAAGTTTTAAAGTCTTAGCTTCTAACTAACGTCCAGGATTTTTTCCTCTACGTTTCTTAGCGGGTCATAGTGATCGAACTATGTTCATGTTTGTAAATATTCAAACGGATTTAATTGTTCAGGTGCAACGGTTATTATTCACGTTTTGATGAATGTACGCACAGTATAAAAGCAGCAGGAAAACGGTAGAGTGTATCAGTTGGTGTGACTGCACTCAGAGATTGAAGTTCTTCAGAAGCTACACTCAAAAGTCAAAACTATAAAGATGACGAAGTTTACCGTTATTCTGCTGTTTGTCATTGTTGGGTCTGTCTACGGAAGATCGACGTGGGGTATGTAATATTAAAGATAAAATAAATGGTGTTGACTGTTGTCGAATGTTTTTTTGGTGTTATGTATATGTTACTAAAAAGAACTAATATACGATTTTACACGCAGCCCCACTCATATATAAGTAAAAAGTAAATGCCAAGCTTGAAAAGGCAACACCCTGATTCCACTCTTTTACAATTACCAATAAAGGCAAGACAAATTAGACAGTTATTATAGATCCAGTGGAGGTATATGTGACGGCCCGGGAATTGTAATCCATTCTAATTCGCGAGCCTTGAGATTCGTGTAAGTCCAAGTCACTAAGTGATCCTAAGTCTAAGACCCCGTTTACACGATGCCGGTACAATTTGAAAACGGAACAAAATCATGCCGGCGTGTAAATACAGGACAAAAAGTCTTGCGTTTACACGGTGCCAGTATAATATAATGACGGATTAGCATGTGACTGTTCTCTTCCAATGAGAATTGAGAAGACTTTGTGAATACTGCTGACCCGAATATTGTGGTCGTATATATTGTGATTACCGTCATCAAACTGTTACGCACGGGCGTTTACACGATACCAGTTAGTGTTTCGTTTTCATTTCATGCCGTCAAGGAACCCGTCTTCTTTTTGTGTCTTTTTCATGTATTTTCGTGCCGGTATCCTAAACGGCATGATTTTGTTCCGTTTTCAAATTGTACCGGCATCGTGTAAACGGGGTCTTAGTCACTAAGTCTAAGACACTAAGCCTAAGTCACTAAGGGGCTGTAATGTTCATATGAGTTGGTCTGGCCCGGTTATCGGCCTGATTTTATGTCATGAAAATCTTTCTTTGGCTACGAAAATGAATTATAATGCTCCGCGTGCTATACCTACAGAAAAACAAACCCAATTTTGCTTCGTTATGCGATTTTGCATTTCTCAAATGGTCGGAATAAGCTAAGTTACTAAGTCCAAGTCCAAGTCCAAGTGGTCTGAATAAGCGGAATAAGCTAAGTTACTAAGTCCAAGTCTCAAATGGTCGGAATAAGCTAAGTTACTAAGTCCAAGTCCAAGTCCAAGTCTATGCCTAAGTCTAAGTCTATGCCTAAGTCTAAGCTATATGCCTTAGTTTATGCCTGTCTATGCCTAAGTCTATGCCTAAGTCTAAGTCTATGCCTATAAGTCTATGCCTAAGTCTATGCCTAAGTCTATGCCTAAGTCTAAGCCTAAGTCTAAGCTATATGCCTTAGTTTATGCCTGTCTATGCCTAAGTCTATGCCTAAGTCTAAGTCTATGCCTATAAGTCTATGCCTAAGTCTATGCCTAAGTCTAAGTCTATGCCTAAGTCTAAGTCTATGCCTAAGTCTAAGTCTAAGTCTATAAGTCTATGCCTAAGTCTATGCCTAAGTCTAAGTCTATGCCTAAGTCTAAGTCTATGTCTATGCCTAAGTCTATGCCTAAGTCTATGTTTAAGTCTATGCCTAAGTCTAAGTCTATGCCTAAGTCTATGCCTAAGTCTATGCCTATAAGTCTATGCCTAAGTCTATGCCTAAGTCTAAGTCTATGCCTAAGTCTAAGTCTAAGTCTATAAGTCTATGCCTAAGTCTATGCCTAAGTCTAAGTCTATGCCTAAGTCTAAGTCTATGTCTATGCCTAAGTCTATGCCTAAGTCTATGTCTAAGTCTATGCCTAAGTCTAAGTCTATGCCTAAGTCTATGCCTAAGTCTATGCCTATAAGTCTATGCCTAAGTCTATGCCTAAGTCTAAGTCTATGCCTAAGTCTAAGTCTATGCCTAAGTCTAAGTCTAAGTCTATAAGTCTATGCCTAAGTCTATGCCTAAGTCTAAGTCTATGCCTAAGTCTAAGTCTATGCCTAAGTCTAAGTCTATGTCTAAGTCTATGCCTAAGTCTATGCCTAAGTCTATGCCTAAGTCTATGCCTAAGTCTATGCCTAAGTCTATGTCTGAGTCTGAGTCTGAGTCTGAGTCTGAGTCTATAAGTCTAAGTCTAAGTCTAAGTCTAAGTCTAAGTCTAAGTCTAAGTCTAAGTCTAAGTCTAAGTCTAAGTCTAAGTCTAAGTCTAAGTCTAAGTACATGGAAGTCCAAGTCCGAGTCTGATCCAAACTCGTATAGGTACATTCTTCCCGTATACACACACACGCCTGAAATATTGTCTATATATTATATACCCACATTTTGGCTTACTTCGGCTAATCTGCACTTTCTTTCCAGATCCACTGTATTCCCCAGAAAATCAAGCTGACGACGCCGAAACCTGTAAGTGCAACAAATTTTATTTATTTTCGCGTCACTCGAGGGTTGCAGATTTGCTCCCGGTCTGAGGCTCAGAGATATTTTTTGTGTATTTGAGCATGACCCAGAGGGGGGGGGGGGGGGTACTCTGGTAATTTTTGGGTAGGGGTGCCCAGGGACGTAGCCAGGATTTTGAAAGGGGGGGAGCCAAAATCAAAACAAATTTTTAGGGGGGTCCGGGAGCATGCTCCCCCAGGAAATTTTGAAATCGAGAGTCGCTGAAATGCCATTTCCTGGCTTTTGGAGGAAGATTTTAAAGACTCGAAAGGTTACTGAAAAACGTCATATAAAATACTCAAAACACGCAAACGTCACATAGATACTCAAAATGCATACACTCAGTAGATTGAATACACTGTTTACAGTTTATTTCCTGAATAATTCATATTGCATCAGTTTTGTAGTTACATGTCTGTTGTTTTATATCAAAAGGGGGGGGTGAGCCACCGCTCCCCCGGCTCCCCCCCTGGCTAAGTCCCTGGGTGTGCCGCCGTGACCTCAAAATCCTGACCCTATCTCATACCTAAAAAGGCGATTTTTCATACACTATCCCAGACCTAAGCTAATAAGATCAATACCGTATACCAACACAGGTTTCACATCGGCATCCTATCTCACCTTTAGGGATTTTACATATTCGTAATATTTGGGTCTTCCTGAGCAAAATCATAATATATCTTGTCAGCCGAAAATTTCATCTTCATGGAGTTTTTCGCTGTCAAAGTTACCGGATGTGATGTCACAAGAAGCATTCCAAACCAGTTTTCTTTTGTTACTTGCCACAAAAATGCCTCTTGTGACATCACATCCGGTAACTTTGACAGCGAAAAACTCCATGAAGATGAAATTTTCGGCTGACAAGATATATTGCAATTTTGCTCAGGATAACCCAAAGATTACGACTATGTAAAATCCCCACAGGTGAGATTCCAGACCAAAATGTTCAATTTGTGTGCCCTATATCCGACCCGGAGCTCGAAAACCATACCCTATAGGGCGGCACATACCAGTATCTCTTATATACGAAAGTACTCCCCCCCCCCCCTCCCCGGTGCATGAGGACGAGATCAGTGATGACGACCGTCTACCAAACATCCGTTTGATTCATCATATTTTCAAGCACGTGACATTGGACGCCATATACATGGATCGCGAATGTCGACTGCGCATCAGAATGACGCGTTCTGAGTCGGGATAAAAATTAATTAACATTATAACATCAGGCTAAAGCTGCAGTTTTCATTTGCATTTTCATTTACATTTATGAACTCATTGTACTGAATTCTTCAGCCTAATGTTATAAATTGAAATAAGTTTTATCCCGACTCAGAACGCGTCATTCTGATGTGCAGTCGACATTCGCGATTCATGTATTGGTTGATTTCTAGTTATTTCTCCATCAACCAAGATGGTGGACGTGACGTTATGTGTAAACGATCTATACTTTAAAGTGTACACAAGATACAGTAAAAAATTGCAATACCCCCGCTGATAAATCACAATCTAAAACTCATTAATAATTCATGAAGAAAACACAAAGAAAATCCATGTTTAAAATGAGTGTCTCACTCTGTATATGTGATATACAGAACGGCCACTCATTCTGTAAATAGTACATCAAAAACTCATTAATAATTCATGAAGAAAATTCAAAAGAAATAAATGTTTAATCAATATCTGTAAATCGCATACAGATTCGTCCTGATTTACATAAACTTTTTCCTCAATTTGTTTAGCTAAAATCACTCCGACTTGAAAAATAGTTTGAAAACATGGCTATTTAGATGCGCCCATTTGATAAGTACGATAAAGCATTCGCAGCTGATCAGTATCTGATTTACAACGGCTCGCTTGCAGCTCGCCTTGTAAATCACATACAGATCGGAGGTTTCTACAATTTTGTCGTAATAAATTTTAGGAAGATTTATAAACGGGAGGATTGTATAGATCGTTTTCATCTGACGTCACGGCGGGAATATTGGTGTACCGAAACAATGAAATGGCGGCCATGTTGGTGTACCATCTTATCCTATGGGAATTTAGCTCTATTCTTATTCAAAAATTTCGTATTGTTTCACCACCCCAATGGGGCCACCGATCACGCGAGTGAAAACGATCCATACGAAGGGCTTATATACGAGGGCTTATTAGCGGGGTGGGGTGGGGTGGGGTGTTAAACGGAATTTTGCAGTGTGTATTGTGTTATTTCTATTTGATAGATGGGAGCTCGTGCGCAGACCAGGATGACACAATTTGTTCCAACTATCCAGACTCAAAATGTGAAACCAGTGAAATACTACGTGATATATGCCCAAGAAAGTGCGGGACTTGTGGTGAGAGTGCCTTTTAATATTTCGCTTTCATACACTGATGTATTTTGCAAGTTCTAATTGGGTAATTTGTATCAATGATGATTACAATGATGATGATAATAATGATAATGATGAAGATGTTGACAATGATGATGATGATGATAATAATGATGATGATGTTGGCGATGATGATGATGTTAACGATGCTGATCATGTCGATGATGATAATGAAGATGATGATGCTGCTGCTGCTGATGATGTTGACAATGATGATGATGATGATGATGATGATGATGATGATGATAATGATGATGCTGACAATGATGATGTTGTTGATGATGTTGATGATGATGATGATGATGATGATGATGATGATGATGATGATGATGATGTTGACAATGATGTTGACAATGATGATGATGATGATGTTGATGATGATGACGATGATGTTGACGATGATGATGTTAACGATGTTGATCATGTCGATGATGATAATGACGAAGATAATGATGCTGCTGCTGCTGATGATGATAAAGACAATGATGGCGATGATAATCATGATAATCATGATAATAATCACGATAATCATTGAACTGAGCAGAACTGGAGAACCTTGTCATAAATTTGACGTAAACGGGTTTTCTTTCATTTATTTAGCTCCATTTACTGGAAACTGTCCATCTAACTACCCATTTGGTTGCTGTTGGAATGGAGATGAAGCGACTGATATTGACAAAAGTAATTGCCCAAGTAAGTTCTCAACAGTTGATGGTTCTTGATTAACACTGGTGGCACAGTGGTTAGCACACGTGCCTTTCACCTCTGCGACCTGGGTTCAATTCCTGGCCGCATGTGAGAAGAGTGCTTCCAGTTTGACTCTACCAAACACCGCAGGGTTCCTCCGCGTATTCCGGTTTCCTCCTGTAGAAACACGGGAACATTGAGGGTTGGCCTTTACTGGACCTCTAGAGATAACAGTTTAGATATAACTAAAGATAAAGGACAAAGGACTGGGGGTAATCATCCTTACTTGCAGTGGCTGAATTGCAAAGGACGCAGATCAACGTGGCCGTGTCGAGGCATATTAAAGGCGCTCCACGCATCACAGCTAAGATGTAGGTGTTAATTTTATGGAGGGCGGAAACCCGGAGAAAAACAGGAGTCCTCAAAGCACAGGAGAGACCAACTACAACTCTACTCACACGAGTCCCAAGCTCGACAACGGGGTTATTCCCAGACAGTCACCCATCCAAGTACTACCCCCATCTAACAGGGCTTAACTATTGGTAAGAGGCAGTGCGCTAACAGCACACCCCACCCGTGCTCCCCTGCATGATAGAGTCATCCATTCAGTATAAATATAGTTAGTTTTTTTGTTGGGTTTCTTTAACCCTTTGCCTCCAAGAAGCTCTTACTTGACGAGAAAAATCGTCCGGCATTTAACGGAGTAAAATAACAAAGAAGTCGTATATACTACAGGATTATATAAGGTGTAGCAATACTAGTGAAGCCAGCTCATATGCCCTCAAATAGAGCCGGTTCGTAGGCTATAGTGAAGCTAGTTGTCATCTCATTAATACATTGTGCTCAATTTACTTTAGAAGACTGCGAGGACATAAGCCCGAGGATATGTAAGAACATTAAAGCCGACTGCGATCAACAAGCAAACACAGAAAAGACCAGAAAATTGTGCCCGAGAACATGTGATGCCTGCAATGACTACGGTAAGCGGTCTAAAGCCGTTCTCATTAGTTCCAGTCAAGAGCTTCGAAGACAAAAGAAAAAGTCGCTTTGGGCAAAAAAAGTGAAAAAATATAAACACCCCTTAAAGGACCTCCTGCATGTTTGAAATGTCACTACAGAATTTGTTCTCGTCCTGTTTGGACTTTTTTTTTTGCTTTTTACAACCAAAAACACATGTCATGAATTTGCACCCTACGGCTTTCAGTAGCGCATGCAGATGCATGGTTAGAGTCTAACTGGTCACTGGAATATTGCGGGTTCGATCCCCCACCTGGGAGGTCAAAAACATTTTCTGAGCATTTGAGCTTGACCAAGTCTACCAAACGTCTACTAAACTGACAATATATTCATTTCTCTCATGCCAATTGGCGACTTTCGGGGTGTTGCGCGCGCATCATTTTCCAAAAAAACTGGCAAGCTCCACTCAAAGCAAACATACTGTTTAAAATAAACAAAGTATAGACACACTTTCTCGATGTTTAACACTGTTATTCTGATGTTGTTGGCTCGCTAGCAAGCCTGTTTACCATTGTTTACCATGTGGGGAGCCCGCCAAGAGCCCGCCAATTCCTTTGCAAAATGATGCGCGCAATACCCTGAAATTCGCCTAATGAGTCTGACCTTCCGTTTACACGGGACTCACGGAACCGGACGAATTCGAGACCTTAAAAATTCAGGTCTAGTTTTTAACAGGCACGGTACCGTGTAAACGGACAGAAAAAGAACGCCGGACAGTGCAAGGCTCCGTGTAAACACGGGCAGTACCGGACGAATTCGAGACCGGTCTCGAATTCGTCCGGTACGGTGTAAACGTAGCTTTAATTCTAACTATTTTTTCTATTTCTTAATTTTTTTAGGCAACTAGACGAAAGGGTTCTTGACTGTATACAATTTATATAGTTTGTTATTGTATGCATATGAATATATACACCAGTAGGAAACGTCTCATTGTCTGTATATGCACAATCGCGAATGATAATTCACGCAATTTCTCGACATTACACATATTGTATACGAAATACATAATTATTGTGCCAAATAAAATTTAGTTCTTGAGTCCGTAGAAATTTGTGGTATTCTGAAGTCTGATGAGTAGAGGTGAAGTTAAGTCCGGTTGAATGTTATGGGGTTTGGACTCAGATGAGTTGTTGTTTCTCTCCCAGAGTTGGAAAAAGTATTCAACCTTCCTCCGGATGGGTTTATAAGTCTTCCTCAAAATATATAGCGATAATTTTGTGTTTTGCAACGTTCATAAATACTGCGTGACTTTTACAGTACCTTGGTTTTCTAGGTTTTCCTATATAGGTAAGATTTTGCATACTACAATAGCTACTAATAACTGACCGCTGCTGACTGACAGCCTACTAACTACCCTCGACTGCTGCGAAGATACAGACATCACAGCAGACATCAGCGTACATGTCTCACACATGACTGTAACTGCTGCCACTGCCAGTGCTGCATAATTGTTGGTTAGCCAATGTTTTGCTGCAAATCGCTTTTCTTCTCGACACCTTTCTTGGTCAGTTGTAACTTTCTCAGATTACCGAATGTTGTTTCACGTGTTTTCACTTTAAACCTTCCTCACTAAAGTAAACCTTCCTCTGGGTGGTACCCGCATACCCGCAGCTTTTTTCCAACTCTGTTCTCTCCACCTTGCGAGCAGAGCCTCCTCTTCCTTTATATTTCTTCGCTAAGAGAGAAGAAGAAAAGAAGCTGTACTCTGCTGTATTCGTGTTTGGCTTCGTCCAAGATTTAGAACGATTTTTTTTCTGCTCTGATTTGGACTGGGTTCGAGATTGTAACCAAGCAACTGACATGCATGCGCAATGGAACCTGTCACGAATACAGTAGAGTCTTCTTTTCTTCCTCTCTCTCTCAACGAAGAAATAAGAAAAAGAAGGCTCTGTTCGCAGGCAGTGGCGGCGCCAGAGTACGAGAAGTGGAGGGGACAATGCGAGCGCCGAAGGCGCGTGAGTAGGGCGGTCCGGGGGCATGCTCCCAGGAAATATTTGAAACCTAGAGTCTCTGAAATGCCATTTCCTGCATTTTGGGGGAGATTTCACAGAATTTTGAAAATTATAAAACGTCATAAAAAAACACTAAAAACTACACGTTTCAGGTCTTTGTATGGGATATTTCATGGGCAATTACTAGATACTGTCAAAAAATTAAGAGAGAGATCTAACAGTGCCATTCTATTTCGAATCATCGATATTAAAAAAGAAATACACACACACCCAACTGTTTGGTTTTTACCCCTGTCCACCACGTGGTCTCTTGACGGGCCTCTGCCGTCGAACATTTTACACTAAGAATATAAATTTGATTCACTTCCAGTCGTTGTAAAAATGTTAACTCGTCCCCAGGCTGTAATCTGTCCCACGACAGGTAATTAGGGTTGTAAGTTCATTGCAGAAACTTCAGAACAAAGTTGCTAGATTGATTCTAGGCCATAGAGTTGATGAAATATCAAGGATAGATCTTCATTCTGAGATTAGATGGTTAACGGTTAGACAAAAGATATATGTAAGAACTATAATGATTCTACATGGAGCTTTACATACTGGCGAACCAATTACTATTCATATGCACCTTCATCCACTTGAAGTTTTACATGGACATGAAACTAGGTTTTCATTAAAGTGTAATAATGATAAATTTTTAATAACACCTGACTTCAAGAGGAAAACATTTTTAGCTAGAGCATTTAGAACTAGAGCCATTGAAATCTGGAATTTTTTAAATAGTGAGACAAGGGAAATAAGTTCCAAGTCTCTTTTTAAATCTGCTCTTTGTAAGCAGCTTCATTGGTTTATATGATTTAAGTTAATTATAATTTTATTTTATTTCATATTTAACAATGTCATTTTATTCAATCTAGATTTAAGCTAATTAGTTTCTCTAAGACCGCGTGTAAACTAGCTTTAGCTAACTGTGGATCTTATTAAATACTCAAAATACTCAAATACTCATGTCCAAAATAACCTGGGTACTTCATGAAAGCCTGACCCCAACACACCCCCTAAACCTAACCAATAAATTCGTGCATATTGGTCATGGACTTATTACCGTAATTAGAAAAAAAAAGTCGAAAGAAACCCGAGCGCGTTCCAAAAATTTAAAACGATCAGGCTTCGGGTTTCATTCGGACGTGTAATCAGCGCCTGCGATACACTAATGATACATACCGCTTAATTCAAAAATTGATAAAACGAAGACTATTCACTCCGGTGTTTTATTACTTGTCTTCATTCTTATATTCAAAAGTTTATTTAGGTAGGTTGCCTGCCCTTATGCCAGTAGTTTCCATGAGCCAGATTTCAAATCTCAGTCAAAAACCTCCCCAAAACTTTTCTCCTCAAATTTGGACAAATTGGAAAATCGACCTTGGAGAGAACTGGTGGGGACGTGTGGGGGGGCCCCCCCCCAGTCCTCCCCGTGGCACCGCTACTGCTGGCAGGGTACTCTCCTGTAGTTTTACACCGGGTTCTCCGCTGTTTTTCTCCCTCCTCAAAATCAACACCATGCATAGTTTCTCCAGATCAAGGGGCGAGGGCCGTTGAGTTATCACTATCTAAATACTGTCATATGACGATATATTACCCTCAATAAATCGCTTTACTTTAATTTTGGTACAGTGATTTCCAAACTGGGCCGTCGTGGCCCTGAAAAGAACCATACACTGTCCACGGGTACTACACGAAGTACTGATCGTACTCTTGCTACGTGCTTGTGTTCGAAACGGCCCTATTTTCTGCCGTTAACTTATGTTTTCGTCTAAGCATCGTGGGAACTTAATTTTAATAACGACATGAAAAAAACGACCGTTGAAACGTTTTAACGGTCGTATTGACATAAGAGGTTTAATGGTTCCAAATTGGCTAGCTTCCACATTCATTTGTCTGCGTGGGTAGGTCTATATGCTATATATGTTATATGTCTCAGCTTCATGTCATATTGTTATTTGCTCTCCAAGTATAACAAAAATCAGCTAGACAAGCGTCATATTAGAAGCAATTGTCGAGATTAGAACGTCTATCGTAAACTATAGGCTCGACTTCCAACCGTATACACTCCCCTCACTCCCCCAAAAGAGACGGCTGGACGCTAAGCCACAGAACGTGTTTTGCATAAATTAATTTCACGATATCAAAAACCATAGAAGCTGACTGAAATATAAGTGATTTCCCTGATCCTGTAGCCTGAATGACGAGAACATCTTGGCTATTAAGCAATTTACACGATGCCGGTACAATTTGAAAACTGAACAAAATCATGCCGTTTAGGCCTTGCGTTTACACGATACAGGCACAAAAATGACATGAAAACGGCACAAAATGAAGACGGGTTCCTTGACGGTATGAAATGAAAACGGAACACTAACCGGTATCGTGTAAACGCCCGTGCCGTAACAGTTTGATGACGGTAATCACGATATATACGACCACAGTATTCGGGTCATCAGTATTCACAAAGTCTTCTCAATTCTCATTGGAAGAGAATAGTCACATGCTAATCCGTCATTATATTATACAGGCACCGTGTAAACGTGTAAACAACGCAAGACTTTTTGGCCTGTATTTACACACCGGCATGATTTTGTTCCATTTTCAAATTGTACCAGCATCGTGTAAACGGGTAAGGCTCTGTTTACAAGGAGGTACTCTGGTACTGTAGGATTACCCTAGCACTCGTACATTTCTTGGGTTTTTTTGTTTGTCGTATTTTGACAAGGACGCTAGGGTAACCCGGGTACTAAGGTAATCTTCTCACGCCACTAGGGTTACCCTATAGTAGCCGGGTTATGTTTTGTCCTTATACACGCGTTTAACCACGTCTAATAAAGTTGACCCGGGCAGCAGGGTGACCCTACCAGTGAAATTTTGCTTGTAAACCTGGGCTAACTTTGACCCAGGTGGTAAACAGACAAGGTATTTACTTATTTACTTATTCCTTCCTAAGCTGGCCAAAAACGATCCCTTTACAACTGTCCAACGATTTTACCGCTCTGTCTAGCGCCAGAGATCTTACTCATCAGACACCGAGAACCTTCAGCACCTTCAATAAATAAAGTCACTTTAAATGACAGCATGCACGCGTGGTTAATAACTAAGACCCCATCTACACATATACGTTTTCCTAGCGTTTTCATATTGTTTCAGGTAATGAGACCATTGTTTTCTGCTCCCCTGAAGACCGAGAACAATATAAAAACGCTATGAAAACGCATACGTGTCGACATGGCCTAAATTCATCACGTCCGTCGCACCAAGCCTGACTCGCACTTGTGAAATAAGCACATGCAATGTCCTATCACAATGAATGGGGTGCACCGTGCACGCATCCCTTTGTTGTTATGTACTAAGAGTTCAATTGACCATGAAATGCTAACTGCCTTTACCTACGTCATTGAGCTTATTTTACAACTGTGAGTCAGGCTTTTAATTAAACTCTCCGCGTTGTATGCCGTTACGCTGTGGGCACGAAGCACATGCTTGTATTCAAGACTAGTTGCTTCGACATGTTTTATTTTATTAACAAGCTTTAAGTAAACAAGAATGTTAGACAACTGACTTCTGTTTTGTCTGGCAGGAAGGTGTTTAGAGGTAGGGGTACTCCCATTTAGTTTATTCATGAATAAATTATCTTTGATGTGGGGTCATGTGCCGCGGTTAATATATTGCATATTAAATGACCTACTCTATCGCTTTAAAACTACGTCTAGCATATTATTTTTTTGGTAAATAACGAGAAATATCGTCTGTCTCATCGAGGACGCTGTTGAGATTACTCTAGGACTAAAAATTATTCATTCTCTTTGTTTCGCAAAAAGAATTCTTTTGTTTAAGCAACGTCGTTGAAGTTGCCATCGCACTTCGTAAAGTCCCTACTGGCTATATGGGAACGTGCCGCTGGAAAGGGTGCATGCAGTTTTTGTCATTTTAATAGTCTGAAACAGGGTCACAGAAATATTCAATTCCTTTGGCTATGTGCACACGGTAACGCTTCCATGCGTTTTCGTATTTTTTACTGTTCTCAAGGGAATCGAGAACAATCAGCTCATTACTTGAAACAATACGAAAACGCTCGGAAACGTTACCGTGTGCACATGCGTGCGTTCTCTTTGACGTGCCGCTACTCACAGCATGTCTATTGGTGATAGACCACTATAGTATAGTAGCATCTTAAGAGGTCTCTAGTAGCGAGTCTGGAACAGAACTTGTATTCCCGACCGACTCTGTCAGTGTGAGGAATAAGACGAAGACCTGACTTTCAGCGTCTGCATGAACAATTAAAGTTGACAAGTTTAAATAAGAAGTGGACACTTGGAAATAACGCCGACAAAAAACGGACGACCGAATCTTGTCGTTATGTTTATGTCGTTGTGTGACTATCTTTTATAGTTATGTTAGACAGTTTTTTTATCATACTAAACGACATAAATGCCCTTATTTTGTATCGTTGCCTCAACAAAAAAGGTCTAAGTTTGTCGTTATATTGCACGTAGGCGCAATATAGCATATGGCTCTCATCAAACGACCACTTCAGTTCACCTGAGTTGGCTTAATTCCGCGAATTGAGTTCATTACAAGAACGACGGTTAGATTCAATCAAGTTTGACTGGTTGTACTTAGATCGAATAAGTCGTTCTATCCGACTGGTGCAAACGGCTAGAATGTTCGAAAGATGTATTGACAAAATTAATATTGACAACCTAACTGTCGAACTTAATTATAATTCAGATCGACCTGAAATAGCAATTTAACTCGTCTCGTGTGTAAAGTGCCTGACCAACGCCTTTAGCAATCAGAAAATTCCAACTTAACTTGGATCTGACGTTATAATTCAAAACAGATCTTTACGTCTCATGTGCAATAGATTATATTATAATATATTTACTACAATAATTGACGTGATTAAAAAGGATAGAGTATATATACGCTTGATTTGCATGCATGCGCATCGACGGAATTAAGTTCGGCCAAATTGAATCCGGTGTGTCTGAATCAACAGACATGATTTAGATCAGCCCAAATGGATATTAGATTCAGTTAAATATTTGACTATAGTCGTTGGAATTTCAATTTAAACGAACTTATGCAAACAAATTCCAATCAGCCCTTGTTTTGAAATTCGTTTGTTTAATCGGCTACACTCTGTGGAGCATTCTTTGTTTTCTTGAAACAAACACACCACAAATGTTTAGTAATTACGAATTTTTGAATTTAGGGCTGAACTTCGTTATTAACGGTCATCGCAAACTTTATTTCATTTTCTCCCGATCTAAAACGTCGAAAATCATATTACATTGGACATCGTAAAAGAAGTAAACTATAGAACTATTAAATCAACTCGTTTACTACAGCTCCGATTTTCTTTAAGGCTCTCTAGAGCGTCAAGTTTGCTGATATTCAAACGGCTTTAATTGTTTGGTACGTCATAGGTTATGAACGCTTCGATGAAAAGTCCGAATGGTATAAAAGAAGCACGAAAGGGCCTGCGTGTCAGTTGGTGTGGTTGCGCTCAGAAGTTGAAGTTCTCGAAAAAAATCTCGAAAGATGACGAAGTTCACCGTTGTTCTGCTGTTTGCCATTGCTGGGTCTGTCTACGGAAGATCGATGTGGGGTATGTACTTCAGAAATATAAAGCAAACTATACTGATTTAAGAAAGATTTCAAATGTAGAATATATACATTTTCCTTCACCAAAATTACCTAGAATATCCAGTTTAATCGAGTGAAATGCCAAATATTACTTGTAATATATTTAAGATTTCTTTTATTGCACTTTTTGGGAGAGTGTTGTTAAGATTGTATATTATATTATATTATATTTCAAAACTTTATACTGAATTGCGAATAGCAAGTCGTCAGTTACAGTCCATTTAGCAGGAAGCCCTTGTTAGCTGTTTATTATGTCAGAAGCGGCGAAGGGAAGAAAATCTGAGCACCCGCTGACAAAAACCTTTCGAAGCACAGGAGGGTATAAAGCAGGAACTCTATTCACACGAGTCCCAAGCAAGCCCGGACACGAGTCACACATCCAAGTACTAACTTCGCGCGTCTAACTTCGGGCCTGCCGCTGTGGAAAACAGTGCACTAACACCACACGCCATTCGTGCTTAACTCAGTGCAGGCGACGCCCTGATTCCACTCTAGGGGTCTAGCTAGTATTTAAAAAAACCCATCCATGGAAAACAGTCCACAGCTACATTGGTTCGAGACCTGCTTGTAAAAACCTCTAAAACCAGGATTGTCCACAGCTCTTATGAAGAATTGCAATTGGCCGAATTAAAGAATAATATATAATTCTAAAGCCAATTAATCGAACCTAAGCGGTGTGTTATGCACGATGTCGGTATTTGGTCTATTAAAGGCCGGAGTCAACACGTCGAAAGCTATATAAGTATTAAGTAATAAGCGCGGTGTTACGACAAACTTTCGAATATCTGATACTATAATTGCTGAGCTGAACTACCGCCGTCCATCGCCAAGTAGAACTTATTGTATAGTCAATACAAAATACATTAAGACCGAATGCGCAGCAGATGAAAATATCCAGGCCAGTACATTTGAAAAAAAGCCGTTAAAAAAAGAAATAAGCTTGAAAAGGGTAATGGGGCTCTCTGTTCTATTTCAACAAACATCAAGTTTCCAGTTTATACGTGGGACGAGATTTAAATCTTGATTTAAAGCCAAAATAGTAGTAATTAAATGTCATTGTTATTCATATTCAAACGGCCAAGAACGCCCATTGTTTAAGAACGCCACCAAACTGTAGTTCATGAATTATTGTAAAATCGATACGTTTAAACTAAAGTCACAATCTGATTGGAAGAATAATTAATTATATAGTTATCTGTTAATCCTTGGATTAGTCAGTTGTGTAAATAGCCTTTGACGGGCGATTAATGAATGGGTTGTCTCGCCCCTCGAAAAAACATTTTGCCCTCAAATGCTACAACTGACCAATCGCAGTAAGGAAGATGTCAGGGTTACATGTTTACAGACAGAGACACACACAGGAAGACGTAGAGACAAAGAGACTTTAGTTAAACTCGGCATCTAATCAATTTACAATGAATTGATTAAATGAATTGAATTTCATAAGAGCAGATAGGAAATTATAGTATTACATATACACAAATTATTCACAAAATTTATATACCGTAGAATCCCGAAAGTAGCGGCCCCCCGAAAGTAGCGGCCCCCAAGTCATCGCTTGATTAACTCGAAAGTGTTAAGTTTCAACTATCAACGTACCAAAGTGTATAATAACAGTCAGAGTTGAAATGGCATAAGGAAAAACTAAAGCATATTAAATGTGGTAAATAGGAAAGAACAAAGAAGAATATTCCCACAGTATGTTAACGTATTTTACCACCCGAAAGTAGCGCCCTCCCCCGTAAGTAGCGGTCCCCAACAGCGGATAAAACCGAAAGTAAGAGGGGGCCGCTACTTTCGGGATTCTACGGTAGTTTAATTTAATTCAATTCAATTTAATTTGAAACTGAGGTGTGGGAGTTAAGGTTCGAGTTGCCAAACCCCTAGTCTTGAAAGACGACAAAGTAGATGAAAGTTTCAAATCAACTGGCAAGCTATTCTATAATTTAGCAGTAAACTTGAAACTTTTCTTCATGTAATCTGTGTTTGGTTTAGCGAGAGATAAATTAACACTATTGTTTCTCAGACAATACGTCATGGTGTCAATGCCATAAGAAAAGTATCTTTTGAGATATGCTGGAGCAATATAGCATTTAAAACTTTATACATTATGATGCACTTGTGATATTGCCGTCTTTCATCAAGGGTTGACCATCCCAATTGATTCCTTATATCACCGGATCTGACTTCATACTCATTTTGTGTAATCACTCGCCAAGCAACGATTGTTTAAAGGAGACATGACACGAAAGTTATCTTTCCTTGATTTGAAAGTGCTCTAAAATAATGCGGAATATCAATTTACAGCTTTTCCATATTTCACCTGGTTCTCGAGATATTTAGACTTATGTATGTGATATTCAAATGAGATAACTTATGGCTCGTTTTTTTCTAATTAACATATTCGAAATTCTTGTCTATTTTTGAAATTATTGAACGAAATCACCTGAAACTTTGGATATTGTTACCGTTCATGAAACTGAACATCAAAGACAAATTACAAGTGATTTTGTTCAATAATTTTAAAGATATAGATGCTTTTCGAATATGTTAATTAGATAAAAACGAGCCATAAGTTATCTCATTTGAATATCACATAAGTCTAAATATCTCAAGAACCAGGTGAAATATGGAAAAGCTGTAAATTGATATTCCCCATTACTTTAACAGTACTTTCATAAAATCAAGCAATAATTTTCGTGTCATGTCACCTTTAATTCTTGCAGTCTCGTATTTTGAGACACACAGAGAGGAGACAGAGTGTTTACAGGCAGACAAACAGGCAGGGCAAAAGAGAAAGAGAAAAGAGAAAAGAGGAAAGAGGAAAGAGAAAAGAGAAAAGAGAAAAGAGAAAAGAGAAAAGAGAAAAGAGAAAAGAGAAAAGAGAAAAGAGAAAAGAGAAAAGAGAAAAGAGAAAAGAGAAAAGAGAAAAGAGAAAAGAGAAAAGAGAAAAGAGAAAAGAGAAAAGAGAAAAGAGAAAAGAGAAAAGAGAAAAGAGAAAAGAGAAAAGAGAAAAGAGAAAAGAGAAAAGAGAAAAGAGAAAAAGAAAAGAGAAAAGAGAAAAGAGAAAAGAGAAAAGAGAAAAGAGAAAAGAGAAAAGAGAAAAGAGAAAAGAGAAAAGAGAAAAGAGAAAAGAGAAAAGAGAAAAGAGAAAAGAGAAAAGAGAAAAGAGAAAAGAGAAAAGAGAAAAGAGAAAAGAGAAAAGAGGAAAGAGGAAAGAGGAAAGAGAAAAGAGGAAAGAGGAAAGAAGAAAAAGAGAAAAAAGGAAAGAGAAAAGAGAAAAGAGAAAAGAGGAAAGAAGAGAAAAGAGAAAAAAGGAAAGAGGAAAGAGGAAAGAGAAAAGAGGAAAGAGAAAAGAGAAAAGAGAAGAGAGGAAAGAGGAAAGAGAAAAGAGAAAAGAGAAAAACAGGAAAGAGAAAGAAAAAAAAATTCTGAAAGAAAAATATTTTTAATACGTTTCAGATAACTACTTTAACCAAGACCAGATTACAAAACGAGGATCCGAAATTGACGAGAACTGTAAGTGAAAACGTGTTGTGAGAGATAAATACCGAGAACGGAGGTATTCAGTTATATAAACCCGAAGGCCTACTACCGACATTCAAGGGTATTTATCTGACTTAATTTATGATTGAGTCGGTTTTCTTTGTTCTTTCGAGGGCTTTATATCGCATAAAGACCTTGAATACTAATTAGATAAGAAATGAAGGAAAAAACTAGGAAAATCTTTGTCCAAGGTAGAAAAAAAACCCCAACTTTGTTGGAAAACCTCCTCAATCATAAATTAAGGCAGATAAATCCCTCGAACGTCGGGATTTATGCGATATAAAGCCCTCGGACGCTTCGCGTCCTCGGGTCTTTATATAGCATAAATCCCTCGTTCTCGGGATTTATCTATTACTTAATTCATGATAGTATATGGCAATTTTGGAGGGTTTTATATGTATAAATACCTCATTAATAGTTAGTGAAGGCTTTATACAGATAAATCCCTCCAACTCTCTGTATAAATCCCTTGCGTTTCTAATGAAGGATTGACGAGACAAAACCTCATGAATAACGAAGGAAACCGACTTGATCATGAATTGAGGTTTTAAGAGGGGGTATAAGCGGACGACTTATATACAGTGGGGGTGGGGGGGGGGGTGGGTATAATTGGGTTTTTGCAATATTTTATCGGGTTTTTTCTATTTTATAGATGTGAGCACGTGCACAAAACTGGAAGACACACGTTGTGTCAAATACACAATGTCAAAATGTGAAACCAATGCAAACGTACGTTATATATGCCCGAGATTGTGTGGAAGTTGTGGTGAGTAGTTTCACACAATGACGTATCTTGTGAAGCTGTATAGCTAGGTTACTAAGCTATGACATTTTATTATAATAATGATGATGATGTCGATGATGATACTGATAATAATAATGATATTAATAATGATGATAATAATGATGATTATGATGATGATGATGATAATGATTATGATTATGATGATAATGATGATGATAATGATAATGATGATGATAATGATGATGATAATGATTATGATGATGATGATGATAATGATGATTATGATGACAATGATGAGGATGATTATGATGATGATAATAATGGTGACTATGATGATAATGATGATGATCATGATCATGACAATGGCATTGATGATGATAATGATGATGACAAATGATAATTATTACTATTATTATTATGATGATGGTGATAATAATAATTATGAAAATAATTATGAAAATAATTATCATAATAATAATGCTCATGATAATGATTAATGACAACATATTTAACTGAGCAGAGAAATTAAGCTTGTCAGTAATTTGATGTAACCCCGATTTCTTTTATTTATTTAGCCCCATTTACTGGAAACTGTCCATCTGAGTATGCATTTGGTTGCTGCTGGAATGGAGATGAAGCGACTGGCATTGACAAAACTACTACTTGCCCAAGTAAGTTCCCATAAGTTGATGGTTATTGTTGTTGATTTAAATCATCGAGCTACTAAACTTACAATGAAAAGTCCATCACACAACCAGTAGCAAAGCCAGCTTTACCGGTAGTTGTAACTAATTCAGTTTCTCTACTTGCATCACTCCCTATGATCTGCTTCTTCCAGGCTGTGATTACATTCTCTTCGTTTCTAACAAACCAGATATTTTTGTATTTTAGAGTGTCAAGACTTAAACCACCGTATATGTCAAAGACCACATATTATAAAGGAATGTGACCTTCATCCCAACTCCCAAACCACAAGAAGACTTTGCCCTGAAACATGTAACGCCTGCAAAGATTTTGGTAGGTGCATTTAATCAAAGTCACAAAATCACTGCACAGAGGCTGTGGAACCAGGGGGGCACTGGGGGCAGATGCCACCTCACTTGTTTCAAAATTGGAAAATGTGCCCTTTTTCTGAAATAAAAATGCCCTTTTTATAAATGTGGCAGTTAAGGTTTACTGTGGCATATTCCTTATACTGGGAAGAATCAATGTACCCTTTTCATAGAAGTATGACTGCTATTTGCTGTAGAAAAGAGTGACTGGCCATTGCCTAAGGGGATGATATTATGCCAATGACCAAGAAATTATGTTAAAAACAAAATGGTGGTGATCAAATGGAAGTAACAACTGTACAACATTTTAAATTATACAATTATTTTGAAAATAATGAAGGTGCCCCTTTTTTATGGTGCCCCCCCCCCCCTCTTTTCAGGTGCTTCTGCAGGCTCTGTCACTGCATTCAATTCAACTCAGGCAAATTTACTGCTCAAACAGGTGAACCAAGGCCACATATGATTACAAACTGAATCAGCATTTACAATTTTATCTTGTGCTTTTAACAAAGGATGAAAAAATTGACAGACCCTGCATGTTTAATGGTTAGCTTAATTTGCTGCAAGTCTAAGAACTGTCAAAGACGAATGGTCAGTTCAAATTTAGAAATGTACAAACTTTGTAAATGGCCTCTGTTTTTTGTTTTTTTTTATATTTCAACCTAAACTCCATCTTGCAGATGATTGGTTACTGATCATGTTATCTTTGTCAAAATATTTACAATGTTATGTTTTGCTAGTGTTTCACTGCAGATCCAGCTATCATTTTTACTCTTTCATGATTTTAACAAGTACAAACTTTTTCCTTAAAGACATTGGCAATAAAAACGAAGTTTGTCAAATTTGAAAAACTCATAAAATTGTAATAGATCTTTTACAACTTTTTTGTATCTTTCTTCATTTTTAAAATATTTCAGTTTGTTTTATTTGATGAGTAATGATTTATTTTAACGTCGTAAGCACAGGATGTGGTCACCCAATCATCTGAGCCAGAGGCTCATGTTAAAGTGCATAAGCTAAGACCTAAGTGTTGATTTTACGGAGGGAGGAAACCCGCAGAACCCTGTGAAAAACCCTTGAAGCACAGGAGAGACCAACTAAACTCTACTCACATGAAAATCAAGTTCAAGAATGGGGTTATTCCCAGACGATCACCCATCCAAGTACTAACCCCATCCAACTGGGCTTAACTACAGCGGTGGGAGGCAGTGCCCTAACAGCACACGCCACCCGTGCTTCCCTAATGTCAGGAGCAGGATACAGTATTTTCATACATTACAAAATCACTTACACCTCTGATTGCTCAACACAAAATGCTTAGTGTCACAAGGGATTTTAATATACACAGTTTCAAGTTATTTTGTTAATAATATACATGACAAAATTACTGCACCCTGATTGGTCAAGAGGAGTGCAATTTCAATGTAATACAGTGCAGAAAAGGTGTAATACAGTGCAAAAAAATGAAATACAGTGCAAATTTCAATGAGTATTAAGCATTCTGATTGGTTAATAAACAACCGGAAACTACCGGAAAGCCAATGAACTGCCTATGCAGATTTTGAAGGATGGTTTTTCCTCCACGAGAAAATCCAATATGGCGACCAAAACATAAAGTTGTCGAAGAACATTTTGATGAAATAGAATGAATTTTGCTTTAATATTGTCATAAAAGTTCCTACAAGAAGACTAGAAGAGGTTAGATGCTATGAGTAAAATGTTTGATGTATTTAGTGAACAAAATGAAGCAGTTTTCAACCATTAAAGCTTTGAGAAGTGGAGCAATGAGTGGTAACAATGTAACTTCGTAGCTGGAAGAACATTTTGTCTAACATTTTCATGTATATTATTAATAAATAATAGCATGGTTTTGAGTGCAATTTTGAAAAAACATGCACTCGTGAGTTTTTCAAAGACCTCAAATAGCACTCATCCTTCAGACTCATGCAATTTTGATAGTCTTTGAAAAACTCACTCGTGCATGTTTTTTCCAAATTGCACTCGAAACCATGCTATTACCTATACAAAACAAACTTGGAGATATAATTAATTTTGCTAGGTGTGGAAATACTGTACCCTGCTCCTGACATCAGAAGTCATCTAAATTTATATATCAAACAAACTGGAATATCTTGAAAATGAAGAAAGATACAAAAAAGTTCTAAAAGATCTTCTATTACAATTTTGTGAGTTCTTTTAAATTTGACAAACTTCATTTTCATTGTCAATGTCCTTTAACCCATTCCTGCCTAAGCTGACCAAATATGGCCCCTTTATATTTTTGACTCTCGCTGTCTTCCTGGGCAGCATTGATTGAGTTAAATTATATTCTAAACCAATGAATTATACTCATTATTCCCTATTTTTTAACTTGAATTAGGCAACTGAAGTACTGAACTTTGAAGAAAAGCAGGAGGTCTATATTTGAAGTAGACTTAGTAGAAAGTTACCTTATAGTCTCTTTTAACACAATATTTGAGTCAGTAGCCATTTGTTTACAATATTTTGTAAAAGACATCTAGCTGTATCATAGTATATAGAAATAAACTTTAATCACGAGAAATTTGTGGATTTGTGAATTACCTTTATGCTATAATTATAAACTATATATTATTTACGCTAAATAAAGTAAACTAATTGAGTAAAGCAATTTTATTTATTAAAGGTAATTACATATGACAGTATTTAGATAAAACAAACTCGTGTTTGTAAACTCGTTAGAAACTGAATATAGAGCAAAATGTTTTCTATTTCTTAAATATTTCAGTATATTTCAATATATATTGTGTTAATAGATGCAAACATTCGTTTTCGGCACCGAATTCTGTCCGCAGCGTGGCTTGCCTTTGAAAATGCCTTTCGTGTGCACTTCTTTTTCGCTCAAACTTTTAGGAAAATAAATTATACAACAATCTTACCATTAATGATTTCTGTGCCTTTCATTTCATTGTAGTTCCTGCGACTATTGTTTGATATTTAATATCCAATCTGTTTTGTATTTAAACAAGCAAATGCAAGTAATTTCTTCAGCAGCAAAAAACCTAGCTCCACAACGCCATTTTGCTCAATTCTCAATGCTCATGCTGTTTTCTGCTGAAAAGTCTAATCGCAGGCTCAACTAACATTACGCGTAAAAACGCACAAGTTGTCACGGTTGTCAACAGGCGTGAACAATGTCGTGCTGCTCGCCGTGAACAAGTTGTCGACAAGTTGTTCCCTTATAGTTCGAACAACTTGTTCACGGATAAATCAACAGTCATGAACAAGTTGTTCTAACAACACATGATACAACATGTTGTAACAGCATGACGAAGTAACAACGACGAACAATGTTACAACAATAATTGTCAGTTGTTTGCTGTACAAGCTGTGTTCTAACACAGCTTGTACAGCAAGCAACTGACAATTATTACTAACATCACACGTCCTTCGGTAACGGTTGTTGTTTCATCAAGCAGTAATAACTTGTTGAAACAATGATGAACAATGTTGTTAATTCATTAAGGTTGTTCACACATGTTGACAACGTTTTTACAGCATTGTTCAGGCAACAATGCTGTAACAACTTGTGAGATTTTTACGCGTGTATATGCATGCGCGTATATTTTAAATTGGACGAGATCGATCGGGGATTCAGGCGTTCACTCAAAACCAGTGGCGTAGCTACACCCGGGCCTACCCGGGCCTGTGCCCGGGTGAAACCTGCGTGTGCCCGGGTGAAATATTGCAGACAGATCTAGCTCTCATTATATAGGCAAAGTAATTTAAGTATGGAGTATAGCCACTAGGAAGATTATGTATAAGTTTACTGTTTACAAAAAGACAAAGTATTAGTTTATTTCCACATAAACCTTAAATATTTCCCTAAAAATGGCGGTTTTCGCGTGAAAATTCATCGAGTGCCATCAGTGGTTTCCACCAATGTTTTTTTAGTGTTACCGCTAAAGCATGTGTCAGTGGGCGCAGATGAGTAAAATGTTGAAGCGCAATGGCAGCAAGGCAGTTGTCGTTGTTCGATTGTGGAATTTTTTGTTCTTTTTGTTGTTCTTAATCTTATTAATTGTGGAACGTTTGTACGATTTTTGAAATAAAATCAGTCTGAAAATCTAGTTGCATTGTTAGTACGCAAGTATTATTGGGCTCAAACACTGCAAAATATCTTTAGTGGCATGCCGTATGCCCCTGACTGAAAATTGTTTTTCTAGTTTTCGCGTGAATATTATTGCTAGAGTTAGTTGTTTTGTATACACGGTAAGGAAATACTGACTATAAAATCATGATTTTCACTGGTTTTTATTTTATCTTTTTTGTTGTTAAAATTGCCCCCAAAATGCAGGAAGTAGCATTTCCGTGGCGTAAAAAATCAAAAATTTCCTGGGGGAGCATGTTCACACCCCAGAGGTTTCCCGCATGTTTGGCGCTCTGAACTGCCACTACCACCCGGACATACTGTACTTCAAAATTGGTGGCTACGGCCCTGTGACTGTAAATCACTGTAATAACTAAAAAACCACCAGAGAATGTTGAGACCTGTGCCCATGTTGTGCCCACATGACATCTGCTTCCTGGCTACGCCACTGCTCAAAACCACAGAACATTCAGCACACGGCTAAAAACATTACTCAATACATTTTCTCAACTACCGCACATGAACTAAAATTACACACGTAAAAATTTCACAGTTTGTTAACTGGATGTGTTCGCAACAGGTTGGTAGCAAGGCTATTAATAATGCTCACGGCGGCCATATTGGTGTACCAAAACAATGAAATGGCGGCCATATTGGTGTACGGTATGGGAATTAGCTCTTTCTTATTCAAATATTTCGTATTGTTTCACCACCCCAATGGGTCACTGATCACGTGAGTGAAAACGCTCTATAGCATATGCATGCCTGCAATATATATAACACATGACTAGTCTGCTCACTCGCCTTAAAACAATGTAATTCAATGTATTTCATATTTACCACATTTAATATGCTTTAGTTTTTCCTTATGCCATTTCAACTCTGACTGTTATACACTTTGGTACGTTGATAGTTGAAACTTAACACTTTCGAGTTAATCAAGCGATGACTGGGGGCCGCTACTTTCGGAAATTT
>OZ036008.1:12230191-12272691 GCA_964035015.1 Corallium rubrum
TAAAATCTGTCGCTTACCACAAACACAATTTCTCTAGATACGCAAGCGCTACAAGTACAAATCTTTTCAATAATCAAGACCACCACTAGAGCTATGCAATGAACTAAAATGAAGCTCATGAGACATGTGCGAAACTTTTCGTGAAAAAAATACGTATTAATTGATTTAGACTGTAGAGCCATGCACCTTAACAAAAATTGTGATGACCAGTCATTCGACAGGCGTAGCTGTTATTTTGAGTGTCGCTAAAACCCAGGCGAAAATGCAACAAAACCCTAGCTGTATACAAAAACAATCTCTTCGGAAACTTACAACAAAACCCACAAGTTCGAGAGCAAAGACGACGACCTAATGGTTGATCACAACAGCCAATATATTTCCAGTAACGGCAGTATAATCCTCTGTCTTTGCATCCTTCATCTTTGAAGAGAAAATTAAAAAGTTTCAACGTAAATTTAACAAAGAAAAAAGGAAAATAAAGTGAACAAAAAATATAGCACAGAACAGAATTAGCACAGCACAGCACAGCACAGCACAGCACAGCACAGCACAGCACAGCACAGCACAGCACAGCACATGCAGCACAGTACAACACAACACAGCGCAGCGCAACGCAACGCAACGCAACGCAACGCAACGCAACGCAACGCAACGCAACGCAACGCAACGCAACGCAACGCAACGCAACGCAACGCAACGCAACGCAACGCAACGCAACGCAACGCAACGCAACGCAACGCAACGCAACGCAACGCAACGCAACGCAACACAACACAACACAACACAACACAACACAACACAACACAACACAACACAACACGGCACAGCACAATCTAGTCCAATCTAATCCGAATCAACACAACACAAAAACGAAAACGAAGACAAAAACAAAAACAAAAACAAAAACAAAGACAAAGTAATCAATAAAACAAAACAAAACAAAACAAAACAAAACAAAACAAAACAAAACAAAACAAAACAAAACAAAACAAAACAAAACAAAACAAAACAAAACAAAACAAAACAAAACAAAACAAAACAAAACAAAACAAAACAAAACAAAACAAAACAAAACAAAACAAAACAAAACAAAACAAAACAAAACAAAACAAAACAAAACAAAACAAAACAAAACAAAACAAAACAAAACAAAACAAAACAAAACAAAACAAAACAAAACAAAACAAAACAAAACAAAACAAAACAAAACAAAACAAAACAAAACAAAACAAAACAAAACAAAACAAAACAAAACAAAACAAAACAAAACAAAACAAAACAAAACAAAACAAAACAAAACAAAACAAAACAAAACAAAACAATAAGTTACCTACACTTAAAAACCAGCATTTTACTAAAATACTTGACAAAACCAAAGATGAGAATGGCAGAGGTGGGATATATTTAAAAATTGATCCCTCTCTCTTGAATATCAACCCCGATGGAGATGGATTGAGTTGGTGTTTATCGAAAGACAAGATATTGAGACGGCATCTTGGATTTGGAGTTAAGTATATGTTTTATTTGTCGTTCAAGGTGAAATACGGCGACACTCCGCTGCTGATTTCCCTTTTATTATTGGCTGGAGATGTTGCTGCCAACCCAGGACCTTACTCAACTTACGAAGGAAATCCTACATCTCAAACATCGTACGTTAAATCCATCAAATGTTTACTTATGAATGCTCGTAGTATCGTCAATAAAACTTATGAATTTAATACCTTCACAATAAACTATGACGTGATCGGTGTTACCGAATCTTGGCTTAAACCCGACATATTAAATAGTGAAATTTTACCGAGCAATGACTTTAGTATTTATCGAAGGGACAGAGTAAATAAACAAGGTGGTGGAGTTATGTTAGCGGTCAGATCAAGTATTCCATCTTTAAGAAGATCTGATCTCGAAACAAATGCAGAAATTGTGGCCTGTGAATTGAGACCCAAATCAAGACAGAAGCTATTAATGGCTGTTTTTTATAGACCACCCAACTCCAATACTCAATACTTGAAACAGCTCAAATGTTTTTTGAATAATGCCAGACGTCAAAATTTTGAGAGTATTATTGTCATAGGCGATTTCAACTTGCCACATATGGATTGGTCATCAATATCACCATCTACACCCGACGAGTCTCACACCTATTTTTCTAAGATAGTAAAGGATAATTTTCTCTGGCAGCTTGTTGATTTTCCTACTCGGGGCCACAACATTCTAGATCTACTATTAACAAATATTCCTCACAAGATTAACAATATTGCTAGCTTCGATAGCATTATGAATACTGATCATAAACTTATTGAATTCGAAATTAATCTGAAAATCCCAAAACAAAGCCGTCCAACCAAGCGTAAATTATATAATTTCAAAAACGCGGATTGGAATGGCCTCAAGCAAACATTGAATATAATCCCATGGGACCTAAGCTTTGTTAAAAATGATATTGACGAATCTCTTAGCAACTGGGTGGATCTGTTTTTACAAGCAGTTGATCAACATATACCAACGTGTAGTTCTCGCAAACTTAATGATCACCCTTGGATAGATGCCGATCTACGGAATCTCATCAAGAAAAAGGACAGACAGCGTAGAAAAGCAATTAGATCGCAAAAACCTACGGATAGGATTAAGTTCACAGTGTTACGTCGCGAAATAAAAGCTGCTTTGAGAAAAAAGAAACGCGATCATGCATCAGAGCTAAAGACTCATTTATGTGATAACCCAAAACGCTTTTGGAAATATGTCAAATCCATCACTAAAAAGTCAACTAGCCCAAATTTTTTGCGAGATGGGCAGACACTTATTTCAGATCCCATGGAAAAAGCTAACCTGCTTAATGAGTACTTTCAATCAGTTTTTGTCCAAGACGACGATGAACACTCGCCACATGATAATACATGGAAGTCTCCCCATAGTATATCTGAGTTTGAATTGACGATTACTGACGTATATGAGGCTCTTAGAAACATAGATCCTGACAAAGCTAGTGGCCCAGACAGTATCCCTGGAAGATTACTAAAAAATGTGGCCCTGGAAATTAGTCCATCACTAACTAAGTTATTTAATCAGTCTTTAAATGACAGTTGTTTTCCAGAAAAATGGAAAACAGCTAACTTGTTTCCACTTCATAAACAAGATGATCCTACGTTAGCAAATAATTACCGTCCCATCTCGCTGCTCTGTATCCTTTCCAAGGTTTTTGAAAAATGTGTTTTCAATCATCTTTCTTCATTCCTATCTTCCCAATTCTACCATCTACAACATGGCTTCAGAAGTGGAAGATCTACAACAACTCAACTCCTAGTTGTTTATCAAGACATACTAGAATCATTAAGTAAAGGTCTGGAGGTAGATATTATCTTTCTAGACCTAGCTAAAGCCTTCGACAAAGTATCACATGTCTATTTAATCGATAAACTTAAACTGTTTGGAATAGAAGGCAAGTTGATAAACTGGCTAAAGAGCTATTTGGATGGAAGGAGACAAAGAGTGGTAGTGGAAGGTATATATTCAGAGTGGCTTGCTGTAACATCAGGAGTACCCCAGGGATCCAATCTTGGACCCTTGTTATTTTTAGCTTATATTAATGATTTGCCAAACTATACGATCAATCACTCTCCAATAGCGTTGTTTGCTGACGACTCTAAATTATTCAGAACTATGAAAGATGAGACGGATCATAACAAATTACAATCTGATCTATCTGAATTAAATCGTTGGGGTAGTGATTGGATGATGAATTTCAACGCTTCGAAATGTAAAGTCTTAAACATATCCAAGAAAGTCAACAAAGTCGAACGTCAGTATGAATTGAATTCAGCTACTTTGAGTTTAGTGGATCAAATCTCTGACCTCGGTCTGAAAGTCACCAATACTTTGTCATGGAATAGACATATAGAGGAAATTTCATTAAAAGCGAATCGTAAACTGGGCTTAATTCGCCGTCTCTGCAAAGAAAACAAAGACGTTGAAATAAGAAAACTGCTCTACTGTTGTATTGTTAGATCATCCCTAGAATACGCGAGTGAAGTCTGGTCACCGTATACCATCAAGAATAAAACACTGCTTGAAAATGTTCAACGACGTGCAACTAAATTTATTTTAGGATATCCAGAACATATGAACTACAAAGAAAGACTAATAAAGTTAGGCTTTTTACCTCTTGAGTATAGAAGAGAAATGGCAGATCTCACCTTACTATTCAAGTTTCAGAAAGGCCATACAGATATAGAAGATATAGAAAACCTAAAGTATTTTAAGAAAGTTTCTGTTCATGCATACAGAACTAGAAATTTTGATCCAAATAACTACTGTGAGAAAATGGTGAAACAAGATTATTTGAAACACTTCTTTTTTAATCGTGTAATTTCCCTATGGAATAAATTACCGAGTTTATTAAAGACTATTGATACTATAATTTCCTTTAAAACAAAACTGCAGGATTATTACTTCAAGAAATTCAACTCTGAATTTACATGAACATGCATGAAATCTGTTTTACAAGATTATATTGTAATATATTTTATTTATTTTGATATTTTAGTGATAACACATTGTATGTAGGGTGGATGATATCAATTGGGACATGTGTCCTGTTTCTTTCACCTGTCATGAATGTAAATATTTTTTGACGAACTTATTAAATTCAAATTAAATTCAAATTCAAATTGTAGTCGATGCAAAGCTTTGTAAACGGTCTTTAAAAAAGCAAAGTAGAAAATTAACCAATCATCAATATAAGACAAAACAAGACAGAGGACAGTTTAACGTGAAATAAATAAAAAAGCTCAACGTTAAAATGATAAAAACAGAATGCTATATTTTCTAGCTCTATGGAAGTTATTTACTCGTCTACTCCTCCACAATTGAAATAATTTTATAATCACTTTTTTTTAAATAATATACCTTGATGGAGAACATCTGTGGCTTCTAATTTTATGTGAGATCCAGTTCGCTGCCCTTAATTTATAAAATGAAACAATAGACTCGATAATTTAGATTGTTTGACAACATACCCAGTGATTCATTCTCACCTCACAAAAAATGGGGGAGGAGGAATCAGTTTAAAGGGTGTTGGCAATAAAAAATAAGTTTATCTCATTTGAAAGAACTCGTCAAATGGTTTTAGAAGGCCTTTTACAATTTTCCCGTATTTGTTAAATTGCTTTTGGAAATATTTCGACCAAAGACAGCGTGCTGTCTGCCATCTTGTTGTAATATTGGGTCTAATTAACTAGGAAAGTGGTGACGTGACAAGCAGGGTAAACCTGATGAAACTACTCCGTGGGTGACCAAATTTCCACGGAAGGCTTTTTAAATGTTGTGGGTCAGTTTAAAATGGAAATAGCGCAACAAAAAATCGAGTTTCTATAGCTCATAATGTCATAAGGTTGGCAAGATAAAAATTTCACTTTACCCTGGTTATGTCGTCGCATGCATAATTTTGTCTTCTGTCTTTCGTCAAAATATTTCCAAAACCAAAACAGATACGGAAAAATTGTAAAAGGCCTTCTTATACCATTTGACGAATTCTTTCAATGAGATAAACTTAATTTTTATTGCCAATACCCTTTAAAGGTCAACTAAAACTTTTGAAGTTATATCTTCTTCTGAAAGGGTTATTATCTAACTTAGCAAAAGTAAAGAAAAATATGAATTTCAAGGTAAAGAAAATAATTTATCAGTGAAGCCTTCTTAGGTCCTCTTGAAGCATGCCCGCATTTCTAAGACTAAGAATGCTTACTCTATTCTTTTTGACGTCATGCATATAACCCAACAATCACCTTGGCAGTGGCTCCCTACGGTAATTTCAATAGGGGATTGGTGACTAAAAATAGTATCGCTACGCATGCGTAAATAGCGATCTCGTCGATTCGAAATTCTATGATCGCGTATAAAAAGTTCTAAAATATATATAATTTTAAAAAATTTTCATAAGACAGAACTTTTTTAAATCGATGATTTTTATAGCGAAACAATATGTCCATACACCCTCTCTGATTTTGTGCATGGATATTCTCCACAACAGTATCTGTCATCTCAGCAATTTTTAAACAATTTCACCGAAGCAAACTGAAGACATGCCGCTTCAATTATGCAATATTTGAAAATATACCAAAGTTCCAACGTCATTGTTACCATGGTGACAGCAAATAATTGAACTTTTTGATAGATATTTTATATCTGCGATAGTTCTGCTATAGTAAGGTCTACTTAGTATTTATCTAACAAATGTTTAAACTTGTGAATAACATTAGATAATGAGCGTATGAAATAGCGTGTATTTATTGAAACTATAGGGAGCCACCTTAACTGCATTAAAATATCTCACCTTTTTCATAGTTTTGATCCCCTCTCGTACTTTGCTGGTTGTCTCGTCTTACGTTGCCATTTGACGCTGTAAAATTAAAGAAACAACTTATATTAGGTTTAAATTCCATTACAAATTAAAATATAGACGTGTTGAACACCGATAGAAGTGACACATTCTATTAAAAAAATGTATATATACCTCGTCTTAGATATTCGTCTGTCCGTGACCTTGTATCGCCAGTTCGCGGCCCTAAATAAAAAACAGAAACAATTTTGACATTTTTCTTTTTCTTTTTTTTCCCTTTTTTTTCTTTTCTTTTTTTTTCTACTTTTTTTTTAAGTTTTCTTTTTAATTTTTTTTTTTTTTTATTTAATTACTTTCTTAAATTTATAACTTTCTAATTGTAATCCAACACTGTATATTACCACTTCTCAACTTATTTGGGGGAAAATGTCAATTGGGGCGATAGTCCTGTTTTTCTCCCAGCCACTATGTTACTTGTTGTATTCATGTGATATAATGTTGTGGCAAAGCAAATAAATAAATAAATAAATAAATAAATAAATAAATAAATAAATAAATAAATAAATAAATAAATAAATAAATAAATAAATAAATAAATAAATAAATAAATAAATAAATGGAAGACTACAGTTTCAAGTGGCACTACGACGGGAAAATCATGAATCTAGTATTGATACCAATAAACTATAATTTCCAAATTAGGCATACCGGCGTTTTCAGTTTTTCAAAATAGTGTCTGGTTCTCGAGATATTGAAGTTTCTGAAACATGTAAATTAGGTGCCTCGTGGCGTCATTTACTCCCACGAGCAAAAATAAGATTTACAAATGAGTAATATATCTGAAACTAAGAAGTAGAAATAATTCAAACTTTGCACAAGTATAGTTATCATAAAAGTACGCTCCGCTGTGCGCATCATGTTGTTGCTACGGAAACCGTTTAAAACCACGAGCATTTTTACTAATAAATTAAAATATTAATTTTATCTTTCTTTTCAAAAGAATATGATAATTGAAACATTCGAAATAGAATATCTGTGTGTCTACAAATATCTATGCCCATGTATTGCAATAAAAGCTGTTTTATGGAGAAAAAATAGACAGTTTTGTTTTACAAATGGAAGGCGCCTGTTTGCAAACGGTATCCATGGGAACAACATAATGTGAACGCTGGAGTGTATTTTCCCTATAACTATTCTTGTGCAAAGTTTGAATTATTTCTACTCCATAGTTTCAGAGATATTACTTATTTTATAAATTTTAATTTTGCATGTGTGAGTTAAATATCTCGAGAACGAGACAATATTTTGAAAAACTGAAAACGCTGGTATTCCTTATTTGGAAATTATAGTTTACTAGTGTCAATACTAGATTCACAATTTTCCCGTCGTAGCAGCGACGTAGCCAGGATTTTGAAGGGGGGGGGGGGGGAGTCGAAACCCAAATAAATTTTAGGGGGATCCGGGGGCATACTCCCTCGGGAAATTTTGAAATCGAGAGTCGCTGAAATGCCATTTCCTGGCTTTTGGAGGAAGATTTTACAGACTCTAAAGGTTAAAAAATGTCATATAAAATACTCAAAACACGCAAACGTCACATAGATACTCAAAATGCATACACTCAGTAGATTGAATACACTGTTTATAGTTTATTTCCTGACCCAATTCATATTGCATCAGTTTTGTAGTTACATGTCTGTTGTTTTATATCAAAAGGGGGGAGCCGCGGCTCCCACGGCTACGTCCCTGCGTCGTAGTGCCACTTTAACTACATTAAGATACTTCACCTTTTTCGTAGTTTTGATCCCCTTTCGTATTTTGCTGTCCAATGTTGCCATTTGACGCTGTAAAATGTTCAAAAAAAAACTTATATTAGGTTTTATAAATTTTCGTTACAAATTAATATATAGATGTGTTGAACATCGATAGAAACAACACATGTTTAATAATTGTCAGTTGTTTGCCGTACAAGCTGTGTTAGTTAGTAATACTCAGAAAAACTCAGCTCTAAGCGGGTCTCGAACCCACAACCTTCTTAATGCTAGCCAGACGCTCTAACCATTGAGCCACTAGAACTCAGATAGCGGAGCAAGGTTAATTAAGGTACTTCTTCCTTAGACTGTGCCCAGTCCTCCAGGAACGAGTCTTAACCGCTCGGTTACAAGTACTTGTTGGTCTACAAGTCGCGTTGTAACAGTAAGTTTCCAGTTAAACACTGTTAGGTATAAGTACCTTAATTAACCTTGCTCCGCTATCTGAGTTCTAGTGGTTCAATGGTTAGAGCGTCTGGCTAGCATTAAGAAGGTTGTGGGTTCGCGTCCCGCTTAGAGCTCAGAGGTTTTCTGAGTATTACTAACTAACACAGCTTGCACACAGTGGCGTAACGGAGGAAGATGGGGCCCTTAGGCATATTTGGTGTGGGGGCCCCTGTTGCCATGGTTTGACTATGAATTAGTTTGAGAGCTGAAGTCTGCATGAATTTTTCACTAGTGTCTAGTGTATTACTCGATTAGTTCGAACGCTGTATTTAGTGTATCACTTATTCACTTCATAGGTGAAACATGTGTTTTTAGATAAAGAAAAGATTTATTACTTAATATATTAGTATTTATTGTCCATAGTTTGTCATGCTGTAGCATTATATACAGTTATAACGTATACTACATCACCTATATGATTCTTAACCTGCATTTGTTACGTTTTTTCAATAAAATATACCGTTTTCTAACATTCGGGACGGGGCCCCTCGAGGGCCCCCAACTGTCGGGGGCCCTTAGTTCGTGAACTAACCCTACCTAACGAGTGTTACGCCACTGCTTGCACAGCAAACAACTGACAATTATTATAACACATATTTACTTAATAAAAATGTATATATATACCTCGTCTTTGATATGCGTCTGTTACTGACCTTGTATAGCCAGTTCGTGGCCCTAGAATAAAATAAAAACAATTTTGACGTATAAGAAATATGTGAAACTATGATGTTTTTAACTACGTTAAAGTATAGTTCACCTTTTTCGGCATAGTTTCGATCCCCTTTCGTCCTTTGTTGGTTATGTCGTCCTACGTTGCCATTTGACGCTGTAAAATTTCCAAAAGAACCTTAGTATGCACGGTTTGAAATTTGCATTATGAATTAAGATATAGACGTGTTGGACACCGATAGAAACGACACACATTTTATTAAAGTGGTATTCTGATGAAAATATTGTTGGCAATGTTTTTGCATAATCCTAAAGATGTTATGGTATACTTAATAAACGTGTAAAGTTTCATTTCAAAATTCGTTGAAGAAAAGGTGATATTTTACGTGTAAAGTTTGTATTTTGGAGCGCCGCCATTAAAGTGGCCGAGCTTGAGAAGAATGAGTCGAGGAAGCTTATGGCGTCATAGACTCAATAACAACAATGACCCTTTTGTTGACAACAACAATGAGCTTTTGTTTTGTTGAGTCTATGATGTCATAAGTTCTCCTCAACTCATTCACCTGCGAGAAAAGCTAGCGAACTTTCAAAACTATCGCAATCTTAGTTTGTTTTTTCCCTTCATATTTTATAAAACAAATAAAACATACCACTCGTATGCATATATGTATTCTTTTTACTCATATGTACATTTGACGTGATTTGAACACGAAAGAAGTGTAAAGGCACTCGGCTATCGCTTCGTGCCTCTACTCAACTTCTTTCGTATTCAAATGACGTCAAACGTGCCTTTGTAAGAGTACATATGCATGTGTGTGTGTGTGTGTGTGTGTGTGTGTGTGTGTCTGTCTGTCTGTCTGTCTGTCTGTCTGTCTGTCTGTCTGTCTGTCTGTCTGTCTGTCTGTCTGTCTGTCTGTCTGTCTGTCTGTCTGTCTGTCTGTCTGTCTGTCTGTCTGTCTGTCTGCACAGAGCTTTATATTTGATTTGTTAAGCAACAACACATATTTTATCAGTAAAAATGTATATGTACCTCGTCTCTGATATTCGTCTGCACCTGGCCTTGTATAGTCAGTTCGAGACCCTAAATAAAATGAAAACCAATCTTCGTGTTAGAGATGTGGGACCAGTGATACGACGCAAGAATGTTTATTTAATAAAGTTGACAACAAACCCTTTTCGTAGTTTCGATCCCCTTTCGTACTTTTCTGGTTATCTCGTCTTAAGTTGTAATTTAACACTGGCTTAAGCTTTACTGTAAAATGTTCAAAAAAGAAAATCAAACACGGTTTTAAATGTTCATTATCAAATTCATTAATAATTCATAAGGAAAACTCAAAAGAAATTCGTTAAAAAGTTAAAAAGAAATTAATGTTTAATCAATATTTGTAAATACTCTTATCCAATCATTAATAATTCATGACAAATTTCCAAAGAAATGAAAGTTTAAGGTGGCTCGATACGTAAATTTTCACTCCACTGCGCACGTAATATATTGAAGGGCTTACACAGCGAAAAATCAGTTCAGGACTTATCAGGCGTATCAGTTCAGGCGTCTCACACGTATCACACGTATCAGGCGTATCAGACGTATCCGGCGTATCAGACGTATCAGGCGTATCACCCGTATCAGGCGTATCACGGGTATCAGGCGTATCAGGCGTATCAGACGCATCAGGCGTATCAGACGTATCAGGCGTATCAGGTGTATCACACGTATCAGACGTATCAGACGTATCAGACGTATCAGGCGTATCAAGCGTATCAGGCGTATCAAGCGTATCAGGCGTCTCAGGCTTATCAGGCGTATCAGGCGTATCCGACGTATCAGGCGTATCAGGCGTATCAGGCGTATCAGACGTATCAGGCGTATCAGACGTATCAGGCGTATCAGGCGTATCAGGCGTATCAGCGTATCAGGCGTATCACACGTCAGGCGTATCAGACGTATCAGCCGTATCAGGCGTATCAGACGTATCAGACGTATCAGACGTATCAGACGTATCAGGCGTATCAGACGTATCAGACGTATATCAGGCGTATCAGGCGTATCAGGCGTATCAGGCGTATCAGGCGTATCAGACGTATCAGGCGTATCAGGCGTATCAGACGTATCAGGCGTATCACACGTCAGGCGTATCAGACGTATCAGGCGTATCAGGCGTATCAGCCGTATCAGGCGTATCAGACGTATCAGGCGTATCAGGCGTATCAGACGTATCAGACGTATCAGACGTATCAGGCGTATCAGGCGTATCAGGCGTATCAGGCGTATCAGGCGTATCAGACGTATCAGACGTATCAAGCGTATCAGGCGTATCAGACGTATCAGACGTATCAGACGTATCAGACGTATCAGGCGTATCAGGCGTATCAGACGTATCAGGCGTATCAGGCGTATCAGACGTATCAGGCGTATCAGGCGTATCACCCGTATCAGGCGTATCAGGCGTATCACCCGTATCAGGCGTATCAGGCGTATCAGACGTATCAGGCGTATCAGACGTATCAGGCGTATCACACGTATCAGGCGTATCAGACGTATCAGGCGTATCAAGCGTATCAGGCGTATCAGGCGTCTCAGGCGTCTCAGGCGTATCAGGCGTATCAGGCGTATCAGACGTATCAGGCGTATCAGACGTATCAGGCGTATCAGGCGTATCAGGCGTATCAGGCGTATCAGGCGTATCAGGCGTATCAGGCGTATCAGGCGTATCAGGCGTATCAGGCGTATCAGGCGTATCAGGCGTATCAGGCGTATCAGGCGTATCAGACGTATCAGGCGTATCAGACGTATCAGGCGTATCAGACGTATCAGGCGTATCAGGCGTATCAGACGTATCAGGCGTATCACACGTCAGGCGTATCAGACGTATCAGGCGTATCAGGCGTATCAGGCGTATCAGGCGTATCAGGCGTATCAGGCGTATCAGGCGTATCAGGCGTATCAGGCGTATCAGACGCATCAGGCGTATCAGACGTATCAGGCGTATCAGTCGCACGAGGCGTATCAGTCGCATCAGGCGTGTCAGTCGTATCGGGCGTATCAGGCGTATCAGTCGCACGAGGCGTATCAGTCGCATCAGGCGTATCAGGCACATCAGTCGCACGAGGCGTATCAGTCGCATCAGGCGTATCAGTCGTATCGGGCAAAGAATAATGGTTTTGATCGGATGGAAAATAATAAACTTTTATCTCAACTGTCTGCAAGCTGCCCGGTTACCATGGGCTGATTTTATGTCACGAAAATGTTATTACGACTATTTGAGAAATTAAAAGAACATTTGAAGTTATAAAGATGGACGTTTGCAGTTCTTACATATCTCACTTCGTTCTTTAGAAATTGAGATTTGTTTTATATGTAAATAACATCACTTAGACGTCACACTGCATAATGGACTTGTTGATAAGCCTTGAAAGCCTTGAATATCAATTTGAGATTACTTAACGAAATCACTTTAAACTGTGCACGTGCTTCTGTCTATCGCAGGACACTATACGTGATTTACTTGAAATATTGTAAGAATAGACATGATTTTCCAACAAGTTATTATACAGTGTGACGTCTAAGTGATGTTATTTGCATACCACGCAAATCTCAATATCTAAAGAATGAAGTGAGATATGGAAGAGCTGCAAAGTCAATCTTTAAAACTTCAAAAGTTCTTTGAAATAAGAGAATCGTTCCTAAACTTATTTTTCACTGCATAATCCCTTTAAGCTCATAATGTACACGAGTAAAAACGCACAACTTGTTCACGGTTGTCAACAGGCGTGAACAATGTTGTCTTGCTCGCCGTGAACAAGTTGCCAACAGTTGTTCACTTATGGTTCGAACAACTTGTTCACGGATAAATCAACAGTCATGAACAAGTTGTTCCAACAGCACATTTTTATAGCCAACAACGTTGTTCGCACATGATACAACATGTTGTAACAGTATGACGAAATAGCAACGATGAACAACAATGTTACAACAGTGGTGAATATGGTTGATGTATCAACACGTTCTTCGGTTGTTACAACATGCGCGTGTTTCATCAAGCAGTAACAACTTGTTGAAACAATGATGAACAATGTTGTTCATTTATCAATGTTGTTCACATATGTCAACAAGTTGTTACAGCATTGTTGCAAGTTGTTACAGCATTGCTGCAAGTTGTTACAGCATTGTTGCAAGTTGTTACAGCATTGTTGCAAGTTGTTACAGCATTGTTGCGAGTTGTTACAGCATTGTTGCAAGTTGTTACAGCATTGTTGCAAGTTGTTACAGCATTGTTGCAAGTTGTTACAGCATTGTTCAGGCAACAATGCTGTAACAACTTGCGAGATTTTTACGCGTGTAAATGAACAATTTGCAGAAAAATGAAATTAATGAAATCATATGAAATTAAAAATACTTTTCGAGATATTAAGTGGCAAAGTTGCCTTCCTGATGTTACAAAATAAGGAAAGACTGAGATTAAATATATAGGGCAGATGACGCATGTCGTTGGATTATAATGATTTTTGATCACACTACATTGTTGTTATGCATACACGCGTAAAAATCTCGCAAGTTGTTACAGCATTGTTACCTGAACAATGCTGTAACAATTTGCAACAATGCTGTAACAACTTGCAACAGTGCTGTAACAACTTGTTGACATATGTGAACAACATTGATAAATGAACAACATTGTTCATCACTGTTTCAACAAGTTGTTACAGCTTGGTGAAACAACAACCGTTGTTCACGCATGTTGTAACAACCGAAGAACGTGTTGATACATCAGCCATGTTCACCATTGTTGTAACATTGTTCATCGTTATTTCATCATGCAGTTACAACATGTCGTATCATGTGCGAACAACGTTGTTGGCTATAAAAAATGTGCTGTTGGAACAACTTGTTCATGACTGTTGATTTATCCGTGAACAAGTTAGTGTTCGAACCATAAGTGAACAACTTGTTGACAACTTGTTCACGGCGAGCAGCACAACATTGTTCACGGCGAGCAGCACAACATTGTTCACGCCTGTTGACAACCGTGAACAAGTTGTGCATTTTTACGCGTGTAGTTTTCGAACTACATATGTCATCAAGCGCACTGTAACCGAGCAATTAATTTCTTCAAAAATGGATAAAGCCACGATAAACTTTGAGAGTTTATAGCTCGACTATATGCAGCAGATTTGCTTGAAATTTTCAGTGAATGCTCCTGTCATGCTGATCTGTTCAAAATTGCTAAAAAAAATTTTGCTTTATGGACACTTTAAAGATTGTTGATAAATCTGAACAATAAAATACGTGAATCGGATAAGTCGAATACAATATTCGCGCTGAACTCACTGTATTGCCCATAGAGCTCTGTCGTTCATATTGTATCTACTATATTTATATACTGTACCTCGTGTGTGATAGACGTATGTTCCTGATCTAGCAGGTCCATAATTACTTCCAGGCCCTAAATAGAAAATAGAAACAAAAATAATAACAAAAACACAAATAAAAACAAAAACTAAAATAAAATAAAAAATAGTATACAATTAATGTCTGCTCCCAAGGGAAACAGTTAGTTTTGTTTTCCCGAGAGTCTTAATTGATATTTCCCAAGACGAAGTCGAGGAAATAATTGACCTGGAAATAATTCGCGGTCTCTGTGACATAGTTAAGGGAGCACGGATGGCGTGTGCTGTTAGCGCGCTGCCTCTCACCAAAAGCTAAGCCCAGTTGGATGGGGTTATATACTTAGACAGGTGACCGCTTGGGAATGACCTCGTTGTCGAGCTTTGAACTTGTATAGTTGATCCCTCTTGTGCTTTGAGGGTTTTTCGCCGGGTTCTCCGGTTTTCCTCCCTCCATAAAATCAATATCTAACATCTTAACTGTGATCCATGGAGCGCCTTTGATATGCCTCGACACGGCCACGTTGATCTAAGGATGATTAGCCCCAGTCCTTTATCCTCCTAATAACTCACCTTTTTCGTTGTTTCGATCCCTTCTCGAGTTCGTACTTTGCGGGTCATCTTCTCGTAAGTTGTAATTTAACGTCTTGGCTATAAAAGTTTAAAAAAAAAAGAAATTAAACCACGCACGATTTTTCATTCCCAAATAATCGTCCAATCAAACAGACATTGGTGTCACGTGGTAGACCAATATTTTGCGATGTAGGACCAGCAACCTTTGGACAGGTCGCACAAGGTATATATTAACTTGCCATTCGCATGAACATTTGTTCGGTATAATAAAACACCTATTGAATTCATCTTCACCCGATCGATATGAAAAGTAAGTGATATTGGGCATTTCACTCGATTACATAGCATGCGTTCTAAGGATTTTGGGTGAAGGAAAATTCGAGTGTAGAATATATACATTTTAAGACCAAACCGGGACCAGTTCTGTTGCGAAAAATGCAACTACACATGTCTTCTGGCAGGAATTGAACAAACGACCTTGCGATTCTAGTGCAATGCTCTGACCACTGAGCCACGGAGGGCGTTGGCGAGAGCTTGATCGCGAGTTCTGTATATATAATGTGGTAATGCCAGGAGAGAATTGGGTATATTATAAGTGATATTGGGCATTTCACTCGATTACATAGCATGTTCTAAGAATTTTGGGTGAAGGTAAATTCGAGTGTAGAATTAAAATGTATATATTCTATACTTGATATGAAAAGTAAGTACTTTGCCATATCGCGATTAGATGAATCCAATATTAATAACAAGATGGCAGGCAGAGACTGCATATACCTCCGCCAGCGGGTTATTAGAGATGTTTAAAAAGAAAACGAGCCATCATACTAACCAGGCTAGCTCATGAGACCAACACATGCATGTATGAATATAATGTTTGATTGCACTCGTACCGGAATTATGCAAAAACGTTTGCATAAAATAGGAAAAATGAGGCAATCAAGCAATTGTCTTCATTTTTTTACACGGAGAATCTTGTGGTCAGATTTTCATGAAGTTTTTTATCCAATTCTCAACCAAATTAAACCAAAATTTAATGGCTTGGTCCTTTCCATAACTTTCATAAAAACCTTATGCAGTACTTTGTGAGATATCCTGGCGACAAACAGACAGACAAACAGACAAACTGACAGACAAACAAACAAACAAACAAACAAACAAACAAACAAACAAACAAACAAACAAACAAACAAACAAACAAACAAACAAACAAACAAACAAACAAACAAACAAACAAACAAACAAACAAACAAACAAACAAACAAACAAACAAACAAACAAACAAACAAACAAACAAACAAACAAACAAACAAACAAACAAACAGGCAGGCAGGCAGGCAGGCAGGCAGGCAGGCAGGCAGGCAGGCAGACAGACAGACAGACAGACAGACAGACAGACAGACAGACAGACAGACAGACAGACAGACAGACAGAGGTGAAAACCTAACCTCCCCTGGCAAAAATAATAATAAGTGTTAATTAAAGGGAAATACCTCGAGATAATTTTGAACAGAACTGTTTTATAATTTGAGTAGAGCGCCATTCTGTTAGCTTGTGTGCAGGCTCTCTCACTCTCAACCGCAGGAACACCGCGAGTAGACTCCCAGGACAGCCTGTACGCAGGCTACCATTCTATTAGCTATTGAGTAGTATATTGTTCCTGTTTACCTTCTTCATACTTCGAAACTGGTTTTATCCATTCTTGATGTTGAAAAAAACTGTGAATTTTCCTTCCTAAAAATTAAAAAAGAATTAAAGTGCCTATCTCATGGTTGGGGACTCTGAATATTTGTAATCTTTAGATTGTTCTGAGAAAAATTGTAATATATTTTGTCAGACGAAAATTTCATCTTCATGGGCTTTTTCGCTGTTAAAGGTTCCGGAAGTGATGTCAAAGCAGGGATTTAGAAATAGGGTTTAATATACACATATTCCTGCTTTGACGTCAAAATGACATCACTTCCGGAACCTTTAACAGCGAAAAAGCCCATGAAGATGAAATTTTCGTCTGACAAGATATATTACAATTTTTCTCAGAACAATCTAAAGATTACAAATATTCAAAGTCCCCAACCATGAGATAGGCACTTTAAAATCCACAATTTTTTGTGACGGAAGTCTCCTATGAGATCTCGTCTTGAAGCATATAAACCTATTCTTGAGTCTGTTACTGAAACTTTCAAGCTCGTCATTGTTTCATAGATTACCTAACTGTTTTTCAATGTCATCCGTTTGCGGTCCTGAATAAATAAATAAATAAATAAATAAATAAATAAATAAATAAAACCTATAAACCTAAACCTAATCTTATTTATACTGGATATCTCTATCAGTTAATAGCTAACTGTTCTCCCTAGAGGTCCAGTAATGGCCATCCCTCATTGGTCCAGTGTTTCAACAGGAGGAAACCGGAGTACGCGGAGGAAACCTGCGATGTTTGGTAGAGTCAAACTGGAAGCACTCTTCTCACATGCGGCCAAGGTGAAATTTTAATCAGATAACTGCTGAGAGCAGGAATTGAACCCAGGTCGCATGAATAAATAAATAAATAAATAAATAAATAAATAAATAAATAAATAAATAAATAACAAGTTAATTAGAGGATATAGGACATAGGACATAGGTCACACAAGACAGAAAATAAGACATAGAAGAATACGAGATAAAAAATACGATATGCAGGGATATGTATGGACATGTCGGGATATACAGGGATATTCAGGGATATGCAGGGATACATATGGACATGCACGGGATACGCGAGCATATGTAAGGATTGCATGGATACGCATGGACATACATGAATATGCAGGGGATACGCGTGGATATGCAGGGTACGCATGGTATGCGAGGATATGCAGGGATATGTAAAGATATGCAGGGATACGCATGGCTATAGATGAATACGCAGGGGGGGATGCATGGATATGCATGGATATGTGAGGATATGCAGAGACATGTATAAATAGCAGGGTATGTAAGGATAAACAGGGATATATGTGCATATGCATGGGTATGTATGGATATACCAGGGTATGAAGGAATATGAAAGAATATAGAATATGGGAAATAAGATTAGGAAGCTAGGAAATTCGCATCACAGTAATTTTAAATAGCATACCTTGTCGCTGATATTTATCTGTATGCCTTGATCTCACTGTATTGCGGGTTTGAGATCCTGAATACAAATTGAAGATAATTTATTATTAGATTATAAAATTTCCCATCGAGACAGACAAACAAACAAACAAACAAACAAACAAACAAACAAACAAACAAACAAACAAACAAACAAACAAACAAACAAACAAACAAACAAACAAACAAACAAACAAACAAACAAACATTGGTATTTAAGAACAATATACTTACTGCATGCTCTACATCTTCTAGGGCATAGCATACGGTAATTCCTGTAACTATCGCAATAATATATTGGCCTTTTGTCGCAAATGGTGTCTTCTCTTATGCATCGTGAAACTGTTAACGCAAAAGAAAGATAGACACGCGTGCCGAAATGTTAAAGTGCTGTGGCGAAAATGCATGATTATGATAACGAACTCAGTATCTCAGTTTTTTTTAGACAACCTCTGTGATCGTGAACTAAGTAGGTTAGTTACCTCAACCTCGGTAACTACGTGTTATTTACTGTAAATAACTTAATAAGTAAATAACTGACGCAGTTACCTCGGGTTCGATAACTAACCTATACTTAGTAATTGGACGCGAGCCTTTAAGACCTTTAAGGTGCTGTTACACGATACGATTTTTCTTGCAACTTGCAACAAATCACTGAATACAATATAAATAAGTTTTGTGGAAATGCACGTAAAATATTTCTTTGCTAAGCTTTCGGCCTGTTGACTCAGGCCTTCATCATTGCTCTGATGAAGGCCTGAGTCAACAGGCCGAAAGCTTAGCAAAGAAATATTTTACGTGGTGTTTCCACAAAACTTATTTATATTACTTTATCGCCATGAAAACGTTCAAAGAATTAAAAATCACTGAATGTTGTAAGTTGCATAAAAAATCACACCGTGTAACGCCCCGTAGCAACTTGCAATTTTGTCATTTTTGCTGTGTTGCAAGTTGAAAGAAAAGTTGAATGGGTTCTACTTTTTGCAGCAACTTGCAACAAAAATCACAAGTTGCTGAATGTGCAGCACCCTTCCTGCAACTTGCGATTTTTTTTCCATATCCAAAATTTGTTGCAAGTTGCAAGAAAATTCGCATCGTGTAACAGCACCTTTAGATTTATATGTTTTGTCCATGTTATACAAATCACGCTTTATACTCTATTCCTTTTGTGAATAGTATAAAGCACTTTTATAGCTAAACTGCATTACACAAGAATAACAAGAACAAGGACAACAACAACGCAGGTAGGAAGCGGGTATCTCATCTATTCAGGTAATGTCGAAGATGCCTCTGATCCATATCTATGGATAGACGACGATGAAGACGGCGATGACCAGGACGCGTTGACGTTCTTTTTTGAATTTATTGTGCTATTGGGTATTATGAAAATTATTGGGTTAAATTTATTGGGTTTTTCTATGGATAATTAAAGTTGTGCTATGAGCATTTTGTCAACTTTTTTTAATAAGCGCCGCTCTCGATTAAGCGCCGCACCAAAAGATTGCAAATTTTAATAAGCGCCGCGACGCTAAATCGAACATTACGGTAATTACAATTTCTACTGAGTCAAGCTAGATGCCGTCGAATGGCACCACATGCTATTGCAAACTTAGGACAGCGCCAAACGTCGCACAATAGAAGAATTTAATTCGAATTAACTTCGTCTGCAATGCGACGTAAATGCGACGTTGAGTTAAACGTCGAATTTCAGTCGAATTTAATTGTTTTTACTTGGACTCGTGCCGAATTGTCACAGACAGAAGAGAAACATTTAATACGGTGCGACGAGAATTTGTCGTTTAACTCAAACACGAATTATCGTCGCATTATCCGTCTGACTCAGACGAATACCGAGACGAATTTAATTCGTGTGCGAATTTAATCGAGTTATACGTCGCAGTTTCGTCGAATAAAATACAAATTAAATTCGTCGATTGTGCGACGTTTAGCGCAGGCCTTAAATACTCTGCACAAGGTATATATACCCACAGGATGGGTATGACACAAGGATTGTATTGCTCCACCGACTTATACAGCATTCCGTAACGGTTCTGACCTTATTCCAAAATGGCTGACACTTTAAGACTCTTTATGTGCATATAAATGAGCCCTTATCACCCTGTCTTAAAGTAAAAATTCTTTTGAATCTCCCACATGAAAACAGGTTCATAAGGGCTAATTCGTATGTATATAAAGAATCTTAATTCGGCGCAGGGACGTATAGCCAGGGGGGAGCCTGGGGAGCCGCGGCTCCCCCCTTTTAATATAAAACAACAGACATGTTTTAAATGACTTCAAAAACTATCCATATAATAAGCTCATATAGAAATCAATTTTGAAAATTGAAGTTGTCTGAGCCACAAAATCGAAGAAAAAGTTCATCGAAAATAGCGAGCGTGATGATTTCCCTTTGTGTTTTCCTCATGAATTATTACTGAGTTTTTGAATTGAATTGAATTGAATTGAATTGAATTGAATTGAATTGAATTGAATTGAATTGAATTGAATTGAATTGGATTCTATACGTATTTGTCAAAATGCTATATAATAACAGACCCGAATAACAAGATTCCACGCCTCATCAATTATACTTTGAAAGAAGTTAGAGAAGAATTAGTGAAGAACTGGAGTTTGGCCAAATGGTTCAGCGTGTGATGAATGATTTCCCAGATAAAATCATATATTATCTGTACGAGTAGACATGATTAAACAGGCTATAGAATTCACTGGTTAAAAGTCATAATTGTGAAGTTAGAACATGCGTGGTTCTCAACTCTGTCTTATTCAATGACAATGATTTCGAGAGAGTGAGCATAAAGCAACTGCATAAGGTCAACTCGTGCAGTCATTTTGAGGGTTGATTTCAACTTTTAATGTTTCGCGCACGACGCATTTTTTTCGCACTTTTATCCGTTATCTTCAGTATAGAACTATAATTGAATAATCACTCATAATTGTGTACCGCAATATTTACAACAGAAATATCGGGCACTGTAAAACATGGACTGGACTATTTTTGGTCTATTTTTTGACTATTTTTGGACCATTTTTTCAATTCGGACTATTTTTTTGTGTTCAATTTTTTGTGTGAAAACTCTACATTGTTATTAGGCTATAGTATAGTTTAATAACGATGACCAAAGCCGCAGAATTTTTATCAGCGTGTTGTCTCGCGATACTTGTATCGACTTATTTTACTACCAAATTCAATAACATTTAGTAGCGCAAACAGTTTTAAATTTCTGTTGAACTCTGGCTCTGCAATGTAAATTAGGTGTCGACTATCGTCGTTCGGTTGCATTGAAATCTCGGCATACGAAAGAGAAGATGCCTCTAGCACAGAGGCTAACTAATTTTAGAGACTTCGCGCGCGCGCTCTGCAAAATACAATCGAACGGCGATAGGGTTCAACAGAAATTTAAAACTGTTTGCGCTACTAAATGCTATTAAATTTGGTAGTAAAATAAGGCGATACAAGTATCGCGAGACACACGCTGTTTATAATAGACTTAGATATACGCGGATAAAGTTACAAGACAGAGATAAAAAATTCTGCGGCTTTGGTCATTGTTAGCCTAATAACAATGTAGAGTTTACACCCAAAAAATTGAGCGCAAAAATTGATCAGAAAAATAGTCCAAAAAAATAGTCCAGTCCATGTTTTACCCTATGCCAAAATATCGCGTTGGGCGATCAATCTTTATGCTAGATAGCATTAAAACATTATCTCTTAGTGTACATGTTATAATGTCTAATCGTCTGGAAAGGGGATAATCGAAGAACACGGCAAAAATCGCCTCGAGGCACAGGAGACAACCAATACTCTACTCATAACACGAGCCCCAAGCTTGGACAACCCCATCTAACCGGACTTATAACTTTAGTGCTTAATAGGCGCGGTTGAGCCAATTTCTTGTTTGTTTAGTACAAGGAAACGGCCATACGTTTCTAAGTAAAAAAGCTAAAAGCTAGTGTATCTATAACTTCATGTAATATAAACGCATATATATAGATTGTGAGGCTCAGTGTTTTCGTTTGCCAAGAAAAGTCCCTGGCTTCTGATCAGGCCATCAATTCAATGTGAGTATATTCAATTGAATAAAAGTTACTTGTTATATAGTGCCGAGATATTTTGAGGACGAAATACTGACGCTTCAGTTTATAAGAGCAACCGTGTTAGAGTGAAACGAGAAGAAAGTATATATATAAAAAAAAATGTTTAGTTTTATTTCTCCCTTTGGATTTGCGTTGAGGAGACATTCAATGACAATATAACTTCATTAATAATTCATGAAGGAAAAACAAAAGAAACATGCATTCGCCTCGTGTCTTTGCTCTTAGAGCTAATAAAATCGTACTTCTTTATTTATGAAACAGTATACTTTAAACTATCTAAACAAAATCTCCACATTAATTATATACCTTATATTAAAAATAGAGCAGCTCAACTTTAATTTTATATTCAACAACAGCCGCTATTCTAATCAACGTATATAATATATAAAACTTTTTACCATTTTTTAGAAATTAGTAAAATAACACCGATAAAGAAACCTTTTTTCTTATAAAAAGTACCATTAAATAAACGAGGGTAATTTAATTCAAAAACTTACGGCTGTTTCGCTGGTAGTAAACGCCTTCAACTACTATGACAAAAAGAAAACAAACCAACAAATTGACCTGCGACATCGCTACGCTTATCTTGTATTCCCAACAGCTTTGTATACTCGCTAGCAACTGAGTTGAAATTGGTTATGCTCTAAACTTTATATTCTTTATAATTGGATGATTGGTATGCCAGTTAGAAACCCCCCACAATGAAAGGCAATTATTCGAGTGTCTGTAGATAAAACACGTCGTGTTAGGAAGAGATAAGAGAAAAAAATCCAAAATGAACGAGGGTAATTTTTCAATGTCAGGTGAAAGGTCAAAATCTATAATTATATAATATATGGTCAGAATTATAATTACCTCCACGGAAAAGTTATGTTTTTACCCCATTTTGCTTATTTTTGGTTGTTGTTTGTTTGTTTGTTTGTTTGTTTGTTTGTTTGTTTGTTTGTTTGTTTGTTTGTTTGTTTGTTTGTTTGTTTGTTTGTTTGTTTGTTTGTTTGTTTGTTTGTTTGTTTGTTTGTTTGTTTGTTTGTTTGTTTGTTTGTTTGTTTGTTTGTTTGTTTGTTTGTTTGTTTGTTTGTTTGTTTGTTTGTTTGTTTGTTTGTTTGTTTGTTTGTTTGTTTGTTTGTTTGTTTGTTTGTTTGTTTGTTTGTTTGTTTGTTTGTTTGTTTGTTTGTTTGTTTGTTTGTTTGTTTGTTTGTTTGTTTGTTTGTTTGTTTGTTTGTTTGTTTGTTTGTTTGTTTGTTTGTTTGTTTGTTTGTTTGTTTGTTTGTTTGTTTGTTTGTTTGTTTGTTTGTTTGTTTGTTTGTTTGTTTGTTTGTTTGTTTGTTTGTTTGTTTGTTTGTTTGTTTGTTTGTTTGTTTGTTTGTTTGTTTGTTTGTTTGTTTGTTTGTTTGTTTGTTTGTTTGTTTGTTTGTTTGTTTGTTTGTTTGTTTGTTTGTTTGTTTGTTTGTTTGTTTGTTTGTTTGTTTGTTTGTTTGTTTGTTTGTTTGTTTGTTTGTTTGTTTGTTTGTTTGTTTGTTTGTTTGTTTGTTTGTTTGTTTGTTTGTTTGTTTGTTTGTTTGTTTGTTTGTTTGTTTGTTTGTTTGTTTGTTTGTTTGTCTGTTTGTTTGTCTGTCTGTCTGTTTGTCTGTCTGTCTGTCTGTCTGTTTGTTTGTTTGTTTGTTTGTTTGTTTGTTTGTTTGTTTGTTTGTTTGTTTGTTTGTTTGTTTGTTTGTTTGTTTGTTTGTTTGTTTGTTTGTTTGTTTGTTTGTTTGTTTGTTTGTTTGTTTGTTTGTTTGTTTGTTTGTTTGTTTGTTTGTTTGTTTGTTTGTTTGTTTGTTTGTTTGTTTGTTTGTTTGTTTGTTTGTTTGTTTGTTTGTTTGTTTGTTTGTTTGTTTGTTTGTTTGTTTTGTTTGTTTGTTTGTTTGTTTGTTTGTTTGTTTGTTTGTTTGTTTGTTTGTTTGTTTGTTTGTTTGTTCGTTTGTTCGTTTGTTTGTTCGTTCGTTCGTTCGTTCGTTCGTTCGTTCGTTCGTTCGTTCGTTCGTTCGTTCGTTCGTTCGTTCGTTCGTTCGTTCGTTCGTTCGTTCGTTCGTTCGTTCGTTCGTTCGTTCGTTCGTTCGTTCGTTCGTTCGTTCGTTCGTTCGTTCGTTCGTTCGTTCGTTCGTTCGTTCGTTCGTTCGTTCGTTCGTTTGTCTGTCACAAAGATATGTCAAAAAGTATTGAAGTGATTTTGATGCAACTTTGTGGAAAGTTTGGCTAGATACAGAGGACCAACCGGCGGTTCTCATTCCGGATTGAAATCTCATTCCGGATTGAAATTTCGTTCCGGAATCATGTAAAAGCGTTGCGAGTTTCATTCCGGAATGAAAAACGTGATAGAGAGGACTAGAACAAACAATGCATGCGTGTTTTCAAATATTTACGGATTTCAGATTTCAGGTGGATTTCAAGCCGGAAACCCAAGTCCCATGTAAACACGGATTGACTTCGCTTTTCAATCCGGATTCATGTAAACGGCCCCTAACTGAAGAAAGTCATATATGTATAACATGCATATAAAAAAGAAACAACACCCATATTACATGGGGTTTTTTCTATATAGAAATACCACATACTTACAAATGCCTGAACTTTTCATCTTATCCTCCAGTATAGATCCGAAGAAAGCGATTGTCAACACCCTACAACTCGAAGACAAGTGTAGTATCTCTGTATCTACAAGCAATCAGGCTAAAATCTTACTGAAAAGTATACAGTAAAAACCCGCATAAACTTTTGGCATTTAAACCCCCGCAATATATAAGAACCTGTTCAGCTTAAAAATTAAAAAAAGTTCGAATTTGGAAAATCGGAGAAAAAATAGGAATAACTGTCCTTACGTGTCAACCAGACTGCAGAATTTCTAGAAATTTCAATATAAAAATTTAACATACTGTATAAGGATACAATTATTATATTTCGATATTGTTGCCGCATTGTGTCTCAACACTACGCAATCGCCCTTTTAATAGTGTTACCCTGGATAGACCATAATGCATTGCGAATTCAAGATGGCGCCGCTATTGTGAAAAGGTCTATTGTAGCAGGGTACTTAATATATAAGATACTTAATTCATATACAAAAAAAACGATGTATGAATTTAATTATTTAAATAGTAAACAGCGTCGCGAGCATATTATCCACAAATTTGAGTCTCGTATATTAGGCTATACTCATATACCCCTCACCCTTCCGCCCACACGGTATGCCCCACCTAGTTTATGGCAAACCCAAGATGGTCACGAAAGGGCGTCACAGACGCGTGTGTGCTAATTGCTAATATACAGCAATAATGTTATGTTTCAATTCTCAATCAACATATCACTAATAACCAGTTTTGCAGTTGCGTCATAATCAAATCGAAAGTTATTGATACTTTCGTGGGAGGGGAATATAATTAACAGAGACCTCACTTAGTACTATCAATAAAACTTTGAACCGTTTGAAATGTTATCTCGCAAAGCAAGGGGATTGTGTTTTTTCTGTCTATATACGTCAATGAGATCACGCAATGCGGCGTGCTTGCGGTTGGCAAATATACTGACGTGTCATTAACGAGGGAGAAGGCGACAGATTAATGAATAAAATGACGTTAAGTTTCGTTTGTTTTCGCTGAACAAGCTGCTGTCGTATTAAAGTTGTTAAACTCAGAAAACACTAAGCTTCAGACGAGTTCTAGTAGTTCAATGGTTAGAGCGTTCGGCTAGTATTTAGGGCGCTGCCTCTCACCAATAGTTAAGCCGGGATGGGTGACCGTCTGGGAATAACCCCGTTCTCGAGCTTGGAACACTCATGTGAGTAGAGTTTAGTTGGTCTCCGGCTCCTGTGCTTCGAGGGTTTTTGGTCGGATTCTCCGGTTTTCCTCCCTCCATAAGATCAACACCTGGGTCTGTGATTCGTGGTCTGACATGTGTGTCATAAATGTGTCGTAGGGCGGCTGCTTCGAGCGCCTTTAATATGCCTTCGACTCTGCCACTTGAAATTTAGTAATGTAAATTGCTCTTGAAAAGCCCCTTGTGGGAAGAAGTAATTAAAATCTGTAATCTGTAATGTGTATTCGAAAGTGTAAAAACGTGGAGTGTTGACTTTCAAAATTTTCAAACCATTTGCCTTCAAATGGTTTATGGTTTGTGGGTTATAGTTTGTTAATCTTCTAAACTCTGGATATATTTAAAAATTCAATGGAATGATCGATAGAAGACATCTTAATCAGTTATTTAACGTCCAAAAGTCAAACTTTCGTCATGCATTCTAGTTCACGAGCGGATATAATACTGATTTTTCATTAAAACTGTGGTTATTCATCTCAAGTATTCGATTTTATTCAGGCAGTGTTCACAAATCAGTCACTTATTGGCAAAAAGTTTGATTATTCTGCCCATAAAGCCGATTACAGATATTGATATACAATCTCAGTACGGCGACAATCTCGGCAGACCGCCACAACCGGCTAACCAGGCTTGAGAGAAACGTTTTCTCTCTGACGAAGGGCCTTCGCTCGAAACGTTAGACCACTTACGTTCTCTGTTTCGGCAGTATTAACCTACTATACCATATTTTGATTGTTGTTTCAACACTACCTACGCAGCACACTACTTTTATTAACCAGGCTTGACTCGTGTCACGAAATGCTTTCCTCGGCCGCAGAAGGAGATTTGAATTAATGTTAAGCTTCGTTTACATCTAAACTAAACCAATTCTTCTTTGTAAATTTAGTTTATGCGAGTTTCAAAACCACAGTACGGTCCTAATCAATCGCGTGGGCCCGGGCTAGCCGGCTGTGTAAACAGCCCTTTATTAGATAGAGCAAAGTGAAAAGGCGGTAAACTGCTGCGAAAATAGTTTTTATCACGAAATACTGACGTTTCAAGCGGAGCCCTTCATTAAGCCTGGTTTCCATATAGTTGTAATTGTTGTAATTCAGTCAGGGATTGATCGGCGATTGTTTGCAATCTTTTACAACAGTCGTGTTTCCACATAGTTGTAATTGTTGTAATTCAAATCGCCGATTCGCTCGGACTGAGGGCTCTCGGTTTCGACAAAGTTCAGATGAGCTAAGTTTGATATTCAAAAACAAATTGAATGACTAAAACTTTGTTTGTGATCATTTTCACAGTTTATATAACAATAGAACAATATAACAAGCATTATTTACAAGTTCAGTAACTTCGCCGCTTAAATCTCATGTTTCGTGAACGTTTGACGACAGTTGCAAACATTTTAGCTGGCGTACGGCATTCTAGTCAGTTAGTAGAGTTCTTTAACAAAATCGAGGGTTTTTTTGAAAGGATTTGGCCGGTTTTTGTAAATAATTTTGTGTTTTACGTTGCAAACATCTAGCAAAAAGTCGCCGACTGTCGGCGATTGATATTTCCATTAACTGTTGTTAAATGACATTTATGTCGCTTCTCATTCATAACGATTTCAATAAACTGCACTTATTTCTAATTAGCTATAACATCAAAATTTAACGTTTTCTGCGCTGGAAGCGCTCCGAAGAAAAATACGCATGGCATTCGTTTCCTAAATACCACACAATCCGTGTAAAAGTAAACAACAGCCTTTCCCGCTTTGGTGAGAAATGAATTTCCAAGTTCCAAATTTTGATATTATTGGTCCGTAACGATTGAGTAAAATTGTTTGAAATGTCATTTAAGAGAGAATAATTTTAGCTTTTGAGAATGAAAGATCGCACTTGTGTTTGGCGAAGTATTTAGACCATTCGTGTTGGGCGTCTGTGGTATTTTAAGTATTTCGCCAAACACAAGTGCGGGTTTTTCAAATTCTTCTCAAACAATGTTATGCCATATTAAAAGTTGTGACATAGTTCCACTGGGAGAGTCAATTAAGACAGGTTGCAATCCTTTGGGTCTAAAAGGTTAAATTTTGAGAGAATATTTGCCAACGACTGACTTCCATTGCTACGTTTTTACGCTAACCCAAATATCGCCTTTCTTTACAACAAACATTGATGGTATATATCTATATTTATATTTATATACAGCATATATTGCATATACTATGTATACTATGCATATTATCATACAATATTTACAAAGTGATCAAATAGATCACGGGTCAATGTAATGTAAATTGAAACTAGTTATACCCTTATGCTTTCACAGATGAAAGTGAATTGGAGAAAAGCAAAACAATTCTGTACAACCAAACAGATTTATTAGGCCATTTGTACGATAACGTTCGACGGTGTTGGGTGACTGCAAATACCAAAATTCTTTGCTATAGTATCCTCTAATTCTTATCACTAGAAGACTGACAAAGCATTCTGGTAGTTGTAGTCACCCATTGCTATCGTACGTTATCGTCGTGCTCAGTAGCGTGACCATTCCGAGCGGGGGGGGGGGGGGGGGGTACCTCTATTGCGCTTCCTCGATTACCGACCAACTCATTTTTATGACCAATTTTTACCGACCAATTTCCTGTCAATTTACCGACAAATCACGTTTTTCTCTGCAAAATCTCTGTTTTACCAACAAGTTTTCCAAAAAGTGGGGAAGTGTCACCCCCCCCCCCCCCCCGCACGCTACGCCCCTGAATTCGTGCTAATAGCCTATTACAGAAGCAGATACCCTAGTCCGACAAACGCTGAACTGATAACGCAAAACTTAAGAATTTTATCATCTCTGTTTGTCTGTTTGTTCGTCTGTGTACAGAATATCTCAAAAAGTACCGAATGATAGTCTCCTTTTATTTGCAGCCGTTATGAGTGAAAAAAACCCCCGAAAAAAACTAACACCGACAAAAACTGCAAAGTAGACTGACTTATGTGTCGTTTTTAACGACCCGGCAAAGAAGTTGTGTCTAATTGATTTGTTGTCTCTACCCGTACTAGGTGATTGTGTTGTTCTACAACCACCCAAGGACGTAGAGTCTAGATAATCTGTCCTCTACATAGTGACAAGTGACTGTATAGTTGTTTTAGAACGACTCAAGGAAATGAAGTCCATTTAGATGATTTGATGTTTAGCTAGTGACTAGATGTGTCGTTTTAACATCGCTCAAAGAAGCTGAATCTAAATGCTTAGTTGTCTGCATAATGTTTGCTTTTAAAACTATACTCAAGGAAGAAGAGTCTGAATGCGTTGTCTTCTACATAATATTAGGGACCTTAAGATGCTAGGACAACGACGGCGGTTAAAAAGCAATTCAAATTTTAGCATTAAAAAGAAATCACGGTGAACTGACTACTGTATTTAATATTTGAAGCTTGTTTTATAATTTTCAAAGAGTTAAAACGGTTGCAGTGTCTGTGTTAAGGCAATCTCAGACAACAGTTCTCATCACCCCACGAGTCAACGTCGTCCTGAAGACGTGAAAATGCTCTAAATTATTCATTATCTTTGTTTTGCAAGAAGAATGCTTTTGTTTGAAGGACGTCGTCCTCGAAGTTGCCGGGACCTTAAGATCTACGACGGCAACTTCGAGGACGACGTCCTTCAAACAAAAGCATTCCTAATTAATTCTTTGAACGTTTTCATGGCGATAAAGTAACATAAATAAGTTTTGTGGAAACACCACGTAAAATATTTCTTTGCTTATTTATAAAAGCATTCTTCTTGCAAAACAAAGATAATGAATAATTTTTAGTCCCTGAACACCGTCTTCGCTCTGTATACAACGCCACTCAGACCATTTTCACGTCTTCAGAACGACGTTGACTCGTGGGGTGATGAGAACTGTTGTCTGAGATTGCCTTAACACAGACACTGCAACCGTTTTAACACTTTGAAAATTATAAAACAAGCTTCAAGTATTGAATACGGTAGTCAGTTCACCGTGACTTCTTTTTAATGCTAAAATTTGAATTGCTTTTTAACCGCCGTCGTCGTCCTAGCATCTTAAGGTCCCTAATGACAGACTGGCAGTATTTGCTGTTCTCATACGAGTCGACCCAAAAACGTGAAGTCCAGATGCTTTGGTGTTTACACAATGACTATGTGTCGTTTTATAACCATCCAGTGAAGTAGAATCTAGATAGTTTGATGTCTACAAAGTCACTGTACGTGTCGTTCTCACACGACCCAGGGGAAGTGAATTCCAGACAGTTTGCTGTTTACATAGTAACTGGTGTCGTTTTAGAACCACCAAAAGAAGTGGAGTCTTGACGCTTAGTTGTCCGCATATAGCGACTGTATGAGTTGTTTTAGCCATCAAAAGATGTGTTGTCTGTTTGTTTAATTTACTTATTATGTGGTATGGCAGGAAGCAGACCTTCAAGTTGATGGGCATTTCCTGTTTCCGATAACCATTCCTAAGCAGAGAAATGAAGTTACCAACAGGACTGTACTTATCTGTTGTAACACTGTACAATAAATAAATAAATACAGTACGCTACGAGGAAACCACGTATTACGTCACTCGAAATTAAAGAGTGTTTCATCAGGATATCCAGACACCTCTAAGTTTGTTCAAAAACCAAAAACCTTGGCTTTGCCTCGGTTGTCAACAAATGTCTCAGTGTTTGTGAATCCTGATGAAACATAGCCTCCTTCGCAGACGTCTTGTGGGCGGGAACAAAAGCCCACAAGACGTCTGCGAAGGAGGCTAGATGAAAACTCCTCCTCGTAATAAACGGAACAGCAGCACCACCATCACCACCACTTACCTGAAAACGATGCTGGACCGCTGCTTGAAGTTTTTTTCTCTGAGGTCTGGCTAAGCCTGAATCACGAACCATGATATGCCAATCATCCACTCGCCTATAAATTTATAATACTTATTGTTATATATAGCTATAGTTTCACTGGATGCAACGATGACTGTCATTGGTTGGTTTGTGGTCACATGACCTTAGCTAAATTTCAATGTCTACCGAGCGGGCAACAAATGAGAACTTATTGCCTGCTCGGTCAATAAGTTTTCAATTATTGCCCGCTAGAACTTTGAACTCTTCACGGCATCTTATAAACAAAAGCTTGTTTGGTACGAAAAAAAGAATATTTCTAGGTCTTCAAAGCATATGTGAAGATTAACTGGAGAAATGTATTGCTGTTCTTTTGTTCTGAGACTCATATTTGCTTGGTTGAAGTGAAATTACGGAGACAGGCGAAATGTTTTGGTAAGTCTTAGCGTTTGTCTTTTGTGTACTTCCCTTGATAAACGTCGAAATTATTCTATATAACAAAACACTTAATGTCTGACCCCTCGGGAAACAGTTAGTTTTGTTTTCCCGAGAGTCTTCATATTTCCCGAGACGAAGTCGAGGGAAACATCGAGACTCGAGGGAAAACAAAACTAACTGTTTCATCGGGAGTAGACATTAAGTGTATATTATAAATACTTAATACAAAACTTCCATACCAATAACACTAGCATTCGTTAACAAAAAATTACAAATGCTTACTTATCTCTTGAATGCATTGCCAGTTCGTACACTTCTGGTAAAGGAACAGGACACCTCTGGAAGAAAAAGTTCAGAAATATTGTACATTGAGATAACTTAACAGAATTAATAGCTTGCTAAACGTTCTGAATCTGTTTTTTACATATTTATATATTTTTTGTTATTTTCTCTAACCTTTGTGTGTCCTTTCATTCCAAACGGAATAGAGAAAGTATAAAATACTCCGGGATCCATTTCTTCGAAAACATGGCTTTCGTCATCATGACCTGGAGAACAAAAGCAAGACACATCCCTTGAAATAGAAATCTGAATACGTAGGAATATGCATGGTTTCCAAAGTATTTATAAGAGTTAGAGAAACGGACGTAAGAAAGTTAGAAAACGGACCTTGAACCCAAATATAACGTGACTGCTGGTGTCGTCCGCACAAAGATAACAGAAATACGGATCCTTTTTCTCATTGTAGCGACCGCTGACCTTCTTCTGTCCAATACGCTTACTTGAGTGTGGGCTCAGCCGCGCCCGCCGGTCGACAAATTCAGTTAAAGTAAATTTATGAGAAAAGGTCAGCGGTTACTTGTGTGGGAGAAAGGACCAATAAACCGCCATCTTGGATTGGTCACCCATTGTCAAGTCAGTGATATAGGGCACTGGCAGATCAGTTATATGTAGGTCAGTGCTTGACCCTTAATACAGAACAAATGTTTTTCCTAGCATATTATGTCAAGTCATTTATATTTTCTGGTTACTAGTTCAAGGTTACTGTATGGTTTCTTACCTAATAACAATGGATTATTCCATTCATTAATCTTGGACGTCAAACCAGATGTCAACATGTGTTCGTCTAGTTTGGGATAATGAGTGTGGTATGGAGCGAATGTCAAGTTTTCATTGCCAGTACCACCAAATAACAACGGTCTTGTCATTGTACACACATGAAACACACAACCATTACAACCACTGAAAAAGAAAATATAACTGCAGCGCTCGAAATAACTGGGGGGCTTTCCCTCTTAATTTGTACATTATACACAAAAGCGTTCATTTCTTGATTTGCACAGAAAGTGAAACAAAAAATATTTGAACGCTTTTTTTGGCGACATTTGGGGGAATTCGAACCGTATGAAGGCCTTAAATGCGTAGTAACTAGTTAGCACTATGAAATGTAGCCATGAAAAGTGATGACAAACCTTATCTCGTTAAAACTTGAGCGGTCAAGTTGACCGCCCGTAAGTGATGTTGGGGGGTGAAATCGTGAAAGTAGGGGATCATTAGAGACCTTAAGATACTCCGGGTTCGGTTTACGGGTACGGGTACTGCCATTTTTGTTTACTCGTAATATCTACCCGTTTGCCCGTGGTAGATCATGGTCTACCCGTACATACGACTACGGGTACGGGTAGATTACCCGTAACCCGAACCCGGGGTATCTTAAGGTCTCTATTACGAGTCAGTGATGGATCGAGCTTGATCTGGTAAGGGGGGGGGGGGGGGGGGGGGTTGCTGAGCGAGCGAAGTGAGCGGCGTGGGGTGCGACCGAGGCAGGGTGGAGCACCGCTGAAATAGCTATGGCAGTGGTCTGGGGACCCAGCCCCCGGCAGGGTCCAGGGGCCGAGCTGGTGGTCGGGCTGGGGCACTGGGGCGAAGCCTACCTTTATACCTATTAATACCTATGAATCATATGATAGCTAATATATGAATCATATACTGTATCTATGAATCATATGATAGCAGATAGCTATACCTAATACCTAGGTCCTATGCAGTTTACACGTTGAATGAATGCGTCCTTTAATGTACTTGGATTCGACAAGGCAATTGGCACCCCTGCACCCCCTTGGCCAAGGCCAGGGGGGTGCGCAACACCCTGCACCCCCCTGTAAATCCATCACTGTTACGAGTAAACAAAAATGGCGGTGCCCGTACCCGTAAACCGAACCCGGGGTATCTTAAGGTCTCTATTGTCCCCTGCCCCCCCGTTATTTCGAGCAAAAAATAATTGAACATTCAGGCTGATTACCATACTGCCTAGAATAAACACCCCCTGAACGTCATTTCTGCCTGTTTCTTAGGCTACGTTATACACGCGGTACCGTACGAATTCGAGACCGGTCTTGAATTCGTACGGTTCCGCCTGTCTACACGGAAGTAAAATTTGGAACCGGTCTCGAATTAGTACGGTTCCTCCTGTGTACACGGAAGACAAATTCGGAACCGTTCTCGAATTAGTACGGTTCCTCCTGTGTACACGGAAGACAAATTCGGAACCGTTCTCGAATTAGTACGGTTCCGCCTGTTTACATGGAAGACAAATTCGGAACCGTTCTCGAATTAGTACGGTTCCTCCTGTGTACACGGAAGACAAATTCGGAACCGGTCTCGAATTAGTACGGTTCCACCTGTCTACACGGAAGACAAGTTCGGAACCGTTCTCGAATTAGTACGATTCCGCCTGTTTACACGGAAGACAAATTCGGAACCGTTCTCGAATTGGTACGGTTCCTCCTGTGTACACGGAAGAAAAATTTGGAACCGTTCTCGAATTAGTACGGTTCCGCCTGTTTACACGAAAGACAAATTCGGAACCGCTCTCGAATTAGTACGGTTCCGCCTGTTTACACGGAAGACAAAGTCGGAACCGTTCTCGAATTAGTACGATTCCTCCTGTGTACACGCCACTACACGGAGAAATGGGACGAATTCGAGACCGGTCTTGAATTCGTCTGGTACCGTGTAAACGGGGCCTAAGGCTACGTTTACATAGTACTGGACGAATTCGAGACTAGTCTCGAATTCGTCCTATTTCGCCGTGTACACAGGAGGAAGTGGAACCGTACTAATTCAAGACCGGGTGGCGTGTGCTGTTAGGGCGTTGCCTCTCACCGCTGTAGTTAAGCCCAGTTGGACGGGGTTAGTATACTTGGATGGGTGACCGTCTGGGACTAGCTCCGTTCTCGAACTTGAATTTCATGTGAGTAGAGTTTAGTTGGTCTCTCCTGTGCTTCGAGGGTTTTTCGCAGGGTTCTACGGTTTTCCTCCCTCCGTAAAATTAACACTTAGGTCTTAGCTTATGTCGTGCACTTTAACATGAGCCTCTGGCTCGGATGATTGGGCGACCACATCCTGTGTTTACGACGTTAAATAAATCATTACTCATTACCGGTTCCGAATTCGTCCAGTACCGTGCCCGGGGTCTTACCTAACTGTCAGTCTGTTACATACAGATACCACAGTCACGTTTTCACATCCAAAGACGTTGACAGTTGTCCTCACAGCTCCTAGCACAATAGTCGAGTTATGACACTTCTCTAACGTCACAGACCTGGAAAAACCCCCAACAAAATGAACGCGTTAAATAAAGCCCGTTTACACGTGCAATTTTTGATTCGATAAATATCGCCAAACCTCTGGTTTAGGTGCATGTTAAGCAATTACAAACGAGCAAAAAAGCAAAGAAGATAAAACTACAGGACAATCCACTGACTGTTTCCGACCTACGCAGGCTTTGGGGGAAAGCTGGCTCTGTCAACAAACTCGATATTTCTTTTTGAGAATGCGTGAACGATTGTCAAGACACTATTTTGGGCCCAGGCTCTAACACATTACTTGCTACTTGTTTGACCAGTTCAGAACCGGACTGACTCGCCCCAAGTTTGGGGCGAAGATCGAGTTTGTTGGCGAGCCCACTTTCCCCCGAGGTTTGAGCAGGTTGGAAAGGGGCTCTGACTCGCAGGGTAGGCAGAGTACAATTTGCAATAAAATTAAACGATTGCACCTTATGTGCATCATGGTCACGCAATCTATTTTTTGAAGACAGTTTAATACTAGGAAAAATTTATTGGGTGAGGAGTCATTACGTACAGGCCATGCAGAGCTCCAGAGTCCTATATATGGGATCTGGAGAGCTACTATAGAAACAAAAGATTGAACTTGAAAATACACCAACTATATACTACATAGCAATATTGTTATATGGCTTACCAAAGGGGAGCTAAAAGATAGATATACGAATAATGACATCTGTGTACTTTAACATTTATGTCAATTAAGTGATCACCAGTCTAAAAAAACACACAAATAAATCACGCCATTACACCAGAAATATAATTAAAAAAGACGCGAAAAAATTAAAAAAAAGATCTATGAAGTTAAAAGGTTTAGACAAAAAAGGTTTTTTTAAAAAGGAACTTTATTGGTAAATTAACATTTCGGAATCTTTTTTTGTCTTAGGTATGGTATAGACTGCCTACTTTTAAAAATTATATATAGAAATACATTACCTTTGCAATCGTCTGCTTACATATTTGGTATAATATCAAAAGGCGATGTCTGTAAGAGAAAGAGAACGTTAGTACAACCTTACACTTCGGAACAAAATACGTTTCGAGCAGAGCCCAGTTGCACTGGGATAAAGGGCCCCACGCTAAAACGTCAGTATATACTGTAGTTCAAAAAATTCCAGCAATTCACGCTGAAATTTCCGCTTTGCTAGAAGGAATATTCAACTGTTTTTGTGTTAAAACGACGTGAAACGTATAAAACAAAGATTTTGTAGTTTTTTTAAGTTTCCAATATTATCACCACTTAGTTCAAATTTCACGGCGGTTTTCTTTGTTACTCATAAGTCTTTATCTACCATACCTAGACTATTTAGTTTAGTTTAGTTTAATAGCTTAATCATCAATATACAAATACTCTGATGAAAGGTGGTCCAACAGGGCAAAGCCCCAATTGAAATGGACTACCAAAAAGAATACAACTACAGTATATACAAATTAGGATAAAACATACAAACTATGGCCATGTGCACATGGCAACGCCCGCGAGCGCTCCCGCACTGCTTACCGTTCTCAAGGGAATCGAAAACAATCATCTAATTACTTGAAACAGTACGAAAACGCCCGGAAACGCTACCAAGTGCACACAGTGTATATCTATGTACAAGTCGGTAATTCGTAACTATTAAACTTTCGTAAAAAAGGAGCTCTAATTGCCCTTTTAAAAGCTAGATTAGTGTCTATCACTTTGATTTCCCTAGGAAGGGAATTCCATGCCCTTACAACCCTAGGAAAGTGTAAGTGATAAAAAAAATTAGTCCTACATTTGAATTCAATCAAGTTATTTGGGTCATGTGACCTAATTGAGTATCTAGGCTCATGTCTTCTTTGAACAAAATTATCTAAATTTAAGTTATATTGTCCAAGTAAACATTTATGAAAAAAAACTAAATCGCAGATATCTCTGCGGTACTCGAGCGGAAATAAGTTGAGTCGAATTTTAATTGTTTTTAATTTCAGTCGAATTTTAATTGTTTTTAATTTCAGTCGAATTTTAATTGGTTTTGATTTCAGTCGAATTTCAATTGTTTTTAATTTCAGTCGAATTTTAATTGTTTTTACTCGTGGATCCTGAAAACGACTTCTTGAAAATATGGCACCGAATTGTCACAGACAGAAGCAAAACATCTAATTCAACGCAGTAATTCGTCGTGTAACTCGAACACGCATTATCGTCGCACTATCCGTCTGACTCAGACGAATTTAAAGTGTCTATGAAGTGAAAAATTCGTTGGCATTTTTGAGGAGCATGGCAGGAGCACTCACTGAAAATTGCAAGAGAATCTGATGCGTAGTTTTCGCGCTATCAACTCTCAAAATTTGCCGTGGATAGTTTGTTTTTGGCGAAATTTGGCTTCTTGGTAACAATGCCTTATGACGTACGCAGATGGATCATTAATAGTGAAATCTATTGTTCTTATGCATAGTTGTCCATCTGCGTACGTCATAAGCATTGTTACCTAAAGCCCAATTTTTCTCAAGAACGAACTAGCCATGGCAAATTTTGAGAGTTAATAGCGCGAAAACTACGCATCAGATTCTCTTGAAATTTTCAGTGAGTGCTCCTGCCATGCTCCTCTGTACAATAAAACAACAAAAAATGCCAACGAATTTTTCATTTCATAGACACTTTAATTGCCGAGACTAATTTGTGTGTCCAATTTAATCGAGTTATGCGTCGTAATTTCGCCAAATAAAATTCAAACAATTAAATTCGTCCGAATTAAATTCGTCTATTGTGCAACGTTGAGCGCAGGCCTAAATGCTAGGTCTTTATTTGTATAAAGCTCAGGGTTGTATACAGATAAAGACATACTAGGGAACTTAAGATCTACGACGGCAACCTCGAGGACGACGTCCTTCAAACAAAAGCATTCTTCTTGCAAAACAAAGATAATGAATAATTTCTAGTCCAAGAGTAATCTGAATACCGTCCTCGCTCTGTATACAACGCCACTCAGAGCATTTTCACGTCTTCAGGACGACGTTGACTCGTGGGGTGATGAGAACTGTTGTCTGAGATTGCCTTAAAACAGACACTGCAACCGTTTTAACACTTTGAAAATTATAAAACAAGCTTCAAATATTGAATACAGTAGTCAGTTAACCGTGACTTCTTTTTAATGCTAAAATTTGAATTGCTTTTTAACCGCCGTCGTCGTCCTAGCATCTTAAGGCCTGGCCAAACGCTTTCAACATCGCATTCAACATTGTTCAACATTGTTGAATTCAACATGTTGAAAGCGTTTGGCCACCCCTGTTGAATGATGTTGAACGTTGTTGAATGGTGTTGAATGATGTTGAACGAAATTTGAACATGTTCAAATTTTCGTTCAACACGCGTTCAACATTTCTATTGTTCTCAAAATGTTGAAAGGTGTTGAACGCATTTGGCCACATTTCATTCAACTTTGTTGAACAGAGACATGCGCCATGCGGGATATTGTCGATTCCAGCTTTTGTGTAGCCCGCATTCAATTAATTGTCATTCATGAATGTTGAACGATGTTGCATTCATTTGGCCACTCGTGCTTTCAACATCATTCAACATCGTTCAACAATGTTGAATGATGTTGAATGCGATGTTGAAAGCGTTTGGCCAGGCCTTTAAGGTCCCTACTAACCTGAGAGGGGCGTATCGGGTATTCTTGATGATTCGTCCACCACTGGCTCCGGCTGATAGAGTAACCTCGTGTTTATCATAATGCTTTGAACTATGCTCGTGAGCAGACATCTTCATGCTTTCTTCTTCCAGACTTTGACTTAAATCTAAAACTATTCAAAAAAGATTGAAATTAACTTTCCGTGAATGGCCTTCCCAGATATCTTCTCCGTTACATTACCTGTTAGCTTTTTTTGTGTCGTTTTTTGTTTACACAAGTTCGGCTTTCGTTTTTTTGTGTTTTTAGGTAAACAGTTTTAAGTGTCTATGAAATGAAAAATTCGTTGCCATTTTTGTTGTTTTATTGTACAGAGGAGCATGACAGGAGCACTCACTGAAAATTTCAAAAGAATCTGATGCGTAGTTTTCGCGCTATCAACTCTCAAAGTTTGCCATGGCTAGTTCGTTCTTGGAGAAAAATTGGGCTTTCGGTAACAATGCTTATGACGTACGCAAATGACACTATGCATAAGAACAATAGATTTCACTATTAATGATCCATCTGCGTACGTCATAAGGCATTGTTACCAAGAAGCCCAAATTTCCCTAAAACAAACTATCCACGGCAAATTTTGAGAGTTGATAGCGCGAAAACTACGCATCAGATTCTCTTGAAATTTTCAGTGAGTGCCCCTGTCATACTCCTCTGTACAATAAAACAACAAAAATGCCAACGAATTTTTCACTTCAAAAAAAAGCAACACTAATGTTCCAGTCCATTTTATTGTTGGAAATATTTGAATAAAGACACCCCATTCCCTTTTGTTGGTATTCAAATCAACTCAGAAATTTCCCCGCCATAATGTAGGAGGATCAATATCGTAGGATTCCGACCGCTAGCAACCAATTAGCGGGCTCTCAAATGTTGCGCGCGCATCACTGAAACGGGCTCTACTCACTGATTTCTAAAAGATGCAGGATCAAGTAACTCACTGTTCATCAGAGTCAGAAAATGAAGCTTGGGAATCAGGGAATTGGGTATAGGTAGATCAATACGAAGATAGAAAATTTGGGACACAATGCTGTATTATTGGTTGTAAAAAGCGAAAAACGAAGAAAAAAGACGAAAACTAACTCCATACCGACATTTCAAACATGCAATTAGTGCCGTAGCTGGCTTCATTTCAAACAATAGTTGCTCGATCCAGTCTTGTTTTGTGGAGATCAGTGCCTTCGATCCACTCCAAGCTAACAGTGACAGATACACGCGTAAAAATCTCGCAAGTTGTTACAGCATTGTTGCCTGAACAATGCTGTAACAACTTGCAACAATGCTGTAACAACTTGTTGACATATGTGAACAACATTGATGAATGAACATTGTTCATCATTGTTTCAACAAGTTGTTACAGTTTGATGAAACAATAACCGTTGTTTACGCATGTTGTACAACCAAAGAACGTGTTGATACATCAACCATGTTCACCATTGTTGTAACATTGTTGTTCATCGTTGTTATTTCGTCATGCTGTTACAACATGTTGTATCATGTGCAAACAACGTTGGCTATAAAAAATGTGCTGTTGGAACAACTTGTTCATGACTGTTGATTTATTCGTGAACAAGTTGTTCGAACCATAAGTGAACAACTTGTTGACAACTTGTTCACGGCGAGCAGCACAACATTGTTCACGGCGAGCAGCACAACATTGTTCACGCCTGTTGACAACCGTGAACAAGTTGTGCGTTTTTATGCGTGTACAAGAACTTCACAGTTGCCGTGGATAAAAACTCAGGTCTAAATTGACTTATTTCATTTGGGGGAGCACGGGTGGTGTGTACTGTTAGAGCGCTGCCACTCACCAAAAGGGAAACTCGGTTAGACTGGGTTAGTACTTGGATGGGTGACCGCTTGGGAATAACCCCGTTCTCGAGCTTGGAACTCATGTGAGTAGAGTTTAGCTAATCTCTCCTGTGCTTTCTCGCCGGGTGCTATGGTTTTCCTGCGTAAAATCAACACCTAGGTCTTAGCTAGGTCTTGTGGCCTGACATGTGTACCATAAATGTGTCGTATTGCGGCTGTCAGTGCGCCTTTAATATGCCAAAGACTCTGCCACTTGAAATTAACAAACTATAGTATGTAAATTGCTCTTGAGAAGCCCCTTGCATGTGGGAAGAAGTAATTGTATTTGTATCTGTATATGTATTTGTCAACTGAAATCCATGACCAGATCCAGCTTCAAATTGAATTATAAACAAAAGCTGATAAGCACTTATATATATATATATATATATATATATATATATATATATAGTTTAATTTGATTCCAATTGAGCTGTTGTTTGTTACGTTGTATTGTTATGTAATACGGCAAAAGCTGAATCAGGAATTCTATGCTGATTCGGCTTTTGTTATATTGTCGTTACTGTATTTTGTTATATTGTCGTTACTGTATCATTGTCTATGTAATTTATACCATCTTTATTTTCTGTACGTCCCTGGCTTGTAAAACTATTTCTGCTGTAAATGTCATCTGACTGGATTAGCTTTTTAGTTATTTTAGATGACATAAGCACCATCATGTAAAATTTTTCTTCTCTGTAACTACTCATTAATTAATTGTGTGCTTGAATTAAAGTATTATTCTTGTATTATAAAAGTCCTTAATATTACTAAACTTACTTTCCGCTTTCCCATTGGACTCGTTATTACTGTTGCGAGCTCTCAAACCATCAGATAACAAACACGCAGACACACCAAATGGACTAACTTCTAAGTTGGATCTTATCCAAGACTTGAGATGTCCGAAAGACCACGTTCTAGTAAGCTGTGAAAATAATACACACTTAATTAAAGTGCCTATGAAAGAACTCTTAAAACTACAACGTAACATCTTTTGCAGATCTTCGTTTCCGTGCTTCGTTGTTGAGATACTTCAGTTTCTTTGATATGTACATTAAACACTTTGACATCACACGTGTATAATGAGTTATCGGAGAAAGTTCTATATCTTTGCAATTATCAAACGAAATCACTTCGAAGCCGATCCTGTTCGTCTATTTCGCATACAAGCATTAGACATACAGATTTTTAATTGACTTCGTTTGATAATAGCAAAGATACCGAAGGGTGTTTAATTTGCATATAAAAAAATACGAAATATATCAATAACGAAGCACGCGGAAACGAAGATCTGCCAAAGATGCTACTTTGTCGTTTTGAGAGTTCTTTCATTTAAGACAATAATAATTTTCGCTTCATAGGCACTTTAATGTCTGGTCACGAGGGAAACATTTATAGTTTTGTTCTCCCTCGAGTCTCAATGTTTCCCCCGAAAACATATAACTAAACGTTTCCCGAGGGATCAGACATTTTTAGTGCTTTGTTATATAGCTGGGTTCTCGTTGGATTTTTGCTTGGTTTAGGACGTTTAACTTGACTTTCACTAAGCAGTTGTTGCCCGAGCAGACAACAATTGTTGCAATATTGCCCGCTCGGGAAACATTTGATTTGTCTAATCCCACGTGACCATAAATGAGCCAATAGCAATCTGAGGTACAAATTACAATCCGTTTTCGTCTGAAAACGCAATTTTTTTTCTACGTTAAATTGAAAAAAAAAAATCCATATCCACAACGCGAGAACAGGAAAACGGCGTTTGGTTTTCGAAAAGTTCCACTTTGGTTTGGGGACCGTTTTCGAAA
>OZ036008.1:12277691-12302691 GCA_964035015.1 Corallium rubrum
AATATAATGAACAACATACAATATAGAAATAAGCTAAAAACAGCAAGTAATGCTGTAGGTAAGACTTTGAGAATTGTTACAATTTGGAAATTATAGTTTTGAAAGAACGTGGATTGTTAGAGTTATAAGTATTAACTTCACAAGGCCAGTTCTAGTGTATTCAAATTAAGATTGGTAAGTTTGTTAACGAGTATGTTCCATATTCTTGTAGTTCTGTTGAAGAATTTCCATAAAACAATGCTGGAATAAACTTGAAAATTACTATATGCAAAGAATCTTGAATACTTTTCAGATATCAAAAAAGGAAAAGCACCCATACCCACCCACACATGACATCTAGACAGCTCCTGACCCTACCATTCAAGCCATAACACTGTAAATTAGTCACGAGCACTTTCACAATAGTTATAATTATATATAGTTATAACAATACCACGAGCGCCTTGGATTCTTTTGTTCTCCGAGGGAATGTAAACCTCGTATTTCCCTCATCGTTCATGCAAGAGGGAAATTTATCCTTTGTCTTCTAATTTTCCCATGCATGTTGATGAGGGAAAATTAGAAGACAAAGAAATCTTCTAATTTTCCTGTGCATGTTGATGGGGGAAAATTAGAAGACAAAGAAACCCTTTGTCTTCTTCTAAATTTCCCGCTTGCATATATTTTCCCTCATCAACATGCACGGTAAAATTAGATGCCACTTCTCTGATCAACCGTGTAAATTTCCTGTTGGTAAGATTCTCAAAGTTTTTATCGGCGATCACAATATTACAAACTAATAACATGACTTGAGGGAAATTAGCGATTAAATTCCCCCTTTGCCTCGGGAAGATTTGTAAAAGTCCTCGGGCTGCTTTCACAAATCTTCCCTTGGTGGTGGGGAAATTTAATTGCTAATTTCCCTCAAGTCATGTTATTATTATAATAATAATATAGAGGGCAAAATTTCTCGAATATGATTGACTAATGAAGAGGGCATTTTTTTGTAATTCAGGGCAAAATTACTTGCACTTGATTGGTTCCTTGATCAGCAGTACTTGCATGTGATTGGTTGCTTGGTTACTTAGCAACAGTGAACCGCAGAGGACTGACAATGTTTTCAATGTTTACTTTGAACTAATTTGAACTATTGAAGGAGTGTAAACTATTAGTGAAAATGAATACAGTAGAAAATTTACGAACTTTTGCCTGTGTTTACAAGAAGAAAGCTACATGCACAGCGATAGAGCGAGCTAGGGAAATTTGGAATGTTGCTGAGTACCGACCGTGATAAGGTACATGTACTTTGACATTTTCTGGACATAATATAGCTCTTAAATAATTTTGCCCACTATATTATTAACACATAATCGCATGAGTTCTCGTAAAATTAAGGTTTACTTTCACTCGTGTTTTCAAAATCTTACAAATTACCCTCGTCACTTCGCGACTCGGGCAATTTTGTAAAATTTTGAAAACACTCGTGAAATTAAACCTTAATTTTCCTCGGCCCCATGCGATTACCTATACTAATTATACATATGGATATTATACATTGTAAATTCACAGTACAGTCTTGTACCCAGGTGGTTATAGTTCACGAGCAGTACTGCATCAGCTGCAATAATATCACGCTACCTCATGATATTTCTCATATGGCACTACCTACAAACAGGGCCTGGGTATATAAGATACTGACTAATAACTACAATAATATAGTATTACTTACATCCAAGCAAGCTCTTCTGACATCTTAAACTTATCACAAGCAACATGTTTCCAGACAGGATAGCTGTTAAAAATAAATAACATTAAAACAACTTAGGCCAGACTTTTTTTATTCATTGGTTTACGGATCTGCCGACCGTAAAAATTCAGAAAGTGAAAAAAAAATAAAAAAATTTGGAGGTCAACAATTTTACGATTTTAGTTTGGGGATTCTGGCATGAAGTACGCACCAAGTGAACTTTAAGACTCTAAGTACTGCTGGCTCATGTTATCGTTGTGGTATGATCAATATGGAGATTATTTTTTGGTTTTTCAGGTAGAAGTTAAATGTTCAGAAGATAAAAACATCGATTTTAAAGAGCTGAGACAAGTGAAATATGAAAAAAAGACTATCAGGGAATTTATTTCTGCTTTGTTGACCGAAAGAGAAGTAGATGCTGTTAGAATTGAAGAAATAATCAAGTCATCAGAAATGAACAACCAGACAACATCAGTCCGAGTAGCAAGTGAAACACCATGTATTTCAATCCACAACACGTTTGGTCACCGATATATTTTTGTTACTGTGACAAAACTTCGTATGCCTCAGGGGGGGGGGGGCAGCACAATACAAATTGGAGTATTCAATTGTGCACCCTATTTGCACTGGCTACCATGTGAAAGGATTACAACCAGCTGTTCGTAACGCATTAAAAGTTGGGAAGAAGAGAAAGCACTAACTATTCCAGTTTTTTATATATAAAACTATGTACAAACAATCAATATGTTGTGTTTTTAAAGTTTAAAAATAGAGATTAATAAATTTGGTTGTCATTACTCAGTGTGTATTTTTTAATTTTTTTCCGACCTACCGACCAGTTTTTTTTAAGTCAAATCCGTAAACCAATAAATAAAAAAAGTCTGGCCTTATTAATAAAAAAATGAACTCATTGTTTAAACGTAAAATAAAATAATATTTGGAGCAGATAAAACCCAAAAATTTTGAGTTACAGAACAATTTTCATAAAACATTGCAGTGGTTGTGCAATTTTCCAAAATATTAAAATTGCCTTTCACAGCCACCCTGGAAACCACTTATTTTCCTGAAAATGAGCACAATTTCCACAAAATTTCTGCACAGAATGGTGGCCAAAATTCGAGCCAAAATTTGACCACCATCAGGCAAAAAAAATGTGGTCGTAATAATGGGGTGGTCATATTAACAGGGGAGTATTACACTACTTAGAATGTATTCAGGCCAGAAAAAAGTGGTCGTAACAATGAATTGGTCATATTAATGGGGTGGTCGTATGGTGGGGTCCCACTGTATATGTGGTTATAAACCTCTAAAGGACTTTTGCACAGAATGTCAGTTTTTGAATAAATTAAGTACACAACCTTAATAGAAAATTCTGTATATACTGTACATCTGTAGAACTATACTGTACTTTTACCTTAAGGCCAATGGAATTGAGGTTTCAGCTTACCGTCCGAGGATTTTCAAAATGTGATGCAGCTTTTGTTAATTATTCATTATTTGAATCAAATACATTTATCTTGTCTGAAAATATAATGAAATCGATTTGTGGACATATCATCCTTGTCAGTGGTACCCATGGATCGAGGCGGGCCATCGCCCATCACTGCCCATGGCCTGACAGTTTCTTTGTCAACCAAAACACTTCTTGTGACATACGTTCATTTCAAGCTGTGTTTTATATCACATAAGTATTCCTATCTCAAATACATACCTGCTAGCGGCACATCAATACTTGTCCAATGTCCAAAAACCAGGCAAAAGTGTGAAACCATGGTTTAAAAATCACGCAGTGATTAACGCACTGACACCACTATCATCGTTTTGGGAATTTCCAAATGGTGTTGAATGAATGGCGTCTGACCATCGTTGATGCAGTCGACCACATATCGAAGGCTTTGCCATTTATTAATAAAAAGTGTATACACGCCGTGCAAATGATGTAAATAGTATAATTATTTGAAAGTCCTGATGTGGAAAATCTACCAATAATGAAAATTATTTTGAATAATGAAAAATGCATGTGGTAGTTTCAAGCCCATGTGGGTGGTGGACGGCAAACTGAAACCTCAATTCCATTGGCCTAATAACTTGGTTTTGCAATGTTTATTTACCTTAATCTTGGATAACCAGCTTCAGCTTTGGACCTTGCATAAGTATTTAACTTTTGCAAGTTCTATAAATCATAGAGAATTGATTTTTGTATAAAAATTGAATAACATTTCAGAAATATAGAATCTATTGATTTGAAATGCGAGAACTTGAAATTACTGTGAAAAACACATGCCCTCGAATTTATACTACATGCAACAGCTATCAAATACGACATGTCAGAATGTCTGTGGAGACAGAATCTTCAGACAGAAATTTAACAATCAAACACTCTTCCTCACCTGTAATGTCAACTTAGCTGGCGGAGGCATTTGGATTGTGCTGACATCAAAGGGTTCAGAACGAACCCAAAGAGCCACACTCACCATTTTTTTCACGGTCAAAAGACGACAACTTGTTCTTAACCGGCGGCCATATTCGCTCCTTCTTCCCCACTGGAAGACTGGTTCCAGTAGGGTCTCAGACCCCCCCCCCCCCCCCAACACACACACCTACCATCTTTCCGTTATCCACAATTCATTCCCCGAGATCTTCACCCTTCTCAATATTCACAAAATTCTAAAATGTTTATTATAAAACTTATAAAGCTGATTGTTTTATATATTTTGTAGATCATTATTACGAGTCTTCTTGGAAAATTTTACGTCGATACAAGTATTCCTTCTTGGAGCTCTGTTCTTGGAGTTTATACAGAGTTTTGAATTATAATATTGCTGAGATCAGCAGAATTTTCAAATATACTAAATTTTCAAAAGTCACTTTGTACTCACAGCTTTATAACGGATTTCTAATCACATCAGGTGTATATTAAGCGTTTGTTTATTTGGCCGCTATATTTGTGTACCTAGCTAATTGGCGACAAATAGGTACACAATTATGGCGGGGAAAACAAACAACAAAATGCTCATATAAGACGTACTAGTTTCAATCAGAATCTTCAGATTGTACATCAGATGTGATTTGACGTCGAACTGTGTCTGTGTACAAAGGGGCTTTTAACGACATTTAAAAAATATGCTGATATCGGCAATAATATCAATTAAAACCACATTAAAACGCCGTAAAACAGAAAAGAAAAAATAGACACGCTCCGCGTGCACGTATCTACTGCGCGGTACAAGTTGTAACAACATTCTCAATTTAGTAGTTCAGCATCGCGTAAATAAAACCACGCGCCTCGACTTTCTCGCTCAAACGACAAGCTTTCCATGGACGAAAAGACAGAGCGAGTGCTTGTTTGGCTTCGAATCAAGATCTTTCTGAAAACTGAAAAGCCTTAACTAATGTTTCAAGTGTACAGTTGACATGTTAGATTCTCGGCCAAGATGTCTTAGCTATAAGTTTGTATATGCAGCAATCAACTGTACTTGGCACTGCTTGAGTTACTCTACGTTACGGTAAATTACGCTAAGTTACGCTAAGTTACGCACTTACGTGCGTAATTACGGTGCGTAACTACGGTGCGTAACTACGGTGCGTAATTACGGTGCGTAACTACGGTGCGTAACTACGGTGCGTAACTACGGTGCGTAACTACGGTGCGTAACTACGGTGCGTAACTACGGTGCGTAATTACGGTGCGTAACTACGGTGCGTAACTACGGTGCGTAACTACGGTGCGTAACTACGGTGCGTAATTACGGTGCGTAATTACGGTGCGTAATTACGGTGCGTAATTACGGTGCGTAATTACGGTGCGTAATTACGGTGCGTAATTACGGTGCGTAATTACGGTGCGTAATTACGGTGCGTAATTACGGTGCGTAATTACGGTGCGTAATTACGGTGCGTAATTACGGTGCGTAATTACGGTGCGTAATTACGGTGCGTAATTACGGTGCGTAATTACGGTGCGTAACTACGGTGCGTAACTACGGTGCGTAACTACGGTGCGTAACTACGGTGCGTAACTACGGTGCGTAACTACGGTGCGTAATTACGGTGCGTAACTACGGTGCGTAATTACGGTGCGTAACTACGGTGCGTAATGACGGTGCGTAATTACGGTACGTAATTACGGTGCGTAATTACGGTGCGTAATTACGGTGCGTAATTACGGTGCGTAACTACGGTGCGTAACTTCGGTGCGTAACTACGGTGCGTAACTACGGTGCGTAATTACGGTGCGTAATTACGGTGCGTAATTACGGTGCGTAACTACGGTGCGTAATTACGGTGCGTAATTACGGTGCGTAATTACGGTACGTATAAATTGCTTCGTCTGAATATGAAATCGTCCACGCAACGACCCGATTAATTTGCTTCAAAAACTTTTATCATCATTCCAACGTTTTGAAATTTGTAAAAACTTCCTCTTGCTTAATATCCCGCTCCTTGACTATCTCGCTCCATGCTGTCAGCAATGACTTACTTGGTGTACAGTAATTATTTTGGCTTTGGTGGTTTGTCGTGGTCAGTGGTCGTGAGTCAATCGTTTTACTCTGTGTTTTGATTGGCTCCGAAGACATTCTTTTGTTAACTTTTTAATGGCGCGACAGCAATTATTTGAGATCAGTGGACAGCAATGTCATCTACTCGCGCATGTGCAGTAGATACAATAATTGTAATGATTTTCGGTAATAATTCCATGTCCTAAATAACCCAGGTACTTCATGAAAGCCTGACCCCAACACACTCTACTCAAGTATCATCTTCCGGAAACGAGTAGAGTCTGCACGCAGGCTATATAGACATGGATTTATAACCTGATTTTCGTAAAAACTACCTATAGGGTATTGAACTCTACGAAATTCAATACGCCGAGGTCCGAGCTCCGAGGGACGTATCGCCATGACAACAAAGTCAACGCCATCACTAGTGAACAGTACTGAATAGTTCATTTAATGATTTAGTTAAAGGTTTTATCTTGAAAATCTAATAGAAATCTGTCTAAAAATGGCTGTCAATCTAGAAGATTATTTTAGGACGATATTTGAAGACAAACTTCTTGTGTAAGTACGATTTTATAAACCGCTTTTCTCGTCCGATTTCGAGATGTTTTCAGTTGCATTTTCGTATGATATTGATAATTTGGCTTGGTTTTGCTTTTCGTTTGTAGCAAAATGCCAGAAAGGGAGGATGATCACTTAACGCCGGCCACAAGACTGCTTGAAAAGCGTAGAGAGATGTCTGAGGTTGAGCAAGCTCTAACTGCTCAGAAAGAGGTAGGGTAATATTGGTTTGTCTTCATGGCGTGATGGCGATTTTTTATAATTTTAAGTTAAAGCCTGGTTCTCATATGTCGCCGACCCATGATTTAGATGCATGTTAAGTAAAAGAATAAAAGCACTGCTTTTCTGCATTGTTCTTTATTACTTAACATGCTGCTGCACTTCCTCTTTTAACATGCATCTAAATCACAAATCGCCGACGATCGGTGACATGAGAATTAACCAGGCTTTAGATTTCATTCTAAGACGACTTTCTTTCAAATCTAGTTTTCACCACTGAGAGCTAAGCTTACATAAAATAAATATAAGCTGTAGTTTATATAGGTGCCCTCATGACCACATCATGCATGAGTGAGAATGCACCTGCACTTCACTTGCCCTCCCCCCTGGATACACACCACACTGTGGCCACACCAACACCGCTGCCAAACGTTTTGCACATGTGCAACGTCCGAGCTCGTCCTCAGAAAAAGAGCAGGAAAACACTGAAATATTTGGACTGGTCTGAGAGTCCAACACAAAAGTTAAAATTATAAGCATTATAAGCATACATGTACTACCAAAAAGATAAGGTACAATCATTTTCAAAAGTGATTGGCACGCACAAGGTTTATGAGTCATTTTCTATTTTTGTGACTCCCCTGGCCCCCTGCTCAATGTTGTATGCCATGTCTACAGCAAATTTCATCTAAATGATAACTTCTTTCACTTAAGACAACATTGTAAAGGGTGGGGGAGGGAGGGAAAGTGGCCACATTGCCAAATAGACGATATATATGAAGTATATGTGAGAAAATCTCAGGTGTCCCAATGACTTTTGAAATTGATTGTAGGTAATTTGTGCATGACTTCTTTGTCAATATTTATATCCCCATTATTGAAATTACATAATTTTCTTTACCCTTTTTTTAAAACACAAATGAATAGTCAAGTCTTACTTAGTCTACTACTGTCTGGTTGTTGTCACCACGGCTAGTTCCCACTTCTCTTGCAATGTTTGCTCTAGTGAATTCACACATGCACAAATGTTTGGCAGCGGTGTTGGCCACACCTACTTTGAAAACACACACCAACTAAGGCCTCAACCTTGTTCCCAGGGTCTCTTCTCTGCTCCTGTCTTTCACTCACTCCATGACCACACCCATACATGGAGGGGCCCTGACTACGAGGTTACTGAAGCCTCTCCCTTAGTGGCCCACTTGCCTGTGGAGTAGACTGCACCTGCCACCTACTGCAACACATGCTGTATGTATTGTCAATTTTAGTAAATCAGCAGGTGCTTACAGTTGATAAGCAACATTTTATAACAGATGTACCTTAGATTTGTGGCCTAGGAATGACTAGACTTTCTCAAAGTCCTTTTCAAACATTTTTGACCCTTCGACATTTTTGACCTTTCGGTTCCTCATTGAAAAGGACTTTTCCCACCTGCAGCGCACCAAAATTCACCGGTGAATTTTTCAACCGGTGATGTAATTCAGGAAGTAATTATATTCAGGCTAAATTGCCATGCAAGTGCTATCTTTGTGGAATATTTCATTAGATTCAAAAACCTGCAAGGAAAACAAGTCCGCCTCTTTCCTCCTGCTTTTCTGCTCTCCATTCCACCTGCCCGCAAAAACTAGCGCTAAGAGGTGGACTTGGAGCAAGTCTACTGAATGACCACCATTACCAGGCATACAGTTTGCTCCCAGTAACAGATCTAAATGAGGCATCACAAGGATGGAGCACTACCATTGATACAGTACAGTCTCGTACTATCAAACATGTTACCCAACATTTTACTGAATGACCTTGGCTTTATGTTCATGTCATCATTACTGTTTTGTGTAAGTTAATTTATAATTACCTCTTAATAGGAGTTTCAAATGAAAATGGAAAGTTTACAACAAAGAAGAGAAGAACTAGAAAGGAAAGAATATCAATTGAAGGAGTCTTTGTTAAAGTTTGACAAATTTTTAAAGGTACAGTACTGTCAGTGACTAAACTGTATATGTCTGTAGACTGCATTTATTTTCCATATCATAAATGGTACAGTGTACAGTATATAGTACTATATAATTGTGAACCTATACTGTACTAGTCAAATATGCAGTTTAATAGATCTTAATTATTTAGTACATCACTCTACAGTTAATTGATATTATAATATTATAATTTCAAAATATACCATTTACAGGAAAATGATTCTAAAAGGGCTAGAGCATTGAAAAAAGCATCTGATGAAAGAGACATGAAGAGGGGAAAAGATCGAGAAATAAACAGGTTGGTGACTGTATTAATATACTTACTAGTTAATTAACCCTTTATTGCCTGAGTAGCCACTCCATTGACGAGTAAAATCATCTGGTGTTACCCAGAGTAAAGGGTTAACCGAGATAGTCTATTGACCTTTTATCACCCAGTAGCCACTCCATTGACGAGTAAAATCATCTGGCATTAGCCAGAGTAAAATACTAAAGATATCGTTGGGTGATAAAGGGTTAATTAAATTGTAAGTGAATTAAGTTATAAAAGTAAACATAGTTAACTATTTTTATTTTGTGCTGTTCAATATATTCCAGGTTAAGGGATGAGACTGGTGGTTTAGCAAAAGTTAAAGACAAGATGCAGAAGAAACTTTCAAAATATGTAGTTTTTCAGCAATATCTTGATAAAGTGTTGGAAAGGGCAGAAGAGGTACATGTAATTACACCTACAGTGTATCGATCATTTCATATAATGTTACAAAAGTCTGAATTGTTCATTAATTGACTTAATTCTATTCTTTCTTTCTTTCAATTTCATTAATTCATTCCCATCCACCCATTCCATCCATCCCATTCTTCATCCCACCCACTCCATCCATTTATCCATCCATACCATTCATTATCCCATCCACCGTTTCCATTCATCCATCCCATCCACCCACTTTATCCATGCACTCATCATCCCATCCACCTACTCCATTCATCATCCTATTCACCCATCCTATTCACCCACTCCATTCATCATGCCATCCACCTACTCTACTCATCCATCCCATCCACCCACTTTAACCATCCACCCATCATCCCATCCACCTACTCCATTCACCCACTCCATTCATCCATCCATCCCATTCATCATCCCATCCATCCCATTCATCCATCCCATCCACCCACTCCATTCATCCATCCTATTCACCCACTCCATCCATCCATCCCATTCATCATCCCACCCACTCCATTCATCCATCCCATCCACCCACTCCATTTATCCATCCCACCCAACCTTTCATCATCCCATCCAACCTTCCATCATCCCATCCACCTACTCCATTCATCCATCCTATTCACCCACTCCATTCATCATGCCATCCACCTACTCTATTCATCCATCCCATCCACCCACTTTATCCATCCACCCACTTTATCCATCCACCCATCCTCCCATCCACCTACTCCATTCACCCATCCCATTCACCCACTCCATTCATCCATCCATCCCATTCATCATCCCATCCACCCACTCCATCCATCCCATCCACCCACTCCATTTATCCATCCCATCCACCCACTCCACCCCTTCATCATCCCATTCACCTGCTCCACCCTTTCATCATCCCAGCCACCCACTCCATTCACCCATCCTATTCACCCACTCCATTCATCCATCCCATTCATCATCCCACCCACTCCATTCATCATCCCATCCACCCACTCCATTCATCCCATCCACCCACTCCATTTATCCATCCCATCCACCCACTCCATTCACCCATCCTATTCACCCACTCTATTCATCCATCCCATCCACCCACTCTATTCATCCATCCCATCCACCCACTTTATCCATCCACCCATCCCATCCACCTACTCCATTCATCCATCCCATTCACCCACTCCATTCACCCACTCCATCCCATCCACTCACTCCATCCATCCATCCATCCCATTCATCCATCCCATCCACTCCATTTATCCATCCCATTCATCATCCCACCCACCCACCCACTCCATTCAGCCATCCCATCCCCCCACTCCATTCATCCATCCATCCCATTCATCATCCCATCCACCCACTCCATTTATCCATCCCATCCACCCTTTCATCATCCCATCCACCTACTCCATTCATCCATCCCATTCACTCACTCCATAGTCTCCCTCGCAGCCGTTGTTAGGGTCGCCGTCCCAAACTCGCTCCCCACCAGCTGGTGGAGCGAGTTTGGGACGGCGACCCTAACAACGGCTGCGAGGGAGACTACCCACTCCATTCATCCATCCATTCCATTCATCATCCCACCCACTCCATTCATCATCCCACCCACTCCATCCATCCTATTCACCCACTCCATCCATCCTATTCACCCACTCCATTCATCCATCCCATCCACCCACTCCATCCCATTCATCCCACCCACCCACTCCATTTATCCATGCCATCCACCCACTCCATTCATCCATCATCTCATCCACCCTTTCATCATCCCATCCACCTACTCCATTCATCATCCCATCCACCCACTCCATTTATCCATCCCATTCACCCACTCTATCCATCCATCCATCCCCTCTGTTCAACTGCTCACTTGCTCTCCACTAAGTTTTAATCATTCTTTGGTCTCATTCATCAAGCTTGTTCATTTTCCCTTTACTACCAGTATAATTTCATTCATTCTTTACACTCTCTTAGTTTCAAGAAATTCGAGAAATTATTGCACGTTATGACACATTGACAGTAACACACCAGGTAAAGTTTGAAATACACAAGTTTGAAGCTGACTAGATAAGTCTTAGCATTTGTCTTTTGTGTACTTTCCCTTGATCGAAGATTCCTCGGGAAACGGTTAGTTTTGTTTGCCCTCAAGTCTCAATGTTTCCCTCGACTCATCTTGGGAAATGTCAAGACTCTTGGGAAAACAAAACTGTTTCCCTTGGAAGCAGCTGTGGAAATCCAAAAATATGGAAGTTGAAATTCTTAGTAGACCATCAGCTTTAATGTTACCTCTTTTTTGTTGTCATGTTATTCACCAGTTGTGTCTTTAGGATCTGTTTGAAAGAGAAACAAAAAACCAAGAAAAATACGAACAAGAGAAAGCAAGATTGATGAAGTTTACCGAGGTACAAATAACAATAATTATGTACTGTATGTATAAAGTGTATGTATAAAGTCTATTTGTACATGCTTTAAATTGCTTTTATCGTTGTTTTGTTAGCTCAATCTTCTCACACATATATAATTTAATTTTTTTCATTTTCTGCCTTTAGGAAAAAAATAATGAAGTTTTGAATTATAATAATCAGGTGTGGTGATAAGAATCATTTCCATTAATTTAAATAAAAAAAACTTACATATTATGCTGTAACTGTGTTGATTTTTTTTTTGATTAGTTTGTTAATTGTGCTTTATATTCTTTTAGCTTGCTCAACTGCAAACTGAACTTGAAAAAACACAAAGTGTTGCTGTAAAGTGGTAAGATAGAGATATCAGATATATACAGACTCCAGACAGAGTATATACATGAAGAAAAATGAGAGTAAAGACACACCATACAATGTTGGAATTTCCACATAATTTTTAGGAAGGTGTCGTTGCATGTGCACCAGGAACACATATTTTTTGACAAACATGTTTTTTTTCTGATAGAAGACAGTACAGAACAGTACAGTACAGTACAGTACAAAACTCTGAAACTGAATAATTTGCTTGTTTTCATTAGTAGCTAGTACTGTAGGTAACAATTTCAAAAGTAAAATGTTGTTACATTTTATGTACACTATATACAGTAAATTATACTGTATGTATACTTCCCAGCCATGTACTATGTACCATATGCAAATAATTATTTTATGTTGTGTTTCTTTTTGAAGGGAATCTCAATGGACACACATAAAAAATACAGCTGCAAAGAAAACTTTACTATTGGGAAGAATAAAAATGTAAGTACAGTATAATATTGTTGGTTGGGCTGTATTATATAACATTGTACTTTAATTTTTAAATATTTAGGAAAACAAGTTAAGAAATTAACTAAGCACACAGGTGAACAAAATATAATTATATAAAATTGTACTACTGTATCGATTTTTTGTAGGGCAACTCACAACTTGTTCATGTTAGTCAATCGACAATTAAAGACCACAACTGTCATTGAAAATACAGAAAGGCAACTGGAAAAGGTGAGTACAATTCACCATTGCTGGCTTCGAGTGGAGTCAATGGTAATTCTTAGATGATAAGCTGATTATGGTAAACTAAAACTCTATTTTTCTAGATCCAGACATTCATCCAAGACTTGTCACAAATTACTCAAGAAATCCGACGTGGAGAAACAGCCATTACAACCTCTGTTACATCATAAACAGTGATAACCAAAAACAATTTTAATTATGATGTGAATGTTGTGGGTTTGTTTCTATGTAAATAATAAATTTATAATATTGAATTGCATGAACATGGTGGTTTTTTATGAAGTCAGAACAACAACTACAATTGAACAAACATGAAAAACGTTTTTGTTTAGAGTGCCATTTATTTTTCTTTTATGACTTTTTGACTGACTTTTTGACATATTAATGTTGCATTAACCATCAGTAATAGGTGAGCCAAGTTTTTGGGTTGGACACCAGTATTTTATCAATGGCAGCCTGAGTGATGCCTTTTAAACGCATCTTAGGGACAGCGTAATCCAGGATATGGGCATAACCATGGCCACCATATTTGGTCAGTTGCTGACACGTGTGAATATCATGTGCCACCAGTATTCTGTCACCATAGCCTTGTGAGATCAGGTGACCAATCATATTGATACGCTGAGCATCACTTAGCATATCAATGGTTGGCATCTCCTGAAAGTACGATACCTCTGAGCCAAACAGGTCATATTCTAGGAACACACCAGTTTCAGCTAGCTCCACCAAAGTGTCCTTACTGGAAATTGTTCTCCCCAGGTGTGCAATGACAGTGTGTTTGGCATCCCCGCCTGCCTCTTGGAAAATTCTGAGATCTTCAAAAGGTGCACTGGGGTCTCGGCCAGGATGGATCATAACAGGGCTCTGGGTTTCAGACTGTGCAATCCCAGCTGCTCGAAGACTCCGTTTCTCAACATCAGTCAATGGCAATGAACAGCCAACTTCACCAATAATCCCAGCTTTAACTTTGGTATCATCAATACCATCATTGATGTCTGCTAAAATGGTCTGTTGGTATATAGGGCATTTATTAGTTTATAATACCAACAGAGAGGGTAGTCGGTACAATTGCAGTTTAGTTGTAGACACCGGTGTGTACAAGACATGCATAACCCCTTGTGGGTGGTCAACTGGTCATTGGATGAGTGGCATTCACTAAACTGCACTCTAGCCAGGTACCCCACATCGACTTAAACCATGTTAGCCAACAGGCAACTTTTAGAAATATAGCAAGGTTAGATAACTGCCGAAACAGAGAATGTAGGAGTCTAATGTTTCAAGCGAAGGCCCTTCGTCAGAGACAAACAACGAAAGGCCTTCACTCGAAACGTTAGACTCCTACGTTCTCTGTTTCGGCAGTATATCTAACCTTGCTATAATTATTTCGATTGTTGTTTCTACACTAGCTACATAGCACGCTACTTTTATTAGGCAACTTTTAGGGTCACCAAAAGTTTAAGTTTAGAGTTTGGGTTGGGGTTATAGGGTTAGGATTATAGGGTAAAGATTAGGATTAGTATTTTCACCAGGGTTAATTTTATTAATAAAGGAACAATTTTTTTACTGTCAAACCAGATGTTCTTTCCCATGCAACCTTGCAATACTGATAGCAACATTGCATTTAGCAAGTTGCTAAAAATTTGCATTTTAAATATTGAACTTCACATAATATGAAGTTTGAATGAAAGTCAGAACAACTAACTCTAAGTAAACTTCATGTTATGTGAAGTTTGATATTTAAAATGCAAATTTTTAGCAACTTGCCATGGAGTCACTGTGTATCATTAGCTAGTCAACATTGCAATGTTGTTGTCAATTAATTGCAAGGTTGCACTGTAAAGAACATCCAATTTGACTATAAGTAAAGTGGGATCATATCAAGTATACACCCCACCCTCCTCCTGCAACAGCAGTCAATAGCATTACCAAAACCAATGATCCACAGCATGGCCCAAAAAAAACATGTCATGGTTTCCACCCAAAACATCAATGAACCAGCTAGTCTACCTTCCTTAACCTTTAAAATTGGCATCATGAGATCACTGCAAGATGACTGATCCATTTGCTACTTTTAAATTTTCCAGCCAAAAAGGTTTAGGGATTTGTTAATATTTTGGGCAGAAATCATGATGTATTTTTGGGGGGCCATGTTGTGCATCATCTGTTTTGGTATATTGCCTTGTTCTTTAAAAAAAATTGGTTTTGGGGGTGTTAACATTTTTATAGATTTGCCCATATAAAGTTATTTTCTTGTATTTCTATTAGTTCTATAATCATTAAATTATCAATTTACATTACTTGACAATTCCTTCCCCAATATAGCGTCTTTTTTTTAAAGAGCGAGGCAATTCTAGGAAACGCTATAAACTGTTGGGTGGGGAGGGGGGTGTATACTTGAATTGATGATGGTAAACAGTGGTACTGCACTTCACTATAAATTTTATGCAACTAAAAAGTACTGCTTTAATTTGTTACCTTAGTAAGTTCTTCAACAGAAGCAGTCTTGATATTATTTGCCAACGTTCTCTCCACGTAATAGCCAGTTCCACACACGATATGAAGTCCAGTTGATTTCGACATCTCAATCATAGTGGCCACATCACGGTTAATTCCAATGCTCGTATTCTCAACAATCGTACATCCCCCAGCCTTCTTTAAAAGCTTCAGGTCTGCGACAACGGCATCCTTCTCCTTGGCCAAATTCAGGTTCGCCTGGCAGCTGTACGGATTGTGCCGAAGCCAGTTCAAGTTTTCCAAAGTAATGGGCTCGGTCAGTTTGTCCTTGTCTGAATCTTTGCTTGGAGGTACTGAACAAGATTCGTAATTTATCGTGACATGCTCGTGGGTGAAGGTTATGCCTAATTCTTCGGGATTTATAGCACCGAGTACGGTTTCGACTTGTTGTTTCACCATTTTAATTCCAAAGACGACAAGAATGTTTAGATTAGAACCAGAGGATTAGAACGAAGAACGAAGGGACGTTTAGGGACCGCCTATAGGTATAGTAGCCCAAGAGGGTTCTCAATATTCCGAGAAAAGCGGTTGTCACTAAAAGGGATCACTGAAAAGGAGCCTAGTGTTTCTGCGTTTTTTCCAAAATAAGTCGTCAAATTTGTTTTTCCAAATTTGTGTTACTGTTGTCGTTAAGCTTAAGGGAGTCTCAAGATTTTCTGCCTCCTACCCAGGCGTCTTTTTGGGGGAGGGTGTCGCGCGAAGCGGCTGATGGGAAGAGCTCCTTGCACGCTACGAGGCAGCAAGATTTTAACAATCTTCAGGATAACCTAAACCACAACAAAAACCCTAGACTTGCTCCAAGTCCGCCTCTTAGCGCTAGTTTTTGAGAAAGTCTACAAAAACCCTAATCCTAGTCAGAAATCATTTGACGACGTATTTTGGAAAAGTTGCGGAAAGACTGGACGGGTCCTTTTGAGTTATCCCTTTTAGTGATAACTGAGATGAGAAAAGGCTCCAAACTTAGTAACCTCTCAAATTTGGTTTACGCTGACGTCAGCTAAAAAGAAGCGGGAAAACAGCAAGGAGTTGTCAAACAAGATGTACAAGAAAAAAATAGTCAAATAATGTAGTCAAACCCAAAGTTTACAGACTCCCGTTCGTCTTGGTTAACTTTTGCGCAATTGAAGACTAATTTTAGGTGACGGTGTTAATCAATTTTACTTTTAATATTACTTTATTTATTCTTGGTTTTCATCTGACGTCACGGCGGCCATATTGGTGCACAATATTTATCCTATGGGAATTAAACTCTATTCTTATTCAAACATTTCGTATTGTTTCACTACTCCAAACTAGTTAACTAAATCCAGTTCTTTGGCACACAATTAAAGTTTTACTTTTTTACTTATTCTAATGGTTTAATTGAATTTTACTTTACATTTTCGCAGCTTGGCAGTATTCAAACACGCTAACGTTGGTAACACAATGTTTTACATATCTCATTTTGTATATTTATAGAAACTAAAAAGGCACTTGACGTCCTAGTTACACAGAACACTAAAGGCGGAAATACAACTCTAGTATGCAAATGGCTGGAAAATGGACAAGTTGAAAACCGTACACAGCACGTATTTCGTTTTATAAAGCGTTGACTTTTTAATGTTTTGTAAGTGTTAGTGGTTGCAAACACTAAGGTTACATGTGCGAGTGTCTGTCGCTGGCCCTAACCGACTGCAATCTTTGCCTCCTCCATGAGGCGTAGGTTCAGTGCACGTTCTTATTCTGGTTTCAGTTCCTCCACCACAGGTGACACTGCAACCACCCCATAACTTCCAATCTGAGTAGCCGCCATCTCTCGGATCAACGGTGTTTCCCAGGAATCTAAAAGGATTTGCAGATAAAGAGTTAGTATGACCAATAGTAAAATCTTTTGCACTGGCCTAGATTTAGACCAAGTTTCCCGAGGTACAGCACCAAAGCGTTATAGGTACCAGTTTACGCGACGGATACGACGGATTTGCGACGGATGTTTGACATTGATATGGATAAAGTTTAAGAGAAGGAAGGAGGGAAGGAAGGAAAGGAAGGAAGAAAGTTAAGGAAGGAAGGGAGGGAGGAAAAAGGAATGAAGGAAGGGAGAGAGAAGAAGAGAAGAAAGAAGAAAGAGGGAGGGAGGGAGGGAGGGAGGGAGGGAGGGAGGGAGGGAGGGAGGGAGGCAGGCAGGCAGGCAGGCAGGCAGGCAGGCAGGCAGGCAGGCAGGAAGGAAGGAAGGAAGGAAGGAAGGAAGGAAGGAAGGAAGGAAGGAAGGAAGGAAGGAAGGAAGGAAGGAAGGAAGGAAGGAAGGAAGGAAGGAAGGAAGGAAGGAAGGAAGGAAGGGGGGAGAAGAAAAGAAGAAAGAAGGAGGGATCGAACAAACGAAGGAAAGAAGGAACGTCAGAAGCAAGCAAGGAATACACAAACTAATGCCGTTCCATTATCATTTCGTTTATCGTTACTACTGTCTATCTTGTCCATACAAATTAATTGCATCAGTCATTTCAATATCAGTATCATCATAACATCTCACCTGTAAACTTCATTCACATACGGTCCTCCAAGGCCATCCGCTAAATCAAAAAATCTCAATTAATACAAACTGACTTGTCTCTAATACGTTATCGCTCTTTAATAATATCATATCTTAATCTGCAAAGAAGAAGAATTTCAAATGAACTGCTGAAGAGAACATTTTTCTGACTGCCCCAACCGGGAATTGAACACAAGGTCTCTGGTTTAACGTACCAGCGCTCTACCACTGAGCTATTGGGACTCCCGGCCGAGGCAGTCGGAAATATCCATACTGTATCAATAATATCCCACGCATTACCGTAGCTCATCGGGGGATATCTAATCCACCTAAACGAAGAGTTAGGTTCTTTCTCTTCATATATACGTTGCTGAAGGATAACTGAATGTTTATTACTTAATGTGCAAGTTTAATGCAACTTCAATTTCCTAAGTAAAAAGAAATATGACGACTTCTTACCGTGACATAAGTTAGACATGCCATTTTTCATGTATTTCCTTTCTCCATCTTGTTCACCCATACACTCGCCACCATTTTGAAGAGCGAACACTTTCAAGCCCAGGTCATATGCAGCCTCTGCACATTTCATTAGTGCGTTGGGACGAGTTACACCATGACCGTCCATGAGGAGTGGGTGTTTGCCTTCTAGTTGTAGCAATGCCTGTTGGTCCAGGGAATCTTTCCAACATCCAATACTTTGAAATTCTTGGTAAAAGCAACGAGAATGTTAGAAAAACGTAAGGTCGACGTTACGGTGAAACAGGGAATATAAGTACAGTTTTAAGACGAAACAACACAAGGTATACTATAAAATAGAAATGGAGGAAAGAAAAGGAAGGAATCAAGGGAAGGAAGGAAGGAAGGAAGGAAGGAAGGAAGGAAGGAAGGAAGGAAGGAAGGAAGGAAGGAAGGAAGGAAGGAAGGAAGGAAGGAAGGAAGGAAGGAAGGAAGGAAGGAAGGAAGGACGGAAGGACGGACGGACGGACGGACGGAAGGAAGGAAGGATCGAAAAGAAGAAAGGAAGAAAGGAAAGAGAAGGGAAGTAGAAAGAAGACAAAAGCAAATTAGGCATTCTTACCGGCATCTTTAATCTGAAATCTCTCCTCTCTGTTAGGCGCGTGTCTTTTTACGAATAATGATGGACTTCCAAATGTAACAGCAATAAAAATTAAATGAAAGCAAAACACTCCAGATCGTAAAGTCATGGCTGAAAAAAAAATTCGTTCAATTTCATTACAACCAAATAACATAACTTAACACCCTAGGTTAATATATACACCCGAGGAACTTCAAGATTGCATTCTAAGCATTTGTTACTCGCTCTGCTTGGATATTATAACACAACCACGTATGCATGAAGTAAATTGAAAAACTAACGTATAATTACTAGAAAGACTAAGGGGGTGTTTATATGAGGCGAGCCAGCCCGATAAGCGGGATAGCCCGGTAAGCGAGATCTCACTGTGTAGTTATTTCCCTGTTAAAAATTCCTCTGCGTTTATATGGCGAAGCGGGCTAGTCCGGTTAGCGAGATCTCACTTGAAAGAGGCGAGATCTCGGTAAGCGGGATGAAAATTTCCCATGTAAACAGTCGCTAACCGGGCTGGCCCGCTTACTGGGATGATTTTTAAAAGGGATGCCGACGCCATCTATTGTAGTCATCCCGGTAGGCGGGATGAAATTCGTTCATATAAACGCGAGCCAGAAATCATCCCGCTTACCGGGCTATCCCGGTAAGCGGGCTGGCTCGCGTCCATACAAACAGCCCCTAACACAGTGAATATTTTACAAACTATGTTAGGTTTATCTCAACTTTTGATTGTGTTTTCTGTAGCTGCTGCAAAAGCTATTTTCCCACTGAAAATCGTGCTAGGACCCACGGATATCGAAACATGAACGTTACTTGAAAGAGCAACAAAACAAGCTATTAAGAAACGTTTTTTCGAACGTTAAGCCCTAATCAAACGAGAAGTCATCGCAAGTTGGCAGTCACGCTATCTCAGCCAGCCGCTCTGAATAATTTCCCGAAAATATTATGTACCGTGACAAAGTTAAAACTCGTTTAAAACACTCATGAAACCTATTTTGTTAATTTGGGTGTTCGAACGACCGTCACAGAAATTTGTGACTGCCAACTTGCGATGACTTGCGTTCTCGTTTGATTAGAGCTTATAATTCAGTGCCATAAATAATTTCTTGTCAACGGCAAAATTACACATAAAAATATGAACCTATAGGTAAAAAACTATAATAGCAAATATATTGTTTTTCAGATAAATCTCATACTTTGTTAGACATTGTAGGACTATATTGTAAGTTTATAGTTTTATTTTACAGGTAAGATAAACACTGTAATCAATTTCGGAGTCTAGCTTGAATTGACCAGTCAGTTTCAAAACTAGAGATCAGAAAGAGTACTTAAACAAACTAACAAAATAATATTAACGTAGACAACAAGACGAAGGAGAACAAGATTGTAAAACTACAAGTTAAATAGTTTATATATAGATAGCAATAAGTTTACAAACAGTTTTTCTACACTAATTATTTCAATTTTCAAAATAAATAAATCACTTAGTTTCTCACCTTATTCAGATAAAAAACAAGCTGGACTTTTTGTATTCTTTCGAATATTAAAATAGTAAATTTTCTATTTGTTTATATCGTAAATGCTAACGTTAATCGTGAAATCGTTCCACCATTGTCAGTGTTCCGTTACAGCGAAGCGGGTACCAGTTAACACTTCTAGTTTTTTAAACCATTCAACCATCAGCCTTTCAAACAAAACTAACGCATGCATGCGTGGCGTGTGCTGTTAGCGCGATGCCTCTCACCGCTGTAGGCCAAAAGTTAAGCACGGTTAGACAGGGTTAGGATGGGTGACCGTCTGCGAATGACCGTTGTCCCGAGTTTGGAACTCATATGAGTAGAGTTGTAGTTAATTTCTCCTGTGCTTCGAGGGTTTTCGCCGGATTCTCCGGTTTTCCTCCCTCCGTAAAATCAACATCTTAGCTGTGATCCATGGTCTGAACTGTGTCGTATGGCGGCCGCCTGGAGCGCCTTCGATATGCCTCGACACAGCCACGTTGATCTGCGACCTTCGTAATTCAGCCGCTGGCTGCAAGTAAGGCCTTTATCCTTTTATGCGTGACATTGATCGTGCATGAGTTCCATAACACGAGAGAAATACCCAGTTAATTAACACATACAGTCAAATCTGGAGTTGAGCGAGCGGCACTTTGGTATCCGCTTATACTATGATATTTTTATAGCAAAAGCTGTTTTATATTATTTTTCCGAGGTGCAAACGTCAAAATTAGAAGTGTACGTTGATTCACACACATTCCACACAGGTTGACCTAAACTTGATTTCTGTCAACAGAAATCAAGATGTCACATCTGCAATCTGTTTCAATCTCGCTTTAATTTTGACCATCCGTAGGCGTCCGAGTTCGCAAACTACGGCTAGACTTCGTCTTCTTAACTACGAAATCTATCTTTCGTCCGTATAATAGGCAGGTTTCAGGGTGCTGCGCGCGCATCGTTTTGGAAAGGAATTGGCGGGCTCTTGGCGGGCTCTCTACAAAATAAGCAATGGCAAACAGACTTGCTAGCGAGTCAACAGCAGCAGAATAACAGTGTTAAATATCCAGAAACTGTATCTATGCTTTGTTTATTTTAAATAGTACGTTTACTTTGAGGGGAGCTTGCCAGTTTTTTTGAAAAATGATGCGGGCGCAACACCCTGAAACTCGCCTATTAAACTTGTTCAATAATCAAGAAAATCTTGTGCACGTAATACGTGAAATTGACGTATAGTTTTACATCAATTCATTTGTTAAACATGCACACCGTGTAAATTATATCCTGTATGCCTTCCATATGTCTATGTATTAGTGTAAAATAATTGTCAGTTGACTGTTCAGTATACAAATGTACAATTGACGATAATTCGTTTTTCTTAGACTTATGTTTCTGAGTTTGTTTTCTAGCATGCATTAGCTAACTTTTCAAGCAAAAATACTACAATACGGTATAAAGCCTTAATCAAACGAGAACGTAAGTCATCGCAAATTAGCTTATGATGACTTGCGATGCCACCATACAGTCAACCGTCGGCACAAGTTGTCGCAAGTTCTGCACTTCCGCTAGTTCCCACGCCTTTTCGCTAGTTCTCATGGTAGTTTCTATGGCGACGGAGCACGAAAGACTTGCATCGACTTGTGTTTTGTGTTCAAACGTTTCGCAAGCTCTCGCAAGTTGAAGAAAACTTGCGATGAAATTTGAACAAGATCAAATTAATATAAATAAGTTTTGTGGAAACACCACGTAAAATATTTCTTTGCTAAGCTTTCGGCCTGTTGACTCAGGCCTTCATCAGAGGAATCTCTCAACTCGCCTGAAGGAACACAAGACATGTTGCATAAAAGCGCAACAAGAAAAGTCTGCTGTTGCCAAACACGCACACGCTTGGAAGTATGACCATCGTGTTAAGTGGGAAGAGTCATCACTCTTAGCCAGCGACAAGCAATACTTCACGCGAAGAACAAGAGAATCCACTGAGATTGCAAAACATCACACTATTTCTCAGGAGGGACAGCCATTAAATAGCACGTGGCGTGCCCTATTCGGAGAACATTCTTGATTTTGTTTTCTAATTAATAAAATTAACGTGATACGCCATTGTATTCTTACGTGATTTAATTTATCAGTTGCTTAGTTTATAAATGACGTGAGCCAACAACTTGTTGTCATTGCTTTGATGAAGGCCTGAGTCAACAGGCCGAAAGCTTAGCAAAGAAATTTTTTACGTGGTGTTTCCACAAAACTTATTTATAATACAGAAACTGTTCTAGGTTAAAGATGGTTATATACAGTGTTGATCTGTATAATGCACTGCACACGCTTCTTATCCAGTCATCACAGTTCGCTCCCAGTACTTACATCTACAGCAGTTAAAAGTAACTCGCAGTGCTTGTTTGTTTAGCTCTGAGTTCGTTTTAGTTAGATCTAAGTATTCACAGCTCCCCTGCCGTGCCCGCCTATAGATCATTTGTAAATGACGTACATACATGACGTTTGGTTGAGTTTGGGTTAGCATGGCCTGGTACCCTGGCCCAATAGATGAGTTTCAGGGTGTTGCGTGCGCATCGTTTTGGAAAGAAATTGGCGGGCTCTTGGCGGGCTCCCCACAAAGTAAGGAATGGCAAACAGACTTGCTAGCGAGCCAACAACAGGAGAATAACAATGTTTTATATCCAGAAACTGTATCTACACTTTGTTTATTTTAAACAGTGTGTTTACTTTGAGTGGAGCTTGCTAGGTTTTTTGAAAAATGATGCGCGCGCAACACCCTGAAACTCGCCTATTTCAAAAGAAATATGGGCCAGGTAACCACTAATCTCATTCTCGCGTCATCAGGACTAAATCCACTTATGACGATTGCAGTTTCACTCATAGCCAATAAAAACGCGCGAAAATTTCAACCAATAAAAAAGCAGAAGTTTTTAGTGGTTCCATGGCCCATATTCTTTGATTGGGCAAGGGTACCAGTAGCCTGGTACCCTGGCCCAATTTCAAAATAAATATAGGCCAGGTAACCACTAATCCCATTCTCGCGTCATCAGGGCTAAATCCACTTATGACGATTGCAGTTTTACTCATAGCCAAAAAAAAACGCGCGAAATTTCAACCAATAGGAAAGCAGAAGTCTTTAGTGGTTACCTGGCCCATATTCTTTGATTGGACCAGGGTACCAGGCTAGGGTTAACAAAGACTGTAGAGAAACCACTGACCACCATGTTTGTTTTGACACGGGGCTGGAAATTAACTGGAAACCTACCAAGATGACGTCCGATGTCACGTGAATGCAAACGATCTATTTCACGGATGGCTGGAAAAGAGGCTTAACTCGATCAGTATAGACGACCACTATTACGTCCGTTTTCTACTTCAACTGTACCTTACCGAAACGTAGCGTTTTCATTTGTCTTAAGATCATTATTTCAGCGGCTCGAGAGCTCACAAGACAATAAAAAAACTCTACGTCTCGTACGGTACGGTTGAAATCCTACCCTGCGAGTCACAGCCCCTTTCCGACCTACGCCAGCTTCGGGGGAATGTGGGCTCTGCCAACAAACTCGATATTCGCCCCAAGTTTGGGGTGAGTCAGTCAGGTTTTAAACTGGTCAAACAAGTTCTAGTTTACGAACACGCGTAAGCAGGAAAATAGGAAGTGACGCGTTAGAGGCTGAGCCCAAAATAGTATCTTGGCAACCGTTCACGCATGCTCAAAAAGAAATATCGAGTTTGTTGACAGAGCCCACTTTCCCCCGAAGCTTGCGTAGGTCAGAAAGGGGCTCTGACTCGCAGGGTATTGAAATCCTAGCACTCAACTAAAATAGCTAGCTCTAAAAAATAGAATGTGCATTGATTTAGTGTTTCAATAACGTTATTTTCCTTGTTTTGCACATTAAGGTTTGAAACAGTAAAGAGGATACGGTAATGAAAGAGGTCGAGGTTATGGTCCATGGCCGTATACCAGCAAGATCATTCCATTTCGAATAAACCAGAGCTATTTAGTTCTAAAGTCTTCCGAGTAGATTCCCCTGTAAAATAAAAACAAATTCAGGCTGTTCCTGTGGCGATATTATTTGTGTATGCATTACTAACATGCACCTAAAATATCAATTAAATATCTAAATAGTGTAATAAAAGTAGCGTGCTGCGTAGGCAGTGTAGAAACAACAATCGGAATATAGTAAGGTTAGATATACTGCCGAAACAGAGAACGTAGGAGCCTAACGTTTCGAGCGAAGGC
>OZ036008.1:12307691-12327691 GCA_964035015.1 Corallium rubrum
AGTGAAGTGAAGTGAAGTGAAGTGAAGTGAAGTGAAGTGAAGTGAGGTAAAAGTGGAATTGGGGGTGGAAGTACGTAATATAAAAGTAGAGTGCTGTGTGGCCAGTGTGTTACGCGATAATGACATAAAACCCAAGGGTGATGTCAAAAAAAAACCACAAAAAATTGACGTTGCAAATAAAGACCTTCTATGTAAATGAAATATAAAAACTACATACTTGAAATTCCACTTTTTTGAAAACCAGACTGAGTTCTTGGAAAAGAAGAACTCATAATAGGCGACCTCCAGCGAGGACTGGCTGGCATAAAACTCTTCGGAGGTGTACTTGGTCTCTCTGAATTAAAGAGAGAGAAGGTTCCATTTAAAACTATAATATGATACACGTTTTTTAATTCGAGTGTGAAATAAGAGAATTTGAAAATGTGTGTGAACCTGAGCTGTGGAATTTGTTTACATAAGAACTTTCGAATCCTCCAAAACTCGCTCGATCGAGGGTTTGCTTCAGGTTATTTCCATACGGTTTATTTTCACACCATGTGTGTCAGTGACTGAGTCAGGTTAGCGACTTCGCGCATAATTTGTACACTATAGGCAGCAAACACACTAGTGGGTCGGTTAAGCTTGGTTTCCAGATAGTTGTAATTGTTGTAATTCAGTCGGCGACTGTCGCCGATCAAGTCTTACAACAATGACAACTTGATGGAAACGCTTGTTGTAATCCAATCGGCGACAGTCGGCGACTGTTGTAGAAGTTGAATCAGGTTCTACTTCTACATGCACAATTACAACAGTCGCCGATGCGACAACAGTTAATGAAACATCAATCGCCGATAGTCGGCGAATTTTTTGCTAGATGTTTGCAACGTAAAACACACAATTATTTACAAAAACCGGCCAAATCCTTTCAAAAAACCCTCGATTTTATTAAAGAAGTCTACTAAATGATTAGTTCGAATACTTGAATGCCGTACGCCAGCTCAAATGTTTGCAACTGTTACTGAACTTGTAAATAATGCTTGTTACATTGTTATATTGTTATATAAACTGTGAAAATGATCACAAACAAAGTTTTAGTCATTCAATTTGTTTTTGAATATCAAACTTAGCTCATCTGAACTTTGTCAAAACCGAGAAGTCCTCAGTCCGAGCGAATCGGGATTTGAATTACAACAATTACAACTATATGGAAACCAGGCTTTGGCATATACAGCTAGCCGGTAAACACTTTAGTGAGTCGGTTAGTATATAAGATAAGCGGTAACCACGGTTACGGATTAGGGTTAGGATTAGGATTAGGGTTTTTGTTTGAATTAGGTCATGCAAATAATCTCGGTTGGTAAAATACGAAGTGCTAGATGCCTAGATTACTCAGGTACGGTAAACTATACAATATCCAAAAACCAGACTGCAGTTGATGTAGATGTCATTGACTCTTTTTAGGCCGTATACTCTAGCTAAGCCTAATGCCAGACGATTTTAGGCGCAAAGAGAAATTCTATCAATGAAAAAAGGTTATATACGTTTTAAAGCATATTCACTAACTTAATTTTCTTGGTGTTCAAGTCTAGATACTTACGTTTTGAAAAACCACATATTTTGTCAATATCCTGGGGGTTTAAATAACGCTCGTAAATAGAGAGGTCACTGGCCTTGAACTTAGCGAAACTTGATTGTGGTTCGTTATTTGCTCTGCCCAGGACTATCTTTGTGTTTTCATCTGTCGTATGACAGCCAGGAGTGTGGCAAATGATGCATTGCTGGTCATTTTCTGCCGTGGCCACAAGCTTACAGTTGATGTACATGTTGAGTTCTGAAATGATTGCGTTAGATACATTAGATAGATAAAACTAGATTATGCACAATTCCACTCGATCGAGTCTACACAATTTTTCGGGTGAGTCTGACAGCGTAAGAAAACTATAGTAAAATAGACATGATGATGATGATGATGATGATGATGATGATGATGATGATGATGATGATGATGATGATGATGATGATGATAATGATGATGATGATGATGATAATAATAAAGACAACGAGCACGCACAGCACAGCACAGCACAGCACAGCACAGCACAGCACAGCACAGCACAGCACAGCACAGCACAGCACAGCACAGCACAGCACAGCACAGCACAGCACAGCACAACACAACACAACACAACACAACACAACACAACACAACACAACACAACACAACACACCACAACACAACAGCACATTAGGGGGAGCACATTAGGGGGAGCACATTAGGGGGAGCACATTAGGGGGAGCACATTAGGGGGAGCACATTAGGGGGAGCACATTAGGGGGAGCACATTAGGGGGAGCACAGGTGGCGTGTGCTGTTAGGGCGCTGCCTCACACCAAAAAGTTAACCGGGTTAGACGGGGTTAGTACTTGGATGGGTGACCGCTTGGGAATGACCCCGTTGTCAAGCTTGGAACTCGTGTAAGTAGAGTTGCAGTTGATCTCTCCTGTGCTTCGAGGGTTTTTCGCCAGGTTCTCCGGTTTCCCTCCCTCCATAAAATCAACACTTAACACCTTATGTAATATTGGGCATTTCACTCGATTACATAGCATGTTCTAAAGATTTTGGGTGAAGGAAAATTCGAGTGTAGAATATATACCTTTTAAGACCAAACCGGGACCAGTTGCGAAAAATGCAACTACACAGACCTTCCGGCAGGAATTGAACCCACGACCTTGCGATTCTAGTGCAATGCTCTGACCACTGAGCCACGGAGGCCGTTGCCGAGAGCTTGATCGCGTGTTCTGTATATATAATGTGGTAAAGCCAGTATATATGTATATATTCTACACTCGAATTTTCCTTCGCCCAAAATCCTTAGAACATGCTATGTAATCGAGTGAAATGCCAATATTACTTCTAATAAACCCAATTCTCTCCTGGCATTACCACCTTATTATATATACAGAACTCGCGATCAAGCTCTCGGCAACGCCCTCCGTGGCTCGGTGGTCAGAGCATTGCACTAGAATCGCAAGGTCGTGGGTTCAATTCCTGCCGGAAGGCCTGTGTAGTTGCATTTTTCGCAGCTGGTCCCAGTTTGGTCTTTAAATGTATATATTCTACACTCGAATTTTCCTTCACCCAAAATCCTTAGAACTTAACACCTTAGCTGTGATCCGTGGTCTACACTGTGTCGTATGGCGGCAACATGGAGCGCCTTTGATATGCCTCGACACGGCCACGTCGATCTGCGTCCTTCGCAATTCAGCCGCTGGCTGCGAGTAAGGATGATTAGCCACCCAGTCCTTATCCTTTAATGACAACGACAACAACGATGGTGATAATGATGATGATAACGCAGATAGGGTGATGACAATAGTGAGGACGATAATAATATTGAAGTTCATATGACCTGTACATGGTCATTATACCGTAACTGCTCCTGTCACTGAGAGTAGTTTTCCAGTGTACCAATCGCTTGAACTCCACGATGCATCACTGTGCGTGCGTGACCTCAGCTTCGTTCTTATGAATTCCGTTCAGTGTTACTCATTTTGCTCTTTCAGTTTTGAGTTCATAGACTTCATAGGAATAGGCTTGGGCTGTGCGTGTGTATTGGGGCATCGTGGATTTCGAGCAATTGGTCTATGATCAACTTTACTGTATTGACTGATTTTTGATTGTTTTAATATCTATTTTTAATTACAACGGGAAAGCGCCTCACATGGGTCCTCGAGTCCCGTTCGCGCTTTTTTCCGTTTGGGTATTTTTAAGTAATTTTATGTAAATATCCAATAAAGTCGTTAAAAATATTAATAATGAGATGATGATGACAACGACAACTAAAAGACGAATAGTTTAGCTAGGTTTCACGAAATGTTCCACATAAATATTGTTTACGTATACCTCCATTTTTATTGTACGCCAACACAACATCTTGCCATTTGGCAGTAGTAAGTGGTACTGCCAGACAGTACGCTGTATCCCGGATGGCAACGTCAGCTCGTAGTTTATTGTCCATAGTATAGAGAGCAACGCCTCTTGAGTTGAACGAAGAAGCTCCAGTATCCAGGATGTACCTAGGGGCCCGGTATGTTGTCGCTTCAGGATCTACTTTGATCGTCATTTCAACTGAAAGACCTCGAGGGCATATACTTGGATCTAAGCAACAAAAACAATTGAAGGATAGGTGAACTGGACTAGAGACTAAACTATAGACTATTCTACACTATACTACACACTACACCACTCCGCCCCCACCACACCGCACCATACACCACGCCACACCGCACCACATCATACCGCACTACACCTTACCACACACTAAACTGCACCGCATGCACCACACAGCACCATATCGTACCGCACATTACCACACCACATCACACCACAGCATACCGCACCACATCACACCGCACTACACCGCACCGCATCACACCTCACCCCACCACTCCACACCGTACCACACACCGCACTACAACGTAACACAGCACCAACTACACCACGCCATACTGCACTCCACACCACACTACACTACACACCACACGGTACTACAACACTACAGCACAGCACACTGCACACCACACTGCACACCACACCACACCGCAACACACTCCACACGGTACTACAACACTACAGCACAGCACACTGTACCATACTGCACACACCACACCACACCACACCACACCACACCACACCACACCACACCACACCACACCACACCACACTGCACTGCACACAACACGTACTACAACACTACAGCACACCACACCACACCACACCACACGTACTACAACACTACAGCACAGCACACCGCACCGCACCGCACCACACCACACTGCACCGCACACCACACGGCACTACAACACAGCACACCATACAATGAGCAATCATACAGGTTTCATTTCTGTTTACATACCACTCACGCATGTGCCCGCATAATCACCGCCGTCCATATATGTCGCAGCTCCGTCAAAACCAATCGAAGCACGATTGAGACGTATTCCACCTTTGGCGACGAATGTTTTTCCAGGAATTCCAGTAACTTCTCCGTCTTTAATTTGGTTCAGAATCCAATGGTAATCTGGTTTTACATCTAAAGAAAAAGACATACTAGTACTACTCGTGAGAACCGCACGGTGAACGCTACTTGGTTTCATACTTGCTATCTACGAAGGATATAGATAGTAGAACGCGCATATGACTAACTATAAAATTATAACTGAAGCTCTTCATCTGACCGTTAGCAGCTCAATGGTTAGCTAGTACGCCTAACCTGTCATCAATAGGTTGCAGATTTGATCCCTGTCTGAGGCTCAGAAGCATTTTCTGAGTACTTGAGCTTGACAAACGTCTATTAGACGTCTGTTATATCATGCCATACCGTACTGTATTACAAGCGCAACCATACCACACCATACCATACCATACCATACCACACCATACCATATCATACCATTCCATTCCATTCCAAACCATATCAAAGCATACCATAACATACCATACCACATCATACCATACCCTTCCATTTCATTTCAAACCATACCATACCATATCACACCATACCATTCCATTCCAAACCATATCAAAGTATACCATAACATACCATATCAAACCATACCATACCATACCATACCATACCATACAACTCCAAACCAAAGCATACCATACCTTACCTTACCTTGCCTTGCCTTATACCATACCTTACTATACATTTCCATACCATACCATACCATACCATACCATTCCATTCCATACCATACCATACCATGCCATACCACACCATACCACACCACACCAAACCAAACCAAACCATACCATACCATATACCATACCACACCATACCACACCATACCATACCATACCACACCATACCATACCATACCATACCATACCATACCATACCATACACCACACCACCCCATACCACCACATCACACTTACCTACATTACTATCTGTTATCGATCTTTGTACACCACTTGACACCTGCTTCACGAATTGATTAATGTCAATACCAGTTTGTCGTCCTCTAGGCATCGGAATGGCCTGAGGTCGCGGAAAAGTTCTTGTCGCTGCATAATTACGCACTGGATTGATTACAGTGTTCGTTGCTTGGTAACCCGTTCTCGCATAATTTACAGTTGAATAACTAGACCTTGCGCCAGCGTAATTTCCCTCCGCAAAATTTCTCACAGGATTACTTGCAGCAACTGGGCTTACCCCAGGTCGACGGTTAAAGAAATCTTTTGGTTCGTAAGTGCGTTTAATTTCTTCAGCAGGTCTCGAAAAGTTGGATAGAGCAGAGTTTCGCGTTTTGGCGTTAATCACTACGGCGTCGTTCCCAGTACTTTCTTTAAAACCACGGTTTATGTCCCTATTTGCAGGTGGGGTACCCTGTAATATGTGTTGCTTCGCGGGGATTATTCCTCCAATAGCTCCAATACGCGGCCGTAAAAAGGACTGTTGCAGAACCTGGCTGGCGGACAGTGCCGGGGCCCTCTGTCCTTTCTTTCGTCCAACTGTAACAGTTCCGTTAATCCTTCCGCCTCGAATTACCACCCCCTCACCCACCTCCCCTCCAAGGATCTCACCCCCTAATATTATCCCTCCGTTCACCCTACCGTTCCACACCGTCCCACCAAGAAGCTTCCCACTCTCCATCACACCTCCTTTAAGTATCCCACCATCAATTATCCCTCCCCGTAACACACCTCCTTCCACCGCACCCGCCTTCAATGTACCCCCCGTTACAATCCCAGCCGAGACACGCCCACCTAAAACAACCCCTCCGGTAATCGTCCCCCCGGTAACATTTCCCCCTTTAACCAACCCCCCTTTAATGGTACCATTATGGAAAAAGCCTCCCTCAAGAGCACCATCCATAAGAACACCGCCATCCATAAGTCCCCCGGACATATTCCCCCCATTTATTTCACCGCCCTTGATTACCCCTCCTCTAATAAACCCGCCGTGGATCTGTCCGCCGAGTAAAGTCCCACCGGTTATTTGACCCCCGAGTATATCACCCCCTCTTACATTGACCACTGTGTTCTTGGGGACTTTTTCGTGTACAGCGGTCTTACTCGGTTGCGCGACTTTTTTCACTGCATTAATATCTTTATCGTAGTACATGTTTATCCGCTCTCCCGACTTTTGAAGTTTTTCCCGAGAGTTCACATCGGATTCTCCAAGAAGCTGTTTTGCGCTTTTGGGAAGATGAGTGTCGTCTTCTAAAATTTTGGAATCGGGCAGATCAATAATCTTAACGACAGCATCCTTTGAAAAAGGAAGCTTTTTCGCGTTCTTGGATTTTGACTCCATCCCTTTTGACTCCATTCCCTTTGACTCCATTCCTTTTGACTCCATTCCTTTGGAATCCATTCCTTTGGAATCCATTCCTTTGGAATCCATTCCATTCGAAGACGATTCATCAGTCATGTCCTTCGACATTGAATCCGTAGTTTTCGCAAACGAATGACCTTCAGACTTTGAATTCAATATTTCCAGGGAGTCGTTCTCTTCGGTATCGTTCGATTTTCCCGAAGACTTTGTGATCACTGTATCGACCTTTCCTTCGTCAGTTAACGACGGTAGTCGGACAGGTTTTGGCGTTTCGTGTCGGTGCGAAGACGGCGAAGTACCCACGAGGTTAATGTCTTCGTCATCGTACTGACTCATATCATTCGACTGTGTCCCAACTCTTCCTTTTAAATAGTTTTGATGGTTCGAATCGTGGTTGAACACCGGACCTCCTCCATCTTGAAGTTCTTTCACGACGGCTTCTTTTTCATTGTTGGAGTTTATCGTGACTTGATTGTTGGTACCAAGTGAGTCAGCCTGGATACCGTGGAATGTTTCAGGACTGCTTTCAGTAAAGATAACTGGAATTTGATCTAAAAAGAGGGGAAAAAAGATAGTTTTAGTAACATCAGGGTAGAGACGTAGAGTGGAGTGGAGTGGAGTGGAGTGGAGTGGAGTGGAGTAGAGTAGAGTAGAGTAGAGAGAGTAGAGAAAAGTAGAGTGGAGTAGAGTAGAGTAGAGTAGAGTAGAGTAGAGTAGAGTAGAGTGGAGTGGAGTGGAGTGGAGTGGAGTGGAGTGGAGTGGAGTGGAGTGGAGTGGAGTGGAGTGGAGTGGAGTGGAGTGGAGTGGAGTGGAGTAGAGTAGAGTAGAGTAGAGTAGAGTAGAGAAAAGTAGAGTAGAGTGGAGTAGAGAAGAATAGAGTGTATAGTAGTAGTGAAGAGCAGAATGGAGTGGAGTGGAGTGGAGTGGAGTGGAGTGGAGTGGAGTGGAGTGGAGTGGAGTGGAGTGGAGTGGAGTGGAGTGGAGTGGAGTGGAGTGGAGTGGAGTGGAGTAGAGTAGAGTAGAGTAGAGTAGAGTAGAGTAGAGTAGAGTAGAGTAGAGTAGAGTAGAGTAGAGTAGAGTAGAGTAGAGTAGCGGGGAGGAGAAGTAAAGTACAAGGCAGTTCACTCCAGTACAGGACAGGACAGGACAACACACAGAGAAATCGAGGCTGTTGTACAATAATGGTACTTATCAAACCTCGTTTATCGTCTCTTCCATTGGTGCCTTTATTCTGCACTGATGCTTCCTGATGACGTTTGCGATTTATAGCGACAGCAAAAATGACACAAGGCCACAAGACCAAACAAATCAGCACTTGGAAGTTCATGAGTAATATTTTTCTACAAAGGAAAATAAATAAACACATCAATAAAGAAGAATAACTCAAACACACAAAGTTTATCAAAATATAGTCTAGAAACTCAACGAAAGTTTTTAGTCTATCTTTTTGTTCACATTAATGCAAACTTATGCACAGTGAAGAGAATAGACCATTTTCATAATGGCCAACACTTTAAATATCCTTTTATGTGCATATAAAGCCCTGTTTTTACACGGCCAAAATTTAAGCACGCTTAAGTTAAGCGTGCTTAAAATGAGCCACCTTGGTGCGTTTACACGGTCATTTAATAATCCCTTGCTAAAACACGTACACCATTATTCAACATGGCGGACGAGCTATATTTTTGGTTTTGGAAGCTTCATATGGATAGCGTGCGTCAAAGAACAACGGAAGACATCGGTACACGAGAAAGAGTAGTAGCTAAAAGAAAGAAAGAAACAAAGGAACACAGAATAGCGAGATGGAAGCTTCTACAGAAGGGCAAAAAAAATCCTTTTATCGTATTAATAACACCGTATTAATAGCAAGCGTTTTTAAATCCCGTTGCGTTTACACGGCCAAGTTAAGCGCGATTAACTGATCGTGCAAACAAATCGCGATTAATTTACGCCGATCAGTTTACACGGACATTTCAAGCCCGCTTAAAGTCAGATGTGGCTCAGATCCCGCTTAAATTTTGGCCGTGTAAACAGGGCTTAAATGAGCCTTTCTGGCCTCGTTATGAAGCAAAGATTCTTTTGAATTACAGACACAAAAATGAGACGAGTAAGGTCTATTAAGATGAACATAAAAGAATATTCAAATTATAATCGAAATATAGCAAGGTTAGATAAACTGTCGAAACAGAGAACGTAGGAGTCTGTCTAACGTTTCGAGCGAAGACCCTTCGTCAGAGAGAAACGTGGGCCTTCGCTCGAAACGTTAGACTCCTACGTTCTCTGTTTCGGCAGTTTATCTAACCTTGCTATATTTCGATTGTTGTTTCTACACTGCCTATATACGCAGCACGCTACTTTTATTACACTATTCAAATTATAGTCGCCAGTATGAAAGCGGCCTTTGTATGTTTGATATAACAAAGCAATAATTTGATAGCAGTGTTTTTCCTTAGATTAAAAATTAAAATAGTTTTTACAGTAACTACGTAGTGCAGTAATAATATGAAATACATCGCATAAAGAGTGCATTGGTCATCTGTGTTCATACAGCCGGATGCAAACTCGACATGCAGGGGGTTGAGAGAAATCGTATATGAGCTTTAAACGTCGTACAACTAACGTCGTATAATACACCACACAATCTATACGACATATTACACTTCACCTAAGTTACTTCTATTAACTACATTACTTGGATATAAAGAAATAATTAGAAAACAATTAATTGAACGGCTTAGACTTCTACAAATGAACAACCTGTAGATATTATCTGATATATATATATATATTCCATGTAACGGTCAACACGGTTTATATAAAGTTCTAAGCCTTATACAATCTAAACGTGAACTAATACTAGTTATTAGAAATGTTTAATATGAAGAAACATATTTAAGTTCAAAACTCTAACTTTTCGAACAAAAACATAAGCACAATATTGAATAATAGTATAAATTAAATCAATGTAAATCGTTATCAAAGTTCGATATCACTGCGTACCAGCTTTTAATATATCATATATATGGTTCGCATTTTGTTATACACTATTCAAATATTTCCCTTATCTTACCTTAAATGTTAACTTTCTTTCGGGAAAATATACTTTATATCAAGAATGTCGAATGGAATCATCTCCATTGACAGAAAATAGCCACGGCACATGCGCGCTAGATGTTTCAATTATATAAAATAAACTAGACTTAATCAAAAAAATCAACAGTAACTAGCTTGGAGGGGAATTTATGCAAGCTTAGATAAATTTAAATTTTAAATCTGTTCTCTGCTGAAAACAAAAATCCCGAAAATCTATAGCGTTTATCTCGTTAAAACCGAAGACTTTAACCACATTTTTTAGCTAATAAAACAGTGTCGGTTTATTAACCATTTTTCCAACAAAGTGTATTACCGGTTAATGACTTATTTGACTAACTTTCTAAAGTTCACCGACTTTTTTTATAAAAACTGAATATAAAATTTCCCTTAGATATATAATACAAAGCATGTATGCCTAGACTTGTTGCTAAACTGATTGTATCAAAATTTGTCGAAAATACTCTTTTATTAGGGCGTTTAAATATATATGGTCTATCAAAGTCTTGTTCAATTTTTTCAATGCGATTTTGATACCAGCAGAAGAGAGCAGGCATCAGCGAATCGTATGTCTTGAGTTTCTGGTTGTTGTTTGAATAATTTATAAAGCGCGGAACATAAACACAGGAAGACTACTTGAAACGGAGGATGAAATAACGAAAATAAACAGTAGATGTAAGTTTTTTTATTATATTATGGTGTTCGAAATCTAAAGAAAAAAACGTCTAGAGTAATTATACTAGTATTTTTCTTTTTAAAATGCCAAATTCTATACTGTTAAAATAGTGCAACGATAAACGATTTTTTACGTAAGCAGAGAAATCAGAACCGTGAAATGTGACAGCCTTAAAATGTGTTAGAAGTATTTTTGATTAGTTAACCTCCAAGAGAATAACGCTTGATCAATAAATATATATTATATGCACGTTTCTACCACTAACATAATTAAACAATAAAATGTCATTATTCATGATAATCTCAAAGGTACCGACGCAAGTTGAACTTTGGTACATATTATTAATGTTGTACTATAGTGATATGTCGACAAATTAACCCGTTCAAAATTGTTGGGTTTGGCAGTCTTGTTAAATATACGCGAATATCGATTCTTCAGGTATTACAACATATTTATACATTTTGCGTGTATTTTGTACATTTAGAAACGCGTATATATTCGTTACGCGAACGTCTATTTCCAAAGATAGTCGTTGTAGTTTATAAAAGTGATCGCTAAAGGAAGCTTTTCATTACAGAGTTTTGTTGAGAACCAGACCCAGTCCTAAAAGGCGGTGCCGTGCCTATTGATTTAGCATGAACGAAAGAACAAACGAAGGAAGGAAGGAAGGGAGGGAGGAAGGAAGGAAGGAAGGAAGGAAGGAAGGAAGGAAGGAAGGAAGGAAGGAAGGAAGGAAGGAAGGAAGGGAGGGAGGGAGGGAGGGAGGGAGGGAGGGAGGGAGGGAGGGAGGGAGGGAGGGAGGGAGGGAGGGAGGGAGGGAGGAGGGAGGAAGGGAGGAAGGGAGGAAGGGAGGAAGGGAGGAAGGGAGGAAGGGAGGAAGGGAGGAAGGGAGGAAGGGAGGAAGGGAGGAAGGAGGAAGGAAGGAAGGAAGGAAGGAAGGAAGGAAGGAAGGAAGGAAGAACGAACGAACGAGGGTAGTTTCAACTGTAGTTTGACTCAGTTTTAACAAGCTTTCTTGTATTTTAGCTGTTATGAAGATGAGATTCACACTGAACTGCGTGCTGCTGGTTTTATCATGCCAGATAACGGCATTTTATAGCGTCTTAGGAGAAGAAATTATCCTTGAAGATTTTCAAGGCTACCCACTGTTTCGAGAGGACGAAATTCGCGGAAGAAGAACAGTTGACAATGTAATGGGAACAGCAGACTTAAATGACGCGAATGACGCGAAGGATCGCGATGTTGGCCGACTGGATAGCTACTGGGATTCCAGTGCAAGGAAAAAGTCAGAAACGTATTTCACGAACGAGCAAGTAGATAAAGTCTTAGAGGAGGCCTTTCGAGATGAACCTTTTGCAGAGGACTCGAAGGCATCCGTGAGAAACAACGTTGGACCGGCAGAAAGCTTGATTGCAAAGCATTCATTGGATGGCAGTATTCCATTATCAATCATCGAGAATGAAAGGAACGGAAATCCTTACCAAAGGGACATTGTGGAAAATGAACTTGTAGAATCACCATTTTCTGATATGGATACTGGTATGAGTACTGGCAGAAAGTTTAGACATAAGGTCACTTAAAGCTATGAAAATAAACCTGATAAAGCATTATATATAAAAATAGAGTACATTATCGATTACTTTGGCATTATATGAAAACATGAACTACGTACTAAGATCAGAAATTTGTATGAAATCCGTGTAAAAATATAACTTTCGTCGCAAATGACTTCGCATGTTTGTCTGACTTTTTATTATATACATACAAATACGTACAAACCCTTCCTCATCTACACCCCAGCCTAGACCAATACCGCTCCCAAACGCTTTGCGTTTTGGATGAGGTTGAGCATGATATCGAAAATTATCAAGGACGAGGTTTGTGTTATCCACCGAAGCCTTCGGCTTCGGTGGATAACACAAACCTCGTCCTTGATAATTCTCGATATCATGCGAAAACCGAATCCAATAATTGTTTTATTATATATTCAAAAACAAGAAGCAAAGAACACCACCATTTTGTTTACTCTTCAAAAATATTTAGTTTTGGCGGGATTTTTAGCAAGCTGCCGACCGCGCTGGGGACTTGGGTTCGACAGCGTGCAATAATACCTTGTTTTGGATCGAAGGTCGATCCAAAACAAGGTATTATTGCACGCTGATCACGACAGCAGCTGAAATAACGCGTCAGCTTCCAGATACGGAGACTTAGCGGGGGCGTTTTGGCCAATCACGAACGAGAATAAAGTTTGAATATATAATAATGTAACTTAGCATATACCTCGCAGATGAATAGTGCTTTTCACGCAGTCTGATTGGTTCCTCTAACTCGGGATATCCTGCACTATTCACCTGCGGGCAAAAAAAAATGGCGGCCAGTTTTGCTTTGTTTCACGAAGCAGGAGATTTTGCTGATAAACAAGGCTGATGTTGTAGAATAACGAGAAAAGTCAACAAAATTAAGTAGAAGAGTGTCCACAGGTATGTTTCTTTACAATTTTCTAGCCATTAATATATTCAAAAGTTGTATTAAAAAACTGTTTTGTCGACAAATATCGAGTACGCCAAGTGTCCAAGTTGCTAGCGTCCGTGTCTTGTATAAAATACCGAAAAATATAAGTTAAGAATGTTAAACTTGTTATGTCATTTATGAGGTATATGCTAAAACAATTATTCACCTCAGTGTTGGTGAATAGTGTGCATATATAACACTATTCACCTCCACTTCGGTGAATAATTGTTAAATATTCTGAAATGACCCCTTCGTAATTTCCCTTTTTTAACATGAATAGTCGAGTCTTACTTAGTCTTCACTGTCTGGTTGTTGTCGCCACGGCTAGTTCCCACTTCTCTTGCAATGTTTACTTTAGCAAATTCACGCATGCGCAAACGTTTGGCAGCGGTGTTGTCTACGTCATGAAGCGAATTTGGTTCCCAGTCCTATGGGCCACAGCTCAACCATGGAAAAGTCTATCTAGGCTACCACATACCGATGAGGTGGTCAACGTTTCAACCGATTTCAATTTTCATCAACTAAGGAGAATGGTGTGGCAAAATAAAATTGCCAAATAGTTGAATAATCATGTAACTAAAATTTTACATACATCTGATTCTCAGCAATTTAGTGCGAACTAAAGTGAATTTTCACATTTTCACTAATTTTTATTTTTACTTATTTTTAGTCTAGGTTGTCTTAGATATCTTCTTCACTCGGTGTTTCTTTATCCTAAAAATCCATATTCAATTGTTTTGTCTAATTTTATAGCGTTTAAAATTTTTAAGATTTTTCTCCATCCTATTTTTCTTGTTCTCTGATTTCTCTCCGACGTTCTCGGGTGTCCTGTGGTGATCCTCGACAGCCTGAAGTGTAATCAATCCATCGTTATCCTCGATTGTACCCTTGTTATCCTCCAGTGTACCCTTGTTATCTTCCAATGTACCCTTGTTAACCTCCACTGTACCCTTGTTATCTTCAAGTGTACCCTTGTTACCCTCTAGTGTACCCTTCTTATCCTCCAGTGCACCCTTGTTATCCTCCAGTGTACCCTTGTTATCCCCTAATGTACCTCCTTTTCTAATCACATGATCTTTGCGAGACACTTGCTCTGGAGTTCTCAGATGTTCAGAATCTTCTACACGATTCTGAGAAAAAGCCCCATCATCCTTTGCGTTTAAAACTAGCGCGTTCTCGAGATCGCCATCTTGGTCCCCTTTATCCCTGAGTTTGGACTTCAGTCCGCTGGCCAGCAATCCGTCGTCCATTTTACCAATGTAGTGTCTAAGCTTGTCCAAATATTTTTTCAAAAAACTTGAATGACTATCCCCAATCTCTCTCTGGAATTGACCGCCGTCTTGCAGTTCAATGGGACGACCAATGGTTTCGGTTTCTTTTCCGACAGTTTCCGATCGCTCTACGGCGTCATTCTCCCGGTAGCTGTTCGGTTTTCTTTCGATTGCATCGCCATCTGAGTTACGTTGGCGCAAGAAAGCTTGACGACCGGCTGCTGCTGAAGGACCAGCTCCCATGTGAAACTTTTTCCGATACCTAATAATAATTTATAATAATTAAGTCTAGAATATTTCTAATAAAACTACATCTTATTTAAAGAAAGGAGTTCAATGACCTCTTTTAGCTTTAAGAAAAACCTGCAGTCAAAAAATTATGAAATATATTTTGTTATCACCATCACCATCATCTTCATTATCATCCTCCACCCATGATCATCTTCCTCCACCTACTCCTCCTCCTCCTCGACCACCTCCTCGCCATAACCATGACCATCAACACCTCCTCACCATCATCATCACTAACACCATCAACACTATCACCATCACCACCACTATCCTCTTCATCCACCACCACCACCTCCTCACCATCACCAACACCATGAGCAACACCATCACCATCATAAACACCATCACCAACACCTTTACCAACACCAACTCAACCATCGTCACCACCATCACCACCACCATCACCCTCTAAATCATCCACTAACACCACCATCACCACAATCACCACCACACTATCATCATTATCATCAATAAACAACCGTCATTATCACTATCAACATCATCATCATCATCATTACCTCATACGTAGCGCCTCTTTATGATCGACTCCTCCATTTTTCCCCATCGTAGAAAGCCAAGGTTTTCCATGCGTTTTTAAAACACGTACTTTGCTGTCCTCCACTTTATTGTGCTTCGGAGTTCTCGGTTCAAAACCATCCTTAACATAATACTCCCCTAAACCGAGCTCCTTAATCTCATCCTTCAGAGCTGGCGAATAGGATTCCTTAAACGCGGACTCAATGGAGCCAGCCTTTCCCTGATCTTCATCAGTTCCACGGCTATCCTCGCTTATCCTATTCTCTCCCATATGTCCCTCAGTTTGCGCACCCCCTTGATCATTTACGGCATTTGAATACACCTTGTAGTCATTCGTTGATTCGATGCTTCCTTCATTTTTATTAAACATGTCAGACTGAGCAGAACTCTTCCCATTAGGCGCACTTTGCTGTTCATCATCCATGTCTCCTAACCCTAAATTATCATTCTTGAGAAAATCATCAACCTCTTTAAGATTCTCGTTACCGGTATCGCTTTCCTGGTCTTGACCATCATTAAAAATAGGATTATTATCAGGATTTTCCTCTTGATCCGATAAATCTCCCTCCATTACCGCTTTTGATCCTTGTTTTTCTTCAATCTTGTCTTGCGGTGAAGAAAAAGCTTGATCGTCGATCAGACCTTGGGCTTTCAGTTTAGATACTTCGTCTTCGACAGCTTTTATGAGTTCCTCGTTGATCAGTTTCAGATTCTTAATTTTAGTCGCGGTATCGGGATGCTTGGCTTTCGGTTGACGCGGTTTCTCTTGCAAAAAAGATTGATCTGGGGTCCCAGATGAATCTTTCAGCTCTCCCTCAAGCTTCTGGGTGTGAAGATTGACAGCCGGTTTATCGGATATTTTTGGTGTGTTAGTTTCATTTTTTGCGGTCACCTTACTGGCCGCGACTGAAGTCAGAATTCCATTTGAATCTACTTTTGATGGATTGCCTTAGAAAAGAAAGAAAGTTTGTGAGTGACATTCTGAATACTTTGGGGGTAAAGTATAACAGCTTCGGTATACTCCAGTTTTACAATACAAAGTTCAACACTACACAACATCAACTTAAACAGTTGCATTTCATGTTTTACTTAAATATTGTACTAAAAAAATTCTGCAACCTATAAGCGTGATTGTGAGTGTTGCGTCAGTGCGAGTGTGAACGTGCGTGTGGGTGTAAGAGTGCGTGAGGGAATGAATGTTAGCGTGCGCGTGGATATAAGTGTGCGTGTAGGTGTGAGTGTGGGCCTGCGGGGCGTGAGCGCGCGTGTGAGCGTGCGTGAGAGTGTAAATGTGAGCGTTCGTGTGGGTCAGTATCAGCGGGTGAGTGGGTCAGTGTCAGCGAGTGTGAGCGTGTGAGTGGGTCAGTGTCAGCGAGTGTGAGCGTGTGAGTGGGTCAGTGTCAGCGAGTGTGAGCGTGTGAGTGGGTCAGTGTCAGTGAGTGTGAGCGTGTGAGTGGGTCAGTGTCAGCGAGTGTGAGCGTGTGAGTGGGTCAGTGTGAGCGAGTGTGAGCGTGTGAGTGTGTCAGTGTCAGCGAGTGTGAGTGGGTCAGTGTCAGTGAGCGTGAGCGTGTGAGCGTGTGAGTGGGTCAGTGTCAGCGAGTGTGAGCGTGTGAGTGGGTCAGTGTCAGTGAGTGTGAGCGTGTGAGTGGGTCAGTGTGAGCGAGTGTGAGCGTGTGAGTGTGTCAGTGTCAGCGAGTGTGAGCGTGTGAGTGGGTCAGTGTCAGTGAGTGTGAGCGTGTGAGTGGGTCAGTGTCAGCGAGTGTGAGCGTGTGAGTGGGTCAGTGTCAGTGAGTGTGAGCGTGTGAGTGGGTCAGTGTCAGCGAGTGTGAGCGTGTGAGTGGGTCAGTGTCAGCGAGTGTGAGCGTATGCGTGGGTCAGTGTCAGTGAGTGTGAGTGGGTCAGTGTGAGCGTGTGTGTGCACGTGGGTGTGAGTGTAAATATGAGTATGACTGAGGTGACTCAGTGTGACTGTGATTACATGATTATCATCACCTTGAGATTCCTCGTTTTCAACTTTAGCCAACGCACTACTGGCTGCATTCATGTCATACCTGAGAAAAAGAAAACAAATGAGACAAAACAAAAATCACAGTACATGATAAAAATGACAACCGAGTGTAAGGTCGGTACGGGGGGTATTTGCCCGACGTTTTCGTACACCTGTAAGGCATTAATTTACCTCGCTTAAAGATAAACAACTTCCAAGAAAAAGAACAATAATGTCCAGGACATATTACTGTTCGAAATTTACCAACAAACACGCGTAATCCGCTGTTATTTTCAATCAAATCAACTCAGAATTTTCCCAACCAAAACGTAGCTGTCCAAGAAAAGGTATTGACCCCCCACGGCCTCTGGGGAAGATAATACGTTTTCCCCCGGGGCTCTCAACAACCAATCAGCGTGCGCCGTGACTTGAAGACTAGCCCAACCTCGTTCCCAGGACCTTTTTGAAATTGAGTGGGTGGGAAAAGGCCCTTGGCATCGGCTGGTCATAGCACCCAGAAATACTGGGTGTAATAAATTAGCAATTTAATTTAGTATGCAAAATCATTGAGTAATGTGGTCCCGTGGGAGAAGTTCATTGTAATGGCGGTCCCGTTGAAGCTATTTGATCATAACTGGCACAAAACTATGTATAATTATGTTTCCAATGAACAATCAACCAAGGAAAATAGAGTCCACCAGCCGATGCCAGGGCCTTTCCCGCCCTCCCAATTTCAAAATAGGCCCTGGGGACGAGGTTGAGACTAGCCAAGCTATGTAATAATAGAAAATAATATTAAAACAAACTTACAAAGGTATTTGGACATCAAGATCACTTGAAGGCTTCAAACCAGCGCCTTTTTCGTTCCCTGTATTACCCGATGTCGTTCCGGCAGATTCCGAAGCTTCGAGTGTGGCTGTTCCTTTGTTTTGAGAATTCGTCACTGCCTTGTCTTTTTCCGACATGTCGCCTTTAGCGAGTAGTGAATCCAACTCCTGGAATACGTCATCATTATTACTGTAGTCCAAATGACTAGCAGCTTGACCGCTGCCGGACCCATCAGGTGTATCGTCAAATACCACAGGTGCCCCATTATCGTTGGCCATATCTGCCAAATAATTTTCCCATGGGTATACATAATCATCATCGGTATGTACATCACTACCACCGGCAGGCAAATCTGACGTCAACTTCGACGTCTGATTTCCAGTTTCGAAACCTTGCACGCGGTTCCCTGAATGTCCACTTTTACCCCCATTATCCATAAGATTCCAGGTAGGACTATCAAGTTTGTATTGTATTGTGGGGGTTGCATCTGACGAAGTGTTTCTATTATCTGATAGTATACTAAACGGAGACGAGTTATTGTTGTTGTAGTTGGTGGTGGTGGTGATGTTGTTGTTGTTGCTACCACTGCTGCTAGTGCTGTTAATGTTGCTGCCGTCAATATCGTTGTTCGTGAGGTGGTAGCCGCCATTGACGATATTGTTGTTGTTGTTGTTGTTGTTGTTGTTATTGTTGTTGTTGTCATTATTCATGTTGCTGTTGTTCATATTATCTATGTTGTTATTATTGATGTTGTTGTTGATATTATCAATGTTGCTGCTGCTGTTGTTGTTGTTATTAATGTTGGTGTTGTCATTATTCGTGTTATTGTTGTTGTTGTTGTTGTTGATATTATTGTTGATATTATCAATGCTGTTGCTGTTGTTATTGATGTTGTTGTTGCTATTATTGTTGTTGTTGATATTATCAATGTTGTTGATATCATTGTTGTTGTTATAATTGATGCTGTTGTTATTGATATTATTAATGTTCTTGTTGATATTATCTATGCTGTTGATATCATTGTTGTTGTTGTTGTTATTGTTATTAATGCTGATGTTGTTGATATTATTATTGATGCTGTTGTTGTTGATATTATCAATGTTGTTGTTGTTATTGATATCATTGTTGTTGTTATTATTATTAATGCTGATGTTGCTGATATTATTAATGTTGCTGTTGTTGTTGATATTATTATCGTTGTTGATATTATTGATGTTGATGTTGTTGTTGTTGTTGTTGTTGATACTATCAATGTTGCTATTGTCGATGGCGTTGCTGTTACCATTGTTGGTAAACAATTTCATTTTCTCCGACTCCAACCTAGTGACATTACCTTCACTCCCAAACGGCTCCAGCAGATTCCTATCAGACTTCTCCCCTTTATTTTTCTTCCTAAATGCACCAATTATAAAATCATCCACATTCTCCAAATTCTCTTTCCGTCCATGCTGCGTTGCCGAAATCATTGTCGAGTTAGGATTACTCTCAATA